>OY728144.1:439038332-440329178 GCA_963277665.1 Viscum album
GCCTATAAACTATAAGTGGATACCTTCCATGTAAAATGACCAAAGGAAGAGGAAGAAGGTAATCCTTTCTACCAGCAGTGAGCCAGTGAATGAGAAATAGGGAGAGACCATTGGGAACGATGTGAGCAGACCATAAACTTTGTAAAGGCAGTGGGCCAGGGCATAAAAGTGATCTAGCCCGAACATTATTGGGAGTGAGCCTTAGTGGATCTGGTACAACGGAAAATTGTCGTTGTATGCTCCTTGGACGTAACCTAGTGATGGTGAAATAAGTAAAAATCTATGTGTCTACCTACTTGCTTCCCTACATTTCATTCAAAGCCTCATCATTAGATAATGAAGAAAAGAAGTGGGCATAAAAACACACAATTGCAAACAAAGAGACCGTTGTAATGAAGAGGTCATGATCTAGTTGGGCAGAAAGAATTTAGAAAATAATATCCATACCCTGATTCACCCCCCCTCTCAGGGTATAGAGGCCCCTATTGGTCCAAACAGAAAATATAAAAAATATTTTAGAGGACGTTTTTTTCAATGACATAAAAGATGATGTAACAAGGCTCTTCAAAAATTATTTTTTGAAAGGTTGAAGTCTATTTAAGAAAAAAAATAATTTTTATAAATAATAGTCAATAATAGGTCCCTTAAAACTTATATGGATTATATTGAATTAACTTGGAGAGGATTATAAAACATATAAAAGTGAGTGGGAAAACCCATTTTATTGTGTTCATAATACCTTTGTTGAAAACATGACTGTTAAAAAGAGTATCGAAACAATCATATTTATTAAATCATGATTTATCAAAAGTAGATTATGAAATAAAATACTATAAAATATTAGGTTGGTATAACCTAATTATATAAATGAAAAGTTCAATATGAAACATTATATCTCAATGAAAGGATATTTGAGTTATCAATAACACATAAGTGAATCATAGTCCATGGATCGTGAAATGTATGAAATTATGTTTACAAGGTAAAAATATAAACCTCGAAAGAATAACACATAATTCAAGAAATGGTATGAATTTTATAATAATATATGAAATTACTTCATGTTAAAGATCATATCTCATTGAATGAAAATTGAGTTAACTGAAAATCATGAAATATGGTAGTACTTTAGAAAATAAACTGATAAAAAATGATTTACATTGTTTAATATGATTAATTATAAGGAAATTTTATATGTGAAATCAATGGTTTTGTAATTAAATTTAAATCTATAAAAAATGAAAAATAGTGTATAACATGTAACATGTCTGAAATAATCATAATTAATACTAAAAATCCTTTGCATCTTGAATAACATTTTAATCAAAACCAATTGAATGCATGTGATTTTATGTTGAAATAAAATATAATAATAAAAATATAATAAATGATATTATATCAAAAATAGCTATGTTATTCACCACATAAATGAATTTTTGTGACAAATTCCAAAAATGTATCAAATAGTTGAATTTGAGATGAAACCCGTAACATCAGTACTAATTAATTCTTCCATTAAATTAAAAACCCACAATCATTATTTTAACTTAAATAAATAAATACCCAATATTTTTTTCATAACATTAATAATTTATGTACATCATTACCAATAATTATATATATATATATTATTTAGTTTTACTTATTTTCAACACCATGTGTATATAATCAATATCGATTTGAACTATTTTCATAAAAGTGATGTCAGTATATAATATTTTCCTAAAGTTATTCATTATTACATCTTTAAAGGTAACAAAATAGAAATTATATTAAGGTTTATAATCATATAAAATTTGTACATTTTAGTATTTTTACAAACCATAAAGTTGAAATCAGGGATGATCATGTTTTAGCGATTACTAACAAATGAACTACATTTTAGTAATTAATGAGTTAAATGATGATACAAAATTTCAAGAGTAAAAAATATTTTTTAAATATGGAAAATAAATTATACCAATTAATATATTCTTATAGACATTCATTAAATAAATTAATCTTATTTTTTGTTTTGGTCATTTAACAGACCCAAACATGAACATAAGATGATTAATGGATGAGTATGTGTTAGTTTAGTAATAATATCATTATAAAATAACGATAATGATATTATTTAATTTTTTATCCTGTAATATTAAAAAATAAAATAAATTTTGTAGATAATATAATTTATATAAAGTCATTACATATAAAAAATGGATCATAAATATTTTACTTCTATTGATTTAAAAAATGGAAGGAATGATAATTTTTTATTGATCATATCATTATAAAGTTCTTCAATTTTTCATTAAATGCCATTATAATATTAATATTGTTATTTTTTTGAAACAACAACAATGACCTACCATTTTATTTATTCAAATGCATGTACAATACCAAATCATCCCAACAGTGAAAATAAAAACCAAACCAAAAAACAAAACCAAAAAGGGAAATAAAGGAGTTCTGAAAAAGTGATGACAAAGAGCGTCCCTGATAATGATGTCCACTCCGCCCAGAAGAAGGGATCTAAGGGAATTGAATACCAAAAGAGGGGGGACGTGGGTCTCTCTAGAGGCTAAGAAGTCCGCAATCTGATTACCCTCATGCCATGTGTGGAGAATATCAGTGTCATGGGAAAGAAGAGCCCTGTATTTTCAAATGAGATATGTGATTTTTCAAGATGGAGATATTCCACCTTTGAGGGAGCTCTAATTGATATTCGAGTCTGTCTCCACTGTAGCCAAGGGGAGAGCCCTCAAGAAGAAAGGTTCTAAGCCACTAAGCATGGCATTGGCCTCCACCACCCGAGGGTCACCAGCTTCATAGGTGGTGTTGAAATAAAGGATGGCAGAGAAAGGTGTGTCCCGAATAGCCTCTTGTCCCCTCATGACCCCCTGGATGCAAGCCTCGTCGGTGTTGATATTGAGCCCATGAGAGGTAGAGTTCTATCTTACCTAAGAACTAGTCATCGTTGTTGGTGGAGGACCTGGTGAGTGTAAAATGGTAGAGTAGTCACTAAGGGAGGGAGCTGCCTTGTAATTTTTGTGGAGGGAAGCTATCATGGATATTAATAACCTAGTCCAGAGGATCAAACCATGGAAAAAAGGGCGAGACATGTGGGGCCTTGCATGGGTGTGCGCCTGCCAGATGCTCTAAAAGCCAGCTGCGAGAATAACCGAGCAGCCATCCTCCTCATGTTTTGTGGAGGAACCATTGTACCATTGCTTGAAGAACTCCCCAAGAGAGGATATCATCCCCAAAAACACCATATGTTACCCCAAAGAATTTTACACTTTGCCAGCCTAGTCACTTTGAAGGAAAATGTGGGTCGAAGTCTCCTCCTTGTGAGTTGAACAAAAGAGGAATCTTGGGGCAAGAGGAATACCATTGGCCTTGATAGCCATCTCTGTTGGGATAATATTGGATCAGACCCTCCAGATTAGAAAATTGAACATGTCTGGACTGTACTTTCACCAAAGAACATATCCCCAAGGGTCGCTAGCCAGTATCCTAGGAAAGGCCTTCCTATAGTCCCTTGCTGAGAATCTTACTGAAGAAGATCCCTTGAAGACACACATATCTCTAGAGTAGTCCTGATAAATTTCATGGAACCAAGCCTCTTGGGAGGGTTTGAGGACGACCATGATAATGGACGGATGGAGGGAGGCCTCCTTAATCGAGAGGTTGGGAGTTGGATAGCTCGAGAATCCAAGAAATCTACCGCCCCAATTTCACTCCTAGAAAATGGAGGTTCCCTTCCCGATGATCCATTGGGAGTGTCCCCTAAGGGAGGACACATGGGTGCGGAGGGTGCTCCCGAGGGAGGAAGGTTTCATACCAATCTCCTTATGCCCAAAGCCATAAATCCCCCAAATGAAACAAATCCAAAAAGTTTGGCATTCAATATCTTCCCTGGCCTACTTGGCTTGTAGGAATAACATTTATTCGCCCAGGCATCTCACGTTAAAACCACCATGCATTAGAGGCTTCGCTAATCCGGTCCAAGGGGCTCATATACATCAACCTTCAGCATGAGTTTCCAAATGGAATGAGTTAAGGATGGACTCCAGCTGGTTGATGACTGACCGAAGGAACATAATAATAGAAAGGATAATGATTTAATTTTCCCTATAACTGGTGGAGGGATTAGGATGAATTATTGATTCATAATCATACATATAATATATATATATATCAAAATGGTTTATAAAATCCACATCTATTCTAGTATTGTATGGTGGTGAAGGAATGAAAAACACATTGCATCACGTATGAGGAAGTCCTTACAATGCATGAATGATGATTTCATTTTTCCTAAAAGAAAAAAAATATGTTTAATTATTACTCCAATATACTTGGAAATTTATTTATAGAACCAATTCATATATACTTAAGTATTTTATTTAAATTATATTTGAAAAAATATGAAAAAGATATAATCTAATTAAATATTATAACTCAATAGGATATCTTTGAGATTTCCTTAGAAGATACCTTGGTAATGGATAGAATATGCTAATATCATTTAACAAAAATAAAAAATGTATGATCCCAAATTTCTCTGTAAGGTATGTTATTGTTTATATTTAAGTTTTAGTCCCCTTTTGTGGTTAACTAAATGTTTTTCCAACTCCTTAAGGAGTATCATGGGTGTTCTGTGGGTTTGGGACATGAAAGAGGGGAAAAAGGGGGAGTTTTGGGAAGTCTGCACGGTTTGAGAATGATTTTCCAAACAATGTGAGGGTAGACCATGCAGGTAGCGGAAGTCTACACAGTTTGGGCACATTATGGGAAAATGTGCGAGAGTGAGGGAATGCAGGTAGTACCATAAACACGGTTTGTGCATAGTTTGGAAAACCGTGTGGGTAAACCATGTGGCCTAAGAATTTATAAAAAAATTTAAAAAATAAAACTATGGGGGAAATAATGGGCACTCTGTATTTCCTCTATTACGCCTCCTCTGACCCTAGTTATGCCCCAAAATCTCAAAGATCTTCTGATGACCAATATCCCTCATCTTATGGCCATTGGGAGTGTCGTCAGTTACGGATTCAAGATCCGTGTAATGTTAATATCACTCTTATTTCTCTTTTTGGTTTAGGGTTTATATTTCTTTACCACCCCCATCCAAAGCTCTCAAACCCTACTATATAGGTGAAATTTATGTTAATGCTTCAGGGGTGGGATGAATTGAGATATAAGGCCTCGGTTGAGAGTGTTTTCACCAACTGATTCATGGTAGGTGGTCTACATGTAATATCCCTTGGGGTTTGAATAGATTTGTGCATGTAGGGTTTATAATCATTCCCATTTATGAATATTTCTTTGTGTATTTGAGATTATTTTATGTAGTTGGAGTCTAAATGGTTAATTTATCCTCTCTTGATTCCATGGGGTAAATATATGATGACTCGATCAAAATCGGGGTACCCAAGGTGTGTGCTGAGATTCCCCGAACCTAGAGTTTAGCTATGTAAAGTGTAAGGACATTGTGCGAGAACATAGAGCCCATGATGAATATGTTAATATGCTTGAATGATGTGTAATTGGTGTTTAGTATCACACATAGGTTTGTTAATGGCCTAAGAGGTTGTTTTTTCAGCATGAAAAAGTGTTAAGGGGATTAAAGGGAAAATTCCTGGGGACTTTCATTATACTTGAAAATTCATAGAGGGACATGCATGGGAAATTTTATTGGGGATTAAAAGTGATATATAATATAAATGATGAATTTATTAATGGATTGATGATATGTGTTAAATTCAAATTTACTGATATTGTTGTGATATTGTAAATGTTATTCTTTATGTTTTTGGTGATATTGTTAATTGGGGTGAATGATAAATAAGAATGTGCACATTGATTGGTTGAGTGGGGTATCAAATTGAGGTTCTATTCCCATGGGTGGAGTTAGACAATGGTTTTATCTCCACCCCTAAATGCATGGGTTAGGTAAGGTGGTAGAGTTCTCTTCATCTAACAGCTTCCTTCAACCTGGATTGAGGCTTCGAGGTGAGGATTATGAGATTGTTCTAAATTTACTCCTTATGACATAAGGATTGATTTCAATCCCATATGCTTGAGAATGTTGAACATGACTAATCCATTTAACACTTGATAAGAGTAGATTAAATCATGAAATTCCTAAGTAGTAAACCCAGATTCAATGGTAGTATAAATTAAATAGACATATTTTAGAATTCCCAATGAACTTTTTATCCTTTGTTGTCATCATTATCACTTTCATGAACTATATTCCATTGCTAGATATTTGTAGACACCGTTGGTGGTGGCATACTATATTATAATCATACCCTACTCGAGCTTCTATTGGGTACCTGAGAATATTTCTTGCTTTTAGGTCAGGACAATGGCAAGGGCCATGTGCTAGGCAGTTGAGTTAGAAATGGGACATGTTGTGGGAGGTTCTGGGCTTGGAGTCTAGAAAATTTTGAGGATCCTGATATTTTATATCTATGGGAGGATTTCTCACATAAAACCGTAGCATGCCATTAAATATTTACAATTGTATATGGTTATACCCAGTTTTTGTAATTGGTTACTTATGCATGTTATTGATTCCTCTCTTTTTCTTCTGTTATTTTTGTTATTATCTACTGTGGCTTACTATGGTAATTAGGGTATAGTATCCCCACGTGACCTACTACACCATTTTTGCTAGTCAGTAACCTCTAGAATATGGGGGGGGGGATTAAGGTTATGTAACTACCAGGCTCAAGGCACCTTTTTAGTGGCTCTCGGGTCGAGGACGTTGAAAATTGGTATCAGAGGAGTTATTGTATATTTATTATTACTTGGGGGTGGCATACAGGAGTTTGGGAAAGTATTGTGCCATGGTAATGAGACCGTGCATGGGAGTATCTAACCCATGTACGAGTGGAAACCTGAGTCACTATTGGAGGGTATTTTTGTTCATATTGTGTGGTGTCATATTTGATGAAATTTCACTATTGGTGGTGCACTTCTTGTGTGATATGATGTTTTTGTGATATTTTTCTCATGGATGGAAAGGTACAAGGTTGTACATTAATACATCATTCTAGGAACCGATGTAGGTAACTGACATGCATCTTGATAGGCACACACACAGGATGGGTGTGAATGATATGTTGGTTAGGATGCATATATTTTCTTAAAACTAATGGATAAATTGTGCTTGATGAGATGTTATGAATGGGTAACAATGCAAGTGAGAATGTCAAGTAGTAATATAAAAATGGTGCTTACTAGTGAAGTAACAGTAGGTTAACGTGTTGTAGTAGTAAATTGGGATATGGAAATGATATTTGATGGATGTAAAAGATAAGGCTCGTAACCATGTGAATTAGGTACCCATGATAGCTATGGACTGAGGAGAGACATCCAAAGGTAGTGATCCAGTTGTGAGTGGAATCATTTGAATAGTGTCTATAAACTAGTTTGGTGGAGAGTGATGAGCATACCTATATCTTTCATTTATTAAAAGTGTTATAGTTACATTCTAAAGCTCATTTTTGGCATTTTAGAGAAATTCCACATTGAAGATATGCACTGGTTAGGAGACATGAGGATGTTTCTAATAATTCCCCTCTACTAGTAGAGCATGAGAACGTGGTCATCTAATAAAATAGGGAAGAACAGTTCCATGAAAACTTTGCCCATGATATGAAGATGATGCAACCAGACCCAGGGTGGGTTTCACAGAGTATATTTGAGATAACTAGGGAGTTTCAACTAAAACACACTATGACCTTTATCGGAGAGGGTGGGACAGAAGTAGCAGAGTTCCGGATAGAGTCTATCCAAACTATTATTGAACGCATAGAGACAACAATTGAGAGTAGAGTAAATTTAGTGCCATATATGACGAGGGGTCAAGAAAAATGTTGGTGGGACATTATGGTTCAGAGAGAGAAGGATGATGTAATGATGTGGAAGGATTTTTAAGAGATGTTTCTTGAGAAAATTTATCCACAACCCTTGAAGAAGTAGAAGGATTCTAATTTTATTTGGTTGACTTAGAGGACAATGTCGGTGATGTACTACACTATATATTTCAAGGATTTGAGATGCTTCATTTCGATGTTGACGAGAGATGTGGTTGTTGTGGTAAAACACATCTAGGACAAGAAGTGACACGAGATCTGTTCTTAGGTGAATATCTTTCATCTAAATAGGTTTTTTGAAGTGGTGGATCAATCCCTTACCTCATACGGGAACCTAAAGGGAGCATCAGGTAGTGAACTTGTGGTCCTAGTTGGCCTAGCAAGGGGTGTGGTTTCTAATAGTAGGAAGCGCCGCTTTATAACCTTTTATCATAGATGGAGCACACAGAGTAGTTAGATGAGGGGGTCAGCTTTTCAAGGTAGTGATCAGGACTAGTGCTATCAATGTGGCTGGTCGGGGCATAGGTGGGAATAGTTTCCTTTCTCATTTGTCGAGTATTGATCGTGTGGTAGGTTAGGCCACATGCAGAGGTTCTAAATGAACCCGCGACATTCAGGGAGTGAAAGAGTTTAGAGGAAGATGTTGAGTGTGGGAAGGGGGTCGGTTACCCTATATCAGGTAGGCAGTTGGAGCTCCATGGGTTGTATTGGTAGGGGCAGTGGACATGGAACTCCGGAGCGAGATCAACCTTTTCAAAAGAAAAGTGTAGTGTAGGGTGCATAGGCTAGGGCCCAGTTTAAATGGATAGGTCATCTCCATTAAGTGAAGGCTATGCCTGAATGTAGTGAGGTAGGACCATCTGTTTTTTGAGGTATAATTCATGTAGCTTCCACGATTTCTAGTTCTTTATTTGATACAGGTGTTACAAATTCCTTTATTTCTACTCTGATGGTAGTTGTGTTATTCATAACCATGGAAACTACAAGTAGGGTAATGTAGCTTGATACTCTGTTAGGAGTGAGAATTGAGGACACCAGGTAGTGTAAGGGTTGTTGTCTAGAGTTTGGTGGGTATTATTTTATATGGGATCTGTTCATCATTGAAATGTTAGAGTTTTACCTAATCTTGGGGATGGACTGGTTTACGTTATATAAAGACCACATTTACTATTACCGATGATGGGTGATTTTCACATCTCTCTATGGGATAACTTATGTCCTTCATGGTGAGTGGAATACTCGACTGGGACTTGGAGGGCCCTTATTCCAAAAGTTTGGATAACTCATAGACTAGGGGCCATGCCTTATTTTAGATGATGGGGAGAAGGGAAAACATTCCTACATTATGTTGTAGAACAGTATTAAGATGTGTTTTATGAGGACTTCTTAGGGTTACCACCTGAGAGTGATGTTGAGTTTATGATCGAAGTGTTTCCTAGAGTGGATATAGTTTCCATTCCACCTTACTGAATAGTGCAATCATTGCTCCAAGAACTAATGGTCCAGTTTGATGAATTGGAGCGTAAGGGGTTTATACATCCTAGTACATCACATTTGCAATCTCCTATGGTATATGATAAGAAGGAAGACAGATCGCTGAGGTTATCTGTCGATTACTATAAGATTAACCAAATGACTGTTATGAATCGATACCCTCTTCCTAGAATTAATGACCTATTTGATCAACTCAGAGTTGCCTTAGTGTTTACATGATCAATTTTAGATTGGTATACCATCAATTAAGGGTGATACCTTCTAACATACCCCATGGCTCTTTCTAAAGATTGTACAGGTTTTATGAATTTCTAGTAATGCCTTTTTGATTGACCAATGCACAATTAGTGTTCCTGGCCTTCATGAACTGGATATTCCACCCGTATCTAGATTAATTTGTAGTTGTCATTGTTTATGACATATGGGCATAATCCCGAACTCATGAAGATCATTCCAAACATCATGACATCATCTCTTGTACACCTGAGAGAATATGAATTACGCCAAGCTATAAAAATTTCATATTTGGGTTGATGAGGTTGGCATTCTAGGACACATCATTTCTAGGTCAAGCGTGTTTGTGGATCCAGAAAATGTACAGGAAATGTTGTATTTGGTGCATCCCATTAATTTCTCTGATATTCAGTGTTTTCTTTGTTTGGATGGTTATTAATGACGGTTTATTAGTGATTTCTTGTGTTTTATAGGGCTTCTCACCAGACAAACCAAGAAGGGGGCTATGTTTGACTGGTTAGAGGCTTGTGAGAATTATTTTCCAGTGCTGAAAAAGTGGTTGACTACCCCACCTATTTTGATCTCACCCAAACTAGGTAAGAGGTACACCTTGTTCCGTTATGAGTCTGATGTGGGACTTGAGGCAGTGTTGATGCAAGATAATCGGGTTGTTGCATTTTGGTTGAGACAGTTATGGCCACATGAAAGGAATTATCCTACTAATTACTTAGAGTAAGCTGTTTTGGTTAATTCCATAAAATTTCTATGGTATTACTTATTGGGAGAGACCTTTAAATTCTTTACCAACTATAAAAGTGTCAAATACATCTTATTCCAGTGGGATTGGAATCTTTGACTCAAATGGTGGATTGAGTACCTTTAGTATTTTGATTTTGAATTTGTGTTCACACCAGTGAAAGGGAATAGTTTCACCAGTGATCTAAGCCGAAACAATCAGAATTAGGTAGTTCAGGATTCCAATTCATAGTGGGAGATGATGTCATTGTTTGATGAGATGCATGTAGAGGAACATTATGGGAACGTGTAGATGAACCTTGCATCTATAGTAGTTGAGTCTATGCTTATAAGACAATTCATGGAGAGTCAGTTGGTGGATCTAGATTGTTTGGCTATTCAAAAAATAATTAAAGGTGGGGAGTCACCTTCTGGTTTGACCTTTAGTGCTGATAGAGTTTCTTATCTTCATGGTCATGTTGTTGTGATGAAAGGTGTATGGGTAGAGCTGATTCAAGAGTCCCATGTGTCGAAGTGGGTAGTGAATCCAGGATTGACTAAGATGTACCATGATATTATTAGGTATTTTCTGTGATCAGGGATGAAGAAATAAGTTGTGTGGTTTGTGGAAGAGTGCCTTACCTGTCATCAGGTGAAGGTGGAACATTATAATCATGGTAGGTTGTTACAGTCATTGCATATTCCCGAGTGAAAGTGAACTGAAGTGATGATGGAAATCAAGGTGGGTCTTCAGAGGTGTCTAGTAAGAGCAATTCAATTCGGGTGGTGGGAGATTGGAAGACCAAATTGGCCCATTTCTTACTGATTCTAGAGACCTATACATTCGACTAGTTGGGGGAATTGTATGTTCAAGAAATAGTAAGGTTTCATTGTGTAAAAAAACCATATTCTCGAAACATAATCCACAATTCTCCTCTCTATTCTAGAAGGTACTACAGAAGGCACATGGTACCCAGGTGTTTTTGGGTATGACATACTACCCACAAACTGATGGGTAGTTTGAGTGTACAATTAAGGTATTATAATAAATGTTGAGATCATGTGTTCTAGATTTCGGTGGTTTATGGAAAACAAAATTTTCACATAATGATATTTCATACAACTATAATATTTAGGCTGAAATTCAAAAGGATCCTTTTTAGGCACTGTATGGGAGACAATGTAGATCTCTGTTGTGTTGGTTAGAGGCTGGCAAATTTGAGCTGTTATGACTGAGTCTTGGGAAGGTGACGACTGAAAAGGCTCGTTTAATTCAATAAAATATGAAAACAGCTCAGAATAAGGAGAAGTAATATTTTTGTGGGCATCATAGACCTCTTGGGTCCATGGTGGGTGATACTTTGTTTCTTCGGGTGCCGCCGAGGCTACGACACCGTCGAATTCAGAATCCGGGAAAGTTCGCGACTAGATATGTGGGACCATTTTAGATTTCATAGAGGATCAAACCTGTGTCTTAAAAATTGTCACTTCCACAGTGGTATAGTGGGATTCAAGTTGTTTTCTCAGTTTCGAAAACCAGACAGTATCACCCTGGCCTGTCTCATGAGATAAATATCAAGGATTTCGACCGTGAAGTTGATGCATTCCTTGAGGAGCACCCGGTTATTATTTTCGATCAAAGTGAATATGTTTTTTTGGGAATGGTTATTCCCTTAGTTTTTGTTCTATGGAATCTTGAGAAAATTCACGGGGAAACATGGGAGTGGTGTCTGATATGAGGGCCTAGTGGTCTAACCTCTTTGATTTGGAAGCATAATGATTCTTGGAAGAGCGGCTTGAGGACGATCCGTTATAAGGTTGGGAGGTTGTAAGATCCTGGATTTATCTATACGATATGTTCTTTTTTATGTTTCATTTTTTTCCCTTTTGTGGTTAATTACTTATATTCCCAAATCCTGAAGAATGTTCGGGGGTGTTATAGGGGTTCATAACAAGAGAAAGGGGGAAAAGGGGTGTTTTTGGTCGTCTTCATGGTTTGCACACGGTTTGGAAAATTTTGTGGGGGGAGACGATGCAGGTAGTAGAAATCCACACAGTTTTGGCACATTTAGGAAAATCGTGCAAGAGAGATGGTGTGTGGGAATTATCCTCCACATAGTTTTCACACGATATTGAAAATCGTGCAGGTCAACCATGCGGCATGGAAATTTCTAAAAAGTTCCCAAAAATCCATTATGGTAGAAATATAGAGAACATGGGATTTTGCTCCCTTCTTCCTCCTCCATCCCTTGTGATTCCCCAAAAACATTAAGAGATTCCATGGACTAATCTCCCACATCTTTGGGCTATATGAAGTGCTGTACGTTGTAGATTGAAGATACGGGTAAGGCTAATCTCACTCTTGTTTTTCTTTTTTGGTTTAGGGTATGTATTTCATTCCCATCCCCATCTAGTACTCTCAATCCCTACTTCTTCTTTGATTTTTTGGGTAATAATTCAAGGGTTGGATGAATTGAGATATAAGGCCTCGTTTAAGAGTGTGTTCACAAAATGATTCAAGGTAGGTGGTTTAAATGTTAAATACATTGGGTTTTTGTAGATTTGTGCATGTAGGGCTTCTATTCTCTCAATATTTTGAAGAGTTCTTGGTCCCTTTTTCATGATTCAAGGAGGATGAGTCAAAACAAATAGGGCCACTTGAGGGATGTGCCGATATTCCCTGAATATAGAGTTTATCTATGTAAAGTGTAAGGATGTTTTTCGAGAACATAAATCCCACAATGAATATGTCAACATGCTTGAAGGATGTTTATTTTGTGTATAGTAATAATCATAGGTTAGGTAATGGCCTAATAGGTTGTTTGGTTGGCATGAAATAGGGTTTAGGAGATTAAAGGGATAATGCGAGGGGATTAGATTTATACTTTAAAATGATTAGTGAGATATGAATGGGAAATAGAAATGAGGATAAAAAGGTTTAAGTAATATAAATTATGAAGGTGTTAATGTATTGAGGCTGTGTTTTAAATTACCTTTTATTGATATTGTTGTGATGTTGTAAATATTATTGGCTATGTTTTTGGTGATATGGTTAATTATGGTGAATGATACATAGGCATGTGCACAAGGCGTGGTTGAGTGTGTTATCTAATTGAGGTTTTACTCCCACGGATTGAGTCGGATAGAGGTTCTAGCTCCTCCCTTAAATGCATGAGTTTGGGAAGTGGAATGAGTGATATTCCCCAAACGGTTACATTCCACCTGGACTGAGGTTACAAGGTGAGGATTATGATATTGTTATAATATGATGACTAGTGAGATAAGACTTTATTTTTTCCCATATTCTTGAGAATGATGAACATGCATAATCCATTGATCACAAGAAATAGGTATATAAAATCATGAAATTCCCATGTAGTAAACCCAGATTCAATGGTAGTATAAATTGAATGGACCTAGTCTAGAATTAAAAACGACCTGTTTATCCTTACATGTCATCATTATCACTTTCATGCACCATCTACATTTGGTAGTTATTTTTTATACATCGTTGGTGGTGGCCTACTGAGTTATTCTCACACCCTGTTCGGGCTGTCGTTGGGTATACGAGGAGATTTCATTCATGTAGGTCAGGGCAAGGGAAAAGGACCTAATCTAGGGAGTTGAGTTGGTCATGGTACATGTTGGGTGAGGATATAGAAATGGAGTCCAGACCATTTTGGGGATCCATCTATTTTTTTTCTTTTTTGATTTTTCTCACATGGAAATATAGCATGGAATGGTATATTTACTATTGTATATAGTTTTAACCAGTTTTGGGAATTGGTTAATTATTCATGTTATTGGTTGTTATCTATGACTTCCATTATTCAAGTTATTATCTACTATGGATTGCTTTAGTAATAAAGGTATAGTCTCCCTATATGAACTATTTCACCCTCTTTTCTAGTAGGAAACCTCCGGCGTACAGGGTGGCGCGCTTGAGATCATCTAACTCCCAAGATTGGGCCACCAGTTTGTTGGCTCCTGGGTCGGGTATGTTACAAAAAAAGAGTATTAAAATAATACAAGGGAAATGTGAAATGGTAATTTTATATAGTAAACCTAATTTTTAATAATATATTTATGATATGGTGAGATACTCATTTATAAGTTATAAGAATGACATATTTGAAAACATTTCAACTTAGTAAAAATTGATCATAAGATAAAAATGTAAAGTGGATCAATAATTTAGAAATAAATGAGTGGGGGAAAATATATCATCTATAAACTCCTTTTACACTCGATTGTAAATATTTTTTTGTCATGTTTCATTCCCCATACGCCATAATGTTTTACTTTTACCACTTTAGATATTATCAGAGTAAATATTTTAACCATAGTTATATTAATATTCTATTGTAAATATTAATTGAAAAATAATTGATAATTTTTACCAAATAATTCTAAATTTCAAATATATTTCATTTGAATGTTTTTTAGAATGTGACTAAATAAAATTCAGATAATAATGTATATTCTATTAAAATTAAACTTAGAGAGAATAATAATTATGTTATCAAAAATAATATATGGGTTTTAAAATTAAATTTCTTAACATTTATAAAGTATAAATTAAAATAAATATTTTATCTTTGAAAACTATTCAATGAATTTTCAATTCAGTTGTATATACTAATAATTCCATAAAAGTCATGTTAATTATAAAATGGTATTTACCATAAAACATTTATTTTGTTAATGAATACCAATAATACATCATAGAATTATAATATTACAATTAATTAAAAAAATGTCATTTAGAAAAAAGAAAATAAAAAATGAGAAAACCAAATATTTATGGGAAATCTATAAATAGATGAGAAAATACTAAAATTGTAAAATAGATTCTTAAAATGATAACTATTAATCACACATAATCCCAATCAATTTATAATGAATATATTTATAACATATTATAAATATATTTAATTATAATCTAACCATAATATAAATAATATCTTGATATAAAATTTAAATTTCAGAAAATTTTACTTCGATTCATAAAATTATTCTCATAGATGATATTGTATTAATAATCATATTTTATTCACATTTTAATTATCCATTTATTTCTATACATAATTAAGAAATTTGTTAATCTAATTAATGATTTAAAATTCGAATTCTAGGTTCTAATATCCATAGTTAGTATTTATAATTTTATTCAAAATATTAATATTTTTTGTATGTTCATTGTTCTATTAAAGGATGTTATTGGACACATTGACTTATTTAATGGTAATAATTTATTTAAATATCGTAGTTCTAAAATACACCCATTAAATAAATTCATTCTTCATATATTGACTCATACGATCATAATACATTCTATGGAAAAATTATGATTAATGATACGACACTAGATGATAATGTTTTTATATGGGATGCGTAATTAGATTTATATGTTTTAAAAGATTATAATATTTACTATATTGACCCATATACAGTCTAAATATTATTAAATTATTTAAAATCATAAATGTATTATAATTACAACCCAAATATCTTAAGTCCTCATGTAATTGTAATATAAGGGTCATAATACATCAAAAGGATACTAAAAGATAATATAGTTATTTTATACTCCATGATGACGTCCTAGATTCATTTGAGCTCCTAAAATAACATAATACATCTTATTAAAAATATAAAATAATGGGATTTAATAAAAATATCCTTTTATATGAATTATTATGATAATAAAACATATATCTGTGTCCAAACTATAACACGGTATAATAAACGAGAAGACCCATTATTATGAACATAATAGATTCACATAAATAACATTGTAACAAAATATCACAGAAACAAAAAATACATATTATTAACATATAACATGATATAATAATGTGTTATATAAATTCTCTTAGAAAATATGACATGGTGGAAAATATCATTTAATAGATTAGGTTTCCACACTAATACCATATAAAATGACTTGGGGGAAAAAAGCATTACCCAATTCATTGGATAACTATATAGGGAAAAAACCATTAATTTTTTTGAATTATGTATTATAAAAAAATAAAAAAAATCATATGGAATTTATATAATAATTACAGATGTAAATAAAATGGTTAGTATAATGAATCCACAAATCATAATCAAATAATTTTTCATAATGAAGGACTTTCATAATAGAAAATAAGGCACATGTTACCCTCTAATGAAGGGAGAATAATCCATATATATGTATGTGATATATATATATTAGTTTTATTTTTTATTTTTCTATATTATTAATGAGGTACAATATGAGATATAGATAAAATGGTCATAAACCAATGTAAAGTGTAGTTTAGAGAGATCCCTTTATTATAAATCGAAATGTCATGTTTGTTCTTTATCATCCTGAATAATAAATTTATGAAAATTAAATTATTTATTTAGATAATTTTAAATGATTATTATTCATATTTTAATTATGTTATATTTAATTACCTGAAAATTTATATTCATGTCCAATTATTTGATGATATTTGAATCATTTTTCTAAAATCACTTTTTCATGTTTACAAAGGTAATAGTGATTATTAATTATTCATATCTTGAATTATAATAATGAAATAATTACCATATTTTTTGTAAATTATTAATTTAAAACCATCCATGATATATTTTCTGAAAAATTATCTATATCACAATCACGTAGAATGTCGGTGGTATATACAACAGGGTAAAGATAAAATTTTTCATTAACCATAATGAAAAGTATTTAAGTATTTTTTTATCATTTTATAGTGAAGATTATATCATAAATATAATTTTATTTATTAAATAAATCTATATACACTTTATATTTTATGATTTAATGAAAATCATATTGTGGTGGTCGTAATCCACACATGCCCATGAAAGACATTACCATCACTTAATGAATTTAAATGTAACGAAATAGAGGATATATTAAATTTAAAAAATGATATAAATGTCAAAAAATAATATATATATATATATATAAATATTCAATCCTTCATCATAAATATTTGTGAGCGGCGATGGTGGAAAACAAATTACATTGGTTCATGAGACGGTAGTATGTCATACACAAGAATGATGTTTTCATTTAAAATTTGATGGAAGATGAGATAGATTTAAGCTATTACATTAGAGTAATAAAATCTATATGTATGGGAGACATTTATAAATTTAGATAATAATGGTTAGATAGTATTTTTTGGAGGTTGAAAAATAAATTAAAACAAAAACACTAAGTTACAAATTAGACATCTTTTTCAGACAACCACATTTTCATTTCCCCAAAATCCTTAAAAATAGGGTATTGTAATCAATGAAAATAATAAAAGAAGTAATATGATACATAATTAATGTATATTGGTTGGTATTTTCCTAAACATGAATATTTTTAAGTGTGAATTAAAGAGGATACAAGGTCCCTTTTTATAACATAGGTGATTGGCACACATATACATTTTCAATGTTTTACAACAATTTGACAAATATTATTGTTAAAATTTATCCAAAATGGATCATATTATATTTTTATCAAGATACATAGTATTTATAAAATTATTATATTTTTTATAATTTTTTATTTCATTTCAACACTTATCATTATTGATTAACCACACCGTAAGCATATTTTAACCTTATCCATGGTATCAAATTTTAATTATTGTTCACTATTCAATATGAACTATAACTTTTTATGGAATTAACTATAAATATTAGTAATTATAAAAAAAATATGGATTAAATTTTATAAAATTCAGTTCACAGGAGTGCGAGTTGTTAATTTTAAATTAATAAAAAAAACAGATTGATTATATGTTTTAAGAAAATGCATTTTTATGCAATTGATTATCATATATTAACTCTAAGACTAGTAATCATTATTATATTATTTTACATTCATATTAAAGGATATATAATATGTACATATCATATAAACATTTACTGATTATAAGTAAATTTTAATATTTTAAAAGGATAAAATATATTCACCTAAAAAGAGTTCACAAAAACTGAGTTTTTATGAATAAAAATAAATTTATACCGAAAGCCTTAAAATTTATAGTTTAAATGGACCTAATAATATTATAAGAAAAAGTTTTTTTCCCTTTTTGTATAAATATAAATATTATTTTCCTTTTTAATTACATCGGTTGATTAAATTAAAGTAAAGTATTTTGAAATTCGGTAATTTTCAGTATTCAATGAAAGATAAATTATTTTAGTAAAAACCGTTAATTTTACTCTAATATTATTTGTATGTGTGGATTTAATTTTTTTACTAATTCTAGAATATAATATTTCTAAATTTTCAAAAAACTATTTATAATATTTTATCAGAATAAGAAAGAAAAATGACTTTTGATGAAGGAATTTTTTTTATAGAATAAAATGTTTTTACAAAAAATTGATTCCATATTTAGTACGAAATCATTAATTATTATATATTGATTAATAACTTTATAGACTATTCATGGATTATTTGATCTTATTTATACCTTCCAATTTCATTTATGTGTTATAATATACGTATTTAAATAATTACAGTTTTTTTAGGCTCGATGTAGTGTGTGGAATAATCTATCAAATATAATTTTGTTTTTAAATAACATGTGGTGGTACATTATTCACATATAAAGAATATCTTTCTCAAAATTTCATATTAAATTCTAAGGTGAAAATATGTGAGGTTAATTCTACATTATCACTTCCTCCATTTCCAATGACTCCACTTGATCTTATTGTATCTAGAATCTTAATTATACCAGGTGAGCTTCTTTTTTTAATAGAATATTATATGTACAGTACAAGGTATTCACTAGATCCACCTCATAAGAAGAATAATATTCAATTTTTACCGGCACTGAATTCAATTAAATTTATGGATATTTTATTTTATTTACTAATTAAGATACATTGAATTCGTCATTTACATGGGAAAGGGTTGTTTGGAGTGTTAGACAACAAGCTTCAACTATGATGATATAGAAAATCTAAAAAGGGATGATGTACTGGGGGATTATCATTCCATTATTCGCAAATATCATGACTCAATTCCTTATATAAATGAGGAGAATCACAGAATACCTAACAAAAAGTTAATGTATCATCATCTATAATTAACATAGTTCTTCTAAAAAATGTAAGAAGGAATGATGTATTTCTGATTGGTGTTGAACCCTTCTACCATTTCATATAACATTCCTTGTCTGAGTAGCTAAAATTCAAGAACATAATCCCATCATATTGAAATTATATGTTAATTCCCACAAAGGTCTTCATAACGAACCAATTTTATTCATTAGTGATATAAAATATTTTATTACAACTCAAAAATAGGAGTATTTTTATTCCATATTCCTTTTGAGACCACCAAGAAAGATCTTAATATTTCATCCATTGTCTGAATAGTTTTCTCTGATTTCCATTGGTTTTGGGTTTTGTATTTTATGTATGTTCAAAAAATAATATAGATCATGTTGGTGGTTCTCCCAGAATATGTAGTTAAATGTCATATCATTGTTAGATACAATCGATAGTGGTGTTCCATGTAGCCTCATCACCTCTTAAAAATATATACATTCATATCGATTGATTGAGAAGTCATATCAAAATTCAATTAAGTAATTTGTTTAATATTATCCACTATATAAAATATGGAATTTTTTACTAATGATATGTTTAGAAGACCAGTCAAAATTTCCATATTTATGTATTCCCATTTCGATGTAGGTATGGCTAGCTGTTGCCTCGCCCCTTCAGAAATTTTAATTTTAGAATTTAGTTGCTGACATAACACTAAAAATTATGTATATTCTGAAATCTCTTTCATCATTAAGTCCCCAAATATTGATCCTATATATCAAGATACGCCATTATGATCGCTATATGAATAGAGATAGTTAAGCTATGTGAATCATTAAATATATCATTATTTATCCCAGGATTTGAGGTAAACACAGTCATGGGCCAAATCATACAAATATTTTATCAATCTTGAAAAACAAGTATGTATGTTTTCTAATAGAATTAAAATAAATCATAATTTCAACATCATCTATTTATGAATCCCTTATAATTTATAGATAGTATTCTTGGGATATAATTTTTGAAATAAATGATGGCGTTATCTCCATTTATATTTCCATGTAAATCATTTTTAATTAAAATCATCTTGGATCCTTTATAATTCTTATCACTAATAATGTTTAAAAATAGTTTATAAATATATCATCTACTAAATTATTTTAATTCTCATGATGGTAAATGGTTGATCATTCAATTTCCTTTTTAATCTATAACTATCATTGCCTGTGAAAATAATCTTCATTTTGAGTTATTGAATATCTAATCATCTTATAACCCACTCTGATTTTATATTTCTCCACAAGGATATTATGACTATATTTGCAATGAAAAATCATTTTTGCGAACTCCATATAATGTTTTGGAGAGTTCATCTCCTGAAACTTTCACTAGCTTGGGTGTATAATATTACTTTTTCATTTAACAATACTATACATTCAAAACCATTCTTTGAAACATTAATATATACTGAAAAAACTCCCCCATAAGAGTGAATAATGAGGATGAGTGTGATGATAATACTCATTTTCATCTAAATAAACATATCAAAATATTAACTAGTATAGAAATATATTACCACCTTCTAAGTCAAAATGTTATTGGGTTTGAAAACTATTATAATTTCTCACAATTTGTTTCATAAAATCAAGATAGTCTTTAGAAACTATAGATATATATTAATTGTGATTGTTTAAGCCAATACAAAATTTAAATTTCCATAATAGGGTAAACAAATATCACATTACTCATGATAAGAAACCCTATGAATATATATCATTTAAAAGAAACATGCATTTACTTTACATTCTTTATAGATTATTCTTTTTAAATTCCTTTATCAAAATTTTCAAACACTCTTTACGTTGATCAATGATTTCTGAGAATATCATAATATCATCTATAAAGACTACCAATTTTTTAAAGTTAATATATAATGAAATTAATTATTTTTACATAATTATTATTTTATTATTAAATAGGTTGAATTGCATCAATATTAACTCATATATTCCACACATAGTTCAAAAGGATGTTTTTGAAAATATATTCCCTCTTCACCCTTAATTCATTATATAGAAAAACTTTCTATCTTAGATAAATATTGGTCCCCAATTTATTGATCGAATATGTTATATATCACTATTAGAAGAAAAAAGTTATTTACCATGTCTTTTATTCATTCATGATAATCAACATAGAGCCACATTGAACCAAACATCTTTTTGATAATTATGATAAACACTCCCCGTGTCAAACCAATTAGGTGCATAAATCCTTTTTTCATTTTTTGTTATAACATCTTATTAAGTTCTTATAAATTAGTGGTATATATTATGTATTGAATTATGGATATGAGAAATGATCCAAGTATGTGGTCAATTGACAATAAAACCTCTCAACTAGGAGGAACACTAAAAAACTCTTTCAAGAAGACATTAGTAAAATCCCTCACAATGGGAAAGAATTCAACAACAATTCCCTCCTCTGTCTCAAAAATTTAGGTCTTATTTGATTTCTCATTATGAATTTTTTTTTCATAATTGGAATAATATAAGGGATATTCTCTTCTTACATTCAATTTTACAGAATCTGAGGATACAGTTGATGGAATGTTTGATCGCCATTTCCCAACAGTTCACATTTTCATTAGATAATGATATCCAATCTATGCCCAATATATATTAAAACTCCATAAAATTAATTAATATTCAATTCACTAAATGATCCAGTCCATGACCATTTTGTTGTTATGATTTATATGATTTTAATAAACCATTGTTCCATTTTCAATTCATACTTAGATTTAAATCCCCTAATGTTTTAATGAGGTGTTTTAATAATCATAATAAACAAAAATGATAAAACATTCATCAAAATATAATTAAAAATCATGTTTTATATTATTGAATGAATTAAAATTATATCTTCCACTCTATCTTTCTCAGGATCCACCATAGTATTTGAGATAACATTTGACCTTCCTTGTTCCCTAAATGTGACAAATTATTAGAATAAAATTTAATCACTATGATCATTATAGGACATATAATATCTACGAGATGGAATTAATCCAATATTATTTTATGTGGGGAGCAAAATGCCTAGAAAATAAAAGATACATTTATTGTATAAAAAAATAAACCACAACATTCTCTTCTTTATGAGTATGATTGAGTTACACATGTTTAAATTTATTATTCATAACATGGGATAGGTGAACATGTACATCTATGATGTCATAATCACCTACTAAAATAATATTTGGAATATTATTGGGAAAATAATGAAAAGGACAATCACTGTATTTATTAACATGATTTTATCCTATTTCCAAACTCTAAATTAAAAGATTGAAAAAAATGAATATATAATACCATAAAAATTACCCTTATAAACCAGAAAAAAATAAAATACAAATGATAAGATTACCAAGACTAATGAGTATATAGGTTACAATTAAGGATATCTATTGTGATGTTTCATATGATGTTTTCAAACCAAAAATGTTTTTTAATTACTTCATAATGGTTTTTAAATAACTTTTTATTTTCCAGAAAATATTCTCCAAGAGTGTCAAAGTAGATGCGCCAAGAGGCCCCATTTCCATACACTATGTGATAACTAACTCAAATAACATTATAGCATTTTTGAAGTTATTAATCCTTGGTAAAAATATTTTTGAGTGAAATCCATTTTGTTTTTCTAGAAAAATATTTAATTTAATGGAAATAAGTATCTCTATCCTTCACTTAAATTCAACGAAATTTTTATATTCATTGAATTATATATAGTTTTCTCAATAAATTAATCTAGACATAATCACAAAAAATAAGTAGTCCATTCACTATTACCAAATATATCTTCCCATGAATTTCATTCAAATTTGGACAATATTTTTATTCATAAATATTAAATATGTACAACCAAATGAAAACAAGGCCTTGTGTCTTTGGAAGGCTAGGCTAATAATATATTGAAAGGAATTTAAAACATGAAATCCTTATTTTTGTCTATATAATGAGTTCAAAATTCCATTTTAGATCCTAAGAAGGGATATGATAGATAAATTAATATATAAAATAATGGGGTGAGCTAAAAATTATCATTAAGGGTATATATAGGATAATGAAATATAACATGTGAGTGAAAATAATAACAACATATCATAAAAGATATATCGATTGAATATTTAAATATAATAATAACATAAAAAACCCTTCATAGTTAGATTATATTAGTATATTAAATTTTATATAATCATATAACATGATATAAACATGAGTCCCTTGTAACTACTTATAAAATATCACATGGTGGAAAATTTCCCAAAATGGATTTGGTTTACTCGCCAATCCCATACACAATGTATCGTGATAAAAAATATTTAAAAAAGAATTGGAGAAATATCAGGGTGAAACTATCATAACATGATTATAATTATGCATTCCAAGATAAGTGAATCAATTAAAAGGCATAAACAAAATAATTTCCCATGAAATAAAATGTGTTGTAAAATCATCCCTCATATCCTAATCAATGGAAATTGCATAGTGATGAAATTCTAGAAATACAAACAAGTAATAAATTACACCATCAATGTATGGTATAATCGATAAATATATATTTTAGATACATATATATAATTTCGAAACATTGCATAACTTTATAATGATTGAGACAGTGAGTGAGTGAGGGAATCACCCTATTTTAATGAAAATAGTGATTTAGAAAGTTCCATCATCTCAAACAAAACTTTTCAAAAAAATTATTTACCTTCCAAAATAATAAACATAAGTAAGTTATTTAATTTCATTAGATTATTTTTATTTTTTTTCATTTTATTATCATGTTATATTAAATTACATTATTTTTTAGGTTTATGTCGAATATTTAATGAAAATGTGGTTCATATGTGAAAAATAAATTTTTTATATTAACTAATGTAAAGATGATTATTAATTAATAATATATGGAATTATAATCACAAAATAATTAATACTTTTATATAAATTAGACTTATAAAACCAACCATGAAATTTGAAAAAAAATGTAATACATTACAATCATGGAGACAGTAGGCCATGCATATGCATGAGTGACATTTCCATTTGAAAATGATCATGATGGAAAGATGATATGTGTTATTTTTTTTTATATAATTAGAATTATACCATAAATATTATTCTATTTCTTTAAATACTCTTATATATACCATCTTTATGAAACATTAATGAAAACTTAATCACATGTCTACATGGAGGTGGAAATCCCTACATGTGCACAGACAAAGTTATCTTAATTTAATGAATGGGAAGGTAAGAAAATATATAATATATAAATTTCCAATAATTATAAATATTTCATGAATAAAATATGAATATATATATATATACATAATATATATACATAATAAATAACTTTTATCGGATATTATGGAAAAGGAAATACATCGGTTCGTAAGGTGGTAGTCCACCGTACACATGGTTGATGGTTAAATTTACCATTATATAGAAGAGAAGATTGATATAGGTTATTCAAATAAGATATTAAAATATCATCATTTTATAGATTTAGATACTACTATATAAGAAAGGTTGAAGAATATATTATTCAGGTGGTATAATAAATTAATATAATGCTCAGTAAAGAATGATACCTCTTCTTTAGACAACTTCAGTAGCTTTTAACCAAAAGACATCCAAGGAGAGTTTTATAATAAAAAAGTCATCTAAGATGTGGTAAGGAATTTATGTTATGGATTTTGGAAGGTATTGGTTGAACCAAAAGTCATTTAAGGTGTTATGAAAAGAGGAGAGGAGGTGCCCTTATAAATATAGGTGAGTAGAACACTTTTAAATTTTCAATGTTTTACAATAATGTCAAGTTATGTAAGTAGAAAAACTATTAAAAATTGGACCATATTTCAACGTGATTAAAATAGGATAAAAATAAACCTAAAAGGGGATTTTAAAAAATAGGCGATTTAAACCCTTATCATTATAGATTAACTAGAGGAAAAAAATCGACCCTAATAGTTATTATAAATTTTTTTTTGTTTTTATTATTTACTATGATAAAAAATTGTGTAAAAATTATTAACTAATAGAAATTATGTGAGTTCCTAATATAGAATTAATTTAATCAAAATAAATTTATATAAGTGGAAGAAAGTAATCTAAAACTAAATCCAAAAAATGTGATAGAAATAATTTTTCTATGAAAATGCATTATTCAAGAAATATATGATCTTATATTAACACTATGACTAGAAATAATAATTATTTGAATTTTAATTAATATAGATATATCTATGATATATATATTTCATTTAAATATTTCCTTAATTGTGATTATTTTACTTAATTAATCGGTATAACATTTTTTCACTAAAAAATAGTCTTTATGAAACATGGGGTTTAGGAATAAAAATAAATTTATTCCAAACCATGATAATTACTTATTAAAATTATATTAATTAAAATTTAATAAATTTAGTGGTTAATATGTGATTTTATGAATTATTACAAAATATAATGGTACATTAAAATTAAAATATTTAATTAATATAAAGGATTGTATATAAAAATTCATTAATAATCACTATTCAATGAAAAATAAATTATTTCAAAAGATTATAAAAATTTCTCCCTATGTTAATATTAATATGATGATTTTTAAAAAAATTTATATTTATAAAATAACCATTCTAAATTCTCAAAAAATTATTTACAAATTTTTATCATAAAAATCAATAACTAACATTTTTCAAGAAGGCATACTTTTTGAAGAATAAAATTTCATTCTTAAAAAGTGAATATTTCTTAAGAATTTATTAATACATTTATATTGAGTATTATATTTAAATATTTAAATAATTTATTTAAAACTATTCATATATTTAAATTTAAAGAGTATGATATGATGATAATATTTAAATAATCACTATTCGCTTAGGCTCACTGTTGCGTGTCGTATACCCTATCAAACATTGTTTTCTTTTTAAAACAAATAGAGCATTTTACACTCTATATAAAGAGATATTTTCCATTCATAATTCCGAAATTAATTAAAATAAATGAACAATATCTAGATATATAAATAATAACATCACAAAACCCATGAAATTTATTTATTTGATAATCATACAGGTGTTGTTTTTATTTAAAACTCAATATGTAGTTATTTATAAAATATTACCTAAAAATGGAAAATAGAATATTAGGATTGAAAAATTACTATGTAATAAATTTCTAGTAAATTTACAAGATTTTAATTATTCACATGGTTATTGGGGACAATTTCCATCATTCGTCCTTATATAAGGACACTGAGTTTCATAATTCAAGAAAATAATTAAATTGAGGCAATATATTTTTTATCTTACAAGTTTCTAATACACTTGTTTGTATAATGACTTTCAATATCAATCTTATAGCATTTAACTAACACAGTTTTGAAAATTTTCACATTCTTCACCAAAATTTCTTACATGTAGAGAATTGTATCTTTTTTCCTTCATCATCTTCATCACATGATATTTAATGACACTCTTATTTCAATTCTCTCGTCTTCGTAGAACTTATACTATGTTATTTCAAGATAAATGTTTTGGTATAATCATAAGGTTTCTCATTTTCAATATCATTATTATAGATTTTAGTTGATTTAATATTCACATTACACATCATAATAATGGTTACATTAAGTTCTAACCATTAATTAAAGAAAAAGTTTATGTATAGATGAAAAAAATTAAAAATATGTGGAATTAACATATTCAATAATATAAAAAGATTCAATCTTAAAACATTTTACCACTGTCATCACATTATCATATAATTGAATTTTTTTATCCCACATCAATGTTAGTTTATACTAGGTCACTTAATGTTATTTATCTTAAACATCATAACAAAATACTCAAAAGATAAATGTAAAATTATTTTGAACATTCTTAAAAAATCCTGAACCAAAAAATCATTGAAATTTGAGCTCTAAAACCCAAAATATCCTTTACAAAAAAATCAAAATAAATTGATATTTTCCTTAACATATAAATATCTAAATATCAATATATGTTATAATTAATCACTTTAATCTCAGGTTATCAGATATATATATTCTAATGTATTAAAATGGTCCAAAAAAGGACATGTGAATTACTAAAACCATATAACCTATGTGTGTCAATCTAGGGTTGCCGTTCAGTGACTTTTTCAAGTATTGTGTGATGATCAATTTAATATCCAAAACAAATTTGTATGTTTATTACCCAAATATAGATATGTTTCACATCCAGCATCAACTTTTCATATAGAAAACTAGATGTAATGAAATGTAAAATCCCCAAATCAATATTTATCTGACATTTGATTTTGTTATCCTATATTTATATTTCTAACAAGTCTTATCTATAGTCTTTTGACTATAGTTCTCTTAGAAAAACATATAAATGAAAAATTCCTACATACCATAGAATTAGATAATTTACTATAAAAAGTGATATTTATACCATTGAAATTTTTATATAATATATATATCATTAAATTATACTAAGTACTCATTATAATTTTATCTAACAACTACTATAAAACCAATTTTTAATCTGTAAACATAAACTACCAAATCTAGATCTACAACCCTATACATTACATACTATATCTAATACCAACTGTTGATTCCCAAACATGACTATCATATAACAAATAATTTAAAAAAATTACATTATATATACTTCTATGACCTTTTAGTTTTATAGTTTTTGATCATTAGTAGAAAATAGAAACTAATAAAATCCATGTATCCCTCCAATAGTGTAAATCTTTCCATTATATATGATGTAACTAAATCCATGATAAATTACCAATTTCTCCAAGGAATTCTACTTAAAATAAATCAAGTTAGGAATATAATATATTATCGTCTTTTTATGACTATTAGAAGGGATAAAATAATAATGTGTTATTATAAATTATCAATATGGTAAAAAATAAAACTATAATCATCAAGGAATAAACAAATAATTTATATTATTGAAGGAATATATAAAAAACATGAATATATATTAAAATAAAACTTAGATAATTCAACCTATAGGAAAATAAATTATAACATTGATATCAAAAATAATGATATCATAAAAATTTGATCTGTAATGCATGAAATCAAAAACATATGTCCTAATCCTTTTGAAAAGGAATTATCCAATTATACGAAGAATATTTCAACAAAACCAACATGTTTTTTCTCATGATACAAGTTGATTCATCCAGTTGTTATATGATTCATGGACCAACCTGTCTGATGACTACGTCCAATGGTTTGAGAGAAAGTATCAACAGGAACATTCATACCATTACCTAAGGAACTGTTGGATGAACGAAAACATTTTTACAAATATAATTAAGAGTATAGAATACAAATTTAGGATCGAATATTATTAGCAGTCAATAATCACCATGAATGGAAATATTATTCCTAATTCCCATAATAGCATTAAAATATTCATAACCCATCTTGAGAACGAAGTTGCATTGATAAAAAAATAATTATAAAATTGAACATAATCATCCATATTGTACTAATAATATATATTATTCCTATACAATTATCACTTAAAATAAAATTTATAACATTATCATAAACAATTTAATGAAATATGGCAGACTTCTTCAGTAAAACATATTGGTGATGTAACAAAAGAGTCATTTAATTATAACATAGTGAATGTTTTAAGATAAGAACGTCATGTTTGGTGTTATATATAACATAAAACACCAATATTAGAAGATAATATGACATTTTTAGACATTATGTTACATTTATTTTAATATAAATTCAATCTCTTTGATAGCATTAGATGCACACAACACTAGGTTTAAATAAAACATGATAATATACTAAAATATTATCACCTAAACATAATAATTATAAAATATCCTTTAAGTTGGTAGGTAGGAATAGTAGTAACTACATTATGTATCTTTTATGGTTTAAACATGATTAAAATAAATTCAATGGTTACTATTGATTCTAAATAAAATATTAATCATTTGAATGTTTAAGAAATATTTTTAAAAAAATTGTATATTTTTTAGAATACTTTTATTCACATCTGAGAAAATATTTTATAATTAATGTTTTCCTATTTTTTTAAAGATATTTAGAAAAATAAAAATAAATTTTTAAAAATTGAATATCAAAAATATATTGGGATTATTTTTTTCAATTTTTTAAAATTTCTTATTTTCTATTAATTGTGATTTTTTTATTTCTATCAAAAAAATACTTTTATTTTAAATAATATGCTAAGATAGATTATATTTAATATTATTATTAATGTAATTTTAATTTAAATTATATTTCAGTTTATATAATTCATGCTTGTGGAATCAATTTCATATTTAATTTTGATATTAAAACCATTAATTCTTATAAGATGTTTCTTTTTTAAAATCTACATTAGCATCATGTCTGTGAGTGTAATTTTATGGTGAATTATTCCACTTATAAATATAATTTAGAAAAAATTGATTAATTTATTTATAGTGATAATTTATATTATATAATATGTTTAACATTATATTATAACAAAATTAAGAGAAAATATAGTCCATATTAATAACCGCATTTAAGGATAAAATGGGATTACAATGAAGTTAAAATTAGAAGATAATGGAGAAAATGACATACCAACATGTCAAAAACATATTATATAACAATATTCCCACATTATTATATCCCAAAATATAACCAATAGATATTTGGGTTCTTATCTATGTAAATAAATTATTTATTACTAAATTTTAGGAATTTTCATATCAATTTCTAAGAGGGTTCCACTTCCCCAATTATAAAAGTTAACTCCCACATCTCACTTAATCAAATCCATACAAAACGTTGGATTGAAAACCCCCAGAAAAAATCTTTCCCCATTATCTATATACATTTTCTAGATATTTTTGTCCCCCAAAAATTTCATCCATCAAATCCACAAATAGAAATCCATTGGAGTTTTATTCTAGGGAAGTTAATTATTTTAACCAAGCTCTTTCACTTTCTCTCTTCATATTCCTCCATCAATTATGTCTTAAAACATCCAATGTATTAATAATAATATATACCATATAATTATATTTTTTATGCTTATGCCATAATAATTTTCCATATCCACTACCACTAAATGGGAAACAAAATTGTTAACCGTGCATTTTGTGGACCACCGCCACATTATCCAATGTAGTTCATTTTCCATCACCTGCATTAATGTATATTTGTAAGGACGTATTTATATTATGTATATGATATTTATTATTTTATTATTCTTCTTGAAGTTTGATATCACATATACTTTTTCTATATTCTATTCTATTTTAAATATTATAACCTCGATCATGTGATGATGGAATACCACCTCCAGAAGCAATGTTATTCAAATTTTCACATACTCTTTAAATATAATGTGTATCTGTTAATTAACATTACAAATTGATTTTTACTTTTTTAATCACATATTATATTGTATGGTTACTCTTTATGGGAATCTATGCTCAGTCAGCTTTGATGATTTCTTTTCCCTAATATAATAAGAAACTTTTATGATTGATTTAAGGAAATATGCTAAGGATAATTATTATTTTATAAATTAAAATACATTGTTATTTTATTTTTTAAAATGTCATGTAACTTAAATTATTTATATATTTTACAAATAATAATAAACTATTAACTCATTCCTCATAAAATTCTTTGTATCTTATGACAATAAAATAATTTAGAAATTGAATCTCAATTACTGGGGTCAGGGTCACTATAGATGTTTTTATAGAATGATTAGTATAATCTATAGGAAAAATATTTAGGTAACCATATATTTTGGAACATAACTATATGATATACTTTGAGGATATTTATATAAAACATTCAAATTTTTTTTAATGAAGATATTAATTTTTTTCAAGAAATACATTCCAAAATTTACACTAAAAGTGGAAATGTTTTAGAACTGATATACCTAGGGGTAATTACACTAAAATGTCCACATTTATATTGATGTGATTGTCACTTTGTGGAAGAAAAATTTCCTTAGTAAAAATATGATCTTACACTCTCTATCTTGAACCAACCCAGTTCGTCCCAGAACCGGGAACCTAGGCCAGCCTGAAACAAGTCAAGATAGGTGTTCCTGATCCCTCTGGGATGACAAAGAGTAGAGAGGGAATCAGTAGAGTATAAAATGGAATTATTTCTCCCACATATAACCAATAAAACAAACCATAGAGATAACAAAAATCCCAATATACATTCATATAAAAATTGAACTCAATATTATTTGTACAAGAAAGTGAAAATTGAACCGAGCCAACAAATTAACAGACCAAACCCAACAACTAGCTAGCTCAAAGTGACCCTTCTGGTCACTCTCCGATAAAATTATAAAATTTCTCACAAGGTAATCAAACTCAAGATGAAACCTTCACATGTGCTAAAAATAGAAGAAAACTATTGGTGTGAGTAGTAAATCTCATTAGGATGGTCTGATAATCTATTCCCAATGCAATTCATTTTTAAAAAAATCAATTCCAATTTTGAAATACAATATATAAAAGTATGTTTTCCTAACATGGTTTATCACTATAAACACTACAAGACAAAAAATTTCAATTTTTATATACAAAAATGATTGTAAAAGTTTTTCAAAGAGGTGAAACATCAAAATGAAAATAGTTTTAAATACTGATATATTAAAGAATTTATACTATTAAATAATACACACATACTGGTGAAATTACCTACCAACACACCATATTCTAATGGTGTGTACAAAATATCAAATAATCACAAGTCATGGGAACATAGCTGGACACTAGTTCATTGTGGGCCCCAGGTAACTTGTATCTTGGTGAAAAGTAACAATAACAAATATATGTTCTCTTGATCATGAGCCACTATTAGGTGAATAATCCATAATCTAGGGTTTACCACCACCACCATTATAGTATAGTTAGTTTTTTTATCTTCAAAATTTTTATGTGAAACACGGACAAAACCCCTAATGATCACTAGCATACTAGTACACGTCCACCCACCTAGATACTTAGGTTTTCCCATTTTTTTCTCAAACAAGTTATACATCTATAAAATACCATTTTCTCATTAAGATTACATTTAATGATCGTACACACATCAATCATACCACACACATGTCTGCCATTTCTTCCACGGATCAATAAAACACCTAAATTATCATAAAACAATTTCAAGATGTATAACATGGCATTGCACATAAAATCCCTTAAAAATGCGTTTTTTTGAAAAAAAAACCAATACCATAAAAACCATATTTTGAAGCCCCAAAACCATTTAATAAATCAATTTCATGGAAAAAAATGACCCCAATGATACAACATGAAATACACATGCAAACCATTTTTACAAGAAAAATACCAAACAAGCCTTTAATAATTTTCCAAAACAAACATTTCTAAAGGTAAAAAACTATCTCTTTTAATAAAAAGGTGTAAACACACCATTTTCATAAGAAAAAAATTCTTAAATCCATTAAAACATTTAGGTTAGACATCCAAAGTATGAATATTTTTATAAAGATTCCAAACTGGCCATTTTTCGGCAACTCGGGCCAAAACATGTTTACCACCAAAAATCTATTTTTTTGTTAAACCAACACTAGTTTGGACAGCCCTAAAAGGACCCAAACATGCCATTTTGTATTCTTATAAAGTATTGATAAATCTAAAAAAGTCATTTTAAATTTCACAGAGCACATATAAAACAACCGGTTAATTTACCGAACACGTGGCATGCACTTTTAAACAAACAACTTGATTTAAGAAATGAAAAGGTACAAAATAACATTTTCATGTCATAACATTATTCAGGCTACTAATATATGTTCAAAAAACAATAAACCTGGTGCGTAATATAGCAAAACATTTAAGTAATCAATCAGTGTAAATGTTTATAACAGAACACCACTACTTTTCACAAAACAAGGCTTAAACAACCCTTTTCCACAAAAAGAAAATTATTAAAATGATGAAAAACAATACCAAAATAGATATATCAGGTTACAATATCAATACCATGATGAAACATAAATGATAAAGGCCTATGAAAGCGATATCCTACCTCAATACCATGGCAGAAAGAAACCACACACCCGATATCACCCGCCGCGGTTTTTAACTCTCTAGATCTATGAATACCTTCCCTAAAAGAACCAAAAACCCATAAAAATAATTTTATAACATAACCATAGGTATTTCATGACTATTGGATAAGAGGAAACAAAATTAATGAGGAAGTAGAAGGAATATGGAGGAGGGATTAGAAGGAATCTCACCATGGAAACTAGAGAACTCTTTATCTTCCCTATGATATACACCCTTAGAAAAATTGGAATGGATTGTAACTTCATAAAGAGTCTTCTCAGGTCTGGAAGAACCAGGGAAAATATTTTTTGGAAAAAAGATAAATTATTTAATTATTTATGAATGAAAACAAATTACCTTACCAAATATGGACAATTTGAGAAGACTTGAGCAATTTATCCCTAATCTGTGAGTACAATGAGATGAAAAGAGGGAAAATGTAACATGGGGGTTTACCTAGGGTTAATGGTATTGGGTGAGAGGTGAAATCACCAAAAAATATTATATAATTAATGTCATATAAAATAAAAAAAATTATTTTTCTAAAATAGGAAATTGGCTCACAGGTAGGCCCAATACCTGAATAAATCACCCAAATCCCCCATGATTATGACTTCCTGAGGGGGTAGAAAAGGATTTAGTGGTTTTAATAGATCATGGGAGGTAAATTTGGGAGTGTAATTTGTGAAAATTGTTTTAAAACAAAGGTTTTATAAAAAAAAGTTGTTTTTGAATTTGGAAATGGGCTCACAATAGGACCAAATCTTGACATAATCACCATTTTCTCAAGAAACACCCAAAACGCTATGGGGAACCCATGGTAGGTTTTGTATACATAGATGAAAGTTCAAAAATCAAAATTCAACTCACCCAAAACCCATGAAAAAGATCATTATTTCCAATTAACTAGAAAAATACAAGACATGAAAATAACAGGGTGTGAAAATTCTCCCCACTATTAAAACGTTTTTCCCCCGGAAAGCCCCAACACATTCAAACTGATTTATAAAAACCTAAGGATTACTTATAAATATGGTCCATCCACTTAATCTAATGAAAAATAATCCACCATTAACTAAACTTAAACCTATCATATCAACTAAAACACCAACTCCCAACCACTGCCCACCAATCAACTGAATGATCGAGTCAATACCTCCACATACAAACAAAGAACTAGACTGTTGGGACTTCTACCAATAAACCCAAAGATCACTCATGAAAAACAAATATTCATGGGGAGTCCGGAATGGAATCCCCACCATAAATAAATAACTATCAATCAACTAATTATTAGGAAGAAACTCTACGAGACCCGTGGTGGTTCTCCCCACCATTAAGAAGCAATGATCAATGACCAAACAATAAACAAACCTGAACTAGGAACAAGCCCCTCCAACAAATTCCCACAAACACTCTCCCACAAAACCTATCAACCCATGTTAATAGTAATACAACATGAATATTTAAACCCCCCACTCTTGAACAGAGGGGATAATAACCGTGCCTACACACTAAGTATGGTTCCAAACCCCCACAACCTTGGGCAGGGTGGGAAGGGGGCCAAATCATTAGTCCAGTAAAACCACCAAATATATAAAGTAATTACCTCAATATAATGGTAGAGTAACAATAGTAGAAATACTACCCACAATCCTGGGACACTTGACTATACGCTAGCTCCACTCCGAGACCTATGGCTAGAGCTCTAATAGATGTAGCATCTCCTTCTTCGCAGTCAAGCTTTGATAATCCCACAATTGAACTCTTACCCTTAGTTCCACACGGTGACACGTAACACTCCCTAGCCCAAATAACCGATCTCGAGACACCATGAAACAAAATTACTCTAACAAAAATATTTTACCAAAACAATAACATGGATATACACAATTATGTTTTCTCTCACTTAGAATGAGGAGCAAAATAGACAAAGTACATAGAGAAACACATAAACCTCACCAAGCATAACTTCCCCAACCGAGAGGGACACTATAATGAAATGAAACTTTAAATAGAGCTCGTAAATCTCTATATCCCATCAAATGTAATGAGGCATCAGTCAATGTTTGGGATTTATCATTTGTAATGAATAGTTAGGTTGATCACCTGTAAATCATTCTAATGGAGAACCATTTGTTCTCACATCACAACAACCAACAGATCTTTGGAAACCCAATTATCATTTCTCCAAAACTGATCCACTAATGAGATCCCATATGATGAGAAAATAATAGTATGGATTCCATATCTCTAGGTTGCATACCGAATAAACAACACTTCTATAATATAGGAAAATTCATTTATATAACCATTGGTAAATAACAAACACCAAAATTTTTCAGCTTAATACCCCATGTAAAAACAATATAACTTGGTGGATTTTTTCATTCACCTATAGTGTTTATTAAAGTCCCACTCATATGCACATTTTCGTGCCACCTTGAGAGCCCAACCACCCTATCATACCATCCATTAATCAATATATTCCTAAAACCATTCACGTTATTACCCATGAAAACAAAAATGGCCAATATAAAATAGTCATCACTGTAAAATGAATCATGTACAATCAAAAGGAACAATAACCATCAAATCAAAAAACATTTTCGAAGTTCATTAAATAAACCAGACACCATCAAGATCCATTTGATTAAAAAAACAGTCTATTTCATTTAAAATAATATATACAAATAACCATTATATTCAAAATATCCCTTTCCCATTTTCAAAAATTCACCATAGTAACTTTTCATAATCTGACAACCACAAAGGCCAAAATCCCTTTCCAGAAAAACACCAACCGCTCAAAACAAGATTTCCAAAACCAATTTATCCGATTCAAAAACATTTTAACATCCAAAAACATCCCATTTAATATAAGTTTTTGGAATCAGTTTAAAATAATCCTATATATTAAAAAAATTCATTTCACGAAACCATAATTTTAGATTAATGAAATTCAATCCAATTAAATCATTTCCTCTTTATCCTAAAGTTTTGTTTCAAAAAATCCCACATTCCAAAAACCATATCATATTACAATTTGAAAACCCATTTTTCAAATTTCAACAAACAACCATTCCTTTAAAACCAATTTTCTCAATTATCACACAAGGATTTTCAAAACAAAATTCTGAATTCTAGAAATGTCCAAGAGACCCACAAAAGTGAACTAGAGTCTGTGGGTGACTTGACCATATGGTTAGATACCATATGTTAAACACACCACCAAAAAAGAGATCCTTATTCAGACCATGCCCTTTCTCTATATGTCTTGGCAGCCCCTGGAAGCTCATGGAGTCCATTAGTCTGACTCCTCATATCATATGTCAACACCAAACAATCAATAAAGTACAAAAGGGATGGCGAACAGCCCAGGTTGACCCTAAACCAGGCACCCATGCCACCCCACGAAAAGTCCCGAGAGTTATTTCTGATTCTTTCGGGATGAATAAAAGCACAGAGGGAATGAATAGAGTACACAAAGAAACAACTATCCCAAATATTACCAATAAAAAATAGTGGAATTAATAGATAAACCAATATACATTCATATAAGAATTGAACTGAACTTTATTTGTACAAGGAAGTGAAAATACAATAGATCCAACAACACAACCGACCAAATCTAATTGCTAGATAACTCCATGTGATCTTGTGGTCACTATCCAACACAAAGATCACATGTTTCCCAAGGTGATCAAACTCATGCTGAAACCTACACACAGGATAAAAAAGAAGAAAATGATATGCGTGAGTATTAAAACTCAATAGTCTATCCAAATAGTATATTCCTAATGCACTTCATTTAATATAAAAGAAACAAAAATTCTTTGTTTGAAATACAATATTTTTTTTTTCAAATCATGGTCCAATTCTATAAAAAATACCAGGAAAAAATTTGTATATTTTATAAAAAAATGATAGTAACAATTTTTCTATGAGGTGAAACCTCAAAATGAAAATAGTTATCAAGAGGGATACATTAAAGAATATAAAATTTTAAATAAAAGACACACACTATTGAATTTACCAAATAAACACACCGTATAACGAAGGCAAAATAGCCAATGAGGATAAGTCACGGTTACACCCCTATGCACTAGTTCATTATGGGCCCTAGGTACCTCGTGTCTCGGTGAAAAGTAACCATAAACAATATCCATTCTTGTGCACATGATCCACTAGTAGGATAATCATATATAACCTATTGGTCTCCAACATCATCAATATCATAGTTTAGATAGTGTTGTAATCTTCAAACAAGCTATGTGAAATAGTGACAAAACCCCTCCGGATCAATAGCACACATGTACACGTCCGCACACATAGATACCAGGGTTCTCCTTTTATGTGATCAAACAAGTTACACATATATAAAATACAATTTAATCATGAATCTTCTATTTAAAAATCATACAAACATAAAACATACCAAAAACTTTCCTCAGATATCGTTCACGGATCAATAAACCACCTAAATGTTTAGAAAACAATTTAAAAAAGTATAACGAGGACTTACATATATAATCCATTAAAAAAAATTCCCTGTTAAGGAAAAAAACCACCAATACCATGTAAACCCATATTTGGAATCCACCACACCATTTAATAAATTATTTTCATGGACCATAAAATTTCCCCAAATGATAAAACTTGAACTACAGAGAGAAACAATTTTTACAAGAGAAATGCCAAACTGGCCTTTAAGAATTTCTGAAAATTAAAATTTTACAAAGGTAAAAATATCACTTTTAATAATGAGGTGTATACATAACATTTATAGTATAAAATAAATTTCATAAATTCCTTAATAAATTCTGGTTAAACATCCAAATCACAACCATTTTTATAAAGATTTCGAACGGTCCATTTTCCTGCAACTCGGGCCAAAACATGTTTACCACCAAAAACCTAGTTTATTGAAAAACCAAAACTACTTTTTATAGCCATAAAACGACCCCAAAATACCATTTGCATTATTAATATGAATCTATTGATCCAAAAAATCATTTTAAATGGTACCAATCACATAAAATCTAACCAAGAAACTTTCCTAACACATGGCCTGCACTTTTAAACAAACTAATTTTAAGCACATAAAAGGTGATAAAATAAAATTTTTATGTCATAATGTTATTAAAGATACAAAAAAATATTTAAAATACATTAAAAAAGTAGTTAGGCTAAGAAAACCTTAAATTAAGCAAGCAGTGTACACGTTTATAACAAAAAAACACTACTTTTCTCACAAAACAAGTATTAAACAACCTTTTTTCAAACCAAGAAACTTAATGATAAAAAATCAATAATAAACATATATATGTGGTTAAAAACAATAAAACGATGAAACATAAATGATAAATTCGTGTTCAATGGATATACTTCCGTAAAACCATGCCGGAAATGAACCGCTCACCCGATAGCACCCTCTACGGTTCCTAACACTATATATCTTTGAATACCATCCATAAATGCACCAAAAACCCATCAAAAATGGGAAAAAATAACCCTATGTCTTTCATGATCATTTTAGAAGAGGAAAACAAAATAATGTGGAAGGAGAAGGAAGTGGGAGGAGAAAAGAGAAAGAATCTCTTCTCACACACTAGAGAACTCTTAATCTTCCCTTAGATCTACACCCTTATCCTAAAGGTAATAGCCTAGAAATTATTGGAGAGGAATATTAGCTATACAAGAACAAGGGAAACTTGATTTTGGGTAAATTCATAAATAAATGAATGATTCTTGAAAGAAACAAATTACCTTACCAAATATGTGTGTTCTTTGAATTCTTGAGAAATTTAACCCTAATCTGCACCTATGATGATATCTAATGAGAGAAAATTTAAATTAGAGAAAAAATGAATAATGTATAAAAAATGAATTATGTATAAATATATGTTTTTATAAATTGGAAAAGGGCTCATGGGCTGGCCTAATAGCTGAATTAATAACCCAAATCCACTATTATAATGAATTCATAAGGGGTTCTAAAAGGATATTTTGGTTTTAATATATCTTGGGAGGCCATGTGAGAAATGTAAGTAGTGAAAAATATTGAAAAATGAAGGATATATAAAAGAAAAAAGTTTTTTTGAATATGGAAGTGGGCTCACGGTTGGCCCAATTCTTGAAGTAACCACCCTTTTCTCCAAAAACTCCCAAACAAGCAATGGGGAACCCATGGTAGGATGAATAGAAAAATAGGGATGTTATAAAATAATACGTTAATTTCACCCAAAACCACTGAAAAGGATTAAGATTTCCAATGAACTGGATCAATAAAAAGTCATGGAAACAATCAGGTGAGACACCTTTATGTGATATTCCTACGATAAATAAAATATTATTTTCAAAACATTATAAAGGATGTGAAAATAAATATATCCCCAAAGAAACCATTTTTATGATTATGAAAATATCTATGATTACTTTTAAATTATTATTAATTGTTTAACTAGTTTTTATATTATACATATGTTTCCTAATGATATGATCTATTCCAATGACTTCCATTATTTCTTAATTTCCCCAAATAGAAGCAATGAGAACCGTGTCAAAGAAGAGAACACATTTAGGTATTTCTTCCCTAGGAATGATAATGAGGTTTGAGGTGGATCTGGAGTTGGTACTGATCAAATTATTATCATATTAGGGATGTTAACGTAGTTGATATGTAATAAAAGTTTTTAATGAGTATCCTACTCATCCACAATATAGTTTGGAGATGATAGAAAATTTCAATCTTCATCAATCACCATAAAAAAAAATAGAATAAAAAAAAATTTAGATGATTAATGGATAAAATCGTTTGAGAAAATATTTAATAATTTGTGATGTATTGAATGTGAGAATATTTTGATGGCAGTTTATCACCTATCAGGACATGCATATCAATAGTGGTAATTACATAAAAACTATATGGATGATGAGGAAATATAGATCAGGGAGTGGATGTATATCAGGGTACTCTTCATGGAAAAATATTTTCCTTATGGTAAAAGAGAATATATGAAACATAAGCTATGGATTATAACACATAGAGAAGAGGGAAACGATTATAAGTATAAATCCATCATTATAATGTTACCATGGAAAGCTAAAAACTATATATGTAATCTAAAGTTTAAGATATACCATTTCTTTGACGGGCGTAAGAAAATACCCAAAATGGATCAATTCTACCAATATTTATCATTATATGAATATATATTATCATGTTCTATCATGATAGATAATTTATCCTCAATGTATTATCTCATAAAAGGTAGGAATTAGAAGAATAGGGCAGAAGAGAAAAAATGAATTAACCGAAGAACAAAAATAAGGATTTTCCAACATGTGATACATTTGTAAGGAAAAACCATGTTAAATGATTAATTATTGTTGTAGTTTTATTAAAATTTATCAATAAAGGCCAACATGATTAGGATTTAATGGATGATAAATAATATTTCAATGTTTAATGCTTCAACTATATAGATATGGTGCACTACACCAACAAATTCCTCAAGAATCGAGGGAAAGTAACTCATAATAAGCTAAGGGATCAAGATTAAGATTATTATTTAAATATTTATGAAGTGGAATGATTTATGAATTGTGTTTGGATACATAAATTATGTTATATTATAATTTAAATTAGTAATATAATAATTATAAGTATTAGGATACTTATTTCCCTTTTATTATTATAGTATTTCGTTTAGTATTTGAAAACATATTTTGACTCGTACCAATAATAGCATTTTAGTGGAAAGTTTAACTTATAGGAATGCATATGATTGAGGGAGGATAACAATTAATATTTCATTGTTTTTAGTTAATTAATTTAATGAAAAAACACTATTCTAGAAAAAGAAGTGTTACCATTGAGGTATTTAGATGAATTTATTACATTTTATATCATTTGGAAACAATTTTTTTGGAATTATATTTAAAAAATGTAGAAATAATTTAATTGATTTTATTGATATTATGGCCCATTAAATGTTATATTTAATGATTTAGGAATAAAAAATCATTTGGGATACTTTTTTCATATAGTTAGAAATGCATTGGAAAATGATTGGATCACAACTAAGAGTTAAAAATTGTGTCTATGAAATTGAAGGATATTGTGTAAGTATATTATCATATATTTTTAGTATATTTCGTAAATATATTCTTCAATTATTGAAAAATGATATTGAAAGAAAATGTAACCATAATAGATTTATTTCTATTTTCCTAATGATATTTTATTCCATAATATATTTATTGGATTTAGGTCTCTAAATTTCCATTAAACATTCACTTTATTTGGATCAATATCATATATCTATATCTCACTTTCTTCTATGTCCATATATTCACATTCCACAAATTTTATCCCATGTAGAAACATAGTTAAGTGTTATTATACATGAGCATTGTTATCCCTAATGAATCTTATTTAGATGATGTTTTATTTAAACATTTTACAAATTGGTTATTCAATTATTGAATTTTCACATTTCAAACACTTTCTTATCAATATCAAAAATAAATTATGGGGATGAAATTAAATTAATGGGGAGAATATGAAATAATGAGATTTTTTAAAATATTAACACCATGTTCAAAAGTGTTTATTAATGAAATGACCCATTTTTGAAGAGACTATAATTTCCCAATACTTTATGATACAATTATAGTTAAATACATTCAAAACCACTTATAAATTTCGATGAATGAATCACAAGATTTAAGAGAAACATGATACTATATTAAAATATTAATATTTAAACATTCCTATTATAATCTAGAAATTTAGTTATGGGTATGAATAATAATAATGAAATTATTAAATATATATGGATTATACCAGTATAGAAAAATACAATTGTTAACAATTGAATATAAATTAAATATGAATAATTTTAAAGTGAATAAAATATTTCTTGGAAAAATGAATATTTATAATAGGTGGTATAATCACTCTTTGTACGTATAATTTATAATTAATATTTACAAAATTTAGAAGTGTATTTGAAAAAATAATTTTTTTTAATTCAATATATAATTATTTCCATAGGATTATTTTTTTGGTCTTTCTATGATGTTCCATCATTCGATGATTTGTGAAAAATAAATAGTTTTAATAGAAACTAACATTTCATTTTAATTTTTTAAATATATTAATTAAACTTTAAATTGATTTTAAAGTGAAAATAGTTCACTTATATTAAATTTTAACTAATTTATGTCATATGAATTAATTTAATATGTTTTTTGATATTAAATTCTTCGATTCTTATGATATATTTCTCTTTTAAATTCCCATATTTCAAGATTCTAGGTATATGTTTAAATTGAATTATTCCACTTCTATGAATTTAATTGGGAAATATGAATTCAATATTGGTAAAAATAATATTATATATTATCTAGTATGTTCAGATATTGTTTTGACAGAAATATAAAATAAAATAGTAAAAATTAATTACTGCAATTATTGTAAAAATGGGATTACCATGGGGTTAAAATAAGAAGAAATGGATTAAAATAACCTAAAAACTTTTCAAAATATTATTTTATAACCATAACTAAACCTCATAGTAACAAAAATTATTTCCTATTATTATTTGGAATATTTTTTTAATGTGAATGAATTTATTATATTTCTTTCTTTTTTTATATTTTCAAGAAATTTTGAAGAGGGTTACCTTTCCCCACTTATAATGTTGAAATACATCCCCTTAATTTCTCACATCCCAAAATATTAGTTATCTAGAAAAACCTACAAAAATATCAGCCCAATAACATTATAAATATTTTAGTGCTTTAAACCCTCCCAAATTCTCATCTTGAGGGTCCTTAAAAGGAGATACAGGGGAGGTTTCACTTATAGATGATACTTATGTTGACAAATCTCATTATATTTGAATTTTTTAAAACATTCTTTTATTTCATAAAAAATAAATAATAATAACACATGTTTCAATAATATAATGATATTTTATTATGTATATGTATTAATATTTATTTATCAGCACTTCTATCAACTGGGAAATGAATTCATCGATTGTGTGTACGACACACTACCGCCTCACGAACTGATGTAGTTATTTTTCCATTACCACCATTCATGGATGTATATAGTCATGTATTTATTTCATGAATAGTATATGTGTGATATTATTATACTTTTTTATTTTTAATACAACATATAAATTATTAAGTTCAATTCTGTTTGATATAGAAAATGTCGCTCATCGGTACAATGGATTATCGCCTCGATAAAAAATATGTTTCATTTTCCACTTATGAATTACATATAATTTAATAAGGATAAAATTAAAAAATATATATTATATATATGATATTATATTCATTATTTAAATTTAATATACCACTAAATTCCATACCATTTCACTCATCATGGGAATGATATCATCGCTCGTGTATAGGTACAACCTACCGTCTCCACAAAATAATGTGATTCATTTTCCATGTCCAATAACTATAAATAATTCTATAGTTGTATCTAATTAGTAAATATTACAATTTTAACACTACTTTAATTCATTATATGATATATATATATACCCTATACCCATTAACCAAAACATACACGAAAAATTCATATTAGCATGCAACGTGAAGATTTTGTTCACTACCCCTTTGAGTAAATATGATATTTATAAAAATATTATAATTATAGAGATGATATATTACTTTATGTGGTGTATATACTAAAATTTTGACATATTATATCATTTATATGACTATATTTATGTAATTCATAGTTTATTATTATTATTTATTTTATGAGGCATACCTTTCAAAAGTAACCAAAGTGGTAATTTTTTCAATAATTTCATAATTATCCTAAACTATTTTTTTTGTAAGTATTAATTAGTGGTATTAATTGATATTCATGTATTAAAGTCAATATATTCGTTTCTCCTCTATTTGGGATAATATTTTTCTTCTAATAGTACGAGTTCTCCATTAAGTTGTACTTAAAATGTATTTAAAAAGTTTTTTAACGATATTTAAATTTATTTTACACTTTTATCAGAAATCCTTTGTCTTCAAATCCCTTATTTTTGTAAAAAAATTACGAAATTTTTTAAAATTTTATAAATTATTACATAAGGAAAATTTTACCCATTTTACTTTTTCTAAAATGTTCTAAAATTATTCATCATATCATTTTCAAAATAATTTCCATTTTTCTTTTATTGAAAAGGTGGAAGGAATTTTTATTTTAATGTGTATAGAATGAAATTGTTTTTATACTGTCATGAATGTTTTTAGATTATATTATATTTTTTCAAATTTCATTTTCAAATAATAGTATTTAAAAAATATTTTTTGAAATTTTCTTAAAAAGAATATTTTAAACCCATAATAGATATTTTTCTGAAAATGTTTTTAATAGAAATTTTTAGGATTCTTATATTCACCAGTGAAATATACCATTTATTTTACATATCATCCTATGATGAAATTTTATATTGATATTATCCTTATTATCTATTGAAATGTTTTATGATACGTTTAACCAGGGATGTATAATATTTTTTAACAATCACCATTTTACATTAGAATGATTATAATTATATTTATTGATTGAGGAAACTTTTAACAAATAATAAGTTATTTTATCTATACTAATGTTTTTTGGATTATGTTTCATCCAATTGATATCGGGAATTAATTTTATTTTATATGTGATGGAAAATACCCACTATAGTCGCTCAATGAGTTGGTAGATCTCATGAGACAAACTAGATTTAGTTTTAGGAGATTCCTTATCTATTTATATAGATTTCTTGGGACAAGTCCTCCACACTATCTTTTGGATATCCTGTATTATTCATTTTATCATTCTAAATTTATTTATTGATATTTAATGTGATTTTTATGGGTTTTTATAATATCTATGGTAATTGTTTCAAGCTCATGGGATTATTTATATTGGAATATTTGATCATCATTTGTGTCTTCCATATTATGATCATTATATTGATTAAATGGCATATGTACTTGTAATTTTCACTTCTATATTAATTATACCTTATTAATTCATAGGTCTCATTATATTCTCACACCTACTGAGCTTCTATTATCATCCCTTTATTATGTTTTAATTTCCCTAGGATGCCAGGAAGTATTTAATTATGGATTTTCAAGAACATTTAATGTGTAGTAATGATGTTCTCAAATAAATTACATTGTGTATTTTAGGTTTTAAAATGTTATATGAATTCACGTATGTATCTAGTGTAAAGAGGCTACTAAAATTTTCAGTCCTTCTAAATGTTATATCATTTATCCATTATACATGTGATAATGTTGGAATTAAAACTAGGATACTATGGTTAGGGTCACTAAGAAAATTATTTTTAAATATATGAAAAAAATAAAAAATTTGTTATACATTATAATTCTATAAGGTATCATGAATTAATTTATTTGTTAATTTATGTTCATTCCCCCTGATAAAAAATATATAATAGAATATGTGTACTGAAAAATTATCCCTGTTAGAAAAAATCTATTTCAAAACAAAATTGGGAATGTAAATGAAATCATTAAAGTGGATTTAGAAAAAAATTTAAAATAATGTAAATGACGACATTATATGTATCATAAAAAAGTATTTCTCAAAATTTGAGGCAAAATCACATTTGAAATCATTACTTTCTAAAAAATATATTCTATAATAGGATCTTGATAATTCATAATATTTATATTGGAAAAATATATTAAGGAAGATAAATCATATGGAAATCAAAGAACTCTTTTAATTATTTTTCTAAGAAATTTTATAAAAATAATATTAGTATAGTATAAATGCATTAATTTTATAATAAATTTTTTTTATCAAAAGTGGGTTATTGAATACCTTTGGATAAAATATTTGGGAGGTATAACTGAATAATAAAAAATTAATGATCTTGACAGACAATTATAACTCAATGAAAATATATTTATGTTATCAATATCCTATACTAGAAAAGTAATTTTTGAAGCACATAATATCTGAGATGGTGTTTTCATTGAAGAATGTAAAAAGTGGGACAATAACACATAATAAAATTAAAGAACTTCACTACATACTAGATAATATCACTCAATCCAAAAAACACTAGGCATGGAAAAAAAAGCATCCCAACATGCAGTTTTGGAACTAATGGCCCAAATAATCAAACATGGGAAAACACATACATAATAAGGAAAATAAACCCTATTCACAACCTAATATCCCTAATTAAGCAAAAAATCACATAAAGAATTACAAGGGATAAATTCCCTAAACATGCAATACCACGAACTAGGGTATTGAGTAGTTTTTCACATACAATTCAATGAAAAACTATAGAAAAGAAAAAACCACCAAACTTGATGTTGTACAATCGATATAGTTGAACCTCAACCTTTGAATTGACAAAGAACATCGTATACCTACAAAAGGTCAAAAAATTTCATCCTTTAATATCTCACACAAGATGATAAATCAATATAATAGGCTCTAAAATAAGGAAGAAATCACTGATGTGATTTTAACGGAATTGATGGTGTTCAATTCGGAGCAAAAATGGTCAATCGGGGGCTCAGAGTATAATTGGGATTTTTACTCGCTTCTAGAGGATATGATTATAGAAGAAGTATTTTCTGTGTTCAAGATGCGACCCCGACCCAATTTACCAAACAAAATTAAAAATGCACTATGTGTTCCTAGAGGATACACAATTTGTATATGCCTTTATCGAGCTCCACATTAAGTGGTCTCCAGCTCACCCCACATGGTCATCTACTTTGTGGTTACCCGACTAGTACAGGACTAGCCACGGACACCAGGTACTTGAATTGTTCTTCTGAGTACACAACGTGTATTCCAAAAAAATACAAGAAACACATGTTTTTCTCAAAAAAACAAAAAGTCAAGAACCATACCTAAAAATATGATCCAGGATCCTACAGTTTACCATATATTTGGGGTCAAAAATTTGGTAGTTGTCTTACATCAAGAAAATGGGATTTACTTTAATGTTTTTTGTGAATTTGGAAATAGAACGTATTTCTAGAAGAATGGGTATACGATTTGTGTTTTGCGAAGGATTTATGATTTCTGATGGTGTACTATGTGATGATAATGAGCATCAGGAATTGTTTTTTTCTAGAATCAACATTTCTGAAATATGATAAAGTAATGGATTACACGATGACTAGGATTTTGATCATGAATATGAGGTGCATATCATATGAAGACAATGTTTCTACATGACAACATGAAGTGGAGCACTACGTCTATGGGATGTGGTGACATAAGGCTCCTTGACTACATCAAATTTCAATAGATAATATCGAATGGAGGATCGCCACAATATTTTGTTTGAAAGATTAAAAAAATTATTGGAGGTGGTGGAGCATCACAAAAGGATGAGCCTATAAATATAAGTATACCCCTAATTAATTTGACATGAATAATTTAGAGAAAATATAGAATTTATGAGATATTAAAATGCTAGGGGAGTTTTGAGAAACTGGTTTTCTATGAGATCTTGATCATTGAGAAAATACTACTCAAGTCATGATTGATGCTAATGATTCTATGTAATGAGTTCTCAACGATTAGGGGGGTATTCCTCATCGAATCATTGAGCTTCGCGATGGAGTTTTTTAAGAAAAGTCTTGGGTTCTTCGTGAAGGAGTATTGCAAAAGGCAGTTATGAACATTTGGTTTTTTGGGAACAATGATCTCAGTGTGCACCAACTCAGTTCTTCATTGCAAGCAGTGTCTCATGAAAAGAAAGGGAAAAGGTATTTAATTCCAATCTATTAAAGAAACCATCATGTCGATAAATTGAGTAAGAATTCACCTACAACAGCAAGAAAAGGGGACTCAAAATAAGTGTTCCAAGGGACGCATTGTGCTATCCCTAAAATCATTGTAATGGTAGTGTTCTAAGAATATAGTGACCATGTATGAGCTCTTTTACTCCACAACTTGTAATTATTATTGGACTTTGGTATGGCCAAACACCAATTAGAGTATGCTCATTGGACTATCCCTTAGCGGTGAACCATGTAAAATTGTTGTGTCTTTTCTGTGCATGTGATCATGTGGCAGGATTAATAGGTTCTTACCAATGTGGGAAGAAGATTTTTATCATCTAGAAGAAAATGATGACACCCTGATTGAACCCTCCCAACTCTGGGTGTTCTGGGGTCCAACAAGTGGTACCAACGTGGTATGTTTCTTGTGTTAAATCTGTCATACTTTGCTATCATTGAGATTTAAGTACATTTTTGGGTAGTACCACTATTTGATGGAATAAACATTCAGACATGGAATAATAAGATGATATCCCATTTAAGATATCTTGGAATAGAGGTCCTTTTTTCAACTGCATAAGAAATATAGGTCACTGATCCAAAAGGGATATCTATGATAGATTCAGATAGGAAATTGATTGATTAAGATGCTAAAGCAAATAATGATCTCACTACAGCTCTTTCTAAATAGTTATATCTAAAGGTTACGATTTCATCATCTTCCAGGTCAATGTAGTAGAAAATATAAAATATATATGAAGGTGACAACAAAGTTAATGAGAAAAAACTATAAGTTTTTTATAAAAGGCTTGATGATCAGAAGATGCATCCTGATGGAAATGTAGATACATTCTTTAATCATATTTCTGTAGTTATAGGATAAATTATAGGGCTTGGTAAAGAAATAAAAGAATATTTATTGTAAAGAAAATATATAGAAGACTTCTACCTCTTTACAATCAAATAGTGTCAGCCCTCTCGGAAATCATATTTCCAAAAAATCATTGGATTATATACTATGTACTTTGGTTGCATATATAATGAGAGATAAACCGGAGGATGAAATTAGTTTTGTCATCAAGGAGATGTAATTCAAAGTCATGAAAAAACATGAAATTTTAAGAGAATGTGTTAATGAAGTAGATGAGGAAGGAGAACGTATTTCACTATTTACCTGGAAATTCGATAGGGGAAAAGAGAGATATGAAGGAAAAATATCCTTGGTATGTTTTTGATGTGGTAGAGTTGGGAACATTTCTTTTCAGGGATCGGGGAACTTCAATGACACGAAGGTGAAGATGGAAACTCACAGAAGCCTCAAAACAGGTTTTCTCAAAATGGAAATTTCATATATAGAAATAAAACAGAAAACGACGTTTTACTGTGAATTAGAGGAAGATTATAATTAATTATTTGTGAAAGAAGAACTATATTTTATATCTATAAACAATATTCCTATAATGGCTATCGTTGAGAAGTTAGAAACATCAAATGACAAATTTAGAGATCATCAGTTGAGTGCTAATACTAATATAATGTTACCACTTATGGATTCTTTTGGTAAGCTTGATAATAAATGAAATATATGAATCAATTAGAGAGATGTTGTGGAAGAATCATTAGAAAATGTTAATTAGCTTGAATATGAAATTAGATAACTCGAATAAGTTGAAGAAGTTCAGTAAAAAACCGTTGAAATCAAAGAAGATGTTGTGGAACTAATGGTCAGAAATGAAGAATAAAAAAGGTCCATCAATGACCTTACCTTTATACTTGAGGTGAAGTTCATGACTATTGAGGAACTCATATAAGAATTTGTTACCCTTAGGAGTAAACTGGAAAGTGAATCAAATTCAGAAGAAGAAAAAAATGGAAATAAAACTTGTAAAATTATAAGATGATGAGCTGCTGGATAACACTAAGCGTAGGTCCAATGGATGTGTAAATGTTCTGAATGATCATATAACCACATACATGGGAAATAATGGAATTAGTTGTGATGATGAAACATAACATGCTAAAAATAAAATAATCCATAATAAAGTAAATATGAATGTTTGACTTTTTGAAAAGTCACAAAAGGTACAGAAAAAGAAACAGTCAATTAAAACTGAAAGGATAAATAAAAAAATTCCTCAGGCATCTAGAAATTATAGGCTCCAAAAATATCATCCATATTAAGGAGGAATGAGGAGTAACAGAAATTATAAGACATTTCCACTTATGAAATGTCTATTCTGGGGATATCTGTGCTGTACCATGTCATACAACGAAGAAGCAATGAGCTTCTTTAATGGGTGAGATCAATGAGGTCAACAAAGGAGAAAAAATTCATATCATACTTCTTATATAAGAAAAAAAATTCTATAATTTTTTTTTCATTGTTATAAAATTTTACATAAACCTATTTATTACAGGAAGAGGAAAGAAATAAACAATTCATACAGAACTCAGAGACTAGTCAATACTCCTCAACAAGACAGTGTTACTCTCATGAACATGTTTTCTCCTTTAAATTAATAGTATGAGTATGAATAACCTGCCCATAAAGAATAGAGACCTGAAAGGTAATCATTATACATTCCCTCAATCTAATATTTCATGGATGTAAAAGAAGAAAATAGAAAAGTCAAACCTTGCAGAAGTAGCTGTCAAAGCTAAAAAGAGAAAAAACACTTGGATCCCTAATAGAGGATGTTCACCCCTCATTACGTGTAATTATGAATTATTAACTAATGTTTTGAAATGGGTCGATTGAATGTTAAGGATTGGTAATGATGTTCTGTTGAATATCAAAGGTATTGAATGTACTGAATTAGATAATGGAGTGTTGAAAAAAACAAATTTTCTTTATATGGATGGTTATTGTCAAAATATCCCTAGTATGAGTCATCCATGTGACTTAGGACTTATAGTGACTTTCAATAAAAAAAGGATACACTATAAATGCAAATATAGATAATTATTTTATGAAAGGATTAATAACAGATGGAGAATTATATCAGGTTTATAATAAAGAAATCATTTTGTATCTATTAGTGGAAGAAGAAAACAACATGTGGAATCGAATAAAGAATGTCCTGGACATCCCAAATCTATACAGATTATGGGAAAAGACTTGTGATGCTTCGTTAAGAGAGAATATGGTAGGTAGTTCTTATTAGACAAAAAATAAAGGGAATAAAATATTTTTTATCTCATCCATACAGACATATGTGGTGCAATAATTGATGTTGGAATGCATGGAGAAAGGATTTTATCCTTTTTACTTTTGATTATGATAGAATGTCTTGTGTGGCTTTTATAAATAGAAAATGGAATGTTCTTGAAAATAGGAAAACATATCGCTGAATCACAAAGCATGATAGAGGAAAAACAATCAAGGTTCTGCAATCTAACAATGGAGGGGAATACACATCCATTGAGTTTGAAAATTACCTAGAGAATAATGGAATTGAACATTGGGTGGCTGCTATGAGAACCACACATCCAAATGGAGTCATGGAGAGTATGAATCAGTAGAAGAATAATATGTAAATAACTACACTAATTGAGAGTCATATCCCTTAAAATTACTATAAAGTGTTTGTTCAAGGTGAAATATATATTCAAAATCGAACAATTCTTTATATGAGTGAAAAGGACACTATATGAGTTGTTGCATGGAAGGAAACTATATTTGAAGTATTTACATGCTTTCATATGTAAACGTGTGATCATAATTAAGAAGGAAACAAATGAAAGTATGGTGATGAAATAGATGATGTAATATTCCTCAGATATCCTATGAATAGAAAATCCATCAAGTATTTCAATAAGTGTATTAGAAACAAGTGGAAAGCAATAATGTTATGAAAAATGAAGATAAGACCTCAAATAACTTGAGAGGATAATATGATGATGTGATTGAAGATGAATAAGAATGTTGAAATGTAATATATTCAAATAAATATGTAGTGGATGGAGTGAAAAAAATTTTATAGGTCCCAAAAAATGTTGATTTAGAAGAAGAATCAGAAAATAAAACTGTGGCTGAAGAAAATTCTACTAAACCTCAAAGAAAAACTTGAAGGGTACAAATTGATCAATCCAAGTTCATTGGGAACTAGAAAACCCCACACGAACATGGATAATGATAAATAATCCACATGTTTACTTCCTATGTGTTGTGGAACTATACACATTTGATGATGCTACAAAGGATGGATCATGGATTAAATATATGAATGAAGAGTTGGATTTGATTGATTCGAACCAAACATGGGAACAAGTTAATTGACCAAAAAATCACAATGTTATTGGGATAAAGTTTATTTTCAAGTATAAATTCTATGATCATGTTAATGTGATTAGAAACAAATAACTGTTAGAATATAATGTGTAATCCAAGATTGATGGTGTTTATGCTGAGGAAACATTTTTTCGATAGTGATACTGGAGTCGATCATGCTTTTCCTTTCAATGTAAATTTAAATAGGACACAAATTTTATCAAATGGGAGTCAAAACATCATTCATGAATTGTGTTATTGAAGAATAAGACTATATAGAACTACTGGTGGGTTTTCTTCTATGTAATGATGATATAAAGCATTGCAGATTAAAGTAGGCTCTCTATGGGTTAAAAGAGGCACCACGAGCATGGTATTCCTGACTAGATTTTTATCTAAAGAAACTCTAGTTTAAAAGAGGATTGATTCACAATATCTATGTAAAGTATTATCATAAATATTATTTCACATTGTTGGTATATGTAGAAGATATTATATTTTCTAGTAGTAGACAATGATTAGTAGATAAACTCTCCAATTACATGAAAGAGATATTTAAAATGAATATGACTAGGGAACTCATGTATTACCTAGGGATACAAGTGACTAAGAGGAATTTCTTGGATTTTATGTCTATGGAAAAGTATATATGGGAGTTTCTAAAGAAATTCAATATGCATGATTCTATACCAATGTTGAATCCAATTTCTGTTGGGAAAAAACTACAAAAACATGACGTTGGTATATCTGTAGATCCCGCAATGTATAGGAGAATCATTCGAAGCTTACTGTAATTGGTAGTGACACACCTATATAGTCTCTTTTCAACATTCTTAGAGGCTCTCATTCAATGTATTCCGAAATAAGAAAATATGGGTGTATTGAAATGAATCATGAGGTACATTCAAGGTACTCACAATTATTTCTTATACTTTACTAAATGATGGGATAATAAAAATTCAATATTTTATATTGCTGACTGGTCGGGAAGTGTTTTTGATATAAATTCCACATGTGGTAAATCATTTATTTTTGGAGAGTAATGTGTGGGTTGGTTGAGTAAGAAATAAGAAATTACTTCTCTTAGTACTACTAAGGCTGATAATATATCCACTACAAAGGCGTGCAGATAGAAATTTTTGATGAATCATGGTGGAGATAATGTAAAATAGCCAATGGGTATTCACTGTGATAACAAGAGTGAAATTGATCTTATTAAGAATCCTATTCAGTATTCTCATATAAAACAAATTGAAATCACATATAACTTTATGAAGGAAAAAGTTAAACCTCGAATGATCAAAATGGATCATGTTAGCATGATGATCAAGTAGTGGACATACTAACCAAGCCATTTTCATCATAGGTTTTTGAGAATCATCGGTTGAACCTCAGTGTTTAAAAACCTCCCAGTGCATGTGTACATTACCTTTGATCCCCTCTCCCCAGTTGTGTTAACTCTTTTAATCTGTTTGTGGAATTGATGTAGGTTTACAGGGGAGATGTGATCCAAGTGGATTGTTCTTTGAGCTCTACATGTCAAATTTTGGATTATTGGTTTTATTTGTAACAGGGGAGAATGGAGAAATTCAATGACAATGCAACAGGGGATAATAGAGAAATAAAATGAGAATAAAATGTTTTTCTAGATGGTTGTTGGAAGACAGAGAATAGAGAAATTCCAAAATGTTACAATGGGGGAGAATGTTGAGTTACAAAAGGGATAAAATGATAATGGAGGAAACAATTAGGTGTTTTGAGGAAACAGCCTGAGATAAGCTTTGAAATATTTAAGAATTCCATAACATGAGATCCCAATTTATGCTTCCCCACTTGTTTTACACACCGATCATGGCTCTTGCATACATAAATTTTTGGCTGAGTAGTTTTTGAATACCATGTTTTGTTAGTTGTTGGTTCTTTATAGATATTTTTAGATATTTCCAACAACCCCAAAAAGTGTGATTATTGTAACTAATTGTATTCTTTACTGAAAATGGTGTATGGTATTGATTTTCTTCAATCCTCACATGAAATATTTGTAATTTCTCCTGTAATGAAATGTCACATTACAAGTAGAAAATGATATTGAAGGTGGAGACTTTTTAGAGTTTTTTCCAAATTTGAATGTTTGAAAATTTTGAAGTTGGATTGCATCGCAAAAAGTCAATTTCCATTATGTTATTTGATAATATGGAAAAGGAATGAGTTTCAAGAAGAAGGCCAACATGATTTGTGTTTCGTAAAGGATTTATGAATTCTAATGGTTTGATCTTCAATTATGATAACCATCATGAAAGTTGTTTTTTCTGGAATCAACCTTTTGTAAATATATTAAAGGAATTGATTCCATGAATCCTAGGTTTTGTTTGTTAATAGAAAAATCATCATGAACAGAGATGATTTTTCAACAAAATAAATAGAAGTGGAGCTGTAGCACCCCCGGTTTGGCATATGTGACCATTGTTTATACCATTTTATGTATATGTAGTGGTTGGGTAATATTTGAGAAAATGATTTTCAATAAAATAGGTTGATTAATTGAAATGCTATATGGCATGGATGCTGATTCAAGGTAATGTTTGATTACAGGATGGTTAATAGAATGTTGTTATGGCCATGCTGTTTTATATTCATGCATGTTGTCTTCTGCATGTTATATTTTTTGAAACATTTTGATGTTGGTGGAGAGTACCACTATAAAAATAGGATGGAGAGTGGAAAGAAGGTCCACCATTATGGATATGTGGGTGGGTTGTAACACATGATTGGAAAATTAGTAAATGGGTTTTGATGGGACATTTTGCTAAGGTTTCTTTCCTTGATACGTTTGCTATGAGAGATGGAAATTGTTTTTGATAATGTGTAATAGTGATATGGATTATGGAATAGTTGTGGTTTTCCCTAGTTTGACATTTCATGGTAAGGGTATATTTGGTTGTGGTAATTGCTGAACTAGATGTTGTTTCATATAAATAGTTTTATATAAATTCGATAACAGTTCATTATTAGTGGAATGTGTAGGGAAGTCATTTGGGTAAATCATACTAAGTATTATTACTCACACTGTCACGACCCACAGTCACCAAGATGAGGGAAGTGACAATATATTTCTTGAACATTCCTTCTTCAATTTGAAGGAGAGATAATGACCCCCTGAGACCCACCATCAATAGGTCCCGGAGTGAAAACTAGCACTAAGGGTATAGAATCACACAGAAAATGGTAGGCATCACCCTTTTTATTTAGTAGGATTGGGAGATAAGATATTAAATCCCAAACAACTCTAAAAATAGAAGTAAAACTAAAGCAAAAAAATCCATTCCCATATGCATGTTTCAATAATAATGTTCTACAGATTACAAGAAAAACTCTAAAGGGAAGTACCAAAAGAAAATAAAAATAGCAACGCCAACGGTCCCGATGTCTAAACTAATAGGGTCGGACACGGTCCTTGAAGTCCTCATGGAGACATGAAAGCATGTTTATATATGTAGGGTGATTATAGAAGTATTCTTAGTAGGGAAAAATAATAGCTCCTGTGCACAAGTGGGGAGTCATTCTAAGGCCCCATGGGAAAATGAGAAAACCAAAGCACATTGTAAGGAAACTATCCACCAAAACCACACCAAGGAACACTCCCCAAGTAACTACACTCAAGTAAGTAATAGTAATAACACATCAATGTTTTGGTACCCTACACCACTTTACCACTAGTTATGGAAGACATCCTATGCATCATACTTCCCCTGACATTCTCTCTGCAGTCCCACAACCATATCATGCCCGCACACACCTAGGCTACCACAACCACACATCATACCCGCAAACACCTGGGCCACAACCACACAAAACCACGCCTGCAGATACTTGGGATAGGACAAATCCCTCCCATCCCAATGACACCTAGGCCCGAACAACTACTTCCATGCATGAAGACACCTTTGCCTCATCCCGAAGACACTTGGAAAATAACCTACTCGGACAAACCTGGGCTAACCACCACAATGTACCATGCCTAAAGAATCTTGGGCTATAATGTACCTCATGCCTTCACATCATGCCCGAAAAGTCCTGTTATACTCTATAATAAGAGAATAACATGTGCTAATAACCAACCAATCATAAGAGTTTTGGGAAAACCACCATCCCCTATAAAATGGGGGTGTTCGGTACGAGGTGATAACATGGGTGAGATGAGAATAAGAAACATATGAACTAAATTATACATATAGGTAAAAATGAACTCATCCCACCCTAGGGGTTACAAAAATAGCCTATACACAAAAACATTTTTTACTATTCATTCATAAAAAGCACAACACCCACAGCCAAGTCACTACTCATTCTCAGAATACAATTCTCTATTGAACCCATTCTTGTTTTTATATTCAAGTGATTCCATTTAAATATTTCTTCACTACTAGGAAACTAACTGGTATATACACAAGCCAAGGACAAAAATCAAGAAACAATTTAAGCATTCTCACCTAGTAATATTCTAAATAACAACAAAAAAGGGATCTATGTGATCCCTCAAATTATTGGAATCAGACCAATCCTCACCACATGGCCCCACATGGCCTTAGATTCAGAAAAACAGAACTACGCCACAATAGGGGATCCCATCCCCATACATGTCACCACACAAATATCAAGAAAAACAACCACACATATTACATAGACATAGAAAGAATGTTTCAATATTTAAACACACCATTCATTGAGTTCCTTCATATCCATTGGGTTAATTAGGGTGATCACACACAAATTAATTTTTTCGGGACATCCATTTAATCAAACCGAGCTTACGTGATTAATCAATTTCCATGTTACAGTCATTCAATCATCACATGATTATCTAGAAAACATAGGTTCTTTTGTGTGTAAGGAAGGACCACCAATAAAAACAATTTTCAGTGGACAGAAGCACGAATAATTCACAACACATAATAAAGGATAAAAGAGTTCAACAACATCATCAAAAAACACCCCTTCATTCATTATAAACCATTTATTATCTTTGTTAATGTTTGGTTTCATCCATACCTATAGAAACATAACAATTCTCACCCTTCATGATATATAATAATGAGAGACGAAGGAAGAACCCTACCTGGATGATCAAAAATAAATATTTCTCTCTACACCCAAAGAATTGGGGATGTACGACTTGCAGGGGAGGAACTCCGAGGACTCTAAAGTGAGTAGAAAATCTCCATCACGAGAGCACCGACTCCTAACGCACCAATGAGAAGAAGAAAAATAGTTAAGAAGAGGAATGAAGGAATTACAGTTTGATAAAAATGCGAGATCATGGAGTTACGGGATATGAATTTTGAACGGGATTAAAGGCGGATCAGGGTTTCACCATGCAGTTAGATGGTTACACACAATGGAATTAATGGTAATTTAATTATTCTCATTGGATAGGTGGCCATAAAGGATGTGATTTAAAGGGTTTCCTCTAAAAAGAGGAAAACATGTAACAGGGGAAGAACTATAATGTATGCAAAAAAGGCGTGACATAGAGGAAAATCCACACATTTTGGAATGTCAAGGGTCACCCGGCACTTGGGGGATTTTAGATATCATTTATGTGACTTAAATTGCATTTAAAGGGGTATTAAAACAATTTTATGTCAAAAGATATGTTGTGGGAGTGGGACTGGAAGAAGAAACAAAGGTATGACACTGTTTGGTGAGACACCGTAAGCGGTGCCACGATCACGGTGCCACCATCACAATGCCACCATCACAGTTCCACCGATAGCAGTACCGTCGTTTCAGTGTGCGACCATGACTATGAGACCATTATTGTTCCCCCATCCCGGTGCCACCCTCACGGTTCCACCCCCACAGTGCCACTGTCATGGTTCCACCATCAACAGTGCTTCCATTTCTGTGTGTGACCATGACAGTATGACTATTATGGTTCAAGCGTTATAGTACCAACTTCATTGTGCCACCGTATGTGGAGCCACCATTTCGGTGTAAGACCATGACCGGTTCCCCATCTCGATTGAACCATTTGATAGAAAATCATTTTGTGAAAATTCTTTAATGAGTCATTGTATGGGTCATTACATCAGATACCTCTGAAACTAATCATGCCCTCGAGAATCAAAACTGGACCTGAAGAAAAGAGAGGGGTCCAAAAAACAACCATGAAAGATACCTATCTGGATCAGACCTACTCAACATCTTGGAACACCTATCCCTAGAGTAACCATAGAATATATAAACATATCACTATCCAGACATATAGATCCGATAGTCCTTTCCCCTATGTGAAGATACTATCCACTTTGGGTGGCACTGACTCACTCGCATGAGTTTAATCACATCTACCTCAATGCATCTTGATTAGGGATCAGGTCCTTCCTTCCCCATAGGCAAGAATCTTCTCACACATTTAGAGAACTAGGAAAATGAAACATTTCATAGTTAACAAGGTCAAGTAGTTATTAAAAAACAAGTAGAAAACAAAACAAAATGAAACTCAAAATAGCTCTGGGTACTGGGAACACATCTGTGCCTCCCATTCCCAGGTCGTATCCTCCAGCCCACCATGCCTCCGTAACACATGAACCAAGGGAATGTTTCAACTACAAATCATCTTCTCTTCATGATCCTTGATCCTCACTGGTCGCTCTATGAATTCCACATCATCCTTGATATCCATATTTCCATAGTCGAGGATGTGTGAGTCATCGTGTAGATAATGGCGGAGCTAAGAAAATTGAAGACTACATGCACTCTCTATAGCGGCGGTGGTAGAGATAGCTGATAAACCACTTCACTGACCCTCCAGAACACCTCTAAGGGTCCGATGAAACTGAGAGAAAACTTACTCCTCTTGCAAACCTCTTTTGTCCATGCCAAGGGGAGACCTTCATGAAAAAGTGGTCCCCAACCTTGAACTCCAAGGGTCTCCTCATTTTATCAACATACAGTTTCTATCAGTTGTTGGCCGCCTTCATCCTCTCTCTTATAAGCTGAACCTTCTTGGTCGTGCTCTACACAACCTCTGGGCCAAGAACACCTGCTTCCACAACCTCTATCCAACACATGGGTCAGCAGAATGGTCTCCTGTACAAGGAATCAAATGGAGCCATAGATATGTTAGAGTAAAAGAAATTGTTGAAAGAAAACTATACCAGAGGCAAGAGTCACACCCACGATCCCCCAAACTCAAAAACACATGCTCGTAGCATATCCTTCATCTTCTGGAGGGTGCAATTTATATTCCCATCTATTTGGGGGTGGAAAGACGTGTTGAGGCATAGCAGAGTGCCAAAATCATGTTGAAATCCTTTATAGACCCATGAGATAAACTGAGTATCCCGATCAGAGACTATGGACATTAGAAATCCATGAAACCACACCACTTCGTCCACATACCTCTTTTCTAGGGCATCCACTGCACTCGACTCCTTGATTGTAAGAAATTGATCTGATTTCATTTGCCGGTCCACCACTACCCAGATAGCATCACATCCCCCTTGAACTCTGGGTAGTCCCGTGATAAAATCCATCGAGATGTCGGCCCACTTCCACTCGGTGACATATAAAGGTTGTAACATACCCCCTAAGATGAGGTTTTCATCTTTCACCTGCGGACACACAAGGCACTTAGCCACAAACTATGGCACTACCAACATCACGCTCGGCCACAAAAAACAAACCTCTCAATCCCCAGTACATCTTTAAAACTCCTTGGTGTACCACCAGGGGAGATTTGTGGAACTCACCAAGAACACTCTCACTCTTTCCCACAGAGACAAATAACATTCCATGAAATAGAATCTGATTTTTTCAATCTTCCGACAATCCTCCTATATCATCACCTTGGAAAACATGATAGCGCATCAATTCAGCCTCTATGTCCCCCCACTAAGACTCCTCCACCTACTACAATAGAGAGGATCACACTGTCATCTGGAACAGACTGCCTCTGCCATCCTCCACCCTTCCATCCAGGTGTAGGGAATCCAAGTCCTCTATCGCCTTCCAATCATCTGCCAACTCTTAAACCACATACTTCTGCAACTTGATGCTCAAGGTATCGGCCACCACATTGCCCTTACCTTTAGTGTATGAGATTTTGAAGTCATAGTCCTGAAGAAACTCCATCCACCTTCACTGCCACAAGTTCAGGTCTTGTTGGGAGAGGATATACCTCAAGATCTTGTGATATGTAAAAACCACAATGCACTCCCCAATGAGGTAATGTCACCACAACTTTACTGTGGAAATGACCGCCGGAAGCTCCATATCATAGGTGGAAAATTTACTATCATCGGGATGTATCTTTCTAAACCTATAAGAGATCACCACTTTAGTTGCATCATCACACACCCCAATTCTTGGACTGAAGCATCAAAGAATACATCAAACGTCACTCCTTCTTCTAGAAACCTCAGCATTGGGGCAATAACCAACATCCCCTTCAGATCATAGAAGGATTTCTCACACTGCCCATTACTCACAAAAGCCTGGTCTTTCTTAGTCATGGCTAACAAAGGTGGTGAAACATAGGATACTTTGGGCATGAATCTTCGGGAGAAACCTGCTAGGCCAAGAAACTATAAACCTCTGTCACATTCTTAGGTTATTCCAAAGAAACAATCTCCTCGAACTCTAATGGGTCCATTGCTATTCCCATATTAGACACGACGTGTTCAAGGATGTGCACTTCTCACATCCAGAACTTGCACTTAGACAATTTCCGTTAGATGTGGCGCTGTTGGAGGACCTCTAAAATTGTCCTCAGATGCTCATCATGATCCTCCTATGATCTTGAGTAGGTCAGAATGTCATGAACAAAAATGACTATGAACTGGTCCAGATATTCCAGGAAGACGGAGTTCATGAGTCCCATGAACATGACTGGTGCATTCGTAATGCCGAACGACATGACCACGAACTCAAAGTTCTCATATCTACAACTGATGACAGTATTGGAGATATCACCCTCCTTCACCCTCAATTGGTGACATCTTGACCACATATATATCTTAGAGAACCATACTACCCCTTTAAATAGTCAAAGAGGATGTCTATCCTCGGGAGAGGGTAACAGTTCTTGACCATTACCTGATTCAGTCTGTTGTTGTCTGTGCACAGTTTGTGACAACCATCTACCTTCTCCGTAAAAAAGAATAGAACACCCCCTGGTGACGCTCTTGGTCAAACAAAACCCTTCTTCCTCAGATCATCAATATTAATCCTTAACTCCCACAATTCATAAGGAGACATCCGATAGAGAGCCATCGAAATTGGATGTGTATCGGGTTGCATGTATATCCCGAACTCAACAACACATCGAGGGGGTAGAGTCAAAACCTCCTCAAGGAAGACATCAATGAATTCACTGATGATCCCTGAGTCTTCCACAACATATAAGTCTGCCAAATCCACTGAAAGCTCTGCTAACAAGGAAAGAAAGGGAACCACTCACCGACTAACCTCATGATGACCCCACTCAACGACGAAAGTAACACGTTGTCCGACCATATTTGATAACACAATCCTTCTTCGGAAGCAATTGATAACAACACATATAGAGAATAACTAGTAGATGTTTAAAATGACATCATACGGCTGCATTGGTAGAAAAATAAGGTCCCCAATTGATTAATGTGGTCCCAAAATCATTCTACATTCTCATCAAACACGAGACAAGCTGGTCTGACCTCCGATAGGTGTACTCCAAACCAGGGGTTGGGAAAGTGTCTTTGTGTCTAGACTAAAAGTATGGGCTATATTGGACAGAAAAATGGAATGAGAAGATCTTCAATCAAACAAATCATATGAAAAAGTACTAAAAAAGAAGATCTTACCTAAAACAACTTCTATCCCTACTAGAACTGCTGCTTCTGAGGCATGCAACCACCCGCCCCCAGCTCCTATACCCCTCGACTATCTTCCGCCTCCCAGACCATGTCCTGGTTGAGGTCCCAGAGGAGCGCCCTATGTTTGGACTCCTCCTGCAAAATCTGCTCTCAGAGGAGCAGGTGCTTGGTGTCCCTGCTGCTACTGCTGAAAGGGCTGGGTTGGAAACTGCTGCTGCTCAGGTGGGCACTGAACCTGCCCACCCCCACTGTACTGGACTCGGTCCAGGAACTAATTCCGAAGTTTCCCATGGCTTACACCCATGAAGCATCTCAATCATAGGCCCAAAAAGAAAGGGAGATGATAGGGAGATTGAAACTAGAATGCTAGGTCATGCTTTCCACTAGCCGAAACCTATAAGGTCCGAAAGCTAGAGGCCTGCTATTAGAGGCCTTCCCCTTTGACGAGCCCAACTAGATCCTTTTTTGGGTCACACCTACCTATAATTTCATACTCTACACCACTTCAGCCTTCTACTGGACCTCCAATATTGTCGACAGAGTGAACAGAGTGACAGTATAATGAAGAAAAGGTCGGAGTGCCTCCTCAAAATATCTCGCCCGAGATTCCTCTTCCAGAAAGAGGTCTAGAGAAAAGCGAGGGGGATCCTCGAGATTGATGACTAAATATCTCACTGACATACTCCCCTGCATAAGGGAGAGTATCTCATGCCTCTTCTCAGCCTTCATTATGGAAGAGAGGACTTCCGCCTAGAACTATCTCTCGTATTTAGTCCTTGAAAACTCAGGCTCCCTCTTCTACCCAAGATAGAGCTTCTAAAACATGTATTCTACTCTCCACAATTGGATTATATCCAAAGGATCCTAATACTCCGTTGGAGCCTAGATCCATCAGAAATCTATCAAAATCCCCTCAATGCAGCTCTCATTCTCCTTGTCAGAGATTTAGTCCTCTTAATTCCCGACGGTCTGCTGCTAAAAGACATGAACCATCCTCTTCCATTGGTCATCCTCTTCCTCCTAATCATCCCTATTCTAATCAGCCAAATCATCCTCCTAGGCTTAAATCCACCAAACTACTTTTGGTCATCGTCTGGGTTCCATAGCAGTAAGGTAAACAAGTATTTCCTAAGACTGAGTAGTGTAGAAGATTGTTTTTAAAATTTTCTTAAATGTTTTATTTAATTTATATCACCATGGTACCAAAGACACACAAGATCACATGTCATTATGATGCATGTACCTTTCTTAGGGTGTCTACCATGCAATCAGTGTATCCTCACTTGGCCATTTGGTTGGCCTAGAGTCATTGCATTGGATAACAGGTGGCCCTAATGTCCCGTGTCCTAGCCGGTCTTCCCTGGCCTATTTCACATTCCAATATTTCCTAACACTTCTGCCCTACCATCCCTTACAATACTCAATGTGCCTAACTATGAACTCTATCATATCTCTCTACCTCCTTTGACACCATTTTGTGATAACCCGCCTTCACCAAAATGAGGAAAGGGATAGAAGATTTCCAAAACCTTCCTTCTTCTTGTTGACGGAGAGATAATGACCCCTGATAACGTCCTTCATTATGTCCCAGTGTGGCGACTAGAACCAAGGGTATATAATCACACACAAAATGGAAGGAATAACCCTTTTTATTTTATAGGATTGGGACATAAGATAGTAAATCCCAAACAAACAAAAAATGGATGTAAAATTAATGCCAAAAAAATCCATTCCCATATGCATGTTCTAGTAATAAAGTGCTATAGAGTACAAGAAAAAATCCAAAGGGAAGTACCAAAAGAAAAGAAAAATTGCAACACCAATGGTCCGAGCGTCCGAACTAATAGGGTCTGACACAGTCCTCAAAGTCCTCCTGGAAACCTAAAAGAAGTTTTATATACATTGGGTTAGTATACATGTATACTCAGTATGGAAAACAAAAGCTCTCGTGCACATGTAGGGAGGCATTCTAATGCCTCGTGAGAAAAGGAAATATCCAAAGCACATTGTAAGGAAACTATTCAACCAATCCTCACCAAGGAACACTCCCCAAATAACGAAAGTCAATTAAGTAATAGTAATAACACATCAAGGTTTGGGTACCCCACACCACTTTCCCACTTATTATTAAAGACATCCTACGCGTAAGACCTCCCCTTACATTCTCACCAAAGTCCCACATCCAAACACCGCCCACACACACCTGGGCTACAACAACCACACATCCCCCTACAAACACTTGGGCCACAACCACACATAACCACACTCACAGACACCTGGTCCAGAACAAATACCTCCATGTCCAAAGATACCTGGGCCTGAACAACTACTATCACACTCGAAGACACCTGGGCCTCATCCAAAATACACTTGTGAAATAACCTTCCCATACACATGTTGGCGCCAAAAATGTGGCCCAAAAGGAACAAACAAAAAAGACAGCCGGTGCGCTGCCTCGCGAAGCACAGCCGCGAAGGCCAGTCGCGAAGCCCCGCCGCGAAGCGCCCCCCACCATGGTGATGCCGCGAAGCTCCGGAGGCGGTAATCCTCCGCGAACCGGTTTGATGTTCGCGAGCCGCCGCGAAGTGCCGGAGGCGGTAATCCTCCGCTAACCCGTTTGACGTTCGCGAGCCGCCGCGAAGTGCCGGAGGCGGTAATCCTCCGCGAACCCGTTTGACGTTCGCGAGCCGCCGCGAAGACCCGAAGGCGGCGCGCGAGCCCTGCTTCGCGGCGCCCCTTCCCTATAAATACTCGACTCCCCCTGAGTCCCCGGGACGGACAACCCGACCCTTCGGCTTCTCCTCTCCCGAATCGTGAAGCACGCTTTGCCCCAGGAATCATGAGCTCCGCGAGGTATTCCTACTTCGCGAGACGACTCTGATTTGTTTCGTTTTGAGCCCCTCTTCCGAGAGGGATGCCCTTCGCGAAGCTCAAGGGCTTTCGCAGAGGAAGGGGATTCCCAAGGGAACCCGGGCAGCCGCGGAGCACTTGTGCTTCGCGAAACACCCAACCCATGCTAGTAACCCCTATGCCAAGGCAGGATAACTATGCATCGCGAAGCACATTGCTTGGCAGGACGCTGCTTCGCGAACCACTCCTTCTTCGCGAGGCAGTGCTCCGCGAACACTGTTCCACTTCGCGAAGCACCTCCCACTCCCACCTATGCCCCATGCTAAGGCCAAGGCACCCCACTTCGCAAAGCACATTCCTCTGCTTAGCGATTCCTCTTTCCGTGCGACCCTCCAGGTTTGCACGATGTGATTTCAAAGTCCCATGGACAACATCTCCCGTAGCGTTGCTTCGCCTAATGCTTCTTCGCATAGGCACGCTAATGGCTATTGCTTCTTCGCATAGCCATTCTAACGTGGACCCCTCGATGGTTCCTCTCACGACCCCCCTTTCCCACGGCCTTACCGACACCTTCCCTTCCCCAAGGACCAGAGGGTATCGGTTATGTAAGCCCTAGGGGTGTGGAGTGAACCCACCTCGTCCGAGCTGCAAGACGTTAAACTGCCAAGCACCACGTCCTCAACACATGACGTTAAACTGTGACCCAACCTCGTCTCCCTCACGAAGGGTCCAAACTTTGGTACGGATGATTGCACCCGTGCATCTCGGTACTTCTCCACTACCAAGGTCAGTGGAGGACGTGACAGGGAATGAGGCACCCCCCTCTGGGCCTCCATCCTGGAGTAAGTCCCAACACCATGGGCCGCCTAACGCGTAAGCCCCTCTTCGCTTCTCATGGACGCATCCTTTGCGACGTGATCGTCAGGTCTCTGCGACCTCTTGTTTCTCACACCGAGCATGACTCATGTGGGCTTAGTGTTGGCATTGACCATGACACCCGCGTCCAGCATGACGTTAAACTGCACACTCCCGTCCAGCACGACGTTAAACTGCATTCCGGTCCAATGGTAAGCCATTGTGACCCACCGTCCGAACTACGAGGTCTTTGATCCGTGTCAAGGCATGGTACGTAGGAAGCCTCCATGAGGTTCAAGCCCACCAATAGTGGACTAAGGTCTACTTTCCCCCAACCTGAACTACGAGGTCTTTGATCCGTGTCAAGGCATGGTACGTAGGAAGCCTCCATGAGGTTCAAGACCACCAATAGTGGACTAAGGTCTACTTTCCCCAACCTGAACTACGAGGACTTTGATCCCTGTCAAGGAATGGTACGTAGGAAGCCTCCACGAGGTTCAAGCCCACCACCCATTGGACCAAGGTCCACTTTCACGTCGGTTCACCGACAAACCCCTCCTGAACTACGAGGTCTTTGATCTGTGTCAAGGCATGGTACGTAGGAAGCCTCCACGAGGTTCAAGCCCACCCGTCGCTCATTCACGACGGGCCCCATTCCGGTCCAGTGGTAAGCCATTGTGACCCACCATCCAAACTACGACTTCTTTGATCCATGTCAAGGCATGGTACGTAGGAAGCCTCCTCGAGGCTCAAGCCCAATTTCACCGTCACCCCTGCGATGGTCCTATTTCATCCTCCTCCACTTCACTCATCCATCCATCACCCATCCTGATTCTCATCAGGGCCGCCACATCCCGGTGGAGTCATGCCATCCACCTCCTCACTGCTCCTAGAGGCGCATGGGCCACTTTCCATGTGTAAGTCCCATCACATCTCCGGGTCGCTGTCCTCTGTGTACACCCCGATCCATCACCCTTTTCCCCTATAGGGAGCGCACCACCTCGGATCCGTCCTCATTGGGCGTTCTGATCCGTCTCTATGGGACCATAGCCCTCTCTATGCGATACACCAATCTGATCCGTCTCTATGGGACGTTCTGATCACCCTCATCCGTCTCCGCTGGACGTTAAACTCGCGGCATACCCTGTGTTGGACACGGGAAGCTGAGGAAAACCTCAGATACGTGTCTATGACATGTAATTCCCCGAGCTCGATGTGGGATGCCTCGGGCTTCCATGCCCTCGAGAAGCCTTGTGATCAAGGATAACAAACAGACACGCCAGGTACCCCAGCATCCAGACACGCTACTGATGCCTCAACGTGACTACTCCGCTGACCGAAGGTTGCTGCCCTGACTGGACCCTTTGGAATGTCCCGACAGAAGTGGTGTAATTAACCGGCGTCCATGGAAACATGGCATTGGGAAGAGTTTCACGAACTACGTATTAAGTCTATAAGGGAGACCCGGACTAGGTGACGAGTTCTGAGGAGGAATCCACAGGAGGAAGAACCGACATCCCATCATCCCGTTTCGATCAAGGAGCAGATGTCCCTGAATAATGAGCGAATGCCGCCCGCCCTTGGAAAGCGGGAATGCGGGGCAACAAACGCCGCGCATCCCCCCCGACGGACGGATGCGCGCGCGCCCCGTCGAAAGCGTCGGAAACAGAAATGGTGAACCCGACGTGAAACTCTTCTCCTCAGCACGGAGATTAGTAGCGTTCGAGACACCAGTAGATTGACGTGTCACCGGATTCAGATATCTGCTGCCTGGTCCTGCCAAGCAAATGGCGGGCCTGTCGTGAAACTCACCGGCGGTCGGGGTAGTAGAGCGTGGGGCACTCCGCTCTGTAGCGTGTTGGCGTGGATCCTTCTCACAGACATGGGGGATGGAAGAACGCTGGAGCACTGGCTGTCAATCCTTTTCCTCTCAGTACTGATGAGTTGATCCTTTCGCTTTCCAAGAACCAGGTTGCCATTTCAGAGATGCGGTCACCATCCGCTCCTCGCCCGCGCAGGGGCAGGGGCAACACCACGACGGTCACCCCACATGGCGCCACTGCCGCCACGACGGCTGCCACGCCACGGAATACGGGACGCCCACGTCCCCTTTCCCCATCAGAGGTCATCCAACGAAGGGTGATCAACAGCCTCGTGCGCAGGTACGAGGAGGAAGGGGTCATCCCGACCAGGGATATGGCCCGCTTGGACATGGAGGCCTCCAGGCCCCGCCGTCAACGCCGCCCTAACAGGCCGCGCAGGGAGCCCCTGCTCCCCACCTCGACATTCAACCGTTTCGGGAGCCTGTCCCCAGAACGCCTTGACGACTCTTCGCCTTACGCCGAAGAGGCAGGCGCGGTCCGGCTCAGCCAGCTCAGGGCCCAGACCCGGGGGCCCCCAGCGAGAGCTCTCGTCCGGCCACGTCAGCGCCGCCGTCCGGCCCCGTAGGAAGAGCAGGCAGACTACGTCCCTGCACTGCCTGCACCGGCCCGCCTGACCCGACGTCAGCGTCGGGCCCGGGCTGAGGACGCTCGCCTAGCCGCGTCCACGTCGACAGCTACAGTGGCCCGAGCCACCGCCGACGTACCTTATGAAGCCCCCGCGTACATTGAGCAGGGGCACCCCTTCGCCCAACCGGGATCGAGACCCCAACCGCCCTACGGGCAGGCTGGGTTGACTCTCCGGGTTGCAGGCCCAAGTAGCGATCGCCGCGAGCTAACCCGCGGTGATGCCACCCCGTACGGAGGTTCTCCCCGTACCACTACTCCACAGAGCGTGGGCTTTCCCCGCTCCGAGGTTCGTCATGGAGGCATGCCTCGTGCTGCCCCCATCCTGCAGGAAGACCTGCCCCGCGGCAGCGATGCTCAGCGCGGAAACATTTCCCGCGTCCGCTGTACAGGGTCTGGAATCCATCCTTCTGAAGGTACCATCCATCCGGTCCTTCTTCAACATGGGGGCCCCCCTACGTCCTCTCCGCGACTGGCGAAGGTCCTCCTCGCCCCAAAAACTCAAGGAGTGAAGGCCAGCCTCGCTCCACTCGCATCGACCATGGAGGTCTTCCCCATGCTTCTGCCAGTTCCAACAGAGGCCCCGCCCATACGGGCACTGTTCATGGAGGTCCTCCCCATGTACCCTTCGACATTTGCCCTCATGCCCCTCGCACCCCGTCTATCTCAAGTGGGGGCCCTCTCCGTCACGGCGCCAGCGCCGCCCCAAGGCTGCCTGATAGGGGTCAACCCTATCCCGAAGAGCCACCCAGGGGCAGGAGAGCGGGTCGTCACCGCCACAAGAAGAATCCTGGGAAAGCCAGGATGGAGATCAAACCTGCTCGGTTCTCCGACTCCGAAGCAGAATGCGATTCAGCGATGGAACCTTCTCCCAGATCCTCTGTATCAAGGACTGGGGCAGGAACCAGACGCGTCCGCCTCGTTCTCCCGGAATTTGAGGTCCACCGGATTCCCGTCTCTCTCCGCAGGTACATCCAGGAGGAAGAGATTTTAAGAACTTCGCAGGTTTCGACCTCGCAGTCACCGCCATCGTCACCCGAAGCACCCTCTACCTCTACTCGGGACCACGAGGCGCTGTTTTGGGGGTCGACGATGGCAGAGCCGCAACATGACCGGACACCGGTAACGGCGATCCCCGTACCCGAAGCAGTGGCGGTTAGCCCGTCCTATCGTGACGTTGTGGTCAGGTCACCTCGCTCTTCAGGGGAAGGCCCAGAATTCGGTGGCCAGTCTGCTCGCTCGCCGTATTCTCCACCGCCGAGTTTGCTATCCCAAAGGTCCGCCTCGGTACCGCTACCGGTCCCTCAGCCGCCCCCGGTTGATGAGTGGGGTAATGTAGGGCCGAACCCCGAGGACGAACCCAGGAGCTTCTGGAGTATCCTTGCAGCGGACTACTTCCCAGAGAAGTTCTGGCCCACGACGGCGCTGAATTTCCGAATACCCGGGTCGCTTACCCATGAAGAAGTGGGATGCTTTTGTCGAACCCTGTGGGCGACGCACTTCCGCCTCCGCTGGGAACGGGTAGTATACCCCAGGAGTCGAGAGCACTTCGAGGAGATTGGCAAACAGTGCCGCCTGATTGATGCAGCGGCGCTCCTCGTGGCCCAGCACCCCGAGTTGCCCGGTCACCAGAGTGCCCTCCAACGAAAATGCGTTCAGAGTTTCAAGGCACTCTGCAAGATCGTCAGAGAAGCCACCCCCCATGTGCAAGTCCGTGGCTGGGGACGCTATGCCGCTCTCCTCTTTGACCCTATCCGACGACAGCCTGATTCGCTATGCGACATCAAGGATATGCCCTCAAGAGGGGTCACAGTCCACATGGCCGACGTTGTGGATAAGGAAGATGAGCTTGAGTTCCTTGATGGGGATTTACCATCCGAGGGCGTACCGCCAATACTCGACCCATCAGGGAGAGTCACCCGTCAGCAGAGGAACCTGCTAGGCCTCCCCATGCCCACCGAGTCACTGGCACTTGGTCGAAGCACTGGCAAGGGTAAGGAGCATGTCGGAATAGTCAAGCACTCTGACCCATCCGCCTCTATGCAGAAAACAGACGAGGATCCTGAGAAGGCCACGTTGCGCCAGCAGCTTGCTGAGCAGAAGAGGCTGGTTGACGAACTATTGGCTGAGCGCGCCGCAGAGCAGCGACCCGACTATGGTAATCCCAGGCCGGGGCAGCAGGGGCAGGAACAATTTCCCCCCGGTGAGATGCCTCCGGGCAACCCTGATCATGCTACTGTCACGGACAGGGCGGAAGCCAGAACATACGGCAAGAGGGAGCGATACGTCTCGCCAAACCCCCCTGAGCGACGGGGCAATCTGAAGAATCCAACCCGGGTTCCGCCAGTCGCCCAGCAGGTCGTCCAGCCAGTTGACCCGCGAGCGGCCGAAGCCGTCTACCGTGTTGAAGAACCTGGCAATGCACTCGTGGTTAGGGATCCCCGTCAAGACAGGGACCCCCATCGGGATGACCTTATTACGGCACTCACAGCCCGTCTCGAAGCATTGGAGACGCGACAGGTGGCGGTCCCACCGGATGGCAAGCCTTATCCCGCATGGGTTGATGATATGCCCGCACCTCCGGGTTTCGGGAATCCCACTTTCTCACCCTTTAACGGGACAGGGGACCCGCCACAGCACTTGGAACATTTCTCTTCCCGGTGTGGCCCCATGCTGGGTACCCCGGCTCAGCAAGAAGCCGCCAAGCTCTGATGCTTTGTACAGACATTGGAAGGCCCGACATTCGTCTGGTACAGCCAGCTCCCCATAGGATCAGTGACCGGTTGGGAGGATCGTCGCCGGCAGTTCGTATACCAGTTCAGCTCCACCACGCGAAAGACCAGCATTGCAGACCTCTTCAAGTGCAAACAGAGGCCTGATGAGCGGGTTGCAGACTTTATCGCCCGGTGGAAAGGACTTACGTATTCCGTCGATATGCCACTGACTCAGGAGAAATTACTGACGATGTGTGTGGGGAACGTCAAGACAGAGCTGGTACCCTCCTTGATTACCCAGAACTACCCTGGAGGGTTCAGAGATTTCTCGGATATGGCCCAGCGCCTCGAGGAGGCCCTGCAACAGGCTAGTCAGGCACGTTTGCTTCCCCCTATGTTCCCAGCCAGGAGGGCCGCCAGGGCTGAACCCACCACGGTGGCTCAAATTGAAGCCCCGGGGCAGCTAGAATTGATACCGGCAGCACCACCCCCGCAACCCCGCAGAGGTCCTCCACCTCAAGCGCCGGCTCCTGCCCAGCAGCGTCCGCCTCAGAACCGACAGGTTCCCCCGCGCAACGCGCCACCGCCACCTAGGCGAGACAACCAGGCACCGCCTCATCGGCAAGCCCCTCCGGTCCCTCGACAAGACCAGGCCCCCATGGCTCCTTATCCAGAAAGAAAGTACCATACCTATTCGTTCAACAAAAATCAGGTCCCCGGCTACTTCCGAAGTGCTCTAGAGAAAGGGATCGTGCGTCTGCCTGAGTGCAGGAGGCCGGCAGAGGCGCATCTCATCGATCAACCTAACTACTGCCCTTATCATCGAATCCTGGGGCACACCCTCAAGCGATGCTATGTGTTTAAAGACTGGCTTCAGGACCAGGTCAACAACAACATAGTCAAGTTGGGCCCAGTGCCAGCGCAAGTGGCAGGCGTCTTTGCGGGATCAGAAATCGGCAGCGACAGCAAAGGTGAGTGGCAACAGGTCCCTAACCGCGGATCCCAGAAATACGATGACTGGATGGCTAGAAAAACCGTCGTCCGTGCCCAGGGTATCATCCGGGCACGCCTGAAGCAGTCGAAACCTTCAGAAGAAGTAGCCGGTGCCTCAGCATCGTCTTCACAGTCGACCTCTTCCCAAAAGGGCAAGCAGCGACGACGCAAGAAGAAGCAACGTGCACCGCCAGTGCCGTCGTCATCCCGCACTCTCGGTGACTTTATGCCTCCCTAAATGGGTATTCCTCCCAGAATTCTCCCAGCGGTGGATGACTCTTCGAGCGACAGTCAGGGGTACGCTTCGGTTAACACCGTGGAGCTGGTAAAGCCCTATATGACCCCCGACGTGGGGGAACCCCAGGCAGACCTCCCCAATGTTTCCAGCCGACGTCAACGTCGACAGAACCGCAACCGCGCCGGTCATCGAGGTCCGTCAGCCGGCATTGGCAGCCGAGCCGTGCATGCTACCGAGACCAGGAAGCAGGCTCAGTGCAGATCTCAGCACGCGCAGACCCATCCGGCACCCTCGACTCTACCTCCACCACCATTCGTGTTGCTGGATCAGGGAGAGCCGCCTCGTTCATATAACAGTCTGTCTTTCCCAGCGACAGGCCAGCCTCTGCTGTCCGATCCTAGCCTGGCGACTACTCTTCAGGCTTCTACTGGTAGGCAGCAAGATGTACCCAGTACTAGTTACTCGCCAGTTCAGCCAGCCGGACCCGCTGTGCGTCCAAATGCCGAACAACCTCTTGTAGGCAGAGGTTCGCGTCTGGCACGAAAGTACGATGTTCTGAAGCATCTGGCCGGCATCCCGGCTAGGCTTTCCATCCTCGAGGCCCTTCTCCTGTCATCTGAAATGCGCGAGGCACTTGCCGAGGCCCTAAGGAGCCCCCTCCAGTTCGAGACAGAAGTGGCGGCTCCGGAAGCCTTCCATACCGAGACGATTGAAGACGCCGAATGTCAGGCGGTTATCTCGTTCTCCGGTGAAGATGAGGACCCTCCTATACAGGGGCACATTCGCCCACTGTATATCACGGGCCACTTCAACGGTGTGGAAGTCCGCCGATGCCTCGTTGACACGGGTTCTGGAATCAATCTAATTCCAACCCGGACGCTACGAAAGCTGGGTCTGTCCGAAGGTGATTTGACTCCCTCTGACCTTAGGATCCAGGGGTACGACAGGACAGAGCAAACCCCGGTCGGCAAGATCCGTCTGAAGACCCAGTTCGGTGGCTTAATTGCCAGCACCGAGTTTATGGTTGTTTCTCAGGACACCACCTACAACGCATTGATGGGCAGGCCTTGGCTCCATCTGCAGGCAGCGGTTCCCTCGTCGTATCACTAGTGACTTAAGTACTCGCTCAATGGTCGAGTAGGCGTGCTCCAAGGAGACGCGTCCCCTTTCGCTTCTTGTGAAGCCCGCTATCTGGATGCGGGTTATTACAAAAGTAAGGACAAGAAAATCCTGGTAAGCGAGGACAAGCCCGCCCCGATCACAAGTGATCCTTGGGCAAGCATGGACGACGCCTACATCCTCCCGATCCACCGGTTGGAGGCCACGGCCCCCGACATGGGACAATGTTTTGTTGTTTCGGGTACGCAAGGAAGGCATGTTCCCGCGTCTAAGCGACGGCGGAAGATCACCTCGTACTCCTACATCAACCAGGCTCGGGTGATCCCGGAACCTCCTACCCCTGTACGGTACCGGGACGTTAAGCTTATGACAACGGCAGTATGCCACACGTGCCTCTTCCGTCGGGCTGGAATCCACCGACTCAGGCCGACATGTCACCACTGCTTTGATATTATCAAGCGTGGCCCCTTAGGTCGACGACCAGATGGGATCGGATCAAATGCATTTATTGCTATGGTCTCAACGACAAGTGAGTCTCCTGATGTGATAACCACTGCTGCCCGAGCCAGCACCAGCTGCCCTATGGATCTTGTTAGCCCAGAAGTATCTTCCGTCGAGAGAAGTCCCCCACGGCTGGGGAGGAAGACATAGAGGATGCTCCCCCAGCCTTTGAAGAAGGCGTCTCTACTACGGTTGATGAACTGGTTCAGGTGAACCTTGGTAGCGAGGCAGATCCGAGACCCACATCGATCAGTGCGGCCATGTCCCTCGAGGAGCGGCAGCAGTATGTAGACTTCCTCAAACAACACCGTGATGTGTTTTCCTGGAGTTACGATGAGATGCCAGGGCTGGATCCCCAAGTGGCCGTCCACCGTCTGGGCCTCCCGGCAAAACACCGTGGGTTCAAGCAGCCTCCCAGGAAAATGCACCCTTCTCATGGTGCTATGGTCGAGGCCGAAGTTGACAAGCTTATCAAAGCCAACATCATTAAGGAGGTCCAGTACCCCAAATGGCTCGCCAACATTGTGCCGGTCAGGAAGAAGAATGGGCATATCAGAGTCTGTATCGACTTCCGCGATCTCAACCGCCACTGTCCGAAGGACGATTTTCTCCTTCCGGTAACGGAGCTGTTGATTGACGCCACGGCCGGGTTCCAAGCCCTCTCTTTCATGGATGGGTATTCCGGGTATAACCAGATCCGGATGGCCCCCGAAGACGAGGAGTCCACCGCCTTCAGGGCTCCCCAGGGTAATTTTTGCTACCGGGTAATGCCATTCGGTTTGAAAAATGCAGGTGCCACTTATCAGAGGGCCATGCATCGCATATTCAAACCGATCCTCGGGACATTGGTGGAATGCTACGTGGATGACCTTGTAGTCAAATCGCGCCAGCGCCAGGACCATCTCAAAGACCTTGAGAAAGTGTTCGGTTTCCTCCGTTCCCGTCACCTGAAGATGAACCCGCTGAAGTGTGCCTTCGGAGTCACCTCCGGGAAGTTTCTGGGCTTCGTTGTCAGATACCGAGGTATCGAGATCGACCCGGAGAAGATCAAGGCCATCAGCCAAATGCCTCCCCCGAGCAACATTCGAGAGCTACGAGGCCTGCAAGGCCACTTAGCCTATATACGCCGATTCATTGCGAATTTGGCCGGTAAGTGTAAGCCCTTTTCCCGGCTCATGAAGAAAGACGCTGCCTACGAATGGGATGAGGAGTGTCGGGCCGCCTTCGAGGAAATCAAGCAGTATCTGCTCCAACCTCCGGTCTTAATGCCACCCGTCTCCGGGAAGCCACTGGTCCTTTATGTGACCGCCCTGGAGAGATCCCTCGGTGCGCTGCTCGCCCAGAAGAATAACGAGGGCACTGAGAACAGTCTCTACTATCTCAGCCGCATGCTTCTCGATACGGAAGTCAGATACTCCCCTGTCGAAAAGAGCTGCCTTGCGCTCGTCTTCGCTGTGCAGAAGTTGCGGCACTACCTGCAACACCACGAGGTACAATTGATCTCTCGGGTAGATCCGCTGAAGTACATCCTGAACCGCCCCATGCTGACTGGCCGACTAGCACGGTGGGCGGTGATTCTCCAGCAGTTTGATATCAGGTTCGTGCCTGAAAAGGCCGTTAAGGGACAGGCGTTGGAAGACTTCTTAGCTGCCCATCCAACCCCCGTGGATCAATCTCCGGACCTGGACTTCCCCGACGAGACGATCCTCTCAGTCGATCATGCTGTCCCGTGTTGGCAAATGCATTTCGACGGCGCCTCCCGGAGTCCCACCGGTAGAAGGCTCAACAACCCCAAGCTCAACAGGGTGGGCCTGGGTATTGTTTTCATTACCCCGGCGCAAGCCGTCCTGCCGTACTCGTTCCTGTTGTCAGAAGGTTGTACGAACAATGAGGCAGAGTACCAAGCTCTCATTACTGGCCTCGAGTTGGCCCTCGAGATCCAGGTACCTCATCTGCATGTGAAGGGAGATTCCGAGCTGGTAATCAAACAGGTTAACGGCGACTACGTCGTCAGGAAGCCGGAGCTTGCACCATTGCTGGAGTACACTCTCCTCCTAATGGCCCAGTTCTCTTCTCGGCCAGAGGTTACCCATGTCCCACGGTCACAGAACGGCCAGGCGGACGCCCTGGCTGGCTTAGCTGCGTCGCTCGCAGAACCCGAGCAAGATGATTTGGTCATACACGTGGCCCACCGGAGAGTCATTGCTCCCGTCACCCAAGAGGACCGTGACAGCCTGTGGGTAAGTCATCTCACCGCCGGACCCTCCGTATCAGGAGTCCCGGGTTCGTCAGACGCAGTGGTTGAAACCACCCCTGACTGGAGAGCACCTTTTGTCGAGTATCTCCAAAATGGTCAGCTCCCGGACGACCAGGCTGAGCGCGAGCGAATTCGACGCCGCGCACTTCAATTCACCCTCCAGAGCGGCCCCAGTCTTGAGCAAATTCTCTATAAACGGAGTTTCGATGGTGTCCTCCTCCGTTGCATCCAAGGAGTAGAAATACCTCAAGTTATTCAAGAGGTTCACGCCGGTTCCTGTGGCGCCCATCAAGCTGGGCCGAAATTGTCCCATCAAATCCGGAGGTTGGGGTACTTCTGGCCCTCCATGATCCACGATTGCATTGGATATGCCAAGAGATGCCACGTGTGCCAAGTACACGCCAACTTCTTGCATCGGCCGCCAGAACCCCTTCATCGCACCATGTACTCTTGGCCATTTGCGGTATGGGGACTCGATGTAGTGGGACCATATCCACCGGCAACAGCTCGCCAGTGTAGGTTCATCCTGACTGCTACAGATTTCTTCTCAAAGTGGGCAGAAGCAGTTCCGCTCAAAGAAGTCAAGGCCCGTTCCATCGTTGACTTTGTGAGCTCCAACATTATCCACCGGTTCGGAGTCCCTCACGCCGTCCTCACTGACAACGACACCAACTTCCGAGCAGCGGAATTGAAGAAATTGTATGCTAAGTACGACATCCGGTCAAACCATACCTCCCGCTACCACGCGCAGGCGAATGGACAGATCGAGGCGTTCAACAAGACCCTCTCTAACATTCTGCAGAAGATGGTTGGTCAGAACAAGAGAAGTTGGCCGGACAAGCTCCCCAACGCCCTTTGGGCTTACCGGACGACGACTCGCAACTCTACCCAGGTGACCCCATATTCCCTGGTGTATGGAGCTGAGGCCGTCCTACCCATTGAGATCCAGCTGCCATCGCTACGCACTGCAGTTTATGATCACCAGACACCAGATGAGGTAGCCGAGATCCGTCTAGCTGAATTAGAGGCACTGGACGAGAACCGGCTTCGTGCCCTGCACAATCTGGAAAGGCATCAGGACAAGGTAGCGAGAGCTTTCGACAAGAAGGTTCGTCTCCGCTCTTTTCTACAGGGTGACCTGGTACTGGCCCTTCGGGTGCCGATGATTCCCGGTAGGAAACCGCCCAAGTTAGAACCCAAATGGGAAGGGCCTTACATCATCCATAAGGTTTACCCCAACGGAGCATACTCCTTGGTGACCACATATGGAGAGCGTATAACCCCTCCCACAAATGCCAGATTCCTCAAGCGGTACTTTTCCTAGGGCAAGAGATGGTCCGGCACGACCCTAAACTGCGAGATGGTCCGGCACGACCCTAAACTGCGAGATGGTCCGGCACGACCCTAAACTGCGAGATGGTCCTGCACGACCCTAAACTGCAATTGGGTCCCGCGTGACCTTAAACCGCATCCTCGTCCTCGTTGCAAGACGTTAAACTGCAAGCCGGTCAGGCCTCCCTGACCGAGGCCCCTTGGCCTCCCTGGGTCCCTGACCCCTCGTCCTGCATGACGTTAAACTGCACCTCGAGAACTACGTGTGGCTTGATTCCCATCTCCATGGGATACGTAGGAACGCTCGGACGCCTCGTCCAGAGCCCAGCCCCCGAGCTTTTCTCTTCCGCTATTCCCTCTGGAATAGTCTCCTTGGAGAATCTCTGTGCAGCAGGGCGTAGGCCTGCTTGGCCCCGCTCATGCAACCCCACTCGCGCAAAGATTGTGAAGGTCGCACCATGTGCCCGCTCCCGTTCTTCTATCCTCCCACGTCCTCACCGCATGACGCTAAACTTCATGGACTTCAAGAACTACGTATGGCTTGATTCTCATCCCTATGAGATACGTAGGAACGCCCGGACATTTCGTCCGTTGGCCCAGCCCAAAATCCAAAATCTTCCCCTCGGGTCAAGACATGGCAGGGTGCACACTTTTTCCCCATCCCACGTCGAGCAAGCCTCGACCCGGCTGAACACTCCCCCCTGGAGATGTTTGACCCTTTCATGGATGAACGCAAATGAGCTTCACCCACTCCTTGACTGGGATTCTGTCACCTTTTTCACATCCGAAGGGACCCCCAAGAACGGCCTGGATACTACGCCCAAGGGCTCTCCTACCGATACGGGCCAGTGCCCTCGAGGGTTTTCCTAAGCAACAAGTCGATGCAAGTCCCACGTTGCGAATTTGGTCAGCGGTCGACGCTCATTTGTTGCCCCCATGTGGGTCACCATACAGACGCTGTGTTTCGAACATGGTCAACAGTGTCCTGGACCTGCGGGTCCACCCCGAGATGTCCCAGACATCGGGTGCAGTGATTCATTCTGCCCCATCACGAGATGGCAAACTTCCCCAGGGAGGTGCTAACAATCGGGCCCACGGCTCTGTTTCCTCATAGGAGTGTACGGTGTGGTGTGGGACTACGTCCTCATTCGCGTCGGGATCATGTACCATACCGTACGACTCCCTTTCCAGGTCACAGCCTCAGGCCCCTTGGCCTTGTCGGGTCCCCGACCCCCGTCCTCATGTAAGACGTTAAACTACAAACCAGTCAGGCCTTCCTGACTGATGCTTGACCTTAGGCCCCTTGGCCTTTCCAGGTCACGGCCGAGGTCCCTTCTTATCCGGAGTGTACGGTGTGGTGTAGGACTATGTCCTCATTCACGTCGGGATCATGTACCATGCTGCGCAACTCCCCTTACGAGGCCCAGCCTCAGGCCCCTTGGCCTTTCCGGGCCGCGGCCCAGGACCTATCTGATAGGATCGTATGGTGTGACGTAGGACTATGTCCTCATTCACGACGGGTTCTTTACCATGCCATACACCTCCCTTGTTTAGGGGTATATTACTCCCCTCCTCGTCCCGCATGACGTTAAACTGCATTTCAAGAACTACGTGTGGCTTGATTACCATCCTAATGGGATACGTAGGATCACCTGAACGTCTAGGCTTCGGGTCCAGCCCCATCTCTCGGGAATCCCCATCCCATCTCGGCCCCTTGACCCATCCTTCCTCCATAAGGGGACCATATGGTGTGGTGTGGGATCATGTCCTCATTCACGACGATCTCGTAATGACTGCGCCATGCTCCCCCCCCTACTGAGCTGTTTCGTCGATCCCTTTTCTTCGGCGGTTCATCAATGTGCTTAAGAGTACTCTGGTTCATTACCTGGAATGCCAAGCTTTATTCGGACATGTCCGCACCCGCTTTCCAGGCCTTGCGTATCCCCGCATCAGGGCTTTCATCATCTTTCACACCCGGAGGGACCCCCAAGAATGGCCTGGATACTACGCCCAAGGGCTCTCCTACCGATACGGGACAAAGCCCCCGAGGGTTTCGGACAACAAATCGATAAAATCCCGCGTTGCGAATATGGTCAGCGGTCGATGCTCGTTTGTTGCTCCCACCTCAGGCTAACGCGATACAGACGCTGTGTTTCCGTCATGGATAACAGTTTTCCTCTGTCGTCACGCCAACCCATTAAGCCCAAATGTCGGGTACACAATTCACACCCTTCATCACTTCATCATGTCCAAGTGGAGTCTCGGGACTCTTGGTACTTTTCCCCCGTGCACGTCTGCGCGTTCAAGGAACGAGCTACATCAAAAGTGTCTTTCGAAATTCTCTGTTGATTCCCCTTTGATGGACGCCCCAAGTATTGCGATGAGGATACCCCCCTTGTTTCCCACACCGAGTTTATCTCACGTGGGCTTAGGGATTGGGTTGACATCTGTGCTTACTCGGGAGTTGTCACCACCTCCGGTCCGAGCTCTAAGACCATAAACTAAGACTCTCATCTGGAACTACGTTCAAGACCCCTTGTCTTCGAACCCAGCTTGAGTTCAGCAAATTTACCTCTCTAATCCTGACTTCAGGACCCTGATCACAGGGCAGCGTGGCGCAGTGTAGGACTATGTCCTCATTCACGTCGGGTTTGCAACAACTGCACCACGCACGCCCCCATTCTGAGGTTCTGTCCTACATGACGTTAAAAGGCACCTTCCAGAACTACGTGTGTCTTGATTCCCATCCTAATGGGATACGTAGGACCACCTGAATGTCTAAAGATTCGGGTCCAGCCCCACCTCTGGGAGATCTCCTGATTCCCCGGTCACCTAGGCCACTTGGTCCATCCCTCTCCAGCGGGGGGTGTGTAGGTATGATACAAGGTTTTGGGCACCATGCCCCCTTCCTTTGGGAATCTGCCATCCCTCGATCACCCTCAAGGTTGAGTCCCTTGGCTCTCTGCAGTGGTTCACCCATGTATTAAGAGCACTCTGGTCTAGGACCAAGAGTGTCAGATTCAACTTGGTCAAGTTCCTTCCACTTGTCAAGCTTCGTGTTCCCCTCTATTCGGACTTCCATCATCTTTCACACCCAGAGGGACCCCCAAGAACGGCCTGGATACTACGCCCAAGGGATCTCCTACCGATACGGGCCAACGCCCTCCAGGGTTTCGAACAACAAATCGATAAAATCCCGCGTTGCGAATATGGTCAGCGGTCGATGCTCGTTTTGTTAGTCCTCACTTCAGGCTAACGCGACAGGATGCTGTGTTGCGAACATGGTCAGCAGTAATCCTTTGTCGTCACGCCAGCTCCTTCAGTCCTTGAATGTTGGTCGCATGATTCACATCATTTTCCACCCCATCATGTCCAGGTGGAATCTCGACACTTTTGGCACTATCCCTCAGTGCACCTTTGCATACTAGGGGGACAAAGCTACAATCTGGCGTCCTTTGGGACTCCCATGGTCCGAGCTCTAAGACCATAAACTAAGATCCATTCGGGACTACGTTCAACTTGAATCCCATCCTCATAGGATACGTAGGACCGCCCAGACGCCCTGTCTCCGGGTACAACCCATTCAGGAAGCCAGTCTCCCTCCCTGTTTCACCTCCGTGTAGGCCCCTCGGCCTAAGGTTACCCTTTCTGGATGGCGTACAATCTGATGTGGGATCATGTCTCCGTCAATGGTGTTCTATAACACTGCGCACATTTCCCGCCTAGCATCGTCTCTGCTACGTCTGCGCTGCGTGACGATAAAATGCATGCTTGGTCCTATCATACGACCCTAAACTGTGACATTATCGTCCTGGCCGCACGACGAAAAAACGGCACCGCATTGTGGTGACCCCGCTGTAGAGGACATCACGTTGGGTATTGGCCACGCGCCATGCCATTTGTCAACACCCATCACGGCTTGATTCTTGTGGCGACATCACGACCTACAGTTCTAGGCCTGTCGCTTCGCACAAAAAAAAACCATTCACCTCAAAGAACAAACAAGATACATCAAATTCCGCTTCTTTTAGTGAAAGGGCTATGCCCGCACTTCCCTTTTCCCCTGGCATTGGTATCCTACCGTGTCACGTCCAGAACTACGTATGGCTTGATTCTCATCCTCATGAGATACTTAGGAGCACCCGGGTACTTCCCCGCGGGCCCAGCCCAACCCTTGAGTTCGGTCCCTCGACTCGGGCATTTCCCCAGAGAATGCATGGTAAGCAGGACTATGTCCTCATTCACGTCAGGTTGTGATGTCATGCGTCCCCTGATCCCTTTTTTCAATCCATGGTCCGAATTCTATGACCATAAACTATGATCTCCCCAAGGGAAAGGAATTTGCTCCCTCTCTCTAATACGTTTCGTTAACGTATTCAGATGTGTTTTGACAAAAAGCCCGAAGCATGGGATTTTCACAGGGACATTCTTCTCATTTCATGACCAAGCTTCGTGAGCTCGCTATTTGGATCCCCATCCTCTTCCACATTCACAAGGACCCTCGAACGACATGGATACTAAGCTTAAGGGCTCTCCATGAATGCTGGACCTAAGGGCCCCCCCAATCGTTTCGGGCCAACGTCCCTATGGATGTTTGACAACATTTGTGACATGGTTCCGTGTTTCGAATATGGTCAACGGTTGACCCTCATTTGTCTGTCCCCATTCTAGGCTAACGCGATAGGATGCTGTGTTGCGAATATGGTCAGCAGTAGTCCTCCATCGCCACGCCGCCACCATCGTGATCCGAATCTCGAGCGTCATGATTCACACATTTCCACTCCCTCATGTTCAAGTGGAACTCCACCATACTCGGCTCTTTCTCTTCGCGCATCTAGGTGCGCTGAATGATCGTGTTAGTGTCATTGGGCCGGTATCCACCGAGCATCCCTTTGCCCTAACCTGCCCCTTTTGTGTCGGGAAATTCCCACCACTACTGCTTGTTTCCCACATCGAGCATGACTCACGTGGGCTTAGTAGTTTTGGCAGGATGTGTACCAACACGGTCAGGCCCCTCCTCATCCTGCACAACGTTAAACTGCATTTCCAGAACTACGTATGGCTTTATTCCCATCATCATGTGGGATACGTAGAGACACCCAGGCATTTCACCTAGGGTCCAGCCCCAGGAATCACAAAATCTTGTTCCTCCCCATTTCCAGCCCTCTGGCCTGACCCATTGGGGAGAACTATGTAATTGCGATCCTACCCTGAACAGGTTCAGGATGCCCCAAGATCCCATTGGGAAGTGACAGATCCCCTCGCCAGAGAGGCCCTATCTGGAAAAAGGAATGATCCATGATCAGACCGAGGCACCCATCTGGAGTACTCCCGCCACGGTGGTGTAACTACCTAAGTGTTGGATTCTGTTGGAACAAACCATCACTCCATATTCCACGCTTTGCGTGCCCCTTATTCGGACCCTTGTCCTCTTCCATGTCTGAAGGAACCCCCTAACGGCCTAGTCTCATGCCGCATCGGCTTACCTACCGTCTTGGGCCAACGTTCCGGAAGACGGGTCATGTCTGGAAGGACCCCCTAACAGTAAGGATGTATGACCTATGGTCCACCAACTGTCCTGGGCCAATGTCCTGAAAGATTGATCGAAAACAAATTGATAAAATCCCGCGTTGCGAATATGGTCAGCGGTCGATGCTCCTTTGTTGTCCCCATTTCAGGCTAACGCAGTAAGGATACCGCTTCTCCGCCACGGTTAGCGGTTGTCCTTTATTGTCACGCCATTCCCACAGTGTTCCAAATTTGGGTGTCATGATTCACACTTCCCATTTTCATCTGTTTGAACCGATTTCAGCGCCCCTGGCGTTTCCCCGTTCGTGCATAAGAGCACGTTGGAGAAACGGTATTTCGGCTATCCTGGAAGTTCCTCCTCCGATCAAGCCTTCCCCATCTTTCGGGAATCTGGATTGGCTCGGGGAATTGTCGTCAAACGCCCCGCATACATTGTAGGGATGTGACAAGGCGATTCAACAGTGGAAATCGTGCATGCTACGGCATTCAAAACAAAGGTAAAACTGGGAAGCACGAAAGTACCAATAAGAGGGTTTTTGATTTGTTACAATACTCGGGGGTTGACTTCCCCCATGGACGGGTTGACTCCATCAAAAGAGCGTTGCAGCTCCGCCACCCATGGACTTGCGGCGTCCAGAGCCTGTTGCCGCTGATTTAACTCCCGCTCCTCTTCAGCAGCAGCGGGGCGTAATCCGTCAACCCTGGCCCGGGCCCTTTCCACCTCGGCATGGACGACAGCCATCCTTCCAGAGGTCTTCTCCATATGCCCCTCAGCCTCTGCCAGCTGGGCCTTCAATCGTAAGACCAGCTCAGACTGTGCATCGAGAGTGGCTGAAAGCTCGTTGGCCCGGATCTGCATCTGTTGGACCTCGCCTTCAGCCTCCTGGAGCTTCCTGATGCTGGTCGCCTTCCTCCGCTGCCATCCCACGCTCAGCTCACGATCATACTCCCGGATCTTCTCAGCCATGAGATCTCGGATGAGCGCGTGAGGGCGTTGGGCATCCACTCCCCCGGCACACAGCTCGCGCAACCGCGAGCGGAGCCTATCCATTTCGGCCAGCCATTGCGCTTGGGGAGTTTCCCTGATAAAGCGCGTGATCAGCTTCCACGACCGGTGACGGACTATGCAGCTGTCTTCCTCATCAGAGGCTGTTTCGTCCCAATCCGCGCGGTCGGCAGGCTCGTACACAGGGTATGCCTGTAGGAATTCCTCAGCGGGATCTGCATCTGGTGTTGAGTCTGGTACGACACCTGACGCCGGCACAGGCACGACAGGACTGGGACTGACCGGTTGATCCTCTTCCTCGGAGTCCACCTCGATGACTTCAGGTATGACCCCGCTGGTGGTCCCGCCAGTGATGGTGTGTGCCGCAGCTTGAGGAGGTGAAGGGACTATCGTCACCATCACCGGCATGCCCCTGGGAGGGATGCCGCCAGACATCCCAACCAGCCTCGCTGCAGCAGCCCACGCCAGTCGAAGAACTGTACGACAAAGAGGGACATGAACTTCAGTTGGCAGGCATGATCTACATATGGCGACAAAGGGACCAGTGAAGGAGACTTACAGAGATCGACCTCCTGGCGCTGCTCTTGGGCCGGTACTGACGGGACTCCGAGACGAGACCCCCCGTATACCGTTGGAAGGTTTGGAGATTCCAGAGGAGCCACCTCAGACCCCCTGGTCCCACCAGACGCAGAACTTGACGCAGCCATAGGCGCGGGTTCTGAAGGTCCCGCGTCGTCACCCGCCGAGGAGCGAGAACGAGGCCTACGGACAAGTTCCTCCTGCATGACCCAAACATTGGCGAGAATTCCATAGGGATTCAAGAACAGAACGTAAGAAAAGAGGTTCGGAATGCTACCTCGAGAGCCTCCGCGGAGTCGTCGGATTCTGAGCTTCGATCTCCGACCTCGCCCTCCTCCAGCGGGCTCCCTCCTCCAGCCTCATCCTCTCGAGAAGAGTCCCCTGACTCCTCCGGCAAGGGGAAGCGCTCCCTCAGATCGGCAGCCGATAGCTATGGAGGGACCGTCTGATTCAACAGTACCCTCACCCGGTCTGTCATTGAGCGAGGGACACCACTGGAGTGGATGTAATCCTCCAGCTCGTTCAAGTATTTCTCCGCCTCCGCCGGAGACACCATGAATCCAGCCCGGACTGGGCCTATGCCCGACAGTCTCATCCCGAGGCGATTCAGGTGGGCCCACATCTCAGGTGGGCTGAGGAATTGCTGGTTGACATCCCAGACATCCCAAGCTTCCGGAAAGTCAGCATCTTCTGCCATGTCAATGTGACGCAGCCGCTTCCCCGGAGCCTGAGCGGATACCCGACGGAATCCCCTCGGTGGCCGCCCCTCCGGATGACCCTGTTCTCCCGGAACCACCGGATCCGCCGCTGCTGCCATACCCTCGGCCGGTGCGGGTCTCTCTGCCATGGCAGCCCCGCTGCCGCGGGCGGCCCTAGCTGCCCTCCGACCCCGACCTCGAGATAAAGGAGGCACACCGTCACCAACCCGGATCGTTGGCTGCTTCAGCATCTCCCCGGGATAAGCGGCCTCCTAGCTAATGGCGTACTCCTTCACTAAGCCGAAGGCGGCGGTGGATGGAGGCAACGTGATCTGCATCTTTCCATCCTCACGTGTGAACATGAGCCACAGCTGCCTCATCACACACGGGTGCTCCTCGTGACGCACCTCCCAGTATACCTGCGGGGTCAGCCGCTGGAGGCACCGAAATTGCCTCGCGAAACGGTGCGGGGTGTACGGTTCACAGATTGGCTCACGATCTATCCGAGCCACCAGAACGCCACCTCGGAAGGCCAGGAGGTAAGCCCTATGCTCTTCCGTTCCCCGTCCATCATCAGTAAGCCTTCCCGTCGGCAGTGGAAAGGGATGAAAGTTGAACTCGTCCGCCCTCCACACCCTATTCAGCACCATCGGAATGGCCAGTTTGAATGGGAAGCTCCCAACTGCGTTCAGAATGGAAGGGCGAAAGTCTGATCCCGGCGGCGAAATGGGGTTTGGATACTCGTAAATCCCCCTGATATGCGCCGCGATCCACCCATACAGGAGGTGGAAGGGCCCGCATATTCTTGGCGGCTTCTTGCCCTCGCTAATGCGCCGCAGCATTCTGTATAGTTTGGCGAGCATCGGGATCCCCAGGTTGATCCGCTGCCCCATGGCCAGCATCGATGCCATGATAAACGAGCTGGGCCGTACCCCCATGCTTGTATCCCTCACTGGTAAGATCCACCCACAGATGAGAGCCGTGATGAACGCCGCCAGCCTGACTATTGGCTGTTGTTCGGTGCTGACGCTGAAACCCCAAGTCTTCCATTGGCTGTCCTCCAAGACCCGCCAATACGAGTGCCCCTTGCCCCGCTGGGCTGCCCTCGGACAAGTTCGAGGCCTTGGAGGGAGCTCTCGATTCTCTGGAAAGTTCAGGAAACACTTGAACCACCTCTTGAAGTGAACATCCCTCACGGCCTCCTTGTCCTCTCCAGGGACAAGCGCCATCAGCGCTGACGCGAGCCGTGGCATTTGCTCAGCATCCCCCCACGCACTGATGACGGGGAGGAACTCGTCATACATGGCCCCCAAGATCGGGACCCCAGAAACCTGGTGGACATCCCACAGGCTGATGCCCACCTCCCTGTGATGCAGGTGAAAAGTGTTGGTCCTGGACGACCATCTACTCAGCAGTTCCGGCATCAGCTGCTTTGGCTGGTAAATGTGGAACTGGGAGGCCCATGCCGCCTCGTACAATCCCACTCTCCTCAGCTCGGCCTTGAACTCCTCGCATGAGGCGCCTACCCAGTAGGCCCAGGCCCAGTCATCGGTGAAGTTGCCGCCCTGGCGCAGGTCCCACTCATCAGACCATCCCTTCTTCGGATCCTGCAGAGCCGCCTTCAGCATAGTGCGGTAGAGAGGAGGGGACGTCTCCGGTTGCAGTGGCCTCCCGTCAATATCGTTCACATGATTGTAGAGACAATCGGCGGTGACGGGTGTGAAATCCTCCCGCGCGTGACCATCGGCCACCCTGAACCATTGGTGCTGGCACGGTGTGCTCCTGAACCAGCAAGCTGGTTCATCCCTTCCCGCCTCAGGGATGAAGACGTCATCCCTTAGCCCGAAGCCGTACAACGGCAGCTTTTTGCACTGTGGATAATCCTTCTGACCTTCCGACAGCAGATCTGTCAGAGAAGTGTGGTCCGAATGGCTGTGAACCATTTCCCCCAAGCCTGGACGGTTGGCCATCTCATCCCGGCGAGCAGCATCTGCAAGCACTCCCAGCACAGCTTCTTGAGGGGCCACCTTTAATGTCGACCCTTAGAAAAGTTTTTCCCCCTGGATCGCGAAGCTCGGCCGCGAAGTTGATTCGTGAAGCTCGGCCGCGAAGTGGAAGCGCGAAGATCGGTCGCGAGACCATGCCGCGAAGTCTGGCCAAGGCAGACAGAGGTTCGCTTGGCGCGGACGCGGAGTCGGAGACTCGCGGTTCGCCGCGAAGCTCGATTCGCGGAGTGCTGTCGCGGAGTACGCGGAGCTTCGCCAAATCGAGAGCGCACAAAAAGACAAGAGATGTGAATACAAAAGAGGGTGGACTCCCTATTTATAGGCGACGACCCCGGAGCATCGCGGCGCGCCTCACCTGCGCGAAGCATCGCGGCGCGTCCAGATCCGCAGCCCCGACGAGCATCGCGGTCTCCCTTCGCGATGACACATCGCGAACCACCGACAGTTTTTGGCGATTGTCCCTCAGACTTCGACCCTTCGCCCTCCGTGGCTCCAAGTCTGAGGGGGGGCATTTGTTGGCGCCAAAAATGTGGCCCGAAATGAACAAACAAAAAAGACAGCCGGTGCGCTGCCTCGCGAAGCACAGCCGCGAAGGCCAGTCGCGAAGCCCCGCCGCGAAGCGCCCCTCACCATGGCGACGCCGCGAAGCTCCGGAGGCGGTAATCCTCAGCGAACCGGTTTGACGTTCGCGAGCCGCCGCGAAGCGCCGGAGGCGGTAATCCTCCGCGAACCCGTTTGACGTTCGCGAGCCGCCGCGAAGCGCCGGAGGCGGTAATCCTCCGCGAACCCGTTTGACGTTCGCGAGCCGCCGCGAAGCCCCGAAGGCGGCACGCGAGCCCTGCTTCGCGGCGCCCCTTCCCTATAAATACTCGACTCCCCCTGAGTCCCCGGGACGGACAACCCGACCCTTCAGCTTCTCCTCTCCCGAATCGCGAAGCACGCTTTGCCCCAGGAATCATGAGCTCCGCGAGGTATTCCTACTTCGCGAGACGACTCTGATTTGTTTCGTTTTGAGCCCCTCTTCCGAGAGGGATGCCCTTCGCGAAGCTCAAGGGCTTTCGCAGAGGAAGGGGATTCCCAAGGGAACCCAGGCAGCCGCGGAGCACTTGTGCTTCGCGAAACACCCAACCCATGCTAGTAATCTTTATGCCAAGGCAGGATAACTATGCATCGCGAAGCACATTGCTTGGCAGGACGCTGCTTCGCGAACCACTCCTTCTTCGCGAGGCAGTGCTCCGTGAACACTGTTCCACTTCGCGAAGCACCTCCCACTCCCACTTATGCCCCATGCTAAGGCCAAGGCACCCCACTTCGCAATGCACATTCCTCTGCTTAGCGATTCCTCTTTCCGTGCGACCCTCCAGGTTTGCACGATGTGATTTCAAAGTCCCATGGACAACATCTCCCGTAGCGTTGCTTCGCCTAATGCTTCTTCGCATAGGCACGCTAACGGCTATTGCTTCTTCTCATAGCCATGCTAACGTGGACCCCTCGATGGTTCCTCTCACAACCCCCCTTTCCCACGGCCTTACAGACACCTTCCCTTCCCCAAGGACCAGAGGGTACCGGTTATGTAAGCCCTAGGGGTGTGGAGTGAACCCACCTCGTCCGAGCTGCAGGACGTTAAACTGCCAAGCACCACATCCTCAACACAGGACGTTAAACTGTGACCCAACCTCGTCTCCCTCACGAAGGGTCCAACCTTTGGTACGGATGATTGCACCCGTGCATCTCGGTACTTCCCCACTACCAAGGTCAGTGGAGGACGTGACAGGGAATGAGGCACCCCCCTCTGGGCCTCCATCCTGGAGTAAGTCCCAACACCATGGGCCGCCTAACGCGTAAGCCCCTCTTCGCTTCTCACGGATGCATCCTTTGCGACGTGATCGTCAGGTATCTGCGACCTCTTGTTTCTCACACCGAGTATGACTCACGTGGGATTAGAGTTGGCATTGACCATGACACCCGCGTCCAGCATGACGTTAAACTGCACACTCCCGTCCAGCACGACGTTAAACTGCATTCCGGTCCAATGGTAAGCCATTGTGACCCACCATCCGAACTACGAGGTCTTTGATCTGTGTCAAGGCATGGTACGTAGGAAGCCTCCATGAGGTTCAAGCCCACCAATAGTGGACTAAGGTCTACTTTCCCCCAACCTGAACTACGAGGTCTTTGATCCGTGTCAAGGCATGGTACGTAGGAAGCCTCCATGAGGTTCAAGCCCACCAGTAGTGGACTAAGGTCTACTTTCCCCAACCTGAACTACGAGGACTTTGATCCGTGTCAAGGCATGGTACGTAGGAAGCCTCCACGAGGTTCAAGCCCACCACCCATTGGACCAAGGTCCACTTTCACGTCGGTTCACCGACAAACCCCTCCTGAACTACGAGGTCTTTGATCCGTGTCAAGGCATGGTACGTATGAAGCCTCCACGAGGTTCAAGCCCACCCGTTGCTCATTCACGACGGGCCCCATTCCGGTCCAGTGGTGAGCCATTGTGACCCACCATCCGAACTACGAGGTCTTTGATCCATGTCAAGACATGGTACGTAGGAAGCCTCCTCGAGGCTCAAGACCAATTTCACCGTCACCCCTGCGATGGTCCTATTTCATCCTCCTCCACTTCACTCATCCATCCATCACCCATCCTGATTCTCATCCGGGCCGCCACATCCCGGTGGAGTCATGCCATCCACCTCCTCGCTGCTCCTAGCGGCGCATGGGCCACTTTCCATGTGTAAGTCCCATCACATCTCCGCGTCGCTGTCCTCTGTGTACACCCCGATCCATCACCCTTTTCCCCTATAGGGAGCGCACCACCTCGGATCCGTCCTCATTGGGCGTTCTGATCCGTCTCTATGGGACCATAGCCCTCTCTATGCGGTACACCAATCTGATCCGTCTCTATGGGACGTTCTGATCACCCTCATCCGTCTCCGCTGGACGTTAAACTCGCGGCATACCCTGTGTTGGACACGGGAAGATGAGGAAAACCTCAGATACGTGTCTATGACATGTAATTCCCCGCGCTCGATGTGGGATGCCTCGGGCTTCCACGCCCTCGAGAAGCCTTGTGATCAAGGATAACAAACAGACACGCCAGTTACCCCAGCATCCAGACACGCTACTGATGCCTCAACGTGACTACTCCCCTGACCGAAGGTTGCTGCCCTGACTGGACCCTTTGGAATGTCCCGACAGAAGCGGTGTAATTAACCGGCGTCCATGGAAACATGGCACTGGGAAGAGTTTCACGAACTACGTATTAAGTCTATAAGGGAGACCCGGACTAGGTGACGAGTTCTGAGGAGGAATCCACAGGAGGAAGAACCGACATCCCATCATCCCGTTTCGATCAAGGAGCAGACGTCCCTGAATAAGGAGCGAATGCCGCCCGCCCTTGGAAAGCAGGAATGCGGGGCAACAAACGCCGCGCGTCCCCCCCGACGGACGGATGCGCGCGCCCCCCGGCGAAAGCGTCGGAAACAACACACATGGTCCAACCACCACAATGTATGATGCCCAAAGAATCATGGGCTATTATGGACCTCAGACAATCAGAGCATACCCGACGAGTCTTCAAATACTATGTAAAGGGATCTGAAAAAGAGTTCATAACCAGCCACACATAAGAGTGTTTGAAAAAGCACCCTCCCCCATGAAATGGGGGTGTTCAGCACATGGTGCTTAACATGGGAGGGGTGTGAATAAGAATCATAAGAACAAAATTATACATATAGGTAAACAATCACTCATCCCAGACTAGGGGATGCAAACCAGCCTATACACAAACACAGTTGTTAATATTCATTCATAAAAATCACAACACCCATGGCCAAGACAGAACTCATTTCTGGAAAAAAATTATCCATTGAACCCATTCTTTTTTTCATATTCATGTGATTCCTTATAAATAATTCTTCACTACCGGGCAACAAAACATGCATAGCCAGAAGTCAAGGAAAAAAAATCAAGAAGAAATTTAAGCATTCACACCAGGTTCTCTTGTAAGTCAAGATAAAAAATGGGATCCATGAGATCCCTCAAAGTATTTGAACAAAACCAGGCCTCACCATATGGCCCCACATGATCTTAGATCAATAAACCAACAAATGAAATAGAATAGGAGATCCCATCTCCATCCATATCACCCCCATGAATCAAGAAGAACAACCACACATATTACCAAGTCATAGAAAGGGAGTTTCCAGATTTAGACACACCATTCTTTGAGTTCCTTATTTTTCGTTGGGTTAACTGGGGTGATAACACATTAATTCTTGTTCACTGGATATCCACTTAATCAACTGAGCTTAAGTGATTAACCAATTTCCAAGTTATAGTCATTCAATCATCACGAGAGTTTTTTGATAATGTAGTATCTTTAGTGTGCAAGGATGGACCACCAACGTCAACAGTTTTTAGTGGACATAAGCTTGTAAAATTCACAACACACATGAAAGGGTAAAAGAGTTAAACATCATTATCAAACACAACCCTTCAATATTTAAAAACCATTTATTGTATTCGTTAAGGTTTGGTTTCATCCATCCCCATATAAACATTAGAATACCCACCTCGTATGATACATAATAAAGAGAGAAAAAGGAAAAACCCTACCGGGATAATCAAAAATTGATGTTTCTCTCTATGCGCCATTTATTAGTGATGTACAACTTTCATGGGATGATCTCCAAGGACACCAAGAGTGAGAACAAAATATCCATCACAGGAGCACCATTTTCCTTGAGAAGGGGAACTCAAAACGTACCAAGGATAAGAAGAAAACTATCCAAGAAGATGAAGGAATGAATTATAGTGTGATAAAAAGGTGAGATCCGGGAGTTACTGGATATGAATTTTGAATGGAATTAATTATGGATCATGGTTTCACCACGTGGTTGTATGGGTACACAAGATAGAATTAATTTTTATTTAATAATTCTCATCAGAGAGGTGGACATAAAGGTTTTGAGTTAAAGAGTTTCAATTAAATAGAGGAAAACACGTAATAGTGGTGGAACTGGAATGTACGGGAAAAAGGTGTGACTCTGAGGAAAAGCCACACATTTTGGTAATTCAAGGGTTTCCTGACTATTGAGGGATTTTATATATCATTTATGGGATTTAAATGGAATTAAAAAGAGTTTTCTAACACTTTTATGTCAAAAGATACATTAAGGGGGCACGACTGAAAGAAGAAACAAAGGTGTAACATAGTTTAGTGAGACACAATAAGTGGTTTCATGATCACTGTGCCACTATCACAGTCCCACCCTCATAATACCATCGTAAGTGGTGCCACCCTAAGTGTGCCACAGTAAGCAGTGCCACATTTTTGGTGTGCGATCGTGATAGTGTGACCGTTATGGTGCCACCAATATGGTGCCACCGTTTCCGTGAGAGAACGTGATGGTGTAACCATTACCATGACACCATCATAGTGCCACTAGTTCAGTGTGCAATTGTTACGGTGCCACCATAACATTACCACCATTTCGGTGTGTGACAGTGATTGGTGCCACCGTTTGATGGAACTCTGTTTTTGGAAAACTTCTGAATGAGTCATTTTCTAGGCCATTACACACCCCTACATTAGAACCTTGGTGCTTTTTTAGATGTTTTATTCTGGGACACTAGTAAGAGTACATAATCTCAATTTTCAAGCAGTTATTTATGATTCTCTAGTGGTTTTGTGGTTCTTAGAGAATGGAGCTTATTGTGGAGGATTGGAGTGTGTCTTGGTTTACTTTGGGTCTCTTGTTTAGTCTTCCAAATAGTACTCTGATTTTGGAATTGTTTTATTGGTTTTCGGGATGTTTTTAGATTAGATTGGTTGTCTTTTGAGACAATATGGATCAGGTTTTTATGTGAACACACATCATGTAGTTTATTTGGAAATGGATTATTTTGTTGGTTAATTTTATTCAAAGGGAATATTGTTCCACAACTATTATTGAAGCCCTCGACATTAATTTCTAGCCTTTCACACCATGGGAACATCACATAAGGCCAAGTAACACGTCATCGCCTTCTCATGCCAATGAGTAAGGGGCAGGGTGTTACAGGAACATTATTGTTGCGTGATGTGGTAACAGAGGGCTCTGTGACTATGTCAAATTTCATTGGAGAGTTGTGATGGGAGGAGTTATGTGAAATTGTGTTTGAATGATTTGAAAAATTTATTGGAGGTGGGGGAGAATCACGAACAGTCGAGCCTATAATTTCATGGCTACCCCTAATTCATTTGACACAAAGGCTTTAAGGAAAATCTAGAATAGATTTGATTTCTTGAAGTTAGGGGAGCTCCAATAATATGGTTTTCTATGAAATCTGGATCATCACAGAAAGATTACTAATGTTTCAACGGATTCCAATGACTGTATGTAATGGGTTCTTTACAATGATTTGGTATTCCATGATTACTTTGTATACTTTGTAAAGGAGATTATTCTGTGAAGGGAAGGGTGCTTGATGAATGAGCTTCTCAAAAGGATGTTTTTGCCATTTGTTTTTTGGTGAACAAAGATATCAATGTGCATCAACTGAGGTATTTTGTGAAAGCATAGTCTCATGCTAAATCCGGGACAAAGTCTTTAATTATAATCCATTGAATCAACCCTAAAGTATATAAACTGAGTATGTCTTCTCCCATAGTATTGATAAAGGGGGAGTTAATCAAAGTGTTTTGATGGACGTTGTGTGTTATCCCAAAAATAATTTTAGACGTCGTGTGCCTGATGTAGGGCAAGTGTTTTTTTCAACAATAAATAATCTTATTATTAAAAAGGGGGGATATTTTTGAGAACAATACTCTATCTGTTTATGATGATATTGATGCTCAAAAATACCCTTATTTCTTATTCTGATGATTTTACTTTAAGTGTATTTCAGTAATTTAATATTTGTTATATTCTTATTTCTAGAAAAAACATTTAGGTATTTCAACTATGAGAATTAATTGCTATATTATTCGGAAATCTTTTTTAACGTGTTTGGAAAACACTATTCATATGCTACTTTGAGAAGCGTAGCATAAGGATGAAAGTAGGTGTTTACTCTATGAGATATCAGAAAAGTATGGTAAAACAATCATACGTTATCGACCAAGTATGAAGGAAGAAACCTGGTGTTTGGAAGGAACGTTACGTTTGGAAGAAACCATACTTTTGGGAAATCCAAAATGTTTGGAAGAAGGTTATTTATATAAATATAGAATGATAAGTTTTTTTCTTAAAAGAATGGTTCATTAACCTTCCTTTTGTGAACAACCATACGTTTGAAAGAATAAGAATAAAAATATGGTTCATCAACCTTACTTTTATGAACAACTATACGATTGATTGAAAGGTATGGTTTATATACTATATGTTTGAGAGTTGAAAGGAAACGTTTGGATCAACCTTATGTTGATAACATTAAGTTTATTGAATGTATGCAATGCAGTTCAACACTTTGTTTGATGTTAGAATTTTAAATTATGACTTTATTAAAGCAACTATATTTATGGGGATTATCAAGGAATATTTCAAGCCTGATTAAAAGCCCAAATTTTTTGAGAGTATTTGACCGATTCAACGCCGTTAATTTGTGATTCAAAATGGTCAACTTCAGAGGAGCTTTTAATGATGAATTTTCAGCGGTGTTACAACTGCTCTGCTATTTAATTTTTTTGAATATCGTGATTCTAAAGAAATATTTTGTGAATATAAATTTTAAAAGGAGAATCCTCTAATTTATTATATATATTTTTACATAATTTTGTTTCCAAAAAAAGGGGATAAATTATTGAAAAGAATATCTTTTGTTATGAAGAGTGAAAAAGGTCTCTTTCGGAAGAAGGAAAAGAAACTCAATTGACGATTTACTGATCTACATCAGATATCTTTTTGTGTATCAACTTCTATTAATGTTTTGAATGACATTTCATGATGTACTACAACTGGATCAGCTTAGAACTGCTTTTACCCAAAGATCATAAATTTTAAATATGAATATCCATATACTATTAATTGTGTGCTGTAACAATTGTGATGAAAAACATGGAAAGTATTTTCAATGAACATAATAATCTTTTATCTTAAGTGATCAAATTCTTGTTTTATGATATGTATTCAGTTCTGTGTATGAACCTGCAGGCACTGTTTAGCCTTATGTTTGTAAAGGTCTCAACTTCATATTCTCAGTTGTGGAACAGTATGTTGATAAGAGGACCATATAGTGAAAATCACCAAGCTCATTGAGTATAGCATTGGTGCAGTGGACTAGGGGATTTCTGTTCCCCGATCCACTATACATCATGCGTCCTGTGCTATTTATATTTCCATTATTAAATCATTGATATAAAGACAAAAGGACAAATCATGATATTTTGAATAAATTGAAAAGGCACAATTTTTCCCCCTCTTGTGCGTATCTAATATAACCCGATCCAACAATTGGTATCAGAGGTGGAGATTTTTTTAATTCTATAAAAAGATAAAACTTTTAAAGGATTATAATCAGATCATGATGGATGATACAAGAGAATTAATTATTATGGTCAGAGCTCTATAATTTAATTTTTGGAATTATGGATGCTGGAAATCAAGAATGATAATCTATTTGAAAAACCTCGGATACAAAGTCTACTAAAAAATATTGACTCCTTGTGAAATAACAGAGAAACATGAAACATGGAGTGAAGATATAGAATATGAGTATGACATGCATTCTAAGGATATTAATGCAATCATATGTGTTCTAGGACCAGACAGGTTTAACAGAGTATCTATGTGCCCAACAACGTATAAAATGTTGCAGACAATTGCGGTTGTTTTGGAACTCACAATGTTAGACAGATGTGGCATTCTACTACCAAAATGAAATTCGATAAATTTGGGATGATTGAAGGAGAAATCATTACCCATATAAATGGAATATTTACAGAGATTGTCAACAATATAACTACTTTGGGGGACCCAATCAACCAAGCTATTCAAGCTTTGAAATTACTGAGTGTACTGCCAACTCGATGGATTGGAATTTCAACTGCTATCAGACAATCAACACCTATTATAGATTAAACAATGAGTTAGTTAATTGGAACTCTTATGATGTACAAAGGTGAGATGCAAGATGAAGCAAATGATCATATAGTTCATATCAAGAGAGAAGACACTTCCTTAAAGGATTTATCTCAAAGAAAAAGAAGAAAGTTGAAGAAAAAAGAAATAAAGGTGAAATTAGAAAGTTCTGATTCATCCAATTCAGATGTAGAACTGGCTCAACAGGCTAGAAAATTCATTATGTTTTATAGAAATGAGAAATTTTCTAAAAATTATTTCAAAAATGATGTAAAGGAAGTCAGGTGATATGATTTTAAGAAGATGGGTCATATCAGACCTGACTAACCACAACTAAAGGAAGACATGCAGAAGAAATTCATTAAGATAAATGATTATGAGTATAAAGAGATTAAGGAGATATAAGATACATGGAGTGTATCTGAAGACTCTAGCTTCTCATCAAATTCTGATTCAGAAAAGGAGGAATCAATTCTGAAATCCAATATGTTTTTTATGGAAGAAATTGATGAGGAAGCAAGTCACCGGAGAAAAAAGACCATATGAGATATGGACAGTGGCTACTATAGAAATATGAGTGGAAATTCATCTAAATTAAAAACTCTAACACAAAAGGATGGTGGTCTTGTGACATTTGGTGACAATGACAAAGAAAATATTATTGTCATTGGAATAGTTGGAGATCTAGAAACTATCTCAATAAACAAAGTACTCTATGTTCATGGATTGAAACACAATTTGATAAGTATCTCTCAACTCTGTGATGATGGTCATATTGTTGATTTTTTTAACAATTGTTGTTCTATTTCAAAGATAAATTCCATTAATTTAGAGCACCCAGAATTGATAATGTGCATAGCCTAGATTTAAATTTCTTGTGTAAACAACATGTAAACTGATTAACTATTATGATAAATGAATCCTAGATCATTCATAGGATACTTGGACATTGAATATTATGTGCTTTATATATGTTATCTAAAAACAATTAATTTCTGATTTTCCTAGTCTCAAGTTTGAATGTGATAGATTTTTTGAGGCAAGTCAACTTGGCAAGAAACACAAATCATCCTTCAAATCAGTTAACAAAATTTCTACAACTAAATCACTAGAACTCATCCATATGGATTTTTTTGGACCTTCAAGTGTAGAAAGCTTGGAAAGTAAATTATATTTATATGATTTAGTTTATGAATATTCAATATTTACTTGAATTTTCTTTGAAAAATATAAAAATGAATCTCTTACAATATTTGAATGTTTTTACAAAGTTGTTTAAAATAAAAATGGTTGTAAAATAATTTCATTAAGAAGTGATCATGGTAGAGAATTTTAGAATCTAAAATTAAATTCCTTTTGGTCAAATATGGGTATTAAACACACCTTTTCTGCACCAAGAACACCTCAAAAAAATTGAATTGTTTAAAGGAAAAATAAGACTATTTAAGAAATTGCTGGGACTATGCTAAATGAATACGGTATTCGTATCTATATATGGGATGAAGTTGTAAGTACAACCTTATATATAATTAATAATGTTTTAATTAGACCCATTTTCAAAAAGACACCCTATGAATTCTAGAATAACTTAAAACATAAATTAAATTACTTTAAAGTTTTTGGATGAATGGTTTACACCATAAACCCCAAGGAAACTCCTGGTAAGCTTTATCAAAAATGTAATGAAGAAATTTTCTTAGGATATTCTCCTACTTCAAAATCATATAGAGTTTTTAATAAAATGTCAAGGATTTTTGAAGAATCAGTTCATGTGAAATTTGATGATTCTAATCCCTTTTAGAAAAGGAATGACCAACTTGATGAATCTGAATCTAATGATAACATGAGACTTGAGAACATAAAAAATGATTTTGAAAAAGATATAAATGAAATTCAGTCAAGTCCATAAGAACATGACACTAGAAAACCTATAAGTGTACTACCTAGACAGTCAAGAACCCTAAGGAATCACCCTTTCGAAATTGTAATAGGAGAATTAGGCACAAGAATAAAAACATGAAGGAACATAGGAAATCTTGTTGAGTTTTCTACCTTTCTATCCCAATAAGAACCCAAAACTATAGAATACGACATAGTTGATGAAATTTCGATGATAGCAATGCTAGAAGAACTAAACGAGTTCAAAATAAATAAAAATTGGAAGTCAGTTGAAAGACCTCAGAACTACCCAGTTATAGGAATGAAATGGTTCTTTAGAAATAAAGAAGACTATCTAGGAATAATAACTAGAAATAAAACAAGTCTAGTATCTAAAGGATATAATAAGTAACAAGTTATAGATTAAAATGAGTCCTTTTCACCTGTAGCTAGATTAGAAGCCATTAGAATCTTTTTAGCCTATGTGACTCATATGAACTTTTAATTATTTTTGATGGATGTTACATCTTTTTTTTAAATGATTATTTATTGGAGGAAGTTTATGTTTAGCAACCTACTGGTTTTGAGAATTCAAAAAAACCAGATACTACCTTAGAATTTACTAAAGATCTTTATGGTCTTAAATAAGCACCTTGATTATGGAATGAAAGACTAAGTTATTTTCTTTTGAATAAATATTTTACTATTGGTATGGTAGATACAAATCTATATAAGAAACCTGTCAAATATAATATTTTATTAGTTCAAATTTATATTGATGATGTAATTTTTAGTTCAACAGATAAAACTCCTTGTCATGTGTTTTAAAACATAAAGCAATAAGAATTTGAATAGAGTATGATGGGAGAATTAAATTTCTTTTTTGGACTTCGAATTTTCCAAACAGATTTTTGAAATGTTTTGAATCAAATCAAATATATTACTTATTTACTAAAAAATTTGGACTTCAAAAAAAAAACAATACATACACAACTCCTATGTGTACTAATATAAAATTTGATTTGGATGATATGGGAAAATCAGTCAACAATAAGTAATATAGAGATATGATTGGTAGTTTATTATATCTTACTACTATAGAACAGATATAATGTATTCAGTAGGTCTCTGTGCAAGATTTCATTCAAATACTAAAGAATCTCATTTAACTGCTGTTAAATGAATTTTTACATATTTAAAAGGAACTGTTTTTCAATATATAATTTATCCCAAAACATATAATTTTAATATAATTTCATATTCAGATGCAGACTTTGGGAGTTGTAGATTAGATAGAAAATAAACCTTACGAAATTTTCACTTTTTTTGAAATTCCTTAGTATCATGGTCTAGTAAGAAACAACACTCAGTTTCCCTGTCAACAGCCGAGGCAGAATATGTATCTGATGATAGTTTTTGTGCACATGTTTTGTGGATGAAAAACACTATTATGGAATTTGGACTAAATCTCAACAATAAACCTATTTTATGTGATAATAAAATTGATATAAATATTTAAAAAAATACTAATAATCATTATAGGACAAAGAACATTGATATTAGACATCATTTTCTAAGAGACCATGTTCTCAAAAAGAATATATTCTTAGAATTTTTAAGTATTGAAATTCCATTAGCTGATATTTTTACAAAACCAATTCCCACTGCAAGGTTTGATTTTATTAAGGGGGAGTTAAGTTTATTTAATTTCAAATAATTTTTTGACATTTGATTTTTATTAAAAAAATAATTTAGTTACTTGTTTTTCGAATAATACAATATTGTTTATTTATCTTTTTATAATTTTCTTTTCCACGGGGGATTTTAATTCATTTTAAATTTTTTTCGATAATTAGTATGTACGTAATAAAGCGGGAATAATGGATGTCCGAAACCATTTCAAATTCTAAACCCGTTATTTTTTTTCTCAAATCCCTTGGAAAACTCATAAACCTTTACCGCAATTCACTCTTGAACCTGATCCTTTAAAACCCTAGTCCTTTTCAAACATTCATAAATTTATGACAGAAATAGCCAACACTAAAAGAACAGATGAGCCAGATACCAGCACTGTGATAATGCAATGCTCGGTAGGGAGAAATATTTTACAAGGAAAGGTTATAGATCTGGAATGGATCTATCAGACAAACCTGATGCTAAAGAAAGAACTAATTATTCAGAACATAGAACAAACGTTTAATGGAGATTATATAGAGTTTCTATATGATGTAGAACTTCGAAATTTCTTTAAGTCGGTATAGTTTAGTCTAAGAAGTATTGAGGATTCCATTGTTGCTAAGATTGAGGATTGAGATTTTCAATATAATCTATAGAAATTGAAAGAATTCTTAACTGACCTCATGAGGGAGTTTTTCAGTTTGATTTAATGAATATTGGTGATTCTGTGCATAATCCAGAAGATATTTTATCCTTTTTGTTTGGAACTAAATGTATAAAAAAATGTTTGTGAAGGATTTAAAACCTGATCAGAAGATATTGGTCATGTATGTGCAAACAAGTATTGCACCTAGAATGTCTGAGATGGAGAAGATTCTTTTCCCAAATATGTATATAATGTTTATGCTAATGAGTGATATCAAATTGAACATTCTATGATACATGGTGAGGTATCTGAGTTATTGTTTCCAACTCGAGGCAAGAATGAATTTTTATTCTTTTGGAAGGTTCATCTCGAAAATCCTATTTAAGACAAATGTGGTAAGATTTGTGGATGCTCAGGTGAGATGCCACCATAGTAATATCTTCAATGATGGTACATTGAGAAAAATTGGAATTTTCTGGAGCAATATCAAAGGAAAGATACTAACTGTTGCAGTTGAAGAGGATGAAGAAAGTGCTCAGGACCAACTAGCATAATCAAATGAAGGACAAGCTAAATCAAGATTCACTGTTATATTAATAAGACTTAGGTTTGAGGTTATAGATGTGTCTAAAGAAAGAAGTCTGGAAGGGATTCAGTTCAAAAGGTCCAGGGGTCCTAATCCTATTGATGATCTTGTTGTAACTTCGAAGGTTTTTACATCTAGTAATCTGTTATGCTATAAGTTTGTAAGAGAAGCTACCATTGATGTACAACCAGTAATAGAAAATGAAGCTGAGACAGTGTCTGGTAAAGGACAACTAGTGGCCCGAACTCAAATTGATCAAGTTGAGGTTGATCAAGAAAATATTATTTTGGAGAATCCAGTAATAGGTGTAGAACATGTAAATGATTATCATAAGAAGCAACATCCAGATCATAAAAACCAGAAAGAGAATGCTTTTGAGATTCATACTGAGGTATTGAATGAGAATTTTTCTGTTGATGAGTCTTGGTAAGGATCGGAGGAAAAATCATTTGAGAATCCAGTAAAGGGAGGGGATGATGAAAAATCAAATGATGAATCCTTTCCATTATTGTTGTTGCATTAATTTGATGCTGAAAATGAGAATCAAGAACAGGGTGTCTATGATTCAGTAAATACAAATATAGAGGAACTGGATAGAAAATTGTCTAAATCTAAAATGGAGAATGTTGCTCTATAGATATCATTATGAAAGGAACTTTTAAATTTTCAAACGCTGAAAGAAATTACAATTTCTAAATAAAAAGTTTAATGTTTTAAGGAGGAAATGTTAAATGATGTTATAAAGTTGAAATCAGAGATGGTTATGAAGACAGATTTAATGGAAGTTAGATCTTTCATGGAGCAACAATTTGCATCTGTTAGAACTAGTGAGGCCAGTACATCATGCACATCACCTGATTTAATCATAATACTTTAGTCTATTACAGTGGTATTAGAGGATATGAATGTCAGACTGTAGGACTTACAGTGCAACAATGCACCGTTTTCAATACTGTTAGATAAACATAAGTTTCTAGTTGCCTAGTTGATTTCCAATGAACCAAGAATTAGAATTGTGGTGAGTCAGTTCAGATAATAGTTTACTCCTTTTGTGGAAAAGGAAGAAAAACATCATGAGTTTTTTAGATTAAATCTGATTGAAGATATTCATTTGTCTAAGGAAAGAAGAGATCTAATTATTCAATAGGGATATGGATTGATTGGATGATTGAGGGAACAATTGACAGAGATCAAGGAAATAGTTCAGAAGAGATGAACGTTATCTCACAATCTTAACCAACCTTGATTCATGTTGTTTTTCATTACTATAATTATAATTCTATAAATTATATTTACATCTCATATTCATGGGTTTTAATTTGTTTTACTGTACTGTCTATGATCGAATATCCAGTAATCCATATTCACATATTGATATACCGTTTAGAATAGCATTTACTTAAGTTCAGTGCTATATAAAAATGTGTTATATTCCTTCTTCTATAATTTTTTTGATATCACAAAAGGGGGATAAATTATGATAAACAGAAAATTTTATTTATATATATTTTAATTTATTTAAAATTTTACTTTAATCATTTTAATAAAAAGTGGTATTATCTTAATCATTTAAGGTGGAGAAATTATGTTAAACCTAATATTGTATTTATCATTGAAAAATTCAAAACTATATGTTATTAATTTTTTATGTAGATTTCATTGGTTATTTTAGGGGTTTGTGATCATCAATAAGGGGGAGATTGTTGAAAAAGTGTTGTTTTAAACAATAAATAATTTTATTATTAAAAGTGGGAGATTGTTGACAACAATACTCTATCTCTTTGTGATGATTTTGATGCTCACAAATACCGTTATTTGTTATTCTAATGATTTTACAGAAGTTTATTTCAGGAATATAATAATTCTTATATTCTTAGTTCTTAAAGAAATTTTGATGTATTTGAACAGCAAGAATTAATTTTGAAAATATTCAGAAATCATTTCTTGCGTGTTCTTGAAACATTGTTCATACCCTACATTGAGATGTGTAGCATAAGGATGAAACAAATTATTTACTCTATGAGATAACACAAAATTATTATAAAGGAATCATACGTTATCTGTAATGTATGAAAGAAGGAACCCTACATTGGGAAGGAATCTTACGTTTGGAAGGAACATTAAGTTTATGAAATAAACAAAGTATAGAAGATTTCAATTTATGTATGTATGGAATGATATGTTTGTTTCTTAAATGTATGGTTCATCAACCTTTTGTGAACAACCATATGTTTCAAAGCTAATGATTAAAAGTATGGTTCATCATCATTACTTTTATGAAAAACTGTACGATTGATTGAAATGTATTGTTTATATACCGTATGTTTGAGTGTTTAGGAGAAATGTTTGATATCAACCTTACGTTTAAGATCAACCTTACGTTGTGAACCTTACATTTAGAGAATGTGTTCTATGCAGTTCAACCCTACGTTTGATGTCAGATGTTTATATTATGACTTTTTTAAAGAAACAATATTTACGAGGATTATTAAACTGATTTCAATTCAGATTCTAAGCCCAAATGTTGAGCATGACTTTCACTGATTCAAATCTATTTATTTGTGATTCAGAAGGATCAATTTTAGAGGAGCTTTTCATGCCAAAATTTCATGGGTGTTACGAATGTTCTTCTATTCAAATTTTTTTAATATCGCGATTCTAAAGATGACTTTTGTGGATCTAAATTTAAAAAGTAGAACACTCATATTTATTCTATATATTCCTATATTTCATGTTTTCAAAAAAAGGGAAAGAATTATTGAAAATAAGATCTGCTGTTATGAAGAGTGAAGAAGGTCTATTTTCTAAAGAAGAAGAAGCTTGAATGAAGTTTTACTGATCTACATCGAATATCTTTTTGTGAATCAACTACTGTTAAAGTTGCAGAAGACATTTCAAGTTCTACTGTAGCTGGATCAGCTTAGAAATACTTTTACCTGATGATCATCATTTCCAAATACGAAGAACCATCTACTATCAATTGTGTGTTGCTGCAATTGTAAAGAAAAACATAGAAAGTATTTTCAATGAACAAAATACACTTTCGTCATGAGCAATCAGATTCTCATTCTAAGATGTGTATTAGGTTTTGTATATGAACTAGAAGGATCTATTTAGCATGAAGATTCTAAATATTTCAACTGACTGTACTCAGTTGCGGTACGATTAGTTGATAAGAGGACCTGATAGTGAAAATCACTAAGCACATAGAGTAGAGCGTTGGTGGAGTGTACTAGGGGATTTCTATTCCCCGAACCAATATACATCATGCATCCTATGCTATTTATATTTCTGCTAAGAAATCTTGGATATATAGATAAAAGGAAAAATCACGATCTTTCAAAGAAATTAAAAAATCCACAGTTCACCCCCTTGTGTGTATCTAGTATAACCCGATCCAAAACCTGACACTTAGTGATATTTTCTGAAGTCTCGTACTTTTCAACTAGTAATTATAAGTGGAATTTAGTATGACCAATAACATGTTAGCGTATTCTCCATGGAATATCCCTTAGTGGTGAACCATGTAAAATTGTTGCATCTTCTCTTTTTATGTGATTGTGTGATTGGTTTAATTGGTTCATACCAACATGGGAACAAAATAAATTTCGTCATGAAGAAAAAGTAGGTATCCTAATTCACCCTTCCCCTCTTAGGGTATTCTAGGGTCCTACACATTCATGATTTAAATTTACAAAAATGTTAAAGTAGATGGTTAAACTGACCCATAAATGATACTATATGGATTAATGGATGATTATGACGTTGTTTTGATACAATATTAATATATCCTAAGGATAATAATATTAAATGATAAAAATTACAATAAAATATAATAAATTTAAATATTTAGAAAAAAGATAATTTATCTAATTTCATTACATTGAATTAAGGGATCAACTTCCTATTAGTTCACTTAGTTCGAATGATTAAACTAATGATAATAACTCCTTGATCATCTCATTAATATGTTCTGCAAATATTCACACAATATACTTTAATATAACATAAAAAATAATATTTATCCTTTAATACCATCTTAATTACCCTCAATTTAAGGTGGTGATTGAAATAATAATGGAAATCAATCATTCAATGGAGGAAGTAGTCTACATGTACACAAGGATTAAAACTGTGTATTTCATGGAATATGAGAGATGGTTACTATGGTTTTTTATTTTGAGTCATAAAAATGATGTAAATATCATAATAATATATTAAGTTCCACTTTCAGATAGTACTTGTAAATTTCTGATGGAAATCCAATCATGTTATGTCATGGAGGTAACAGTACGCAAAACACATGAATCATTATTTTTTTCATAAAAGGATGGTGAAAGGTTATTAAATAATATTCATGTATCATAATAAAATTCCTCACATAACCATTATATATTTTATGTAATTATAATTTTGGATTTAGTATTTCAAAAAAAATTGTAAATAATGTTTTTATGTAAAAATGATTACTTTCTCTAGGCACTTTGATATTGCCAGGGTTGCTACCATGAAAAGGGAGGGAATAATGTAATCTCATATGATTAGAAGTTCAAGCGTGTTAATGAGTATTCTAGGGTAAATATAAAAGGGTATATATTGAAGATGTATCAAAACTTTTAGGTTTTTATTTAATGGATTTTGTGAGACACCTTTTATAAATGGTTATAATGATATTGTTTTATATATTTCGATATAAAATAAATAGAGAACATAATAATGAATGAAAGTGGTTAAAACATTGATAAGTCATTCACTAGTGAAGATCTAATGTAAAAACACACCTCATTGACGCAATTTGAAATAATATTTTATAATATTTCAATCCGATTAACCCTTGAATATGTATGTTTATTATTTTTTTAAGTTTAAAATAATTTTAACATATGATAATGTAATATTATACATAAAAATTATTTTTTCCATTATATATAATTATTCCCAAAAATATTATAAATTTTAATTGTCTTTAGTTTTTTTAAATTTTATAATTGATAGAAAAATTATTTTAAAAATAAAAAATTATAAAGTATTAAAAATTTCATCTGAGAAAATTTTATGTACATTATATAATATTAAATAAGTGTTTATAAATTAACTTTGTTTCTTAAAAAATTATATATTAATATGAAAATAATATTTTATCTTAGAAAATGTTTTCAGGAATTTCCAATTAATTCTAATATTCTGGTAATATCCTGAAAATCTAGTTATTTGTAAAAAAAATTATTTTCAATAAAAATAATTATTCTTATAGAAATTATCAATAATTAATCATCAAAATATAATTTAATTTTTATTCTAAAAAGGATTTCCAATTTAACTTTTTATATATATAGAATAGTTTTATATCAATATTTAAATTAAATCTCTATATAATGTGAAAAAAAAATTCACTTTGGAAAATAGCTTTTCAAAATGTAGACAATTCATTATTATTTTCTAAAACTAATTATTAATTAATTTATTGGTAATATCTTATGAATATAAGTAATTATTATTTAATAAAAATATAATAATGTTTCTTAAAAAATGTTTTAGAAAAACATGTTTTTATGCATAAAATTATTTTCTTAGTTTTAAAGCTATTCTTCCTTTTAAAAGATGAATTTATTTTTATTCTATAAATATTATCTAAAATATTTACATATATACATTCCTTGAAATTAAATTTCTAGGTTTTCATAATCACAATAAATATTTACATTTTTATTGAAATATATGAAGGATTCATTTCAGTCTAATGTTGTGTGTGTATAAATTTATTGAATACATTCCCATATTTAAAGTTAATCATATATTAAACATCTAGGGTGTTTCACCACCACTAATAAATCCATGTACAATGTATAATGTTCATTATAATGAAAATGACGTCTCTTCTAGAAGCCCACTTTTTTTGAAAAACCAAAATTGTTTTGCTTCAATCCTCATTAGGTATTTTTTCTTTTAAAAATAAAATGTTTATATCAGTATCATGATTTAACGTTTTTGGGACCATTAATATCATATAAATTAATATTTTTTTTAAATATAACACTAGGATAAACGGAATTTTTTTTTGTCACATTAGATCATATATAGCCTTTGTGGTCGGATTGTATGAAAAGGAGACAACACATATTACCCAAGACAAACCCAAATAAAAAATTTCATCCATGAGTGTGGGTTATGTTAATTTATTTTTGGGGTAATGGAATTTAAAAATAAGGTGAATTATCATTGAAACTCATAATTAATGTAGAAGGAATTGAGTACATCATGTGGATGTGACATGTGGTTCCTTATCCATATATGTTGATCAAACAATGTTTTCCTAAAATGAAATTATTGAGACTGTAATCAAAGGGGGTGAGGATACAGTGGAAGGGATATAACCGAAGTGGATTCACTAAAGAAAAAATCACTATTTGCGACGAGTTATTGGCGACGTGAAGAAATCCCATCGCAAATAACCTGTCCAGGAAGCTATTTGCGATGGGGAAAGTAGCCCATCCCAAATAACCAATTATTTACGATGAGATTTCATCTCCTATCGCAAATAGTTTGGCACAACTTGCGCGCCAAACCGCGCGAATATTATTTGCGACAGGGCGATGTCTCCCATCGCAAATAGTTTGGCGTGGCTTGCGTGACAAACTGCGCAGGGGTATTTGCGACGGGTCCCATCACAAATACCCGGCGGTAGTCAATACCTTTTTGCGAAGGGATGTTGTCCTGTCGCAAAAAGACAGTCGGCAGGTACTATATGCGACGGGTCCCGTCACAAATAACTATTTAACAGCCAACTGTAATTAATGTGGGCGAGGGTAATTGCGACGGGCCCCATCGCAAATACCACCATTTACGACAGGAAGTCAGTCGCTAATAATCTCGTTGTAACTAATGTAACCTATATATACCCCCAACTGTTTTTTCCCAAATCATTCAGAAATTTCTCTCTCTCTCTCTCCCTTCATTCTTCGGTTTCAAAGAGAAATTTTCTTTTAGTTGAAGTTTTTTATACGAGAGCAATCAGGGGCTGTCAATATCTTCAGAATATCAATGTTTAAGATATTTATATTTTATTTTTTTATATTTATTTTATTTTTATGTTAATTTTAATTTTTGTTTAATAGTTCTAATATAATTAGATTTCAATTGATTTTTATTGATATTTAGCTTTACTAAGAAATTGATATTGTTAGTTATAATTATAAATAATTAGTTATAATTAATATTAATTAGATATAATGAGGAATAAATAGATATAATTAGGAATAAATAGTTATAATTTGGAATAAATAGATATAATTAGCAATAAATAGATATAATTAGCAATTAGTAGATATAATTAGCAATAAGTAGATATAATTAGGAATAAATAGATATAATTAGGAATAATTAGATATAATTAGGAATAATTAGATATAATTAGATCTAATTAAGAATAATTAGATATAATTAGGAATAATTAGACATAATTATGAATAATTAGATATAATTTGGAATAATTATGTATAATTAGTAATAATTATGTATAATTAGTAATAATTAGGTATCGTTAGGTATAATTAGTAATAATTAGTAATAATTAGGAATAATTAGTAATAATTAGTAATAATTAGGAGTAATTAGTAATAATTATAAATAATTAGTAATAATTACGACTAATTAGTAATAATTAGGACTAATTAGTAATAATTAGGAATTCTTAGAAATAATCAGGAATAATTAGGAATAATTAGTAATAATTAGAAATAATTAGTAATAATTAGTAATAATTAGTAATAATTAGTAATAATTAGTAATAATTAGTAATAATTAGTAATAATTAGTAATAAATAGGAATAATTAGTAAAAATTAGTAAAAATTAGTAAAAAATAGTAATAATTAGTAATAATTAGTAATAATTAGGAATAATTAGGAATAATTAGGAATAATTAGAAATAATTAGTAATAATTAGTAATTATTAGTAATAATTAGTAATAATTAGAAACAATTAGGAATAATTATGAATAATTAGGAATAATTAGGAATAATTTAGAATAATTAGGAATAATTGGTAATAATTAGTAATAATTAGTAATGATTAGTTGTAATTAGTAATAATTAGTAATAATTAGAAATAATTAGTAATAATTAGTAATAATTAGTAATAATTAGAAATAATTATATATAATTAGTAATAATTAGTTATAATTAGTAATACTTAGTAATAATCAGTAATAATTAGTAATAATTAGTAATAATTAGTAATAATAATGAATATTTAGGAATACTGAAGACTAATGAGGAATAATTAGGAATAATTAGGAATAATTAGGAATAATTTGGAATAATTAAATATAATTAGGAATAATTTGCAGTAATTCTCAATAATTAGGAATAATTAGGAATAATTAGGAATAATTAGCAATAATTGGGAATAATTAAAAATAATTAGGAATAATTAGGAATACTTAGGAATAATTAGGAATAATTAGGAATAATTAGGAATAATTAAGAATAATTAGGAATAATTAGCAATAATTAGCAATAATTAGTAATAATTAGTAATAATTTGGAATAATTAGGAATAATTAGGAATAAGTAGAAAAAATTAGCAAAAATTAGAAATAATTAGCAAAAAATAGCAATAATTAAGAAATAATTAGCAATAATTAAAATTAATTAGAATAATTAGTAATAATTAGGAATAATTATCAACAATTAGGAATAATTAGGAATAATTATGAATAATTAGGAATAATTAGGAATAATTAGGAATAATTAGGAATAATTAGGAATAATTAGGAATAATTACGACAAATTAAGAATAATTAGGAATAATTAGGAATAATTAGGAATAATTAGGAATAATTAAGAATAATTAGGAATAATTACGAATAAATAAGAATAATTAGGAATAATTAGGAATAATTAGGAATAATTAGGAATAATTAGGAATAATTAAAAATAATTAGAAATAATTAGGAATAATTAGGAAGAATTGGCTAGAATTAGCAAGAATTAGATAGAAATAGCTAAAATTACCTAGAAATAGCTACAAATAGTAAGAAATAGCTAGAATTAGTTACAAATAGCTATAAATAGCTACAAATAGCTACACATAGCTACAATTAGATACAATTTGCTACAATTAGCTCTAATTAGCTACAATTAGCTACAATTAGCTACAATTAGATATAATTAGATATAATTTGCTATAATTAGACATAATTAGATTTAATTAGATTTAATTAGCTATAATTAGTTTTAATTAGCTATAATTAGCTATAATTAGCAATAATTAGCAAAAGTTAGAAAAAATTAGCAAAAATTATCAATAATTAGCAATAATTATGAATAATTAGCAATAATTAGAAATAATTAGGAAGAATTAAGAATAATTAGCAATAATTAGCAATAATTAGCAATAATTAGAAATAATTAGGAATAATTATAAATAATTAGCAATAATTAGAATTAATTAGTAATAATTATAAATAATTAGCAATAATTAGTAAATTAAAAATAATTAGCTACAAATAGCTACAATTAGGTACAATTAGCTACGATTAGCTATAATTAGCTACAATTAGCTATAATTAGCTATAATTAGAAATAATTAGCTATAATTAGCTATAATTAGCTATAATAAGCAACAATTAGCAATAATTAGCAATAATTAGCAATAATTAGTAATAATAAGAAATAGTTAGCAATAATTAGCAATAATTAGCAATAATAAGGAATAATTAGCCATAATTCATAATAATTAGGAATAATTAGGAATAATTAGTAATAATTAGGAATAATTAGGAATAATTAGGAATAATTAGGAATAATTAGGAATAATTAGGAATAATTAGGAATAACAAGGAATAAGTAGGAATAATTAGGAATAATTAGGAATAATTAGGAATAATTAGGAATAATTAGGAATAATTAGGAATAATTAGAAATAATTAGAAATAATTAGGAATAATTAGAAATAATTAGGAATAATTAAGAATAATTAGAAATAATTATAAATAATTAGCAATAATTAGCAATAATTAGCAATAATTAGTAATAATTAGCAAATATTAGCTAGAATTAGCAATAATTAGATAGAATTAGCTAGAAATAGCTAGAAATTGCTAGAAATAGCTACAAATAGCTAAAAATAGTTAAAAATAGCTACAAATAGCTACAAATATCTACAGATAGATACAAATTGCTACAAATAACTACAAATAGCTATAAATATCTACAATTAGCTACAAATACTTACAAATAGCTACAATTAGCTATAATTAGCTACAATTAGTTATAATTAGATATAATTAGATATAATTAGATATAATTAGCTATTATTAGATATAATTAGCTCTAATTAGATACAATTAGCTATAATTAGCAATAATTAGAAATAATAATCAATAAGTTTCAATAATTTGCAATAATTAGTAATAAAAAAAATTATATTATCAATATTTATGAATAAACAATATTAATATTAATAAAATAAAATAAAATTTATAAAATATTAAAATTATAAATATTCGCATCAGGCTTTGCTCTATTATTAACATGTTTAAATATCAAGGTCACCTATTGTCAGGTCATGCACAATAAAATGTTTGTGTCAACCATGTCTAATTTAACTCTATAATTGTCCTTGCATGGTTGACCACCTCATATGTAGTGTTGCAATCGGACAAACCAAGTCATGCCCTTCTTATCTATAAGAATTATCTCACATGAACCTTTACATAGACCATTCTTCCTTGAAAATTTTATGAAAAAATAATGATATCCCCTCAAATTTTTAAGGAAGAATGATCTATGTAATGTGTCATGTGACATGATTCATAGAGACAAGAACGTCATTACTTTGGTCATCCTATTGTAACACTACTTGCAAGGTGATCAACCATGCAAGTACAATTATAGAGTTTATATTGGACATGACTGATAGAAAATTTTTATTGGGCATGACTTGACAATTGACGACTCTTTGAGATTTGAACATGTTAAGAATAGAACAATGTATGTTGTGAACATTGATAATTTTAAAATTTTAATTTTTTTTTATTTTAATAATATTAATGTTGTTTTTTTGTAAATACTGATAATAAAATTTTTTATTACTAATAATTAGTAAACGAAATCTGTTTGGATAATGAAGGAAAAATTTGTAATCATCTCCACAACAATGATTACCAAATTTCCGTTAATTTTTCAAGTAGTTTTCCTTTTGCTAACTATTGCTAAGTATTGCTAAATTATTAATAAATATTAATAATTAGTAATAATTAGTAATAAATTGTAATAATTAGTAATAAATTGTAATAATTAGTAAAAATTAGTGAATTTTTTTAATAATTTGTAATAATTAGAAATAATTATGAATAATTAGGAATAATTAGTAATAATAAGTGTGAGAAAGATACAATTAAATGAGCGGTCAGACAAAAGAATAGCCATAAAACCACTGGAAATTGTGTTGCCCTTAATTAATGATAATTATTAAGTAATTTTAATTATTTATCTTCTTTTTTAGATAGTGTTTTTATAATTTCAAACTATTCAAAAACAGCGATGATTTTATATTTTATGTAGAAAAATATGGAACAAGGAAGTCGACATCCGTCATTATTAGATGATCAATCTTCGATATATCAGCGCAGAAATCCAAATGTTTCTGGTTTTAATCCTGTATATATTGAGGGTGTTGAATCTTTCTTAGTATTTACATCATCAAAACCAGAATTTGTTTTAGAAGGGACACTTAAGTGTCCCTGTAAAAAATGTGCTCTGAGAACGTTTGACACTTTTGACAAGGTTGGGGGACATCTCTTGCGGTTTGGTTTTCAATAAGATTATTTTTTTTGGTATCAACATGGTGAAAGCAGTTCTATAGAAGATCCTAACAACTTGATTCCAAATCCATCACGATTTCAAAATTTAGTACATGATGTTGCAAGTCTATCTGTGTGACAAACTTAAACTCACGATGATATTTATTTAACTCCTAAGTTGGAACCATCTGAATTTTATGAGTTATTGAGGTCTGATGATGATGCATTATATCCTTGTTGCAAGATAAGAAAATTAGAAGCGATTGCAAAATTTATGGATATTAAATTAGTTAATGCAATGTCAAACAACTATTTTGATCGGATATTTTTTTTTGGTTAAAACACTGTTACCTAAAAGAAATGTGTTGCCTGCAAATTACTATGAGAGCAAGAGGCTGATTCATAATTTGGGGATTAGTTATATGAATATTCATACATGTCCAAATGATTGAATCTTATATTCTGGAGAAAATGAGTCATTGGATATTTGTCACACATGTGGACAATCGAGGTAAAAAGAAGCTCATCGATGGAAGTCTAGATCAATTCCAGTAAAATAGTTGAGATATTTCCACCTTACACCTTGGTTGCAACGTTTATTTATGTCTTGGAACACATTGTCAATGATATCATGGAAAAAAACCAAGATATCAACTAATAAAAGATTGAATCATCCATATGATGTTGATTCATGGAACCATTTTGACCGTTGACATCAGTCTTTTTTTATAGAAGCCCGAAACGTGCGATTGAGTCTTTCTACTGACAGTTTTTGTCTGTTTGGTTCTTATGGTAGTCAGTATTCAGGTTGTCCTATCTTTATAACTTCGTACAATTTGCCTCCATGGATGTTGATGAACAAGCCTTATATCTTTTTGACTCTATTAATCCAAGGAAATCCTAAAAAGAATATCGATGTTTATTTGAAACCATTGATTGATGAGTTAAATGCATTGTGGAGTGATGGTGTTAATACATATGATGTTGCTAAGAAACAAAATATCATATTAAAATATGAATTGGTGTGGATGATTAGTGACTTTTCGGCATATGGCATATTATCTGGTTGGAGTACACATGGTCTGAAATAATGTCCTTACTGTATGAAAGAAAACAAAACCTTTATGCTAGTTAATGGAAAAAAACCTTGTTATTTTGATAGTCACCGTAGATTTCTTCCAACTGATCATCCTTTTTGGAGGAAAAAATATCATTTAATAAACGGTATAATTGAAATGGACGAACCTCCAAATATGATCTCTGGTACATAGTTAAAATCAGTTTTATTTTCATTACCCCCATCACATTTGGACCAACATTAAACCAACAAAAAATTCACGGCTTTGGGAAAGAACATAATAGGATAAAGTAGAGCATTTTTTGGGATCTTCCGTATTGGTCTGATTGGTTGGTCCGCCACATGCTGGATGTTATTCATATTAAGAAGAACTTTTTTGATAATTTATTTCATATAGTTTTGGATACACCTGGTAAGACCAAAGATACTGTAAAGGCACGATTAGATCTTGCCCAAATTTGCAGGAGACCAGAAATTGAATTATTTGAAAATGTCAGATCATAGTGGTTAATGAAAACAAAAAAAGCTTATACACTTTCCAAAGACAGTCACATATTATTTTTTCAGTGGATTTCAGATTTGAGACTTCTAGATGGCTATGCTTTCAAATTTGGAAGATGTGTTAAGAATGGTTGTATTAGTGGATTAAAAAGTCATGATTGTAATGTTATAATGGAAAGACTTATGCTGATTGGATTTAGAGGATTGTTGAATTATATTATTTGTGATTTTATAATAGACGTAACATATTTTTTTTGATATATTTGTGTAGCGACATCAGACTACGATGCACTAAGCAAACCGGCAGAATATTTTTCTGTAATTATATGTAAACATGAAAAACTATTTCTGCCTGCTTTCTTTGACACAATGGAACATCTAATATTAGATTTTACATGTGAAGCTAAAAGTTGATGTACTGTACAGTTTCGATGGATGTACCCATTATTGAGATGCATACCGAAATTGAATAAAAAAATACATAACAATGAATAAGTTGAAGGCTCAATTGCAGAAGCTTATTTACAAGATGAAATTTCTTTTTCATGCTCTCGTTATTTTGAATACCAATATCCCTCAAAACAGAATCATGTGGGATGAAATGAGGGGAATGTTAATGAAAAAAGTACAATCAATTAATAGTTTTTAGTCATCCAAATCTTAGTTTCGGTGGAGTTCATGAACGATGAATTTTAGATGATGAACATCACAGAGCTCATACATACATTCTTCTGAACTATGAAGAAATGACATCATTTGTCTTGTGAGTGCTTTTATCAATTATTCTAAAATTTATGTTACATTATTTAAACTTATTTTATTTGTTGGTTATATGATAATCATATCAAGAAACAACTTCCACAAATTACTGTAGCTGCTCTTGAAGAACGCAGACAAATTTTGTTTCTCAATGGTTTCAAAAAATGGCAATATAAATTATTGATGGTTTAATATCAATTCCTTTTATTATTTAATATATTGATAAATGTTTTAAAAAATTTCAGGTGTCTCAATATGCTGATTAAATTGATAACCGACTGTGTATATTGAGTAACACACCATTCAAAATGGTTAAATTTATATTGCATATGTGGTGAAGGGTTTTCGATTTCAAAAACATGCCTACGGGGAATAAAAAAACAATGAACAGTGGAGTCTTCATGAGAGGATCACATCACAGAGAAACTGAAGTTGACTTTTATGACATTTTGGTTGAAGTTATTGAGATGTGTTATCTAGGACAGAATTACATAACAATGTTTAAATGTTGGTGGTTGGATACTGAGAGAGGTTTTCATGTCTATCCGACTCATAGAATCATTGATATTTAATATAAAATTCTTGTTGTAGTAATTGAACCATTTTTACTGTCTCAACGGGCATATAAAATTTATTATGCAAAGTATTGTGCTACTTTAAGAGACTTGACCGATTTTTGGAGCATATTAAAAAGGAAATATCAGGAAAATTAGTTTACTCAATCTGAATGTGGTTCTGCTAAAGTGGACCGAATTTAAATTTTTCAAAAGATGGCTCAAAATCCATCTGATTCCCAAAGAGATGTGATTATCGACGATGACACCCCACAATTAAGGATCGATGGTGATGAAGATTTTAATGATGTTACAAATGAATTTGAAATGACAAGAGATACTGAAACTGAAACTCATATGGATATTTATGATGTTGAGGAGGAAGATGAAGACATTGACATTTATAACTATAGAGAAGAGGATGAAGATAAAAATTGACATAGTTAAATGTAGGTTATAATCTTAACTAATATATATCTATATATAATGTTATTTTCAACTATCTGCTAACAACAGTCATTTTTTGTTTTAGATGGACTCTGATCTATTGTGTGAGTTAGAGGAGGATGAGCTACCATTGGAGGATGAGGATGTGGGATCAGCTAACCCTCAGCATTATGGTGGTTTATCAGGTACTCGGAGGGGGGCGTGGTCTTGTGCGATTGATGATTCCTGACCCTATCCCCGAGCGACGTCCACATATTGGTTTCGATCCACACACATGGAGGTATGGTAACATGTATATTTTAGTTAGATTTCATTAATTTATTTATATATATACTAATTGTTTGATTATTTAATCATTTTTCATAGTTTTTAGCATGTAGCTATTGGACAGGGGATCGCTGTATTGTGCAATTATTTTTCTTAGCCACGAATCACATGGGAACAAATTCTCGTTGATGTACGACGCGACATGCTCCAGCATTGGCTAGTACGTAAATAAATAATATTTATTTTGAAATTTTTTTATTAAGAAATTGATATTATAAATTATTTGTAGGGTTTATGGAATCCTATTGATGATAGAATATGCGACGCTATGCACGCGGCATGGCATGTTTCTATGCGTGACCATTTCTGTTAGTTTTTGCACAATTTGAGAATGACAACCATTAAGAAATCAGGGGTGAAAGAATTTGATGAGTCATGTAGTGCCAACCAACCAGAGTACATTTCTTCTCATGTTTGGGATGGATTATGTTTACACCATTTGGGTGGTGGATTTCAGAGGAGATCTTCAGTGGGACGACATAACCGGGGGAGACAGGAGGTGACACATCAAGATGGTTTCCATACATTCAGTTATCATAGAGAAAATATTGTAAGTATATTTTTTAAATATTTTATATAACTTTAAATATAAATAGTTTATTTTATATTTCTTTAGGCAGTCGAGCATCCCAATATTACAGAGTTCGACCTTTTTCGGAGGATGTATAGTGATCCAGCCACTGGAGAGATTTGAGGTGATCGCCAGCATCAGATTGTGGTTAGTATTATTTTTTCAGTTTAACAATTAACTGCATACAATATTTTGACAATTTTAATTTTAAATTGGAATTGAAGGAGTCATATGAGGCTACGACCTATCAGACAATGGATGAGGGTCTGGACAAGACGGTTGAGCAGATCGGTGCTCACCATTTTGATGAGGTGTCATGAATGCAGACGACTCAGTATGGCTTTGAGAAGGGCATAGTCATTGGAATCGGCTCTCATATGACTCCTGGAACTTATTATGGAACTCCTGCGATGTCAGTGACCAGCTTGAGAGGAGCTCATTGTGAGGCATCATCTTCTGGCTCATAGTATTAGCAGCAGTTGCAAGCTCAGGATGAGCATATAGAGACTTTGCAGAAGCAGCAAGAAGAGATGTGTTGATGGCATTAGCAGCATGAGCATCATTACGGGGATCAGATGCATCAATGGTAGTAGCATCATCACGAGCAGATGGAGTACATGCGCCGTCTGACTCGTAGTTTAGGGATGGAGTTTCCTCTACCAGCTCCTTCAGCTCGTCCACCTACACCAGAAGACGATCCCCAGTTATTTTTTTATGTTAAAAACATTTGAATTTAACATTTTAATATGAATTATATACATTTTCCATGTTTTATATCAATGAAAATATTACATAATTTAATTTTTAATTTTTTTTAATTTTTTTATATTTTTTGGTGAATATTGAGAATATTTATATTTTTATATTTTTTTATTGTGTTAATAATAGTAATATTATTTCTTCATTAATCGTAATTGTATATAATTGTATATTTTTTTAAAATTTATTTATTATTTGCGACGGGAACTTTTGTGACGGGGTCCCATCACAAATAGTCTAACTAAATATTTTTAAATAACATATTTGCGACGGTACTACTTGACCTTCGGAAATACTTTGTTGCGATGGGCCCGTCACAGAAAGTGTTACATATATATATTTTTTTTGATGGTATGAGAGCCCGTCGCAAATAGTTATTGCAATGGGCCCGTTACAAAAACATTTATGTATATATGATAAATATAATCAGAATCTTATTTGCGACGGTGATGCTTCCCGTTACAAATAACATTTTTTGTGAAGAACCAATCGCAAATACTTGTATTTGCGATAACGTTTTCTACAACGGTCAAGTTGCAACAGGCCCCATCGCTAAAGCCTATTTGCGAGGGTATCTCGTTACAATTATTTAGAATTCCAGTAGTGATTAGAGGTCCTCAAGAAGTGTTTTATAGTGAGATTTGAAAAATGTGATACTTATATGAAATTTTAATTAAACTATAATCATATAGTTTGGATGAATTATTTATTTTAATATGGACATTCAAAGATAATTTCAGAATTTTATTCCATACTACATTAATTTTATTATATATTGTTCAATGTTAAGTGTGCACTATATTTTATATTATTGTTATTAATATTTATTGAATCATCCATTCACCATATTATGTTTTTTTGAATTAAATGATTCTTCCAATGATCTAAATTCATGAATGGGAGATTTTTATATGGTTACCAATGAGTGTATATGACGCAACGAGAGTAAAATTATTTAAAATAATTATAATTCTATTCGTAGTCACATGACATTGAATTATGAATGTAATGAGAAATAAATGTTAAAATATACAAAAATACACAATTAAAAACAAAAAATATTTTCATGAGGATAGTTTATTGATTTGTTCCAATAAAGAATGATTGAAAATAATGTCACTGGGGTCATGAAAAACCTAATCTATATAACGAATCATGGAGTGAACTGGTATAATGTACACAATTAATATATTCATTAATTATCCTTTTTTGTAACTAATTGATAATTACAGGAGGACATGTAATTTTGTTTATTATATCATTTTAAAATCAAGTGTGATTTTTTATATGTAAATAATGGTGAATTTATATCAGGTTATCTTGAATATTTAAGAAACTCATGTATGTTAACTCATTCTTTAAGGAAATTATATTTAATTCTTTTCTCATACATGATGTTACTATAATTAAAGAAGTCATGAATGGATAAAATTATCCATATCAAATAAATAAAGGAGGTAATACTCATTGTTTACATTTATGTGAATTATATTAGGTTTTTATAAAATATAGAATATTTTTGAAAATAACATGATAATAAATTATGAAAATTTAAATTTTTTTGTTCTAAGAGAAGAAGTACTTCATTATACTTCAAATGATTCAAGGTAGTGATCATATTATTCATTATAAAGAGATGCATGACCCATATTTATAATAATTGTTTTGAAAGGAAGACGATATGACATTTTCTACCCTAATTTAAGTATAATATAATCCATTAATATATGAATATAGATGGGGGATGATCAGAACAACATTAAATAAGTTATTTGGAGTTTTATAAAATTTACATATTCATGATGGAATATATTTATGTTGTTACATTGGTTGATAACATTTTTTATGGAATGGAGGGATTCAATTTTATATTAGTGTAAAGGATCCTATGATAAAAAATGGTACTATATACAATATTTTGTTATATAATACTAATAATAATCATTTTTTATTCTGATATACTATTGAAATTCGACATGAAAATATTGTTGATTAGAATTATATAATTAGTACAGTTTTCTTATCAGATTAATGTCATGATGTGTTGATAAACAGTTAAAGATTATATTATCATTTTCTCAGTGAAGATAGAAAATATTTTCAGAAGTTCGCAATGAACTAGTATAGTCGGAAAAATAGGGGTGAATCAAGGTGAGATATGTTTTACTGAATTAATCTCTATATCAATTATTAAAACATCAACAGATGTTTCGATAAATAAATGGATCAATAAAAACATTTTATCTATAGAAGGTAATAAATACCTTATAAAAGACATTATTTTTATAAGTTTAAATTCTATTATGAGTACCTAAGATTTTTTTTATATATTTAGTTTGACATGAAAATTTAATCACTATAATGGAATATTATTACCGTAAGTGAAAAACTATCATTCATAACCCTACACTTTAACTATCGGTGAAGGTATCAACCTTAACCCTTTAGAAACTCCAATACTTGAACGGACACAATCTATGGAAAATGTTATGTTAATTATAATACCTCATAATAACTATATCTACATAGGTTAAACATAATTAAATCCTCTATTCACCAATGATCCACCAATTATCTCTAATGAATATGAGCTTTATTAAGCTTCAATATATCTCTGCAACATTTAAAATTCAATTTTTATTTCCATAGTCACCTATATGATAAATTTCCATTCTAACGTAATATATTCTTCCCCATGATAAGGTCTTCAACTTACTAATAATGAATAAATTCAACTTCATGAATTTCAAACTCATCCTAAAAATATAAAAATGATAAAAAATTACACAAGAATATGAAAATATAATTTTTTATCCTCTTATATAATTCTAAATCATCAAATCTATAGAAGCCAAAATAATAATACTCATTACGTTCTTCTAAATTATCCCCAATTATAAATTTTATCAATTATCCAATGTTTGTTTTATATAGAATATGTATTTTTTAGTATCACAATATTGCTTAATTCAATAGTTCCACTAGATCATGTATTTTAGAATAAATTATTCCTTAAATTAAAATTATCTTTTTAAATATTCACACTTAATAGTTTTACCAAAATATTTCCTAGAACATGATTCATGAATCTAATCTATCTCATTGAACTCCTCTCATCATCATCAGATCTATCATTCAGGAAATATTCTTCCCATTATACATGATATAAATCAACAATTCCTCATAGAATCAGGAAAATTAATGCTTTTGGTATTCTTGAAAATTTATTTATATAACAACCTTGACCTTGGTAGCATAGTGTTGGTTGTTATTTTTTAATAATGGAATTTATAGAAGAGATATCATCACCAAGGATTGATTAGTTTTTCAATCTTGAAGAACTAGATACATACATGGTTCCCTTTTTTACATTAGTAATTATACATAAGATATAACAAAGGAAAATAAACTACTTCCTTGACACTTATTCAATGGTTTCTACTTTATATATAAGAGAATAGGAAAAAAGGTTGAGATAAAATTCACCATAGTGGTAACATAAATCAATATTAAGTAAATTATAATCAATAATTAAAAATCATTATGGAATTTTAAATAACTAGAATCACATGTCATTAATACATTGATAATATAAATGAATTCATATATTTTTCAATAGTGAAAATATCATGGAATGTAATAACTGAATTCTAAATGAAGGAAACTATTAATAATTGGACGTCATGTATCTGACACATGAACCATTATACTGTCAATATGGTTTACGTATATTCTTAGAAACCCCATATATTTTTCTTGGAAACAAAAATGAATGGTTTTTTCCTGAACTCTATTGACTCATGAGGCTTATCGATGCATCGATGGGCTCTCTATAATCTAGCCAAGACCATCACTTTATGTCCAAATAATGATTCATACATAGAATTAATTAATAAACTATCTGACTTATCAAAATATACGTATCGATTATTGGATAAAAAGTTATTAATATTTCCCCATTAAAATAACTTCCCATGTAAAAAATATATGTAATGAAGTTATACGAGTTAGAAAATAATAATATCCATGATACAAGAAATATTGATTTTTAAGAGAAATATAATTTCAAAAAAAGAAACAAATCTGCAATAGTTATTAGATACACCACTTAAAAATTATTAGATGTGCAATAATAGGCAAGTTTCAATGAGATGAAAGTTGAGACGAAGTCCCTGACATTATGTCTGAATGCATAGTGTACTTGTTCATAATTTATTTACCATAAAATTAGATTCATTATTTATGAAAAATATCAACTATTCACCATATATTTGAATTATTTTAATTTTATTATGTTTATTTATGAACATTATGATGTGTTAAAATGTTTAATTTCATCATTTTCTGAGTGTTTGTTTTTTTCATGATTAGTTCGCTTCTATACAAGTATGCAAGTTAATATTAAATTAAATTGTTATCATAAATTGAAATTTTATGTAATTAATGGACTTTAACAATTATAAATGATATTATATATCATTTTTAATATTTAATGATAATTATTCATTAGATAAAATTATATTGAAATTGATATAATTTATTTAGGCTCTTTTTAAAACCATCACGAACTTATAACATTCAATTAAATATCATATATATATATATTTATTTGTTCCAATAAATTATATAACTTATAATATGTATACTAAAATTTGCTTAAACCATAACAATGGTTTTACCAATATCCTTGATGTTGGTAATGGATACTTATATCCATCATCCACGATTGTTGTAAATGGAAACATCAGAGACGATGTTTTCATTTTTAGAATAAAAGCGATAAGAGGAGAGGTTTGATGATGGATATTACTTCAAAAATATAAAATTATAGTGTATATAATATAATTATGATATCATGAACATTTTTATATAGGAGTTACGAAGAGGATATTAAAAAATTAAAAAAAATTAAAAAAACTAGAGGATGTTACCTCTATAGCGTCACATTGGGATCCTCATTAAGGAATATGGGATTGGACTTTATTTAGACCAAAAGCACTTAAAAATTGGGAATTGTATTGGGAGAGTAATTGGGAATAATATTAGCAAGATCCAATTCTTATAATGTTTGGGGAGAAGGGGTGGCAAGGAGTATTATTTATAGTTGAGGAGAGGGGTGTTCTTTTAATCATTTGTTTATTTTTAAGCTCAATACTATCAATAGTGATTATTATTGTGAAAAATTATATCATATAGTGAATTATAGTTAATAATAATGGTCTCTTACATCAAATATGACTCAAAAATTAATTAATTTTTTTAAATGTTAAATACCGCAAATTAGCATATTTTACTATTAACCAAAAATTCCATTATTTCCGAAAAGTAAAAAATATTCACCCTAACCATTTTTATAATTTTACATTTCAAAAATGGACTAAATATTATTAAAATAATATTAAATTATCAGCAATTTAATTTTTAATTAATATTATCATTTATTTGAAAAATATAGATTATAATATTATAATAGTTTTCACAACACTTTGAAAAATTAATAATGGTCTCAAAAATTTATCTTAAAATTTTAATACAAAATAATATTAAAATTGAAATATTTTTTATAAAAATAAATGTTATTTTTTATTATTATATTTGTTACAAAATTTTAAAAAATCATTTACGTTTCTAGAAAAAAAACAATCCCTAAATTTATCATTTTTAAAACATTTATCGACTTATTATATGATATAAATGTATCACAATTTTTATTTTAGAGATACCAAATTTTATTTATACTTTCGCATTGGAGGTTTTTATTCTTATAAGAACATTATTATTCACAATGATTACATTACTATCTGACAATTATGTTAATATTTAATTCCATATCACTATTCGTTTGTGTGTTATAAATAGTCAAGAAAATTTAATTTATTTAAGAAGATACGTAATAAAAAATCATATGTTGTTATATTCTTCTGCACGTATAATTTTGTTTCATTGAAATACTTCATGAATATATCTTTATAAATAGACATGGGTGGGTCTTCTTCATTACCTCTTTATTTTTCCACGTTACTTCCTCCATTAAATGATCAATCTAATGGAATTTTACAAGTCGAGTCATCTGATTACTCAATACTTGCTCACGAGTGTCATGAATATATAATGGGTATTTATATTAGAAAAAATAATTTTCCATTTCGATTTCTTCATAGGTGATTACATGTGTTGGGTCTCACATGTACTTCTTTAAGAATGATATGTGGAACACATCCGGATATTTGGAGTGACTTAGTGGAATTTGTAATAGATAAGCTAAATATCCAATTCATTCCAATATCTTGAATGGTCTGATGTACCTTGGGCTTAGTTTCCATTTCATATAAATTATTATAACACCCTTCCATTGTAATACATTCAAAAATACAATATATGAACTTTAATTTACAAATCATTTATTAGGTGGTTACTATAAATATTTTTCTTACATTGGGTTACATTAATAATACACAACAAAGTAATTACCATTTTTTTTCTCTTTAATATTATCAGGGATTATAATTCTCCTCTCACAAACATCATCAAATCATGTTATAATATGAAATCTATCTCCATATAATGATTCATATGGTTCCATTTGAATAAAAGATTGGGAAATATTATTGAAGGAAAATTATATGAAATGTAAATAATGATCTGTCATATGTTGAGTTTAAAGTGACTATGATCTAAAAATTTATTCCAATGTTTTAATTGTTTATTCCAACTTTTTGTTTATTTGAGGTTGATAATATGTACTCAAATGAAGATTAGTATCCAAATCCATTTGATGAATCTTCTAGAATTCTTATGTAAATTGGAGAACATTATCATACTCAATCAAATGATATTCACCATGATGTCTTACAACATCATTAATATAAAACCATTATAGGCACTCAAGAGGTAATGTTTTTCTTAATGTAAGAACATATTCCGGGTTTCAAAGGTGGTCAAAAATAACCCATATCATATCGTAATTATTGGGGATCTTCGGAAATCTAGTGTCTATGTATATAGTAATGACATCCCACATACATATAGGTGTAAGTATAGGTTTCCTGACACCTATATGATTTTATCTCTAAATCTTTAGTGGTTATCCAACTAAACATCTTGACACATAGTCTGCAATTCCCAGTTCATATTATCCCACAAAAAAGATCCTTTAGATCCTTATACATCTATGTACTAATATATGTATTGAAACATTTGAGCTATGTACAAAATGAAATAGTTTCCTTCTAAGATAATGGATTTCTTAGAAACATATCCACTTTTCAAATTTCATAATTCTATCCTCTTACATAACATGTTCCAATTTTCCAATATTAACTAATTTCATATTTTTTAAATTCTCATTATCATATTTAGAACATTATATCTTAACTAAAAAATATTATTTCACAATAAATTCAAAATGGAGTGATGTTTCCATTTCCATAACAATTCCTATATAAATTTCCAACAAAATCCATGAATATAAGATCTATCTCTATCCTAATTTGGGTAAAAGTATGTGATCATTCTTTATTAATGAATATGCACTCTCATTTTCTTTTCTTAGTGTTTATTTTATGTGGAAATAATAATCTTTTTGTAAATAAACCCTACTTTATTTTCTCCTATTATGTTCTTTTAGAAAATAGATTTATTTGAATGTATTCTAATCTCTATATATATTAAAATTTTTACTATATAGATAGTGTCTCCGTATATTTTGGACCAATGATAATCTGTCAACTCAAGAACATGAGTATGAGAATTTTGTTCCTGAATATTTTTAACTTCATTGAGGCATAATAAATACCTTTCTAATTCTTTATAATTACACAACCCATTACTTTATTCAATTTCTCATTATATTTCAAAAACCCGACATATCTTAATTGTAATTTTAAGACTTGTTCATTGACTAATCATCTATTAAATTATGTACAAAAACATTCAAATTATTTTCTCCATAGACACATAACCCCTATACATGTTAGATTTCTTAATGTGTAATCCAGTTAGGAAATATTTTGAATGAAACATCAATAGTATAATACTAATTCAAAAAAAAATACCTCAGTCATGTTTGTTGGTATATGACATTAAAAATGAAAATTATTTATTCCACAGATACTTAACCACAATACATGTTAGATTTGTTAATGTGTAATCAAATTAGGAAAAATTATGAATGAAATAAAAATAGTATAATACTAATCCAAAAAACTTTTGTACCTCGGTCATGTTCGTTGGTATAAGAAATTCTTTTATATCTTTTGTTTTTATAGTATCAATTGAGATTACATACTTAGAGATAATATAAACAAGAAAAGAAATTTTCTGAAGTCATAATTCACACTTGATGAATTTACCATGTAACTGTTTCATTATTTCAGTAAAAATAATTATCCACAATTGATTTTCATTGTGTTCATAGCTATTAGAATACACTAGAATATCAAAAATGAATACTAAAACAAAATCTTCATGATATTATATGAATAATCCATTCATTAGATCTATCAAAACCAGTGGTGAATTAGCCTATCCGAATGTAATTATTGTATACTTGTAATTTCCATAACTCATCTTTAAAGTTTCCTTACGAATATATTCCTTCATTACATGAAATTGATGAAACCTAGAACAGTGGTCAATAGTTTATGAATAGAGATTCTGTGATGTTGATCAAACAAATAATCAATGCGAGGAAGATAATACCTTTTCTTTATTGTAATATAATTTATTTCTTATATATTATATGAAAATACTTAAGGATCTATCTTTCTTCATTTTAGAGAGAACATGGGCTCCCCATTGATAAACACTATGGTGAATAAATCCCTTGTTAGTCAAATCCTTTAGTTGTTTCATCATCTCAAAAATTAAGTAGTGACCATTCTATAATATTATTTGATATTGGTTGTTCATTGGGGATTAAATCAATAGAAAACTCAACCTCACAATATGGAGGGATTCTAGGTAATTCCTATGGAAATAATTCAATCTATTATTATATAGTTACTATAACCCCAATTTTATGGCTACATTCCTTACCCCAATATTTTTCTTTATGTTACTTTCAAATAATTTTATTCAATGGATTGAATGAGGGTGGATATAGATAAGAATAAAATTATGAGGTTTCTTCTATAGAGATAAAGGATTCTATATCTTCCTCACAAATCATAATTTATTTATTCTTATAAATAATAATCGCAATTTATGTTGAAATCACGTCTATACTGAGCATTATATCAATGTAAACCATAGGTATGATGATAAGGTGAGAAACTAAATAATGTTTATGTTTCCTAAAGAGGACTTACCGAACCATTTTTTTTCAATGAGACTTCCCTTAGGAGATTTGACTAAAAATTCCTTATTAAATCAAATTATAATTTCCCTAATTTTCTTTGAAAACAGGGTATATATAAAAGTGTGTGATGATCCAGAATCAAATAAAGCACTATATAAATTTTAATATTGGATAATGGTACATGACACCACATCATTAAGTACTACTACACTAGCTATGTTGATCACAAAATCTTGTTCATTTCCCCTTGGCCTCCTTTGTGTTAGATTACTAGAATGCATGGGACATTGGTTTGAGTAATACCCCATTTCATTATAGTTGAAGTATTGAAATTTTTTGATTTTTTCTTCCCATTTAATTCATTATCAATATGGCCCTTGTCTCGAAAAATCTATCAAAATCCCATTACTTTCAGTCACTAACCATTATGTCTCCTAACATGATTTTCATATAATGGAAATTACATCATTCCACTATACTTCTTTGACACTTCACCAAATCCAAGATTATCAGAAGACCTATTATTCTTTTGATTTCCATTAAACATATATGATCTAAAAAATTATTTCTGGATTTCGATGGGACTTTATACTATTTCATTGTATAATGAAAATGATTGAAAATCATTCGACCTTTGGATACATGTCTTTAACCCTTAAATGAAATAATCAATAATGTTTTCTATATCATGTTTCAAATCATTAGAATACTTGGATAGTTTTGTAAAGGATTCCTTATAATCTGCAACACTATATTCTTTATTTTTTTATTTTATATAATTTTTCTCTTCATATCCATTCATTGCTCCTGAGTGATATATCTTTTAATTAATGTTTCCTTAAATAAATAAGATTTTATGTATTTTAATTCATCATACAATTTATTATTCATGATCAATGACCATCATCGATTAGCAGATCCCTAAGAAAATATATTTAATGTACTACCTTTTCATTTTATTTTCATCCCAATGATAGAAATATGATTTAGGGTGAATTGATCCATCTATTAGCTACCACTAGATTAATATTCCCACTAAATGGTGGAGTCTTATTCTATATAAAATTATCCAATATAGGTGTAGTATGGTATTTCATTATAACCATAGTATGTTGTTCTTAGATGGTCAAGATCTACTCATAAACAACAAAAATTGTGTTGAATTTATATATTACTAAATACCTATATTTTGTACTGGCATGGATTACCTTTCTTCAATTAAGAACCATCACTAAATAACAGAACAAACTATGTTAGCTCAGAATCATCATGAGTATTGAGCCAGAAATTCTCTATAAGGAATTATTATAATTCACATTTTTCATTAACATATAGTTCACAAGGTTTATACTAAACCTTCTCCGATACTAACTATTAAAATCACAAAAAAAAATGTAAAGTGAGTGGCTTTTATATTACAATGGAATAGATACAAGAGGTTACCTCATAAAGGGTCGATCAGATTAATAGACTTGAATAACTAGATACATAGGTGGTTCAATGATTACATTATTAATTAAATATAAAACATAATAAATTAATATAAACTAATCCATTAACACATATTCAAATATTTCATCATCATAACCTAAGGATGGAAAACAAATAAATGGCTGAGCTCAAAATCACAGTAAGGTTTACATGAATAAATAATAATTGAAGCATATTTATTATGGAATAATCATTATGGAAATATAAATAACCGAAAACACATTCCATAAGTAAAATGAGATTGAAAATTCACACATAATTATTTTTCATAATAAAAATCTGAAGGAAAATAATAACTTATTACTAAATAAAGAAATTTTTTAATTAGTGGATGTAATTTATGTGTAACATGAACCATTATACCATCAATATGGTATATGTATGTGGGTAGAAACCTATCAAATTCTTCTTGAAATAAATGACGATGGATTTCTCCCCAACTATATTGAATAATGATACCTATCGATCCATTGAGGGACTATCAATAATCAATACCTACCCATCACTCCATATAGAATTAATTATTCACACATTAATTAAATTCATCAAAAATATGACTTATCAAAATATATTTATCGATTGAGGATGCCTATTTATCAATATTTCTATGTGTAAAATAACTATTAAAGTAAAAAATGTATGTAAAAATGGTGTATAACATAAAAAATAATCATATACATGATACAATAAATATTTATATTGAGGAGAAATAAAATGTTAAAATTATAATTATCTCAAACAGGTATTTGATACACTACATTAAAATTATTATGTGCACACTACCAGATAAGTCTCAATGATATGAAAATTGAGATAAAGTCCTTTAACTTATGTCAAAAAGCATCATGCACTTGTACTTAATGTCATATATAATAAAATTATATACATTAATTAATTAAAACAAAACATATTTAACATATAATTGGTTTACTAATGTTTTATTATATTCATTTGGGGACATTCTGACGAGTTATAATGTTTATTTTTTTTCAGGAGTGTTCATTTCCATGGATTTTCATTATCGGTTTTCTTGTATAAAATTTGGATGTTTAGGTAAAATGGAAACAGTTTTACATAATTTCAATTCTATGATATTAATGAACGTAAAAAAGTTTAAATGATCATATATATTCATTGGTTATATGATATGATACTGTTTCATTAAGAAAAATGTTAATTAAAATGAATTAATTTATTTATATGATTTTTACGACCATAATTGGTTCTAGAGCATTATATCACTTATAAGATGTATAAGAAAATAATATTTAAACATAATTATGGGTTTATGAGCATCCTATATGTTATTATTTGAGAATGAAAGCACATTTTCCATGATGTTCGTAGATCGAGACATCATAGAGAATGTATTAATTTTTAGAATAAATATAACAACCCTTCACTTTATTACACAATTATACATGATTTATTACATAAAATTTAACTAAAAAACATTTAAGATCAACAGGTCTATTTTCTTTTGAAATTAAGAACATTACATGACAATTTATAACATAAAACACTAAATATTTATTAAATACTTCTTTTACATCACCACAACATTCCTTCATACTGAGCATTTCTTGGGATAAACTGAGGAGATACATCAGAAAAGGGTGAGATATAAATATCAATAAGTGAGTAAAAAAGGAATAAAATGAATAGTATATAACTTGTTAGGAAATAGTCATATCAATGTAGCACAAGAGAAACATGAACATAAAGTCAATATATATCAATATTTTCATAACATGGAGATGTGCCAACAACATTTAACATGATATTTGTATGGTCTAAGTATCATTGCACATGTAGCACTAGTAAAACCTCATTTTATGTAAATTATCATTATTAAACCCTTATTTCATTTGACATATCATGATATTAATCTTTAACCAATGAATTGGAGTTCTATCGTGACACACCCTTCTTAATAATTTCATTTCATGCATAAGTGTGACACATAGATCATAAAACATAGATTAAATAAACATAATAATTTATTCCATTATAAAGGAATGGGGATTTCATACATTAAATTATATAATCATTAATTATATGTACATAAGGGAAAATAACCATTATAGAAAAATTGACATGGTATTCACTACACAAAGACTATGGCATTGAAAATCACAATGCAATTACGGTAGCATAACATCATGACATAAGAATTCATAAAACTGGTTGATGAGAGAGAATTTGGAATATAATCATATTTAAATGAAATGGATAGTATAGGGGTCATATATATATGTTTCGAAACATATTTAACAGAATTTGGATTCATAATATAAATATGTGATTTAATGTAAATGAGGAGAGATAAATCCTTTACGAAATTTCAGCATGGTAATGAGTGTAAATGTGATGCATTAATGAGAGAGAAAGGGGTATATAATCATTAAAACATAAGGAGGTCATTGTAGGGGAGGTTTGGAATCATTCCCCAACATTTATAATTGAAAATAAAAGGGCATAAAAACATAAATAAATCTGGACAAAATGAGATATGAAGATATCCCTTACGGAATTTCGGCATGGTAATAGGTGTACATAAGAGGCAATAATGACATTGAAATGGGGCCTCTAATCATTAATACATAAGTGTGTAAGAATATAGGAGGATTGAAATCATAACCAAACAATTTTAATTAAATACCAAAGATCATGAAATAATAAGGAAACATGGACATAAATAAGAAAGAAGGAAAGTGAGGATCCCTTACATGGAAATTTGATTCCAAAGGACGGGAGAGGCTTGAGAGAGGCTTAATGGGAGAATGGGGATCCTTGGGAGGATTATAGACTGAGGATGGAAGAGGTGGTTGAGCTCCAAATTTTTCGAGATAAGAGGAATGTGATATTGAGAGGGTTTATATAAGAAAGGTGAGGGAATTATTTATTATTTAGGTTTTGGACAATACACATTAAACTAATCAAATACCCAGACCATCCCATGTGTTTTCCCATTTATTTTTCCAAAGTTCAGTATAAAACATTATTTTATTATTTCAATTCCCAAATATAATAAAATATTAGGCTTGCTTATGTGGAGGTGATTCCCACTCTCATGTAAATCATTTTAAAATGTTAGAATGTTTTATAAGTCTTGGAGGGTCCGCGAAAGCTTTGTAAAATAAATCAAACAAACCTAAAATCCCATTATATTGAATTTAAAACATATATTGGACGAATTTACCATTTATAGTATATTATTACATCACTATTGGTTCATTATGATGTCATAAATCACATTATATATATAAACAACATTTAATTTTTCCCAAAAATTTAAATATCTTAGAAAAAAATGAAAAATTCACCGTTGGATAATTTTTGACATCATGATTCCATTAATAATATAAATTTTATCTAAATAATTTTCCAAATATGATAATTTACAATTTTAAAATAAATATCGTCACTTATAAAACATTCATGGGTTTTGAGAGAAATAGCTTTCAAAACATAATAAAAATTACAATTGTATTCAAAAAATTATAAAATCATTTATATCTAATACAAAATAATTTACTAATAATATTTTATTTAAATATTATTTAATTCAAGAGTCCATTATTTCATCAAAAAATATTTCTTTAATGAATATTAACTAAAAATACTATTTTTTCTTTAGAACCATTTACAAAGTAAAAATAATAAAATTAATGTATATTATTTAATATATAAATAAACCAATTCACATAATCATATTGATAGGGTCTTGTTACAAAACCCCTTATAACACTAGAATAACTTCTAAGGGTAAGGTTTGCGATGGTGAAAGACTCTTGTGGTGGCTCGAATAACATCTTTCAGGTGGTAATATCTATCAACTTCCACTTCTCCCATATGTGGTTCCGTTGAAGCATAACATGTTGAAGCTCATCTTGAATTGGAAGAGAGAAAATCCCAGTGACTCCACCTCCTTTCCGAGCTCCAAAAAATGGGATTTGTATGGATCAATTTACTCGATGAGGGCATCGCTTCCTTTGTATGAGTAAATTGGATTTTTTTAAATCCCTATATTTATACTGATCATGCGATCACTCTTACATAGTTATATTAGCAATGGTAACAATTCTTAATGTAATTTTACAATTAAAAAAAAATAATCCAAAAAAGTTCATATGTTTTATAAGACCATTTTAAATAATAATACATTTAACTAGATCAAGATAAATTTTCATTAGTAAAAGATTTGGTTATTACAATTGAAGGGAGAGGGGATGAGGTTTGATGTTGAATATTTCATTAACATAATAAAATTATATATATATATATATTACTGAGTTATCATTATTGTTTTGATATATGAGTTAGGTATATAATAAGAATATAAATTAAAAAATATAATGAAAATGAAAGAGGAATTTAGATTTTGTATAGTGTCTGGTAAAGAACCTCCTTAAGGAAAATTATATTGGTCTTTTATTGAGAAATAAAGATCCTAGAAGTGGGGAAGAGGTTTTATTGAGTAATTAAGAAAAATATTATCAGGATCCATGGCTTAGAATGTGTGAGAAGAAGGGGTGGTATTTATAGTGGAAGAGAGGGGTGTTTTTTGATTATTTTATTCAATTGTTTATTATTACGGTTGAAGAAAATCAATAGTGATGATTACTTTTACTAGGTAGACTAATTGTATCATTTTAGTTTATATAAAGGTTACTTACATCATGCCTGATAAAAAAATTCATGTATTTGGATTAAAATGTTAAATAAAATAAATTACTATATTTCACTATTAACAGAAAACTCAACTATTTTAGAAAAACACCAAAAAATCACCAAATCCATTTTTCAATATGTAGATTTAAAAAATGGAATACATTTTATGTATATTATATATATATATATGCTAAATTTTATTCTTAATTAATTTCATTATTTATTAAAAAAATTATTTTAATATTACAATCGATTTTACGATACATTAATAAATTATTTTTGATATCATAAAATTTTCTTATGATGATAATATAACAAAATAATAATTTATTAATACATTTTATAAAAAATATTTCTTATAAATTAATATATTATTTTAGAATTTTAAATAAACATTTAGGCTTCACAAAAATAAAAACTCTTAATTTACCATTTTAAAACATTTATTTATATACCAAAAAAATCTAGTTAGGTCGAAAAGCCTCTGAAAATTTATTAAAAGTAATGAAAATGAACAGAAGTGAAGCATATGGGGATTATAGCATGCCCACATCAAGAAAAATCAAGACTACAAATCATAATATTATACGTCATTCTCATAATTGCACTCATTTGTAGTTTCCCATTCATATGTAGTGTTACCTTGATTAAAGAGAAAAAATTCTCGGCATCAATCCTGCATGACACCTTATAAGAGGACCTAATAGACATGGTCCTTGGAAAATTGGAGTCATACTTACTCATCCTTCTCTTTGAGTGAGTAGAGATGAATCCCTCCCTCTAAATATTATATTATTGTCTGTTTTTGCAACGTAAACTATTGAATAATTTAAATTTTTTATTTGAATTTAAAAATAGTAAAATCATGGGATGGTATAATTTATTTCATTCATAATTATTCATTAAACCTTATTCAATTGTTATGAGAAACATGGTATGGAAAATACTTCAACTCATCCAACTCTCCCTCAATAATATTAACCAATTCTTAATTTTTTTAAATGTCTCCTGGATTATGTCTCCTATTATTTTACATATTAAAACATCATAATATTACCAAATTTACTTCATAAAATCAATAAATAATTCTTCAATATCATCATTATAATATTTTTAAATACAATGATTTATTTGGATAAAAAAATTTCTCTTCAAACATAAATTAATTTCGGAACTGATAGAAGATTGATATTATTTCCTAGCTACATCTCAAAGTAATGACATTGGATTATTAAAAATATAAAATTTTAAAAAAAGTATTTCACCACTTTTGATCTATTAATATTCTAATCGTTTTTAGCATTATGATTCCACATCTTCTGATTTTTTTACCATTTGAAAATTACAAACATCACTAACAATTTAAGATGAATAGATAATAATATCATCTGTTATTAATATAAGTCATTTATATCTTTAAAAACAATATTTGTATTCCCATGTATGTAAATATATTCCTCATTGAAATTGTTTTACTACTTCCATGCTTTATATACTTCTTAAAAATAAGATGTATCGTTATTTATCATTCAAAAAATTAAGGTCTCAACTATTCATTAACTTATTCTATTGAACATTAAACATACATTTATATTATTTAGATTACAAAATCACGATCAAATTAATGATTCTTAAAGATCCTAATTATTAATTTATTTCTTCTATTCTCAACATCAACTACACGTTGATGATATTAATATAAAATTTTTGACGAATATTATTCTTACTCTTCTGTAATTCAAGGATTTTTATGTGTTTACAAAAATTAATTTTTTTATAAAATATGAATTACATATAACCTAGTAATTTTTTTTCATAATATCAATCCTAACTTAGTCCATTTTTAGTTATGGTGATTTTTTAAAAATAGTCCTGGATTACCCATCAATTACTTCATTATATTAGCTTCTAAAGGAGTATGTTTTGGGGACTACCTTTTGAAATTCTATATACATTTATCAATATTTATAAAAATCAGTATGTCTTATAAATAAATCATTTGTTGAAAACATTTCACTTTTTATAAGTGAATCATTATCTTATAATATATATAAATGTTAGTATATATTATTCAACATTGATAAAAAATTAGAATTTTTCCATGATGATGCATGAAACTAATAAGGAGTTAGATGATATATTTATCATTTATTTTTAATGTTTACATAGCCTTTAAATTATGTTTATGTTCTTACCCACATTTTAGTCACCTTTATTTACCTATATAATAAAAAATAATCCAATCACATATGGGAAAAATGTTGTTCCTCTATGTTTTTGAAGTTAAATAAACAAATATGAGTGTTACAAATAAAACTAGAAAAGATTTCCAATTCAACTTCATATTTATTAGATGTATACATATATATACACCTCCTTTAATATTAAAAAACTAAAATTTCTTGTGCAGTGTGGCCTTATTCCTTTCATAAACATCATCTTATATGAAATAGAATTTCACACATCATTAAGAGATTAATACCATTTCTATTATATTTTCTCCATTATAATTAATAATCAAAACTTTTATTAGAATACACAAATTATTTTTTATGAACATGGTCAAAATTATTCTTGGGTTTAAATCATTTCTACATAAAAACATGCATAGAACATGGAATATTTTATGCTTGGTTACTTGTATTTAAAAACAAACCATGTCCTATTTTTAATTTCATGAAATTTTCTATATTTTTCCAACCTCTTACATCATCCAATTTTTTTCTCAAAAATCAATGATTCACTAATTTTTGTATAATTATATAGATTTATAGAATCATATAAATGGATGTATCCCAACAATTAAATCCATTTATTTCTTTATTATATTGATGCTCCATGTTATTCACAAATTCTACCATTAACATTAATGTACATGGATTTCCCAAAACCATCTTAATATTTCATTTCCTTCAATAATAGAATAATTTTATATTTAACATATCATATTTGTCGTTTTTTAGTTTGTTAACATTCTAAACACTATTTTGGTTGTGTAGTATTATTTTTATGAACCAATGTAATCAATGTTTTTCTAACCTTTTATTTTTATATAATATTATTTGACTATATTTCATTAAGAATATAAGATTAATGATTAGTAGAAAGGAAAAATCATTATTAATAATTATACACCCCATTATTACACTATCTAGGATTTTTTCAATATATTTACTTGAATTAAATGTTTTCATGTCCTCCTACATATATGAAACTTTCATGAGGACAGTATAATTCTTGAGCAATATTATTTCAAAAAAATAATATTCATTCAAAATATGTTTACATGAATGATATTTTATACCAACAATTTAGACCTCTCGATTTAAATGGTGACATTCAAAGATAATTTTATAATTCTATTCCACATTACATTAATTTTATAAAATATAGTTCAATGTTATGTGTGCACTGTATTTTATATTATTGTTATTAATATTTATTGAATCATCCATTCACCATATTATTTTTTTCAGAATTGAATGATTCTTCCAATGATCGAAATTCATGTATGGGAGATTTTTAGTTGGTAACCAATGAGTGTATATGATGCTACGAGAGTAAAATTCTGTAAAATAATTATAATTCTATTCGCAGTCACGTGACATTGAATGATGAATGTAAGGAAAAATAAATTTTCGAATATACAAAAATACACAATTAAAAACTACAAATATTTTGATTAGGATAGTTTATAGATTTATTCCCACAAATAAAGATTGAAAATAAATAAAATGGGGTTATAAAAAACCTAATCTATATACCGAAACATGGAGTGAACTAGTATAATGAAATCAATTAATATATTCAATAATTATCCTTTATTGTAACTCATTGATATTGATAGGAGGACTTGTATTTTTTTATTATATCCTTTTAAAATTATGTGTGATTATTTATATGTAAATAATGGTGAATGTATATTGGGTTATCTTGAATATTTAAGAGACTCATGTAGGTTAACCCATTCTTCCAGGAAATTATATTTAATTCTTTTCTCGTACATGATGTTACTAGAATTAATGAAGTGATGAATGGATGAAATTATCCATATCAAATAAATAAAAGAGGTAGTTTTCATTATTTACATTTATGTGAATTTTTTTTAGGTTTTTATAAAATAAAAAATATTTTTGAAAATAACATGACAAACAATTAAGAAAATTGATTTTTTTTATTCTGAGAGAAGAAGTACTTCATTATACATTAAATGATTCAAGAGAGTGATCATATTATTAATTTTAAAGAAATATATGACTCATATTTATAATTATTGTATTTAATGGAAGATGATACAATATTTTATACCCTAATTTAAGAATAATATAATCCATTAATATATGAATATAGACTGGGGATGAACAAAATGACATTAAATTTGTTATTAGGAGTTTTATAAATTTGACATATTCAGGATGGAATATATTTATGTTGTTACACTGGTTGATTACATTTTTTATGGAATGACGGGATTCAATTTTATATTAGTATAAAAGATCCTTTATTAAAAAATGGTACTATATACAATATTTGGTTATATAATACTAATTAGAAACATTTTTTATTCTGATATAGTAACGAAATTTGACTAAAAAATATTGTTGATTAGAATTATGTAATTAGTATAGTGTTCTTATCAGAATAATGTCAAGATGTGTTGAAAAACAGTTAAAAATATATATTAACATTTTTTCAATGGATATAGAAAATATTTTCAGAAGTTCCCAATGAACTAGCATAGTCACACAAAAAAGGGATGAATCAATGTGAGATATGTTTTACTAAATTAATTTCTACATCAATTAATAAAACATCAGCAGATGTTACAGTAAATAAATGGATCATTAACAACATTGTATCTGTAGAAGGTAATAAATACATTATGAAAGACATTATTTTTATAAGTTTCAATTCCCTTATGAGTACCTAAGAATTTTTTTCGCTATATTTAGTTTGACATGAAAATTTAATCACTATAATCGAATTTTATAATCGTAGGTGAAAAAATGGATTTCATAACCCAACACTTTTACTATGGGTGAAGGTATCAACCTTAACCCTTTGGAAACTATAATACTTGAAAGGATACAATCTATGGAAAATGTTATGTGACCTGTAATACCTCATGATAACTGTATCTATATAGGTTCATCATAATTAAATACCCCATTCTGTAATGATCCACCAATTAACTCTAATGAATATTAGATTTAGTAAGCTTCAATATATCTCTGCATCATTTAAAATTCAATTTTTATTTCCATAATCACTTATCTGATAAAGTTCCATCCTAATGTAATATATTCTTCCCCATGATCCGGTCATCAAATTCCTAATAATGAATAAATTCAACTTCATGAATTTCAACCTCATTATCAAAATATAAAAATGATAAAAAATTACAAGGGAATATGAAAATATACTTTTTTATCCTCTTATATAATTCAAAATAATGAAATCTACAGAATCCAAAGTAATAATACTCATTACATTCTTCGAAATTATCCCCAATTCCAAATTGTATCAACCTTCCAAAATTTTGGTATATAGAATATGTAGTTTTTTAGTATCAAAATATTGCATTATTCAATAGTTCCACTATATCATGTTTTTTATAATAAAATAATCCTTAAATTAAAATTATTTTTTGAAATATTCACACTTAACAGTTTTACAAAAAAATTTACTAGAACATGATTCATGAATCTAATATATCTCATAGAACTCCTCTCATTATCATGAGATCTATCATTCATGAAATATTCCTCCCATTATACATGATATAAATCAACAATTCCTCCTAGAATCATGAAAATTAATGGTTTTGGTATTCTTAAAAATGTATTTATGTAACAACCTTGACCTTGGTAGCATAGTGTTGGTGGTTATTTTATAATAATAGAATTTATAGAGGTGATCACGTAACTAAGGATTGATCATTTTTCAGTCTTGAAGAACTAGATACATACATTGTTCCCTTTTTTACATTAGTAATTATACATAAGATATAACAAAGGCAAATAAACTAGTTCCTTGACACTTATTCAATGGTTTCTACGTTATATATAGGGGAATTAAAAAAAAGGTTGAGATCAAATTCCCCATAATGGTAATATAAATAAATATTAAGTAAATTATAATCAATAATTCATAATCATTATGGAATGTTAAATAACTAGAAATCACATGTCATCAATAAATTGAGAATAAAAATTAATTCATATAATTTTTCTTAGTGAAAATATCTTGAAATGTAATAACTGAATTCCAAACGAATAAAACTATTAATAATTAGATGTCTTGTATATGAGACATGAACCATTATATTATCAATATGATTTATGTATATGCTTAGAAACCCGATAGATTCTTCTTGGAAAAAAATGAATGGTTTTTTTCATAAACTCTATTGTCTAATGAGACTTATCAATGCATCGATGGGCTAACTGTGATCTAACCAAAACCATCACTGCATGTCCAAATAATTATTCATAAATATAATTAATTAATTTACTATCTGACTTATCAAAATATACTTATTGATTATTGGATACAAATTTATTAATATTTCCCCATTAAAATAACTTCCCAAGTAAAAACTATATGTAAAGAATTTATACGAGTTAAAAAATAATAATATCGATGATAAAAGAAATATTGATATTTAAGAGAAATATAATTTAAAAAAAATACAAATCTGCAATAGTTATTATATACACCACTTAAAAATTATTAGATTCACAATAATAGGCAAGTCTCAATGAGATGAAAATTGAGACGAAGTCCATGACATTATGTCTGAATGCATACTGTACTTGTAAATAATTTATTTATAATAAAATTAGATTAATTATTTATGAAACATATCACCTATTCACCATATATTTAAATTATTTGATTTTTATTATGTTCATTTATGACCATTATGATGAGTTAAAATGTTTAATTTCATATTTTTCTGAGTGTTTGTTTTTTTGGTTTTTCATAATTAGTTCGCTTCTTTACAAGTATAAAAGTTAATATTAAATTAAGTTGTTATCCAAAATTAAAATTATATGTTATTAATGGACTCGAACATGTATAAATGATCTTATATATCATTTTTAAAATGGAATTATAATTATTCATTACATAAAATTATAATGAAAATGATTTAATTTATTGAGGCTCTTTTTATAACCATCATGAACATATATCATTTAATTAAATATCATATATATATATATTAGTTCTAATAAAACATATAACTTATAATATGTATACTAAAATTTGTTTAAACCATAAAATGGTTTTACAAATATCCTTGAAGTTGGTAATGGATACTTATATGCATCATCCATGATAGTGGTAAATCGAAACATCATAGACGATGTTTTCATTTTTAGAATAAAAGGGATAGGAGGAGGGGTTTGATGATGGATTTTACTTCAAAAATATAACATTATAGTATATATAATATAATGATGATATCATGAACATTTTTATAAAGGATTTACAAAGAAGATATAAAAAAATTCAAATTCATTAAATAAACCAGAGGATGTTACATCCTTTATAGCATCACATTGGGATCCTCATTAAGGAACATGGGATTGGTCTTTATTGAGACCAGAAGCACTTAAAAATGGGGAATTGTATTGGGAGAGTAATTAGGAATAATATTAGCAAGATCCAATTCTTATAATGTTTGGGTAGAAGGGGTGGAAAGGCGTAGTATTTATAGTTGAGTAGAGGGGTGTTTTTTTAATTTAATCATTTGTTTATTTTTGGGCTCAATACAATCAATACTGATTATTATCATGACTAATTATAGCATCTAGTGAATTATAGTTAATACTAATGGTCTCTTACATCATATATGACTCAAAAATTCATTTTTTAAATGTTAGGTAATACAAATTAGCATATTTCATCATTAACCAAAAATTCAATTATTTTCGAAAAGTAAAAAATATTCACCCAAACCATTTTTATAATTTTATATTTCAAAAATGGACTCCATATTATGAAAATAATTTTAAAAATATCTGAAATTGAATTTCTAATTAATATTATCATTTATTTGAAAAATAAAGATTATAATATTATAACCATTTTTACAACACTGTGAAAAATTAATAATGGCCTCAAAAAATTATCTTATAATTATAATACAAAAAAATATTAATTTACAAATATATTTTATAAAAATAAATTTTATTTTTTATTATTAAATTAATTTTAAAATTTTAAAAAATCATTTACGTTTCTAGATAAATTCAATCACTAAATTTATCATTTTTAAAATATTTATCGACTTATTATATGATATAAATGTATCAAATTTTTCATCTTATAGATACCAAATTTTATTTATACATTCACATTGGATGTTTTTATTCTTATAAGCACATTATTATTCACAATGATTACATTACTATCCAAAAATAATGTTAATATTTAATTACATATCACAGTTCGTTTGTGTGTTATAAATAGTCAAGAAAATTGAATTTATTTAAGATGATACATAATATAAAATCTTATGTTGTTATATTCTTCCCCACAACTAATTTTTTTTCTTCGAAATACATCATGAATATATCTTTATAAATTGACATGGGTGGTTCTTTTTCATTATATCATTATGTTTCCAAATTACATTCTCCATTTTATGGTCAATCCAGTGGTCTTTTACTAGTCGAGTCATCTGATTACTCAAAACTTGTTCATGAGTGTCATGAATCTTTAATGGGTCTTTATATTAGAACCAATAATTTTCTAGTTCTATTTCTTCATAGGTGATTATATGTGTTGGGTCTCACATGTACTTCCTTAAGAATGATACGGGGAACACATCTGGATATTTGGAGTGTCTTGGTGTAATTTGTAATAGATAATCTAAATCTCTAATTCACCCCAATATCTTGAATGGTCTGATGTACCTTGGGCTTATATTCCATTTCTTATGGATTATTATGACACCCTTCCATGGTGATTCATTCAAAAATACAAGATATGAACTTTAATTTCCAAATATTTTATTAGGTGGTCAGTATAAATATTTTTATTACATTGAGTTTCTTCAATAATACACATCAAAGTCATTAACATTTTTTTCTATTTAATATTATCAGGGACCATAATTTTCCTCTCACAAACATCATCACATAATGTTATAGTATGAAATCTATTTCTATATAATGATTCATATGGTGCCATTTGAATAATAGATTGGAAAATATTATCGAAGGAAAATTATACCAAATGTAAATAATGATCTATCATACATTGAGTGTAATGTGACTATGATCTAAAAATGTCTTCCAATGTTTTAATTGTTCATTCCAACATTCTGTTTATTTGAGGTTGATAAGATGTACTGAAATGAAGATCATTATCCAAATCATTTTGATGAATCTTATAGAATTCTTTTGTAAATTGATTATCTTTATCAAACTCAATCAAATGATATTCAACATGATTTCTTACAACATCATTAATATACAACCTTTATAGGCACACAAGAGGTAATGGTTTTCTTAATATAGGAACATATTTTGGGTTTCAAAGGTAGTAAAAAATAACCCATATCTTATCATTGTTATCAGGGGTCTTCGGAAATCTAGTGTCTATGTATATAGTAACGACATCCCACATCCATATAGGTGTAGGTATAGGTTTCATGACACCTATAGGATTTTATCTCTAAATCATCAGTGGTTGAATAAATAAACATCTTGACACATAGTATGCAATTCCCAGTTCATATTATCCAACAAAAAAAGTTCCATTAGATACTTATACATCTATGTACTAATAGATGTAGTGAAACATTTGAGCTATGTACAAAATGAAATAGTTTCCTTCTAAGATTATAGATTGATAAAAAACATATCCTCTTCTCAATTTTCATAATTCTATCCTCATACATAACGTCTTCCAATTTTCCATTCTTACAACTTTCAGTTTTTTTAATTTCTCATTATCATATTTAGAACCTTTAATCTTAACAAGTAAATATGATTTCACAATAAATTCAAAATGGAGTGATGTTTCCACTTCCTTCACAATTCCGATATAAATTTCCAAAAAATCCAAGAATATAGGATCCATCACTATCCTGATTTGGGTTAATGTATGTGATCATTCCTTGTTAATGAATATGAACTCTCATTTTCTTTTCCTAGATTTTATTTTCTGTGGAAATGAAAATCATTTTGTAAATCAACCCTACTTCATTTTATCCTATTGTGTTCTTTTAGAAGAAATATTTATTTGAATGTATTGTGATCTCTATATATATTAAATTTTTTACTATAGAGATAGTTTCTCCATATATTTGGTCCAATGATAACATGTCAACTCAAGAATATGAGTATGAGAATTTTGTTCGTGAATATTTTTAACTTCTTTGATGCATAATAAATATCTTTGTAATTATTCATAATTACACAACCAATTACTTTATTCAATGTATCATTATATTTCAAAAACCCATCATCTCTTAATAGTAATTTCAAGATTTTTTATTGACTAATAATCTATTGAATTATTTAAAAAAACATTCAAATTATTTTGTCCATAGACACATAACCCATATACATGTTAGATTTGCTAATGTGTAATCCAATTAAGAAATATTTTTAATGAAACATCAATAGTATTATACTAATCCAAAAAAATATATAACTCAGTCCGGTTTGATGGTATATGACATTAAACATTTAATTTTTTTATTCCATAGATACTTAACCCCAATACAAGTTAGATTTGTTAATGTGTAATCCAATTAAGAAACATTATTAACGAAATAAAAATAGTGTAATACTAATCCAAAAAAAATTGTAACTCGGTCATCTTCATTGTTATAATAAATTCTTTCATTTACTTTGTTTTTATAGGATCAAATAAGATTGCATCCTTAGAGATAATATAAACAAGAAAATAAATTTTATGAAGTGATAATTAACACTTGATGAATTTACCATGTAACTCTTTCATTATTTGAGTAAAAAGAATTATCCACAATTGATTTTCACTGTGTTGATAGCAATTAGAATACCCTATAATATCAAAAAATAATACTAAAACAAAATATTAGTTATATTATATAAATACCCCATTCATTAGATCTATCAAAACCAGTGGTTCATTAGCCTATCTGAATGTAATTATTGTATACTTGTAATTTCCATAACTCATCTAAAAAGTTTCCTTTAGAATATATTATTTCATTACCTGAAATTGATGAAACCTAGAATAGTGGTCGATAGTTAAACAATATAGAGCTCTGTGATGTTGATCAAACAAATAATCAATGCGAGGAAGATGATAACTTTTCTTTATTGTAATATAATTTATTTCATTATATTAAATAAAAATACTTAAGGATATATCTTTCTTCTTTTTAGAGAGAACGTGGGCTCCCCATGGATAAACACTAGGGTGAATAAATACCTTATTAGTCAAATTATTTAGTTATTTCTTCATCTCAAAAAATTAAGTAGTGACCATTCTATAAAAATTATTTGATATTGGATGTTCATTGGGGATTAAATCAACAGAAAACTCAACCACATGCTATGGGGGTGTCTAGGTAATTCCTCTAGAAATAATTAAATCTATTATTATATAGTTACTACAACCCAAATTTGATGGCTACTTTCCATAACCCCATATTTTTATTTATGTTCCTTTCAAATAATTTTATTCAGTAGATCGAATGAGGGTGGATATAGATAAGAATAAAATTACGAGGTTTCTTCTCTAAAGATAAAGGATTTTATATCTTCCTCACAAATCATAATTTCTTTATTCTTATATTTAATTTTCACAATTTATGTTGAAATCACGTCTATACTGAGAATTAGATCAATGTAAACCATAGGTATGATGATAAGGTGAGAAACTAAATAATGTTTATGTTTCCTAAAGAGGACTTACAGAAACAATTTTTTTTCCATGAGACTTCCCTTAGGAGATTTTACTACAAATTCCCTTATTAAATCAAATTATAATTCTCTATGTTTATTTGAAAATAGGGTAGAAATAAAATTGTGTGATGATCCAGAATCAAATAAATCATTATATAAATTTTAATATTGGATAATGGCACATGCCACCACATCATTAAGTACTACTACACTAGCTATGTTGATCACAAAATCTTATCCATTTCCCCTTGGCCTCCTTTGTGGTAGATTACTAGGATGCATGGGACATTGGCTTGAGTAATACCCCATTACATTGTAGTTGAAGAATTGAACATTGTTGATTTTTTCTTCCCCTATAATTCATTATCTATATGGCCCTCTCCTCGAAACATATATAAAAAACCCATGACATTCAGTAACTGACCGTTATGTCTCTTTCCATGATTTTCATATAATGGAAATTACATCATTCCACTATACTTCTTTGACACTTAACCTATTCCAGGATTATCAGAAGACATATTATTCATTTGATTTCCATTGAACATATATGATCTATAAAATTATTTCTATATTTTGATGACACTTTATACTATTTCATTGTATGATGAAAATGATTGAAATTCATTTTCCCTTTGGATACATGGCTTTAGCCCTTCAATGAAATGATAAATAATGTTTTCTATATCATGTTTCTAATATTTAGAATGCATGAATAGTCTTTTAAAGGATTCCTTATAATCTGCAACACTCTATTCTACATTTTTTTATTTTATAGAATTTTTCTCTTCATATCCCTTCATTTCTCTTGAGTGATATATTTTTTAATTAATTTTTCCTTAGATAAACAAGATTTTATGTATTTTATTTAATAATACAATTTAATATTCTTGATCAATGACCGTCATCTATAAGCATATCCCCGAAGAATATATATTTAAAGTACTTACATTTCATTTTATTTGCATCCCAATGATAGAAATATCATTTAGGGTGAATTGATCCATTTATTAGCTACCACTAGATTAATATTACCACTAAAAGTTGGAGTCTTCTTCCATATAAAATGATCCAATATAGATTTAGTATGGGTATGTTGTTCGTAGATGGTCAAGATCTACTCATAGAAAACACAAATTATGTTGAATTTATAAATTAGTAAATCCCTATATTTTTGTACAGGTATGGATTCCCTTTCTTCAATTAAGAACCATCACTAAATAACAGAACAAACTATGTTAGCTCAGAATCATCATGAGTATTAAGTGAACCATTCTTTATAAGGAATTATTAAAATTCACATTTTTCATAAACATATAGTTCACAAGGTTTATACTAATCCTTCTCCGATACCAACTATTGAAATCACAAAAATATATATTTAAAGTCAGTGGCTATTATATTACAGTGGAATAGATACAAGAGGCTACCTCATAAAGGGTCAATCAAATTAATAGACTTGAATAAATATATACATACAAAATTCACTCATTACATTATTAATTAAACAGAAAACATAATAAATTAACATAACCCAATCCCTTGATACTTATTCAAATATTTCATCATCATAACCTAAGGATTAAAAACAAATAAATGGCTGAGCTCAAAATCATAGTAAGTTTTACATGAATAAATAATAATTAAAGCATAATAATTATGGCATAATCATTATGGAAATGTAAATAACATAAAACACATTCCAAAATTAAAATGAGATTGAAAATGCACGCATACATATTTTTCATAATAAAAATATAAAGGAAAATAATAACTTATTACTAAATGAAGAAAAATTTTAATTAGTGGATTTAATTTATGTGTAACATGAACCATTATACCCTCAATATGGTATAAGTATGTGGGTATAAACCTATCAAATTCTTCTTGGAATAAGTGATGAATTATTTTTTCCCAACTATTTTGTATCATGATACCTATCGATCCTTCGAGGGACTATCATTAATCAATACCTACCCATCATTCCATGTTGAATTAATTATTAATACATAAATTAAATTCATAAAAAATATTACTTATCAAAATATCTTTATTGACTTAGGATGCCTATTTATCAATATTTCCACGTTTAAAATAACTTTCAAAGTGAAAAATGTATGTAAAAATGGTATACGTCTTAAAAAATAATCATATATATGATACAATAAATATGTATATTGAGGAGAAATAAAATTTTAAAATTATAATTATCTCAAATAGGTATTAGATACACTATATTAAAATTATTATATGCACAATTATAGACAAGTCTCAATTATATGAAAATTGAGATGAAGTCCTTTACCTTATGTCGAAAAGCATCATGCAATTGTACTTAATGTCATATATAATAAAATTATATATATTAATTAATAAAAAAACTATTTAACATATAATTGGTTTAATAATGTTTTATTATGTTCATTTGTGGACATTATGATGAGTTATAATGTTTATTATTTTTTTGTTCTAGGAATGTTTATTTCAATGATTTTTCATAATCCATTTGCTTGTATAAAAGTTTGAATGTTTAGGTAAAATGGAAATAGTTTTACATAATTTAAATTCTATGATATTAATGAACGTACATATCTTTAAATGATCATATATATTCTTTGGTTATATGAAATGATACTGTTTCATTATGTAAAATGTTAATTAAAATGAATTAATTTATTTTTATCGTTTTTACAACCATCATTGGTTCTAGAGAATTATATCACTTATAATATGTATAAGAAAATTATATTTAAACATAATTATGGTTTTATGAACATCATTGAAGTTATTAATGGAAAAATAAAGCACATTTTCGATGATGGTGGTAGATCGACACAATATAGAGAATGCATTAATATTTAGAATAAATATAACAACCCTTCTCTTTTTTACACACTAATACATGATTTATTACATAAAATTTCACATATGGACACTCTGAAGACCAACAGATCTGTTTTCTTCTGAAATTAGGAACATTACATGATAACTTATAACATAAAACAATATATCTTTATTGAATACTTCTTTTACATCACCACAACATTTCTTCATACTGAGTATTTCATTGGATAACCTGAGGAGAATAATAAGAAAAGGGTTAGATATAAATCCCAATAAGGGAGTAAACAAGGAATAACATGAATAGTATATTACTTGTTAGGAAATAGTCATATCAATGTAGCACAAGATAAACCTGAACATAAAGGCAATATATATCAATATTATCATAACATCGAAATGTGGTAACAACATTTAACATGGTATTAGTATGGTCTAAGGCTCATTGCACATGTAGCATTAGAAAATCCAAATTTCACTTAAATTATCATTATTAAACCCTCATTTCACATGACATATCATGATACTAATCTTTACCAAATGAATTGGAGTGCTATCAGGATGCCCCCTTCTTAATAATTTCATTTCATGCATAAGTGTGCCACATAGATCAGACAACATAGATTAATTAAACATAATAATTTATTCCATTATAAAGGAATGTGGAATTGATACATTTAATTATATAATCAATAATTATACGTACATAAGGGTGAATAACCATTATATAAAAATAGAAATGGTATTCACTACACAATGACTATGGATTTGAAAATCGCGATGTAATTTCAGTCGCATAACATCATGACATAAGAATTCACAAAACGGGTTGATGAGAGAGAATGGGGAATATCATCATATTAAAATGAAATGGATAGTATAGGGGTAATATAGATATGTTTTGAAACATATTTAATAAAATTTAGATGCATAATATAAGTAACTGATTTAATGTAAATGAGGAGAGAGAAATCCCTTACTGAATTTCAGCATGGTGACGAGTGTACATGTGATGCATTAATGATAGAGAAAGGGGTATAAAATCATTCAAACATATGGATGGAATTATAGGGGAGGTTTGAAATCATACCCCAACATTTATAATTGAAAATAAAAGGGCATAACAACATAAAGGAATCTGGAAAAAAATAAAAAATGAAGATATCCCTTACGAAATTTCAAAATGGTAATTGGTGTATATAGGAGGCAATAATGACATAGAAATGGGGCCTCTAATCATTAATACATATGTATGTAAGAATATAGGAGGATTGAAATCATACCCAAACATTTTTAATTGAAACTAAAAGAGCATAACAATATATAGAAACATGGACATAAATAAGGAAAGAATGAAAGTGAGGATCCCTTAAATGGAAATGTGATTTCAAAGGATATGAGAGGCTTGAGAGAGGATTCATGGGAGAATGGGGATCCTTTTGAGGATTATAGACATAAGATGGAAGAGGTTGGTTGAGCTCCAAATTGATTGAGAGAAGAGGAATGTGATAATGAGATGGTTTATATAAGAAAGGAGAGGGAATTAATTATTATATAAGTTTTGGACAGTACACATTAAACTAATCAAAAACACCAACCACCCCATGTGTTTTTAAAATTTATTTTTCCAAAGTGTAGTATAAAACATTATTTTATTATTACAATTCCCAAACATAATAAAATATTATACCTTCTTATGTCGAGGTGAGTCCCACTCTTAAGTAAATCATTTTAAAATGTTAAAATTTTTTATAAGTCTTGGAGGGTCCACTATGGCCTTGTAAAATAAATCAAAGAAACCTAAAATCACATTATTTTGATGTTAAAATATATATTGGACGAAATTAGCATTTATAGTATATTACTACATCACTATTGGTTCATTATGATGTCATAAATCACATTATATATTTAAACAACATTTAATTTTACACAAATATTAGACTGTCCCAGAAAATTATAAAAAATGCATCGTTGGACAATTTTTGACATCCTGATTCCAAAAATAATATTAATTTTTTCTATATAATTTTCCAAATATGTTAATTTATATTTCTAAAATAAAAACCGTTATTTATAAAAAATTCATGGGTTTTGACAGAAATAGCTTTCAAAACATAATAAAAATTACAATTATATTTATAAAAATTATACAATAATTTATATTTAATAAAAAAGAATATAGTAATAATATTTTATTAAAATATTATTTAATTCAGGAGTCTATTATTTCATCAAAAAATATTTCTTTAATGAATATTGAATAAAAATACTATTTTTTCTTTAAAACCATTTACAAAGTAAAAATAATAAAATTAATGTATGTTATTTATTCTAAAATAAAACGAATGTACATAATCATATTGATAGGGTCTTGTTACATAACCCCTTATAACACCATCATATTTCCTAAGGTTAAGGTGTGTGATGGTGAACGACTCTTGTGGTGGCTCGAATAACATCTTTCATGTGATAATATCTATCAACTTCCACTTCTCTCGTATGCGGTTCTGTTGAAGAATAACATGTTAAAGCTCAGCTTGGATTGGTAGAGTGAAAATACCAATGACGCCACCTCCTTCCGGAGCTTCAAAAAATGAGATTTGTATGGATCAATTCTACTCGATGAAGGCATCACTTCCTTTGTCTGAGTAAATTGGATTTTTTAAATCCCTATACTTATACTCATCATTTGATCACTATTCAACAATTATATTAGCAACGGTAACTATTCTTAATGTAATTTTATAATTAAAAAAATGAAACCAAAAGATTTCGTATGTTTTATATGACCATTTTACATAATAATACATTTAACCATACCAAGATGAATTTTCATTAGTAAAAGATTCTGTTATTACAATTGAAGGGAGAGGGGATGAGATTTGATGTTAAATATTTCATTAATATAATAAAATTATATATATATATATATATATATATATTATCGAGTTATCATTCTTGTTTGGATATATGAGTTAGGTATAAGATAAAAATAGAAATTATAAAATATAATGAAAATGAAAGAGGATTTTACATTCTGTATAGTGTCTCCTTATAAACCTCCATAAGGCAATTAATTTTGGTCTTTTATTGAGAAATAAAGATCCTATAAGTGGGGAAGAGGTTTTATAGAGTAATTAAGAAAAATATTATCAGGATCCATGACTTAGAATGTGTGAGAAGAAGGGGTGGTATTTATAGTGGAAGAGAGAGGTGTTTTTTGATTATTTTATTCAATTGTTTATTATTACGGCTGAAGACAATCAATAGTGATGATTCCCCATACTAGGTAGACTAATTGGATCATTATATTTTATATAATGGTCACATACATCATCACAGATTAAAAAATTCATGTATTTTGATTAAAATGTTAAATACAGTAAACTACTATATTTCACTATTAACAGAAAACTCAACTATTTCAAAAAAACCCCAAAAAATCACCAAAACCATTTTTCGATATGCAGATTTAAAAAATGGATTACATTTTGTGAATTTTTTTTCTATATATGATAAACTTAATTCTTAATTAATTTCATTATTTATTAAAAAATATTTATTTTAATATTACAATTGATTTTACGACTCATTAAAAAATTATTGTTGGTATTATAAAATTTTCTTATAATGATAATATAAAAAAATAACTTTTTTTGAATATATTTTATAAAAATAAATTTCTTTTAAATTATTATATTATTTATAAAATGGTAAATAAACATTTAGGTTTAACAAAAATAAAAAACTCTTAATTTATCATTTTTAAAAAAATTATTTATTTACCAGTCAAAACTAGTCTTGGGGAAAAGACTGAAAATTTATTAAAAGGAATGAAAAAGAACACAATTGAATTATATGGGGATTATAACATGCCCACATCAGAAAAAATCAAGACTAAAAATCACAACATGATAATTCATTCTCATAATTGCACTCATTTGTAGTTTCCCATTCATATGTAGTGTTACCTTGATTAAAGAGCATAAATTCTCAGCATAAATCATTCATGACACCTTAGAAGAGGACCTAACAGACACAGTCCTGTGAAAAATGGAGTTGTCCTTACTTATCCTTCTCTTTGAGTGAGTAGGGATGAATCCCTCTCTCTTAATAGTATATTACTATCTTTTTTTTTCAACGTAAACTATTTAATAAGTTACTTTTTTTATTTTAATTTAAAAATATTAAAATCTTGTGATGATATTATTTATTTCATTCATAATTAGTCATTCAATCTTATTCAATTATTATGAACAACATGGAATGGAAAATACATCAACTCATTCAACTCTACCATAATAATATCATCCAATTCTTAATTTTTAAAAATGTCTCCTAGATTATATCAACTATTTTTTCTATATTAAAACATCACAATATCAACAAAATTTACATTATCAACTCAATAAATAATTATTAAATATCATCATTATTATATTTTTAAATACAATGATTTATTTGGATAAAAAAATTTCTATTCGAACATAAATTAATATAGGTACTGATCATAGATTGATATTATTACATAGCTACATCTCAATGTAATAACATTGAATTATTAAAAATATAAAATAAAAAAAAAATATTTCACCACTTTTGATCTATTAATATTCTAATCGTTTTTAGCTTCATAATTCCACATATTCTGAATTTTTTACCATTTGAAAATTACAATATTCACTAACAATTTATGATGAATAGATAATAATATAACATGAGATTAATATTAGTCATATATATCATTAAAAACAATATTTCTATTCTCATGTATGTAAATAAATTCTTCATTGAAACTGTTTTACTACTTCCATGCTTTATAAACTTCTTAGAAATAAGATGTATCGTTATTTGTCTTTCAAAACATTTAGGTCTCAACTATTAATTATCTTATTCTATTGGACATTAAACATATATTTATATTATTTAGATTCCAAAATCACAATCAAATTTTTGATTCTTAAGGATCAAAATTATTAATTTATTTCTTCTATCCTAAACATCAACTACACTTTGATGATGTTAAAATAAAATTTTAGATGAATATTATTCTTATTCTTGTGTAATTCAAGGATTTATAAGTGTTTATAAACATTAATTTTTTATAAAATATGAATTACATATAACCCTATTAAATTTGTTTTTAAAAATATCAATCATAACTTTGTCCTTTTTTAGTTATTGGGATTTTTTAAAAATAGTCTTGGATTACCCATCAATTACTTCTTTATATTAGATTATAAAGGAGTATGTTTTGGGGATTACTTTTTGAAATTCTATATACATTTATAAATATTTATAAAAATCAGCATATATTCTAAATAAATCATTTTGTGAAAACATTTCACTTTTTTATTAGTGAATCATAATCAAATAATATATAATAATGTTAGTATATATTTTTCAACAAGGATAAAAAATTAGAATGTTTCCATGATGAAGCATGAATCTAATATGGAATTCGATGATATATTTATCCTTTATTTTTATTGTTTCCATAGCCTTTAAATTATATTTATGTTCTTACCCACATTTTAGTCCCCTTTAATTCCCTATATAATAAAAAATAATCCAATCATATATGGGAATAATGTTGTTCCTCTATTTTCTGATGTTAAATAAATAAAGATGTGTGTTACATAAAAACCAAGAAACGCTTTCAAATTCCACTCCATATTTATGATATGTATTCATATATATATATACCTCCTTTAATATTAAAAAACTAAAATTTCTTGTTAAGCGTTACCTTCTTCCTTTCATAAACATCATCTTATATGAAATAGAATTTCATACATCCTTAAGAGTGAAATACTATTTCTCTAATATTGTCTCCAATATATTTAATAATTAAAACTATTATTAGAATACAATAATTATTTGTTACGAACATTGTCAAAATTAATCTTGGGTTTAAATCATTTCTACAAAAAACATGCATAGAACATGGAATATTTAATTCTTGGTTACTTTTAATTAAAAACAAACCATGTCTATTTTTTAATTTCGTGAAATTTTATATATTTTTCTAACCTCTTACGTCATAATTTTTTTTTCTCAAAAACCAATGATTCACTAATTTTTTTATAATTTTATAGATTTAAAGAATCATCTTAATGGATGTGTCCCAATAAATAAATTCATTTGTTTCTTTATTATACTAATGCTCCAAGTTATTCACGAAATCTACTATTAACATTAATGTATATGGATTTCCCAAAACCGTCTTTATATTTCATTTCCTTCAATAATAGAATAATGTTATATTTAGCATATCATATTTGTCATTTTTAGTTTTTTAACATTCTAAACACTATTCTAGTTGTGTAGTATTATTTTTATGAACCAATGTAATCAATGTTTTTCTAACTTTTTATTTTTATATAATATTATTTGACTATATTTAATTAAGAATATAAGATTTATGATTAGTAGAAATGAAAAATCATTATTAAATAATATACACCCCATTATTACACGATCTAGGGATTTTTTCGATATATTTACATGTATTAAATGTTTTCATGTTTTCCTACATATATGAAACATTCATGAGGAAAATATAATTCTCGAGCAATATTATTTCCCAAAAATAATTTTTATTCAAAATATATTTACATGAATGATATTTTATACCAATAGTCAATAGAATAGTTTATGAGAAATTTAATACACTAAGATCTCTATAAAGGTTATTTAAATCATTCGTGAAACAATTTATTTATCCTGACCACCATATTATTTTGAAGAAGTATATCATTAAATTTAGACCTCTTGAGGAGCAATAATTTATATACCTTTTCATATCCACTATTAATGATATGGTTGATTTCACATAATTTTGCTCCACTCATATATGTTTAAAATATATATTATGACCATAAAATTTCATAGAATTATTTTTTAATTTAAAAAACCAAAGTATAATCCTCATTAACATGGGGGAGATTTTTATAATTCAACTATAGAAAATCAATAATAAATTCCAATTTTAATTCATATTTAATTGATGAAAAAAATATTAAAATATAGATTCAATTATTGGAGAAACCATTAAATCAAATACCAACTGTAATGCATAGTGATCTAGTATAGTCACACTAATAGGAATGTATCTGTGTGAATTATGATTTAAAAAATTCTTGTATAACATTAATTGTTCAAACATTTTGACATGTTACAAAAGAATTATCTCAATAATATTAATTAGAAATTTGAATCAAATTTAACGATAGGAAGAAAATATATCATCAGAAACAAAATTTCTACAGGGTTAAATCCAAATGTAGGATAATATATATTTCATTTCTTAATTAGAGTCTTAGAAATATATTTTTTAGAAGAGTATAACAAAAATTATAATTAGTGAGAAGGTTTCATAATTAAAATAAAAATTAAATTATTTGGTATGTATTCATTCTTCAGCCTTTGGAATGTATAATCCTTGACGTAATAATATATATTTTATGTTTTTTATTCCAAATATTTTCATTTTTTTAATACTTATAGTTGTATATATACTAAAATTGTATTTATAGTATAATACCTTATGTCAGCAATGTTCCTCCAATACACCCTAATGAACATTTTAATTGTTTTTATCTAACATTTGTCCACATTAAAAAGTCAAATATTCTTCCTCAAAAGTATAACATTATCTATAAATTAATGAAAATAATAAAAAAACGAAATTCTTCCTCAACCCCTGTAATTTTAAGATGATAAATATATGTAATAAATTCAAAAAATAAACAGTTTTTATTCCATAATATTGTTTTTTGAAAGAAGACAACTTTCAAACAACTCTATCTTATAATTGGAGCTTCTTACAAATTATCATGGATTATGAATTTCCTATTATTATAAATTATTTTATACAACTAATATATATATTTTTTTCTTTATTTATTTCATTATTCTAGAAATCATATAGATAATCCATTTAAAACTCACAACTTCTTCAACATCCATTAATTTTTCATAACAAGTATGTCAAGCTCATTTCACTAACTCAATTATCCCACACATTGTGTGGAATATAATCTTTCAATCTCATAAGTCTATTCCGATTGTCAATAAACCTCTCTCAAATTGGATCTCCTACTATAACATGTATAAACAATGGAAACCATAATGAAATGTACCAATGTGGGATCCATAAATTCCTAATATTGAATTTACTAATTTCTAAATTCATTGGTAATATTTTTTGAATCATAAAAAAAACTATGCAAGATGAATACATTAATGCATAAAACACTACACAAAAACATAATTATCAATTATTTAATGTATTTAATTCATCACATCTTATGAAATTATATTTTCTTTCAGTAAAAATATATTACATTTTAAAATTTATTTCATCATCTTAATAAACGATTATTTTATATAATCATTGTTAACCTTCTAAAATCAATGAGTTATTTAAATGAATCCATTTTATCATTGAATGTCATCTAAAAACCCCCTTATATTTTTTGGTTTTATTAATACACATATCAAAGAATTCATTAGATCCCCAAAATAGAACCTCTCAAGATTCATTCACAAAAAAATATCTTGGGGGTGATTTTGATCTCCTTTTCTTCTTATCTTATTTATCTTCCTCTATCCACATCTTCTGATATATAGGACATTTTATAATTTCTATCATGAAATACCTTCTTGTATGCATAAATATTGAAATAATATAAGGGTTATGTAACATATATTTATATTTGAAACATTTTGAATTATTCTCATATACTTATGTTTCATTTGGATTTCACATTTTTTTTACTTTCAAAAATTATCATTTTATATGAACTTTTCTGTTAGATTTATATATAATCTAGAACACATATCTCTAAACATTTATTCTTTTTCTAGTAATCCAAAGTGTCCTTCCAAATATAATTTCAACATCTTATTCAAATTTTATACTTACAATGCATGATTTTTAAAGATAATCCTCCATTATCTAAATTTTGCATATATATCATGCGTAATTTTTTTATTTCAAATACACTTTTAATTTCAATCTAGGAAATAATTTATTATACACCATGAATGTTTTAATGTAATTAAAACTCAGGACATCTTCCTAATATTATCACATAGAACCTAATTAATGTTATACAACAATATAAAACACATGATATTCATATATGTTAATATAGTATTATCTAAACACATACATCATGTAGTTGTCAAATGGTTCCAAATATCATGTAACATAATAGTTAATTTCAAAAACATCCCTGTAAACTATTATATTCCATTACCAATTTTAATAAAACTAAATGTTTCTTATTTTTCCATCATTTTGAAGAAATGTTTTTGTTTTCCTTCATGAATAATCTTCTAAAAATGTATAAGAATTTTAAAATATCTCAAAAAAAAAACTACTACCTTTGGATCAAGAAATCATTAATAAATATTCCTCTTTTGATATATTGGGGTCTTCAATTAATCATTATAGTATGTTTTTTTGATTCATCATCAAAAATATCAACCCAATAATTTTAACATTCCAATTTAAACTATACAAAACTTATACATCTCCTTTATAATGTGCCTTGTTTGGAAATTGTTCTATCAAATTGTGTTCTATATACATGAATGGGTTCTCACATCATCAGACACACCATGATAAGGTTGTCGATACACATTTCACCAACCATAAATACTTGTAATTTATCCACATAAAGTCATGTAATCAATAATTAGATATATATATATATATGATCATTATAATCATCCACATTCCAAGAAATAGATCACTAATTATATGGTTTATCTCCCTCTTCTATTATTAAATGATCTCATTTGAATGAAGTAATCATATATTTTCATTAATAATATAGAAATAAATTTAACATCCTCCAATAGTATATAAAATATTATTCAATAATGAACCCTAATAAACATCTAGGTTAACATTAATGATGAATTGAATTGAATTTTGGGAGTTAAAGAGTATTTACCATTATTCATGGGATTTGATAAACTACATTCCATCAATAATTCATAACATCTGCTTTAGCATCTTTAATCTCTCACATGAATTTCAAGTATAATTTTATCATATAGGCAATCTAAGAATTATTATTATTGATGGAATACAATCATATAGGGAAATTAATAGATAAAGGTTTTACCAATCCAATTCAGAACAATACTTTTCATAAATTGAGCTATATTATATGATTATAGAATTGAAATTTTGATGGATGAGGAATGTAATGCCATAAATTTAGTGGCTTGTTCATTTTATATTATATCCATTAGGTGAGTAATAAACATACATTAATCCATGTTAAATATTTTTAAGATAGTTAGGTGATCTCTTAATAAATAGAAATATTTTTTAAAATGAGGCCAAATTTACTTTATCATTTATATGTAGTTTTTGTTTGTCTATATGATGTTTAGATTTCATCTTTAGTGTCTGTATTTTATGTAATATTTCAAAATTATTTACTAATTATGGGTAATTTAAATCATTTACACATTAGAAGAGGTAGTTTTGAGTATTTTATATTAGTGTTGATATTATTTTTACTATTATAATGGGGTTATAAGTTAATTATATGGATAAATTATAAATTAATATTAATTTTTATTGTATAAAATAAAAAATTAAACTATATAAACTTATAAATATTTAATTTTAAATAATATTATAATTTTATATTGATTTATGATCATTTTCCTGGAAAAAATCTAAATTAAATTATTATTATAACCTGAAGAAGTTTTACAAGGGAGTGAAATTTAAAAAATAAATTCTATATGAAGTTAGATATTTTTAATTAATGTCTTGATGAAGGGGATATAAATGAATATGTTTATGATTTATCTATAAACTAATAGAATAAAAAACCAATTGAATTTATTTATTTTATATGAATTTATGGCAATTTAGAATTTTATTGTATTGTAAATAAAAATTGTAGCTTATTTGTACTGTATATAGATGATTGAGGAGAAAATAAGAATTTTATTCCATTATATTTATTAAACAATGTTGTTTTCTACCTAAAACTGATGAATATAATAGTTAAAAAGAGATATGAATGGTAATTTTCTATAAAATAATTTATTTTCACAAAAATAAATCCATAAATGTCATGGTTTTTGTAATTAGTTTCATGGATCATGATATATTGTGAAGATTAGAAAACACATTAGGTAAGATTTAATTAACATTTTTTTAATGGATTAATTATTTTTTCAATTTCATCCAAATAGTATTTAAGTATCCATGATAGTTATTTTTATATGAAAATAAATGGTTATGATTTTGTAGTTTGTTTTTGTCATTGTTTTTATGTTTCCTAATAAGAAGAAAAGGTTTTGAATAGTTTATTAAATAAATTTTATTATGCCCACATAACTATAGTATAGATTATATGAATATATAAATTTAATATTTTTATAGAAATTAAATTATTGTTATGACATGACCCACTAAAGTTTGACCAATCAGGATATTAGATATTATACATTATGTTTAAGAGGTCTGTATTTTTTCTGATGAATCAATTTTTAGAATTTTAAATTTGTCATTGAATTTTAAATTTTAAATTTAAAATTAAATAAAATAAAATTGTTTTCAAACAATGCTTTTTATTAAAAAATAATGACATGAAAAGTGATAAATAATAAATGAAGAACAAAAAAAATACAACATAAATATTGAAATTAATTATTCTATGTTCATGAAGTATTACACATCAAATACTATATATTGAAGGTTTATGTTGGGAAATATTGACATTTGTTGTTATATAGTGTAAATTTGAGTAATTACATGATATTTTATGATCGTATATTCCTCTATAATATAGAAATCATGATTAGATAAATAATATATACGATTGTTTTACTAGAGGATTTTTTTCCATCAAAATTGCAGTGTTTCACTATTTATATTGGACAAGAGATCATAATATATTGATTTTTTATTACAAAATAAGTTTTAGCATAAAATATCCTTATTATTATATATCATGAAGATATATAACCACGGTTGATGTCACAAAAGGTACTTTACAGGTGACATTCTTATATAGATGAGTTATAAGATATATATACATACAACATTATGTTTTGTTATTAAATTAGATAACATGTGCAATAAATGATACCATTACTTAATAATGATGTATTCATTAATTGGCAATAGAAATATATTTATATCATTGTGTTCACATTATTTATTGGAATATGAAAATGAATTCACCAATCTAAAATAAATACCTTCTTCATGTTTACAGTTGAAGTGGAGTTTTTAGTGATAGATTTCTTAATGTCATCTTATCCACAAATGAACAATGATTTATTTAGAATAACAGAAATTTTTATTTCTCTCATGTAATTCCTATAACTAAATACATTTTAGAAATATTAAAATAATTTATGTCAGTTTTCTTTAAATAAAGAACTTATTGGTATCCTTGGCATATAGTGTCCATGAATCTCTACATATCATACTGATATTCGAATCAAACCAGACATTACACTATACAATTATATTTTTTCATAGTGATAACACAAATATGTAAGAGGTAATATTAAATCCTATATGGATTACATATAATTTAGTTCACATCATAGATATTATTAATGTGAATTAGAAACTAAAGAATGAAAAAAATGAAATCTATATTTAAAAATGATTTAGAAGTTCTTATAAAATATTTAGAGAAAGTGGGGCTAGATGTACACAATTACATCCAATGATAATTGTGAAAATAATAATCATTTTAAACTCATAATTTTTTTCTATGGTTTCATGTAAAATAGAAATTATTATTATTCATGGTATTTTAATGTCGCAAATAAGGATATTTTGCCACGTTATTATATTTTCATTAAATAAGGACATATCAATGATATAAAAAATCATTCATTGAGGTCCAGGCACTATATTTTTAATGGATCTATATGATGAAGAATCAAAGTGGGTTCAATGTTAATATATTATTTTTTCAATTTTCATAGGGAATGTTCATGGGAATTATTTAGAAATATAAATCGGTAATATTTCATTGAAATCATTTTCCATGGAAAATGATAAATAATATCCATTAATATGGTAATCATTTTGTACGATCCATAAGAAAAAATTATTTTACTATAAAAGGGTAACCCATATCTATATTAGATTTATATGATTCATCCACAGAAACATTTTTGATATCAATTATAAAACTCCACCTCTATGAAAATTCAATTCATGGGTGGAACAATATGTTTAATAATTATTTTATGTTCTTTTTAACTGAATTAAAGTTTTCATTTTATGGTTACATGATATTGAAAATAATTGTGGAAACAAAATTCATTTTTTAAAAAAAACCATTATAAATGAGTTTCACAACTTTAAAATTTTGGATAATAAGAGGACCAAAAAATCTACCAATGATATTATATTTAATAAAATATAATCATGAAATGTTTCATTTCAATATTAATGGTTACAATGTTATCTTATTTTCAGAGGTCGTCAATGTCTATGCTGAAAAACTTAAATAGAAAAATATAATACAATTTTTTTGACACATGAGATATATTACTAATATGAATATGAATTAAAAACACTTCTAATTTTGTAAAAAATTAAACAATTTTGAAATATAGTGTGTAAAATCAAGAAATTGAGAAATTTCATTACATGTTCCACTTAGGTTTAAATATATCATAAAAAATAATACACAAGACTGCTAGTTTTATGAAATATATTTATTTTTGTTCCCTATGAATCATATATTCAAAAATGGTACGAATTTTTTATATTTATGATTTCCAAAAAAAAAATAATATTATAGAAGAGGTGTCATTTTATTCATAATTATAAATAGAATTCATAAAAATCAATGAATTAAATATAATTTTTTGGATAAATCATATTTTCAGTTATTCCAATTTAGTCATGGGAGGGAAAATTTATTAAATATATTATATTTCAAATTCTTGGATAGATTGGTGGAATGGATGCATTAAATTGTTTTTATTCAATATCACTCATAATCTATCAATTTAAGACCTTATTGTTAAATAGGAGTATAACCAAAATTGTTTATGTATTGTTTGTCATATAAATGCCTTTGTAATGCGATGTCCTTGTTTATAAAGTATTCACAACTTTAGTGAGGAATTATTATCAGGTGTTTTTGAGTAAGGATGTATTCCATTAATGAATGATTCTATATTATATAGGAAGTGGATTAATATGTTATTATTATATTATTATCTCATCTCATACTATCTATAAACAAAAATGTCCATTTTTTTGTTGTGGTATTTTGAGTCACACGATTCTTAAAGAAATTCTTGTGTGAAGGTCCATTAATGAAGAGTATAACCTACATTTCCGATAGAGATTCGATAGGGAAATATATTCCTTCAAGATAAATACATGAAGATTCATTTCACAAAATTAATTGATAATATAATTGATATAGTGTGTATAAAATTTAAAAGCTAACTAAATTATATAATAAATTGATAATCAATTAAGGCTAAATAGATTGATATTTACGGTTTTAATTTTTATGTAGTTGTTCCTAAGGATGCAGATGGTTCCTTACCAAAGGAATATAATATGATTTTCTAAGATAATATGGATTCTTATTGTATTACATTAAATCATGTAGTGAATAATCATGGATTTACATTTAAGGTGACTCTGGTGTTTTATTTTCAATATGGTTATCAAGTGAGTTAAGGCTTATAAAAATGTTGAGTCGGTTAGATAATAAATTTTTGAAACACACCCTGACAGTTTGGGATCTCTATATTGTTTATGTAACATCCAATAATATTATTTTTTATTAGATTAAAATATATAATATAATTATTTGAAGCATAATATCATGATGGAATATTGTGATATTGTATTTTATAATGAATGATCTTGTTACTTATTTGATTAATATAGGAGTAAAAGTTCCATGGTAATACAATTTTGTGGATTTTGGGATACTTAACCAATATATAGAGTTTCCTTCAATGTGGGTAAAATTTCATTTCTATCTATAAAGTCACTCAAACTATTTTTTATGTAACTTTATTACACCTTTTTTATCATTATGCCTTACATTTTCAATATTATAATTTATAACGGAATGGGTTGGGAAACGAAGGAATGTCACTAATCATTCTGGATAAATTCAATTTTATAATGAATGTATAAGGAAATATTATTTTATATTTTAATATTTAGGATATAAACGTTGTTCACAAATTGAATTTTAAAAGTTAAATTTCTATTTTTGAAATCGATATTCCAAATTAATTTACACCTTCAAGTGTTTTAATAATAAAAGTATCCCCCACTATTTGTTATATCAAATGAATGACTATTTTATCCATGTCATCAAAACGAATGGTTATGACTATAAGTGTATAAAATTAGGAATTATGTATATATATTATATAACATATAATATTATGTGCTAAGGAATATGGTCAAATACCTTGTATCAATTATTTGAGGTAAAACATTATATTTAAGATAACATGATTCCCATTAATGTATTTTATTTCATTCTTTGTTACTTCCTTCAAATATATTTATTGAATAAGATAATTTTTGATGGATCATGTACTAAAATTATTTTTAATATATTATACCTCTATAATGATTAAAACATGGAATATTTTAAGGAAATTATAATAATAACAACATACATAAATATTGAAAAATTTTAGGATGAATATATTAAATTTATTTTCTTAATCCAACTAATTAATTAAACATCAATATGTACTATTGATTTTTATTCACTACATATAAGGGGATTAATTAAAATAATATCTTTATTTATTTATTTTAATTTTTTACATGGGTTACATTTCATGATCTATATATGTATTATTTAACTCAAATATTTCATGTGTTATGTGACATTTTTGATGAAAAAATTATAATGTTATATGATGATTATAACAAATATTCTTCAATAACTAGAAATAATGTAACGATTAAGGATAAATTTTAGTGGGTAATTGTAAGAGATAAAACGGATATCTGGATATTACAAATACTGAAATAAAAATTGTTTCAATATTATAATACTGAGGAACATTTTCATAGATATGGAATATGTACCATCATCTTAGAACATTACAAAAATATGAAAATAAATATTTCTTCAATTTTTTTATACATATCATATATAAGGAGGTCTATAAGTGAATGCGCTATACATTTTACAACGTATATGGGTAGTTTTCCTTTTATGAGTTAAATCAGGATCATATGATATAGATCTTAAGACATTATGAATTAAAATATCATTTCGAAATAAATTTCATTCTTCTAGATCGAATCCATTTTAATTATACTATAAAATGTTTAACCCAAAATAACTTTTTTAAATAAACTACTATGTAGAGGCTACGAATCCTTAGAGTCACCCTAAATACAAGTGATTTAATGGAGGTTAATGATTTTATATTCCTTTATATTATTTGGATAAACATTTATATAACTATTTTATTCTTTAAATACATTGAATTTTCATGATCCAGGTTTTAATAATCATGTTTAAGGATTTTCAAAATATCAGGTTACAAAATAATAAAATCATTGAGGTCATTGAAATTGTCAATATGATTATATGAAATTATTATCTTTTTATTCAACATAAAGATCATTTTTAATCCAATGTGAATTTCAATGATATAGACAAATTAATGTCGGTGTGTTGATCAATATGTTATCAAATTGTATAGAATCTCAATATTATATAATACACAATTTTTCTACTGACATATTATGGAATCCCCAACGATGAAGCTTATAAAAATTTAATTTTATAGATAATACACATCAATGAATTGAAATTTTATAAATAAAGGGGTTTTATTAAGTAGTGTCACTGTGAATTAGAATAGAAAATATTCCTCTACACAATAGTGGTTATCATCTTATAAATCAATATTGATGATTTTCAAACCATTATTTTTCCCATCTAGGGACATTTTATCTCAGCATTATTGGGAATGGAAATCAAAAATGAAACTTGTAATTATGAGCATATCTTCCTCTACTCCTACCATTATTTTATGATATGACTATATAGCTCCTTATACACATTTATAATAGTGGTTTCAGATTAATATTTATAGTCTTTGATAGACATAAAATGATATTTCCAAAATATATTCATATAATTTCATTCAATGATATCCCCTTCATTCCTTAATTACAAGATGTATTCCTCTAGATAATCAAGAATCCAATACAGGTAAATTAGTATTGTTAATGGGTTTCTTTAGTTAAAAGTCTCACTAAGCATAACCCTTAAAATGTATATTCTACACTTTCTATAACGGTGATATAGGATTTTCTAAACACACACATATCAATTTAATTTATAATGTCCGGGTAATATAGATAATAGATTATTTATTAAAAAATTATATTGTCTCATTTTTTTATGTTGAAATATTTATCGAGGAGGAATATACTATGTTTTGTATCATCTAAAATTCTATAGAGGACTATAGAGGAACCAAAAATATCAGACATTTTCTCATGACATCTATTTCTTCTATCTATGAAACTGGTATGGGATGACTGGGATTACCGAAAATACACTTTTATAGGTATTATATAGGCTAATTATGATAATAAATGGTGGTAAATTGAAACCATTTCATTATTCAATATATTGGGATGTGCCGATATAAAAGTATGGTATTATATCATTAATGAAATGTATTTTCATATGTGTTTCTCATTTATTGAATAATCTCGGAAATAAACTTAATTAGGATACATTTAATCAATTTTGATAATAGTAGTTATAAAACTCTCCATAACCTTAATCTAAAGGATATGTAGGTCAACATCTGAGCTATTTAAGGATTTAACCTATGTACATTCATCTATATTAGGGTAGATCCCTTGTATTTTATAGTTCATAATATTATATTATCTGATTTCACTTGACATTAAGAGAGTCTATCACCTTGATGTGTTATAGTATTATATTTTTTAGATTATTTTTTCAAATGATTATATGTATGATGGAAAAACTCATATAGATGATGTCACGATGTTTGTGAAAAATCATTGAATACATATTCCTGACTATCCGCTATGAACATGAATTCGATAAAAATTATAAAATTGTTCTATTCAAAATAATATTTCTCATGGGACTATAATAAACATTTTTTAGTACCCCTGATATTAAAATTTGATAAAGTTTGGTCAGAGTTGAAAATCAATGGGGTGGGGGGGGGGTGGTGAATTCAGTTGCTATTAAAAAGTTTCTTTTAAAAACATTAAGATAAAGATCCTCCAATTTGGAAATAGCCTAGTTAATTAAGGTATTAGAGATATAAATATTTACTTGGTCAATAGGTTTCTCAAAAAGAGATTTGTCCTCAGTTGGATTAGTGTAAAAAAACTTCTTTAAATTTTGAAACAGGTTTAATAATATAAACACATACACACACTAACTAGAACTAACAATCATAGTCAATGTAAAACAATATTCTGTTTTTGAAATTATTAGTATCAAAAAATACACAAAACATAGTATTATTAAATATAGTACACAGTGTGTCAAACAAGAGGTTCAGTCTCAAGTTGAGACTTAATCCTCCCTACTTGGTGATCATCTTCCACCAAGTAGTTTATATAAATAATAAACATGATACACATCCTATATCGGGCTTTACAATAGCCTTCACAAACTATCCAAGGCTCAAACCCTATACTACATTTCTTTATGAAAAAAATAAACAATACGGACCACACACGGTCTCTTCCATAGTTATACATGATAAACAAGGTGTAAGTGAAGTTTGATGTGAGGATTTCCAATATCCTTCAGTTCATGCACATGAGATAGTGTGTGTAACTGAAAAACAGACACTTCTCCGAAATTTAAAATAAAAGATCTAATTTTTGTAAGATTGAGTTTAGAAAGCTCTATGTGTTTGACGTTCTACTCGTGACTCATTGGAGTGATGAAATTACAGTTTGAGTCATTCTCTAGAAGTTGTCATCAAAACAGCGTGTCACTACTCTAGGTTCTAGCTTCCATGTACCTAGGAGTTCCGCATCTTGGATTGGTAGATATTTGATCTAGCATATATGGAAGATGTGAATTTTTTCCAAATGATCTTCAGGATGCTCTTGGGTTCACAATGTATGTGTCGGATGGTTCTTCCTTGCACTTTTTGATATTGTAAGTAAGCTCTTTCTCAAGCATTCGCCTCTCCCTTCTTATTTCTTTTCTTCCTCAGTCTTCTACTATATATTTGAGTTCCAACAATAGGAATTTGTAAACCATGTATGGTACTCCTCATACCTCGTACTGTCCCCAAAAAAATATCTTCATGTGTCTACGATCAACATAAATTAATGCAGGAAGTATTAAATTTACTAAATATGATTGTTAGAATAATATTAAGAATTTAAAAAATTATGGACTAGAAGAGTGAGCATCGGTATACTGGTAGCGGTTTCCTTCCCAACAATAGGCTTCATTAGTATCCTCCAATAGTAACCTTCAACAATAACCTTCTATCGTTTCCTTCTATTTGAGACCTTTCATCTGTGGCCTTCTACATATAGAATGTTTTCACTATAAACATAATCAATAGAATAGTGAGATTATATATACATAAGTATCACATGATAGAAACTATAAATATTAATGAAACATGATTATTCAATAAAAAAACATGATCATCACATAAATGAATCATGATTTGGGATTTTCTAAACATGCGAGTCCAACAATATCCCCCTTTTTGATAATCACAAATTATGTCAGTGAATATTTATATTTAAGCATTACTGAATCTGGGTTAATCACATTTGATAATATCTTCAAATAAGTGTATATGTAAAAATTGTACCGTGTTTATTGTGGAGAAAATATATAGTGTATATATTCAAGGACTCCAGTAAACTTAAAACTTAAGACTTCTCCCCCTTTGTGATTAACAAAAAGATTATACGACTAAAATAGTCAAAAAATGATTTTAGTTTTAATAAAGCAAGAGAAAGATATAAAAAAAATTACAAATATCTATATCAACTAAGAAGACCCACATTCAATCAACATCAGAAATGTCCAAGGGAGCTTTTTCATTGGAAGCTGGTGAGGCATTTTCAGAAGATGGAGGAATAGACCAAGGTATGGAAGTGATCAGAATAGGGGAGCTGCTACCAAGGCATTAGTAGACCGATAGTGAGTATCTCTATGAGTAATCAAAGGGGTGATTCTTCTGATAGCTTTTGTAGGATTCATCAACGGGGTATCACTGGTTTTGCCCAAGGTAGCTGAGGAAAAAGGTAATGCAGGAGGTAAAATAATGGGAGTGCAGTCCACATGGAGGAAGGGTAAGAAGAGATTTCTGATATCCAGAATAATTCTTCCTCAAATTTCTATATATGAATCAAAAACATCCTTATTTTCCTTGAATTTATATAATGTAGTATTGAACTCTCTAAGCCTGCTAACTTGATCTTTAAAATATTGAGTAATAGGAGAGATCCTCATGTTTTCCAACAGCAGTTTGAAATGACCATCCATATGATGATTAGTGTACACCCCTTTTTAATAGAAATCATCACTCTCTTTGATGGACTTTTGTTCTCGAGGATCCTCACATAAATAATCTCCCATATGTTTATGAATTTATCTAATAGTGGAAATGACCTGGGTCATAGATTGAGGGTCTGAGGTTCTTGCACCAGAAAACTTCCCCACTTCTTCTCTAACAACTGATCATAATGGTTATAGGTTAATAGGGGGAGAGGATGATGATAAAGCAGATACACACAGTGGTTCCATTGTGCAATCCACTATCACCTTAAAATATTTGGTCAGACCACTGATCAACCCCTTAACATCACTATATTTTTCACTCACATGTGTCTCCATATACTTCTTAAAGTCAACAAGCACAGTGACCATGTACCGAACAACACTCTTAACATACTTATGGTTCTTTTTCCACTTGAACCCTTGAATCCATATAAGAGTCTAAAATGGAAAATAATTTTTTCACAGATTCCATAGACTCCACCATGTTACTGTCTTGATTCTGACATTCCTTCACATCATGTAGTAAATTTGATTGAGATATAGAAATAAATCTTTCTAGGGAGATTCCACCACTTCTTGATTGAGAGCCACTGTTATCTCTATCTGAATAGATATCTCATCAATGTTTTTATTAAAATCTAATTTTAATTATTCTAAATCATCCTTCATCACATAGTCGTGAGGTAAAAGCACTACATGATGTACAATAGTTGTTTTTGAAATATAAGAAATTTGAGGGATTTTTTTAGGCCTGTCATCATCATAGTATCCATAATCTAAGCCCAATACCACAAATCCATGGTCTTTTTACCATTCTTCTATTCCATGATAATCCAAAACTGAACCTGTGGCAATAGGTTCCTCCGCATCACATTGAGAATTCTCTAGATCAATTACATCCATCTGTTCTATACCTATTTCATCAATTGCATCAATAAGATAGTCCACTGCCACTTCCTGTACAGAATCTTCAAATACTACCATTGAAATCCTATATTCAACTAATTTAGCAACCTCTTTATCTACACTTTCTACTATTTCTAAAAATCCTATCAGAGGACTAAGACTTTGACATTCTTGATTACTTTCATCAGCAACTGTCTCAAAATCATCATGAATTGATTCAGTTTCATCATCCTCCTTTGAGTTCTGTCTAATGTCAATGAAGACATCTTCTTTTTTTAATCCTTCATTGGTTTCTTCATCATCACAGTCCCTTAGGACTTTCTCTCTTCTAGGCAATATCCTTGGTGGGCTAGGCTCGCCAAATGATACAACATTTTCATGTGGACTTGTGGGAAGGTCATGATCACTCCTGTCATCTATAGGTGAATCCTATCATTCCTGCACAACAAAAACCACTTCTTATTCAGCTTAGTACAATGGCTCCAAATCAGTGGGCTTTAGACCCGGATCTCTCTTATTCATAGTCCTAGTAGTATTAGTGAAATGGTTGTATTATTCAAAGAATTTTGCCTCACCATTCACCCATTTTCTTTTCAAAGGGTTTCAGTTTATCTTCATAAACTTGAAATCATCAGGGTAATGAAGATGTTTTCCCATACAATTACTGTTTCTTACTTATTTATAGAAACACCTTTCACTTTTAACATCATGGATATAAATTTTGAACAAAACAAGCCATTGTACATGGAACTGGGATTTTTCATATCCTATAATTGAATCATCAACAACCTACACAAAACAATCTTCTGCCTTTGATTCAATAGGTACAAAAGACACATTTCCTAATATTTTAAGATAGAAATTTCACCTCTCCCAGGACACAAAACATACTGAACAAACATAAATAGAATCCTATATTCTTCTTCCATTTCAATATTAATCACTTTCCTAGGGATTCTAATCCCTGTAAGTTTAGCCAAACCTTCTTCATAACAGAGGAAATCACTAGCGAGAGGCATCACTACAATGTTTTAATCAAAAATCCCTTCCCGAGGTACTCTTAAACATTCAAACCATTCTACAGAGGAGATGCTCACACATACTCCATTTACCTTTGAAGACATTTGGTTCTCATTCTCAGACTACTCGAATTTTTGAGACTCATAAAATTCCTTCACTAGTATAGGGTAATAAGGTCCATTTTTATTAGGAAATCATTCCAAACAATCCTAAGCTTCGAGTTCCTTCAACACCAGAGACATTCATGATAGTAGCCATTCATAACATAATTCCTTTTCTACCATGATTTCCCTCTTTGAAAAATTTGTATTGATCAGCTTTCCCACTACCTTGCTTCCACTAATAGAATCTACTCAAGGTCTTTTAAGATTCATTGCATCTCCTGCATCACTGGCCATCAGTCACATCAATCATGCCATGCGATCTGGAGTGGTTTGGGGGTTTCATCAGATGGTTAGGATCCAATGTTATGGAGCAAGGGGCTTGGGGGAAGACTGAAGTGGGTTGAAATGTGGGTTGTACTTTATTTTTATCGTTTAGAGATCAAAAAACATATCAAGTAAAAGAAATAAGTAATACTAAAAAATTTTCTGATTTTGGAAGAAAAACACAAAGTCCTAGAAAGTTTGACTACCAGTATGCTGCCAATGGTGATGTCTTTACAGTAATATCCAAAGGTGATGTCCAAAGGTGTGGTTAACGGTGAGGTCCAACAGTGAGGTCAAATGGTGATCTCCAATGGTGAGGTCCAATGGTGATGTCCTAATGTTGAGGTCCCAATGGTGAGGTCCTAATGGTGATTTCCAACGGTGAGGTCCAATGGTGAGGTCCTAGTGGTGAGGTCCTAACGGTGAGGTCTTTACGGAAAGGTCAAAACATTACAGTTTATCCTACCTAACTCATGTTTGATGTAATTTAACCTCTCAAAACTAAATCAAATTGTGAATATATCATATAATTGGTGTTCAATGCTAATGAATTTTAGAGTGATATCACCTCTTTGATAATGATCACTCAAGAAGTGATGTCTCACATCAATGTGCTTCCTCATAGCATGAGATACTAGATTTATAGAGAAGGTAATAGCACTTTTATTATCATAGTTTATAGAGACATGTCTGAATTATCCATAGTCTAGGAAAGTGTGTTTCATCCACATAATATGAGTACAACAACTACCAACAACTATATATTCATCTTTATCAGTAGATAATGCAACAAAATTCTATTTATTACAACACCATGATTCAAGTGACTTGCCCAAAATGTGATAAGTTCATGAGGTTCTATTTCAATATAACTTGCAACCCCCAATAATAGAATACGATTATCTTATTAAATCAAATGATTTTCCTCTTGGATAAAATATTCCTAATTTAGTAGTATAATGGAGGTACATAAAAATAATTTTTATAGTAGTAAAATGAGACTATTTGGGATTGGATTGAAAACGAGAACACATGCATACAATGAACATAATATCAGGGTGGCTAGTAGTAAAGTAGAGGAGACTCCCAAGCATACCTATATAGTTGGGTTGATCCACTGATTTAGTAGTTTCATCAGCATCCAACATACATGTGGTACTCATTGGTGTATCACTACCTTTATTACCATCCATGACAAAATGTTTCAAAATATCCTTATTATATTTATAATGATTTAAAACAATACCATTATTATTTTTAAAAATTTGAAATATAAGGAAAAATTTATGTTCCCCCATTTAACTCATTTGAAATTCCTCATGCATCATTTTTAGAAATCAGTGCATATGGAATATTAAGAGAATCAATAAATAATGTTATCTACATAAATTTGTACTATTAAAACATCTTTGGAAATCCTTTTAATAAAAAGGGTAGGATCAGATATTAATTTAGTAAATCCTTTTGAAATAATAAAATAAGTCATTATATCATACCAAGATCTTGGAGCTTGTTTTAGACCATATAAAGCAATAGAATGTTTAAAGTCCTGACTTGAAAATTGGGGAATTATAAAACCAAGGGGTTGTTCAAAAAATACATATCCAACTATACACCCATTTAGAAATTCACTTTTGAAATCCATTTGATAATGTTTGAAATTAATATGACCTATATAAGAATGTAAAATGATAATGGTTTCTAAACTAGCTACAGGTGTGAAGGTTTCCTTATAGTCAAATCCTTTTTCTTAACTATATCCTTGTAGAACTATTCTAGCCTTGATTAAAACTATGTTTCCATAATCATCAACTTTATTTCTAAACACACATTTAGTGACTATGGCCAAAGTTTCATTAGGTATTTCTACTAATTACCAAACCTTGTTTCTTTCAAACTGATTTAATTCTTCTTACATAACTATTACCCAAAAATAATCATTTAGTGAATCATAAATATTTTAGGTTCATGTTATGAAAGAAAGGTTGATGTTCATCTTGGTTTATCCAAAGAGCTCTAGATTATGTCCCTCTATTTTAATCACATACCACAACATCTGAAGGATGAGTTATGAGAGTTCTAATACCTCTAGAAAGAGTTGAACTAGACTCATCCTGGTTGTCTATTTGTTTAGATTCACGATGTTCAGATTATGGAATTTTTCAAGAGCTAGTTGTTTTCACTAAAGGTTCACTGTCTTTATCATTATGGTCCAGAATTGACATATCTTCCTCAAGATGATCAACAGATGTATTGGGTTCTTGTGGATCAGTCTCATAAAATTTGACACGAACTCATTCTTCTACAAATTTGGTTCTCTTATTTAATACTCTATAATCTTTACCAGTGATTTAGTAACCTGGGAAAATTCCTTCATTAATATTTGAAGAAAACTGGTCAATATTATCGTTAATGTTAAGTATAAAGACTTTGCAACTAAAAACTCTAATGTAATTAACTTTAGGCTTACTATTAATCTAGAGCTCATAAGGGGTTCTCTTATAAACAGGTCTAATTAAGGCTCTATTGATGATTTAACCAGATGTATTAATAGCATTAGCTCAAAAAATAGATAGGAAATTTATACTCAGTTAGCATAGTTGGAGAAATCTCTTGAAGTGTCGTATTTCTTGAATCTACAACTCCATTTTTTGAGGTTTTCTTGGAGCAGAGAAATTTTTATTATAGACATTTTTTGGAGCAAAAATATTCATACTCCTGATTCTAAAACTCATAGACATGATCCCTTCTCAAGGTATTAATTCTAAGTCCACTATGATTTTCTACAGATTTTTAATATTTAATAAAGTAAGAACATGCTTCACATTTGTGAGATAGAAAGTATACCCATGTAGATATAGAAAAATCATCTACAAGAACATAAACATTGTTCTTCCCATTTAAACATGAAATTCTAGATGGCCCAAATAGATCCATCTGAACCAACTCAAGTGGTTGAGAAGTATAAACATCTTTCTTTGGTTTGACAGAAACTTTGTGTTTTTTCCTTTTTGACAAGGATTACATACATTGTTAAGTGGGAATTCAAATTTAGTTATGTCTATAACTGAACCTTTCTTAGTTAGTTTCCTAAGTGATTTTAAATTTCAGTGTCCTAATCTTCTATGCCATAACCAGGATTTCTTATGAAAATCATTTAAACAAGAAACATTCTGCTTATATAATGAGTTTAAATCAACAGCATATACATTTTTATTTCTAAGATAAGTGAATTTTAAATCATTTTTAGAATTAAAAACATTGCATGAGTCATTCTCAAATTTAAAATTGAAACCATTATCCCACAATTGAGATATAATTAGATGATTCTATTTTAATCAATCAACAAAAAGTACTTTTGAAATTAATTTAGTATTAGGGTTACCAATTTGGCATAAGCCGATGATCTTCCCATTAGCATTATTACCAAATGTGAAATGTCTACAGTCAAATTTAATTAGGTTCTTGAATCATGAATAGTATCCTTTTATATGTCTTGAACATCCACTTTCCTAGTAACATAGTGTTTTATAAGAGCTCTTTAAACAATTTTCATGTAAAATATATGATGTGTAGGGAAACATTGGTACCCATATTTTCTTGGGTCCAGAGAGGTTAGAATGTAATTATTTGGGAACCTATACTTGTCTCACATGTTTCCTATAGTAAACAAATATGTTTTGAGACATGAAAATTTTGTTAGGTCTTTTAGAGAATTGTTTTTCAAAAGATGGTCCAGAACTAGAACTAGCAGAGAACTGTATAGATTTTGGAACAATATATTTTGTAATAATCTTTCTCTGTCGTGGTTGATATCCTTGACTTGTTGTGTATTTTGGAGCAATTTGTTTTCCTAGCAACTAAGTCAGGGTATCTCTACCAGTATTAAACTTCTAAAGATCTATTTTTAATTGCTCATTTGATAATTTATGTTCAGTATTTTCTTTCAATATATGAGATCATTTTTTTTCTCAATATCTAGATGAGAGTTATGAATAATATTTAAAGCATGTTCTCTTGTCAATAATTTATATTTATCCTTGATTTCATTAATGTTATTCTCAATCATTTCACAATATTCAAATAGGTCATCCTATGTTATATTCTCATCAATTTTTTATTTACTTTCATTCCCAGAATACTAAGCATTTTATACAGGAGAATTAGCTATTAGCTCTGATGTTTCTATCATGAAACATAGGTTTTCATGTTTGTTCTTTTCAATATCATAATTGTAAAATCCACTGGAGATATCTTCCAAAGCAATCAAAGTCACATTCATAAAATGTTTATATCTATTTCCCTTGACATCATGTTTATTCTTAAATTTTAGATTGGGGAAATCATCCTTTACATGTAATTTTTGTTTAAAATCATAGAAGACTATCTCATTTGTGTTGCAATTCTATTTTCTATATTTTTTACACTGTCCTTTATTATCTTACCTTCCTTTTTTAATTGTATTTTATAATGAAATTATTCATACATTAGTTCTTCTGTAATCACCTAGGAAGATCATCCAACTCATCGTCACTGTCAGACGCTGAATCTTCACAGGTTGAAGTTTCTATAGAAGCTTGAACTTATTCATTATCTTTTCTCTTTGAGTTAGAAGTCTTAAATTCTACATATTTAATTCTTGATTCTTCATCTGCTTCATGATTTACCTTATGTTCTTCTTCATACATCATCTATTTTCCAATTAGATACTTCACTAGTATCTTGCCTATGTCACATGACTCTCATATAGAAACAGAATTTCCTCTCCATCTCTCAAGCTGACATCGATGCAATCTTATCCTTGTTGTTTAATAGTTTTCTATGTTGACTCATGATATTTACTATTTCATTGAACATGAGATACATTTCAAATATAAGCTCATCAGGATTCATTTTAAAATTATCATATTTAATAGTATATGTTTTTAATCTCATTTCATTAACATTGGTTGTTCCCTCATAGGAAACAACCAAAGTATCAATGAATTTCATAAGTATTTGCTGTGGGGATTTTTAGTATCCTTCAGTTCAAGCACATGGGACTGTGTCTATAACAGACAAACATAAAATTCTACGAAATGTAAAATAAAATATCAAAATAGAACTAATATTATAATATTCAGTTTTGAAAGCTCTATTTTCTTTGTAGTTTAGCTCATGGCTCCTTAGAGTGAATAGAATGATGTTCAAGTCTTTCAATGGATGTTATCCTCAAAACAGAGTGTCACAACTCCAGGTTCTAGCATCCAAGTACTAAGTAGTTCTGCTTCTTGTTTTGAAAGTGATTTAAAGTAGTATAGATGGAAGATGAGAATTTTTTCCAAATGATCTTCGTGATGCACTTGGTTTCACAATGTAAGTGATGGATGTTTCTTCCTTGTTCCCTTTGATATAGAAAGTATGCTCTTTCTCATGCATTCGCCTCTTTCTTCTTATTTCTTTTGTTCCTCAGTCTTCTATTTTTAATTTGAGGTCCGACAATAGAAATACGTAAACCACATGCATTCATCCTCATACCTCCTACTATCTCCAGATATGGTCTCGTGATATGTCTATAATCAGCATTTATTAATTTTAGAAGCATTAAAGTTACCAAATATAACCGTTAGAATAATTTTAAGAATTTTTCAATTTATGGATTAGAAGAGTGAGCATCGATAGACTGGTAACAGTATCCTTCTCAATAGTAGGCTTCAACAACAGGCTTCATTGGTAGCCTTGAATTGTAACCTTCAATGGTATCCTTCTATTGATGGCCTTCTTTTGGTGACCTTTCATCGGTAACTTTCTATTTTGAAAAAAATTTCACTGTAAAATTAATCAATAGAACAATGAGATTAACAATACATAGTAATCAATTAATATAAACTATAAATATTTATGAAAAATGGTTATTCTATATAAGAAACATGATCATCACATAAATAAAAAATGATTTGGGATTTTCGAAATAGTTGATTCCAACAATAAATAATGTTCAAATACATATTTAATCTGAGTTTTAATAATATATGTGATAAAATATATACTAGTTAAATTTTACTACAATGGAAAATATATTTTTACATCATTGAAATTTCCATATTTATTTATTAATGTAATATTTATTCATAAGAAACTCATTAGTTATAAGTTAAATATTATATTCATCAATGAACCACTAGTATAATATTTTTAAAAGATATGACTTTTTGATAGACCCACATGTCTAGAAATGATTAAAATAAGATAAAACATTAATTGTGGATTCATAAATTTAATTAGATATGATATTGATGTCTTCGATTTAATGATGTTCCAAGATATGGAAATGGTTGTTAATGAAACCATACCTCAATGGAATATTTTAGAATATATTATTCTAAGTTAAATATCAAATAATGGGAAGTAAAGTTTTATGAAATTTTGAGTCTAATACCCTCAATGATTATAATAATTATTTCCTAGTTATATGTGTTTCAAGTAAATTATCTGGTAAATAATATAGGTTTATTAGATTCCATAATATAGGCTAATTATTGAATATATTATATATGTATAAGTTTATACTATATGTTACTATTTTGGTTTTTTTCTCATGTTCATATCACTAAATCATATTTATACAAGTTTTGGATTAGTATATTTATATAGATAGATGAATCCATTTATTTTATGTTCTACTATAATTTTTCTTCCTTTTCTATGAAAATATATTAAGCGTAATAGAGAAATATGGTTTCAAAATACTCTATGTTCCCATTAAATCTAATTGTAAAAAATATGATTTTATATGGTTATATGAGGTTCCTTATAAAAACGTGTTTGGTATTATGAAACAATATTTGGACAATTGTTTCTATGGGTATGAAGTCTATAAGGGAATATATATTATAGGGGACTCAAAATTTTAATTCAAATATGTCACGAACCGAATCTGGTCGCCACTATTAGCAGCACCAAACTTGGGTTGTGCCAAGGCCCGAAGGTCATCCCTTATCATCACGGGCTGGAAAAAGTGCCCGGGTATCAAAAAATCTGGTTTGGGAATGATTTACCCAAGTATGAAAGCATAAAACATAAAAAAACGAATAATAATCAGAATATGAAATTTTCATGCTAAAAAATTATTAACAAAACTAGATATGAATAAATTTTTTAAAGAAAATACAAGTGGTCCAAATAAAAATAATTATAGGAGCAATATATCACCAAGGACTCCACATGACTAGGGTTAATCTCCCCCAAACCGTCTCTACAACTCCGCCCCAAGGATGGGGACTAACACCCTAAACCGCCATCACCCTTAGCCTTTCCTTTACCTGAGTCAAAAATAACCAAGTCCACTTAATCCCAAGGGGTGTAAGTAGGGTGTGAGCCAAATCCCAATAAGATACCACCCAATGATTCCCAAGATGATTCATTATAATGTGAAAAATCAAGAAGTTTTAGTATGCAAAGAAAGGCAGTGATAAAATCCAAAAAATGAAACTTTCAATGGAAAACATTTTTCAAGATAAAATTTTCAGAATGTTCAAACATTTCAATAGAAATGTTATCTACTATAATGTACTTCAAGAAACATCTATATACAATTGAAAATACCACAAAAAAATGAGCAACAAAATCCGGAACACCCCTTGGCACTAAGTAGTCTCGGGCCCCGTGTACCTCATAACTCGGTGTAAAGTAATCATAGTAAAATCAGGTCTCGTGCATGAGCCACTTGTAGGGAACATACCCATAACCTAGTGGTCCCCAATCATCATCTGAATAGTTTAGTTAGCATTGTTGTTATCCAAATTCTAGGTGAAATAGGGACAAAAACCCATCCGGCCCACTAGCCGTACTAGTACACATCCACCCCACCTAGATACCCGGGCTTCCACCTTTGTGCTCAAACAAATTATGCATGCCACATGCACACATTATCATATAAAAACTCCAATTCTGGTCACTTAAAAACAATAGAGTATCTATATACACTTTATACAATTTATAACACACAAGAAAATACTTTAATTTTTTATTTAACAATTTCTCATAAACCCGCATTTTTTTTGCACCCAACACTCCCTAGAAACCCCACTTTTCACACTATATGCACACCAATAAGTTACAAAAATATAAAATGCAGCCTTATACATTTAAATTAAAAAAATATTAAATTTTAGGGAAGCCCCATGTGAACCAAGAAATGTAATCTTTGTAAAACTTCCATTTTTAAACAAACATGACACTTAAAGTTAACAAGTTCCACAACACCATTAAAACCAACTTTCGTAGCAACAAAAAAAGGGATAAACATTCCAAACAGTATTTTAATCCATATTTCATCCCAATAAAATAAAATAATTAGTTATAGGGAAGACCCAAAAGAACCAACAAGAGACATTCATGAAAACCCCCCCAATTTCTCCTAAAATTGACATTAAAAATTCATTTGAATTACAAAAACCACTACAACTATTTTTTGCAGAAACCATAAAATTAAATGAACATTAAAATTTCATAAAAACTTAAATTCAATTCACATAGATTTCATACATATGGAATCACCTAAGAAATTGAGGAAAACCCTTGAATCACCGTGCAGAAATTAATTCGCACCACCACCGCAACAATAAAGACCTAAAACATACCTAAAATCATAATAATTGGAATATAAAACCAATGTTAAACATTAGGTTCCGAACCCTACCCCCTGTTAATTTGGGACTTCATGCAAGAGGGAATAAACCCTAATAAAAAAATGAAACCCTAAGTAATTTGAAAGAGGAATGAAATGGATGCACTTACTTGAAGTATCCTGACGTTATCACTCCAAAAAAATAGTATATAAAATTGAAAACAGACAAAAATCAAGGGTGTTTTGAAAGAGATTTAGAAAGTCATTTAGGAACTATAATTGAGGGAAAAGAGTAATAATTGAGAGAGTTAAGAAGGGATGAAGTTACCTCTTCAATTCTGTCCGATTTGAGACACCCTATGAAGTTCTGGCCTAATTAGAGCTTTCCAAGAGCTCCAAGGTGGAGGGAAAGGAAATGGGAGTGCTCCTGAACCTCTTAGAGTCTAAATAGAGGTAGAATAACCGAAAAATATATTACAATAAATATGTTATTAAAAAATTGAAAAAACAATTTCAAACTGTAAAATTGGCTTTCGGGTTGGCCCAATTCTTAAATAAAAATTGAAATACCCAATTGTTATGGATTCCTAAGGGGTCCAAATTTCATTATTGGTGTTAAAAGGTAGGTTGAGGATATTTTGGAAGTTGAATGTGTGAATAATATTTAAAAATGAAATAGTTATAAAATAATCAAAAGCGGTTTTTTAAATCTGGAAATGAGCTGTCGATTTGGCCCAAATCATGAAAACTTACCCTTTCCTCCAGAAATGAATAGGAAACCGCTAAAACATATAATGAATGGAAATTAAATGAAATTTAACTTTAAAATAAGTTATTTATATGGAAATTCTCTCAACCATGAATGAATTTCTGCCCTAAATAGTTAACATGAAGCTTGATTTGAAAACAGGAATGAGTACTCTTCCTCGACCCATGAAATCTGCTCCCATGTCCCATGAGTATCACTAGCATGATAGCAACAAACCGAGGCCAATGGAATGGAATTACCTCTAAGAACCTAGTATTGGGAGTCCACTATTATCACTGGCAGCTCTACAATAGACAAGTTAGGCTCTATCTCCATTTCTTCCCAACTCAGCGCATGGGACAGATCTAGGTTGTATTTATTAAACAGGGAGACACGGAAGACGTCATGGATGGAAACCAACTGAGAAGATAAGGCCAACCTGTATTCCACATTGCCAATACTCTCAGTGATCTCAAAGAGCCCAAAATACCGCAGCGTCAGCTTCTCATGCTTCCCCAATCGATGATGGCCCAGACGAGGGGCCACTTTCAAGAATTCCCTATCACCCTCAGAAAACTCTATGTCTTGATGCCTCTAGAAAAGCTATGATTTATGATGACTCTGAGTTGTCAATAAACACTGCCTGATCAACTTGAGCTTCTCATAAGTCTCCTGCACAGGGATCGGCCCCAATAGTGAAGTCTCTCCTACCTCAGCCAAACATAGGGGGGACCGACATGGCCGACCATAGAGCACCTAAATAGGGTCCATTCAAATCGAGGATTGGTAACTATTATTATAAGAAAAATCAACCAATACCAAATGGCTATCCCACGAACCTCAAAATTCTAGGACACATGCATGAAGCATGTCCTCCAAAATCTGATTTGCCTGCTCTGTCTAACCATCTGTCTGAGGGTGGTATACCGTGTTCATCTTAATCTGATACCCCAAGGACTTATGAAGGCGTCCCCAAAATTGAGATGTGAAGCAGGAGTCTCTATTTGAGACAACTGCTAATGGTACACCATGGAGTCTCTTCACTTCTTGAAGATACAAATGGTCCAACTCATCCACTTTAGTTGTATCATTTATCGGAATGAAGTGTGTTGATTTGGTCAGACCATCAATCACCACCCAAATGGAATTATTACCCCGAGGTGTATGATGAAATACAACAATTACGTCCATGGTGACCTCATCCCACTTCTAGGTAGGAATGGGTAGTGGTCGGAGCAAACAAGAAGGGCTTTCGTGCTCTCCTTTCACATGCTGGCATGTGTAGCATCTCGAAACAAATTCCGCTATGTCCCATCTCATACCAGGCCATCAAAACTGCCGATGGACATCATAATACATATTACTGGCACCCAAATGGATAGACCACTATGACTTGTGGATATCTTGCATCACCACATTCTGCAGATATAACGGCACTATTGAACAACCCTTGAAGCACAGGATGCCCTCGGGAGACGACGACCAATCAGATGATGTCCCCCCACCATGAAGAAACTGCTTCAACCACTGATAAATCCCATAACTGGGATGCTCCCGCTGAATCCAATCAAACAGAGAAGGATTCAACTGGTCGCTCACCAATATTTCCCCTCAAATTTGTTCCCTGGTCTCCACATGCATCTGAGAAAAGAGCCCCATCAATGTCCACTCATCACAGGACTTCCTCAAAGCATGCACTGGAACCCTTCTACTCAAGGTGTCAGCCACTAGACTACCCCTGCCTGGGGTATGGACAATGTCAATGTCAAACCCCTATAAGTACTTGATCCAGTAATGCTACCTCAAGTTCAGTTCTTTCTACAAGAAGATATAAGCCAAGCTTTTGTGATTAGAGTAGACCACAAACTTCTCCCCAAATAGGTAGTGACTCCATGTCTTCAAAGCATGCATCACCACTGCCAAATCCAAGGAATGGGTTGGGTTGTTCTTTTCGTGTGGTCAAAGTTGGAAAAAGAAATACGCGTCCACATTATCATCCTGAACAAGAACGCACCCAAGACCCATACCTGAAGCATCACAATAGACCACATATCCATTTCCATCCTCTGGAAAAATCAGCATGGGGGCGGTAGTCAACCACCTCATCAGCTCCTCAAATGACGCTTAATATTCTGGACCCCATACAAACTTCACCCCTTTCCAGGTGAGGGAAGTCATCAGTGAAAAAAGTCGAGAGAAATACTTAATGAATCGCCTGTAATAACCTTCCAATCCAAGAAAACTCCTGATCTCGAACACATTCTTTGGTTGCTCCGACGACATGGCCGCACTAATTTTTTCAGGGTCCACTAAAACTCCGTTTTCCAAGATCACTTGCCATAGAAATCTCACCTCCGTGACCCAGAAAGTGCACTTAGAAAACTTTTAATAGAGGCAGTGATCCTGTAATGTAGCCAAAATGATCATCAAGTGATGTTCGAGTTCCTCCTCAAAGCTAGAGTATAACAGAATGTCATCCAGGAACACCACAACAAAGGAATCGAGATACTGATAAAACACCCTATTCATGATTTCCATAAAGATCGCTGGAGCATTGGTAAATCCGAAGAGAATGAACAAATACTAAAAGTTGTTGTACCTGCTTCGAATGGATATCTTTGAGATATATGACTCTTTCACCCAATTTTGATGATCCCCCGAACACAGATCTATATTTAAGAACCATTTTTCCCCCTTCAACTGATCGAAGAAATAATATATTCTGGTAAGAGGGTATTTACTCAAGGAAAACAGTATTTATTCCTAATTTTTACCTTATTAGCTTCTGGTAGTCAATGCACAATCAGAGGGATCCATCAGCCTTTCTCGCAAACAACATAGGAGTGGCCCAAGGAGAGACGCTCGGGAGAATGAATCCTTTGGATTCTAAGTCTTCCAGTTGTATCTTTAATTCCCTCAGTTCGGTAGGGGCCATGCGATAAGAGGTAAGAGATATCATCTATGTTTCAGGAACTAGATCAATCGAAAACTCCACATCCCACTCTGTGGGAAAACCTGAAAAATCATCCAGGAATACCTCTGGAAACTCATTCACTAAATGATGTAGTTAAACTTCAGGGGAAAGACCATACTCAAGCATGATCAAAGATAACTGGAAGATAACACTTCCCAACTCTGGGAGTGGAGGCCCTGTGCGACCTGACTGAGGATCCCATTCTCCATGAAAGACCCGACGACTCCCATCAGGTGCCGTGAAACTCACACGCCATCTGTATCAATCGATGTGTTACAGGAAGTGTACTAGACAATACATCCTGAGTATGACATTAAAAAGGTCCATATCTAAAACCATGAGGTCCCACTCCATCTCAACCCTAGACATAGAAAGCGCACAAGACGGGCACCTGAGACCTTGCACCTTCTTCTTTCCAAGTGGTGTCACCAACTCCATCGCGAAAGACATAAAATCACATGGAAAATTCAGTATTTCCACAACACGGGAAGAAATGAATGAAACAGAGGCACCAGTATCAGAAAGAGTACCAGCTATAGAAGATGCGATCAAAACTGTACCTCAAACTATCGACAGTCCCGCCTCTGATCCTGCTAGTGCAGGATCCACTGCATGGAGATGTCTGGTCTCTGCCTGAAGATGACTGCTAGTCTCTAGATGTTCCTTGAACTGTCTCTGTCTAGAAGATTATCCAACACTACCACCACAATCTCCAAAACGATATCCCCCAGTCCTCGAAGGCTCAGACTATGCTGGCACTCCTCTTGAAGCCACTGACCCTACCCCATATGGGAGTGGCCGTGCCACACCGCAAAAGCACTACAAATTCCCCATACCTCCACACTAGTAACAAGGCTTCAGAGGAAGTGTCCAGCTAGTTAGATATGACCGAGCATCCCACATTGGTGGCACACGACTGATCTCACATCAAAAGCCACAGAAGAAAACTGCCTGGAAGTGTGGCCTGAATTGCCACATCCTTTCTTCACATGATCCTCCTACTTCCTTTTCATCTTTAAGGAGCTTCCACTTCCCACTGATGATACTAAACCATAAAAAACAGCCATGTCATTCCTATCAATCTCCACCATGCATGCCTGATCAATGACCTCATCATAGGTCCTCAGCTTATCCATGAACACCTAGGAGTATATCTCTAGTTGCAAGCCTTTCTCAAACCTCTTGGCCTTTGCTTGCTCATTAGAGACAATTTCTGGGGCATACCGAACCCACTCAGTAAAACGGTTGGAGTAATCCATCACAGATAGATTCCCCTGAACAAGTTCCATGAACTCTCTAGACCTAGCATATGCCAACACCTTAGGGTAGTACTGTTCATTGAAGACAGCCTTGAAATCTCCCCAGCGCATCTGCTCGTTCTTCCCAGACTGAAGCACTGACTCCCACCACTTACGGCTATGACCCTCCAATAGAAAGGAGGCATACTTCACCCCTAATCTCCTCTGGTGTTTCCATGAATCTCAAACATATGCTTGATCTTATCAATCCATTCTTCTTCATCCTGGCATTCTGAGCTACCTTAGAAGGTAGAAGGATTGTTTTTCAGGAACTCTTGTGCTTTATCTTTTCATGGACCTATCTCTTCTGCCCTTATAGGAATAGGAGAAGGAGATGGTCCTTATTAGAAATCATGGATAGCCCGAACCACAACCTCCATGAGCCTCTGATCAATCGGTGTGGGAGAACTCTCTCCAGCTTCCTCCTGTGAGAGCATGGGAGCTTTCAGGGAGGCATGTTGCTATAAAATGAAACAGTCACAAAATAATATTCAATACCACAATTATGAAAATTTTAATCAAATACATATAATATAAATAAAATAAACACATTTTAGTAATAAAAGAAACAACTACTCCACATCTGCCTGATGTCCACATGTGGTCTGCAGCCCACACGTATCACCTGGATGTGAATTCAATCCATAAATTCCAACATCCCCTGGTGACTCAAGTTCTGCAATGGGAGCTATAGGCCAGACACCCTACTCACTACCAAAACCCCGAGCCCTGACAGTCCTAGCTTCTGTCTATCCTGACTCATCCCAAAATATCAATATAACCCAACAACTTTAACCTCCTCTGATACGATTTTTTGACGAACCGAATCTGGCTGCCACTATTATTGGAACCAAAACCGGCCCGTTCCATGGCCCGAAGGGTGTTCCCTAACTGAATTATGTTCACTCCCCATTCTAGTCCTTTTTATCTTATTAAATATCAACGTACACCCAATGAAATAGATAGATACTTAGGTCACATAAATTAAATAATGAAAATCATAAATATGTTTTCAACAATATGATAAAATATTCACTATATCAAATCATAATAAAATAGATGGGTATTATAAATATTTAAACATATCATAAAAAGTGAGAAATATTGGTTTCAAAAGAATTTCATCATTTCATTATAGAAAACCCATGAAAAAAACAACATTAAAAAACATATCATCTACATAAAAAAAACCCACCAAAATAAATAATTTTTATTTAATTCTGGTATCATATCACTAATAAATCATAAGTCAAATCAAGGGTTATTGAATTTTAGTAATAGAATACCATTAAAATATCAATAAAATAATGTTGAGGATAATGAACTTTCAATTTTTAAATCACTTATTTAAAATTAAAATATTTTCATAATATCTTGGAATAAGTTGTTATTGAAATAACCATGGCCAGATGTAATGTAATCATCAAGTTATTGAGTGTTCATGATTGTTGCAATTTAATCTCTCGTCATATAAATTAACAAAAACATGTCTTTTAGTTTACTATAAATAAAAAATGTACCAAAATGATAAAATGATTATAATATCCCTTTAAAAACATTTGGTTAAATGTAATACATTGTTTAAATGACATTATAAAATCCTCACAAAAGCTAAAAACATTCATGTTATTTTATAATACATTGATATGGAAGATAATGGGTATTTTAATGCAGATAATGATTAATTTGATTTTCACTTCAAATATTCATTCAGTCTATTATATATATAGAAAGAGAAAATGGAATGAAAATATGTAATATGTAAAAATAAAAATGGGGAAAACCATGATATTCTAGCAAACTATTTCATATAATATCATTACCCAAAGATAATTGTAAACAATTATGATAAATAATAAGATTGTAACATAAAACCCATACATCCTAGTCGACTTCCTTCATACCTTTTTGAAACTAGTTTATATTAAATATATTTTTTTTTATAAAATTATAACATAACAATAATCACATATATCAAATAATATATCATTTTCTTAAATCCTTTTATCCGTCGTTTTTTAATTAAAATCAATATTTTATGAGATAATTACTTCTGTTTTCAGGTTTTTTATGGTTTGGTTGTATTAATACATGTAATTTTTTCATGATTATATCATATAAAAAATTTTGTTTCATAATAGAAATATCATAAATATTTAGTATTTATATTTTGTGATCTACAAATATTAGGGATAAAAAAATAAATTCAACTATTATTATAGATGGTATGTCATACATACAAATGAATGATGTTTCAATTTTTCGACAGGTAGAAGAAAAAATGGTATGTATTAGTCAAAAAATCTAGAATAATATATATATTAATCAAATCTATCCTTATTTATTCATTAAAACAGAAATGATAAATAAATCACACCACTTTGTAGAGGAGGTAATCCTCATGTATACACAAATAATGTCAGTGGTTCCCAAAACAATTGAGGGTAATAAGGTAGATATTATATTTTACTTATAGAAGTATGATTATATCATAAATTTAATATATAAATATAATTCAAGAATATAATATATGGTTCTTAAAATTGAGTTTCATCTCTATATCGAGATGGTAAGTCGTACACATGAACAAAACAATAATTTCACTTCTATTTTGTTACAGAAGATAATGGATAATATTAGTTTAATAGTAATAATAACAAATTTGAATATTGAAGATATTGGATATATGTTTTATCATAATACCATATATTTCGTAGAATTAATAAATTATATAGAAAAAGAAGGCGTTCGGTTAAATATTTATATCTTCTTGCAATGAACTCCATTAGATATCTTCTTAAGGACCATAGGGTAAGAAAATTGTGAAGAAAACCTCATAGATAATTGGCTATATATGTTTGAAAGATATAGTAATAGGTAATGGTCAATATATATGGATCTATATTTTCTGTAAAATAGAAATTATTGGTGTCATTTTATAAGGAAGGGTAATGACATGCATGGGAAATATTAAAGGATTATATTTTATTAAGTCATTCCCAAGAAAAATGATTCAAAATAGTCAAACATTCAAATATAATATAGACTTTGGTTCCAATACAATATTATGTTTAATTTGGATATGTTAATGTTCTATTTTTAACCTTATGTATTGGCCTATCACCTTAGATAACCCATTTTACCCTTAACAACGAGAACAATATTTACACTCTTAATCAGTTATAATTTTAACAATTACTTATGATATGACACATAAATAGACAATGGATGAAATTTTAGGCCATATATAATCAGAATATTTCTCATTCAAGTCCATTATAATTTTTAAATATTTCAATAAAATAATATTTTTATGTGATATAATTAATGTTAATTTTGACACTATTCATTTAATTTGACATAATATACATAATGAAATATTTTTAATTAGAATCGCATATATTTTTACAACACGAATAAATTTAATAAATTAAAAAATATTGTTAAATTATAATTATCTTAAATTATATTATCTTTAATAGTTATAAAGTTAAAAATTTCATTTTTGTTTTACATGATGAAAAATTATCCAAATATTGTATTAGAATTTAATGGAATTATATTATTACAATACAATTATATAACTTCTCATCATGATGATAAATTAATTATCATCTAAAAATACATTTATATTCAGTGAATATTGGATTTGTTTCCTTATATGATTAAAAAAAAGGAACATTTCAATCTCTGAGAGTGACACATTGTATCATTCATTTATTGTGATATTATATTTGTCATTTTCATTGAAAAGATTCATTAAAAACATAGATTTCATGAATAAAATAATAAGGGTTGAATGAAATTTATCAAATTTGTATGATAACTTTAAATATTATCCTAATTTTTTAACATTTATTAAAATGATTTTCATTTCATCAACCTCATATATTTGTCTAGAGTTAGTATTCATAGAGAAAAAATATAAAAGAGAAAAATTTACCAAATTTAAAAAACTTGATGCAAAATTTGTAATCATTTTTTTAATATTCTATTTAAACAAGTTGATAAAATTAGTTTTACCTTAATTTTTTTAAATGTTATGCAAAAATATTTTCAGAAAAATAATTTTTAATCATTAAAATGGATTTATTATTATCCCATGTATAGTATATATATTAGTAAATTGTTCAAACAATTTGTTAACATATATAATATATGAATTTAATTAAAATCATTTTCTAATACCAATAAATTTAATTAATTATGATAGAAATTAAATTGTGTGCATTGAATTTTTTTCATAAGCACATCTCTTTTTATTTTCAAACTATTTTTATTCTAATTTATAATTAATTAATAAGAAATGAATTAATTTTATATGTTTAAAAAACATATAATATTAGTATTTAGTTATCCTGATTCACACCCTTCAATCTAATGACTTTAAATTTTTTTACTATATTACAAAAACTGAGGATAATTCTGACTCATCATATCCAAAAGTTCCCATATAGCTACGTTAAATTTGTGTTTTAATATAAAAAAAGTTTTTAGGTGAGTGGTTATGATTTGTAGATACTTTTATATGTGATCAAATGTATCTATTGGTTTTTCCTCATAAAAATAAAATCATCTCAATATAATGAATTTTTTTTCAGTACATGTGATGTATGTGATATTTACTATATTAGGAGAGATATATTAGACATTTCGTGATGTTGAGAGTGGTTAATTATAGTGGAAATTGATACACTATGCTCATGATATGGTCAATATTTTATATATGAATGATATACTTAGGGATTAGTTATCTCTTCTATCCAGGTATAATTACCTTATTCTAGTAACAATTTCATAGTAATAACCAGGAAAAAAAAAATCAAATTCTATATCATTCTAATTTATAGTCAGAATTATTTTTACTCAACTCCAAGGTTCCATTATGCATTCTTGAATGGGTTTAGTAATTTCTTTCTTTTCCACATATACATCTAGTCCTAATATAATTTTTTTCTAGAAATTAATTCCAAATCATGGGAGGTCTACACTAAAATTCATTGAGGTATTCATAAGTATCTATCTGAATGTTTAGTGAAATTGTATGAAAATTCAACAAATGAAAGGTGTTAATCACCAAAATCAATGAAATACCTCAATACGTCAATCAAAATTACTTCTATAGTTGGAATAGTATTCCCAAACCTCCCATCTACTTAAGGATGATAAGTAGTGATAAAACATATCTTTGTATCCCACGCCTCCAAAACAAATTTCAACATATTCAGGTTAAACCTAAAATCTAGATAAAAAAATTGATAGTTTTAATACATAAAATACTTTTAAAAAATTAATATATAATTATTTATGACAAAAAATATATAATATTTCTCAAATGGGAACAAATTAAACTAAATTTTTATGTTGTCACTTAAATCCATGTAGTACTGTTCCCTCAAGATTGTTTGGGTAGTCTATGGAAAAAAAATCCATAGTGATGTTTTCCCATTAATACTATCATATAAAAAGTGATTATAAAAACCTCATAAACTTATTTCTCTAATATTTAACATATTTACATGCTAAGAACCATGAAACATTATTTCTAATATCTCTATTTATGTTGTCCCATTAAAAATACACTTTAAATTCTCTATACATCATCATGGTTCTTGGAGGAATAGATAATGTTGAACTAGGAGATTCAGACAGTAACTCCTTCAAATTTAGAATAGTCAAGACACAAATATAGTTCCTAAACCTTATAATCTATTATAAATCATTATTTAACTAATGAATATTTATCAGCTTCTTTTTCAACCCTACACATTCCTCATGTGACTCTTTAATATTCTCTTGGATATATCGTTTAACACTCATCGGATAAAGGTATGACCTATCCCCTAATTTATTTATTTCCAGATCCATCCATTGAATATCAATAAATATTTTATGTTTTTTATCCACATTATATATAAGATAGAATGTTCTTTTAGAATTGGAGAATCTTCCACCTTGTTCAATTTTAGAGGGTTCTAATGTATTTAGAAGTCATAATCATTAATTACCTCTAATAATATTGTTGTCCATATATTTAAATATTTTATTTTGAATACATACTATTAGAATTTATTATTGGTATATATGTCATAACGTTTTCAATGAAGAAAAATCTTAAATATCAATAATTAAAAAAGTACCGATGTTAAATCTAAATTCATAGTTGGGTAATTGTTCTCATGGAAATTTGATTTTTGTGATGCATATGCAGTCACAATATCATTATTAAAAAGAATGAAGCATAATATACATATTGTATGCATCACTATAGATTGAAACCCCTTCTCCACTATAGTGTATTGTAGGCATAGGTGTGCTGACTATCCTTTTCTTATGTTCCTTGAAAAATACTCAATTTAATTCTTGAAAATGAACATGTATCCAATTCAAGTTAACTTGAAAATAGGATTATATATCCCTGAAAATGTATCAATGAAGAGATGATAATATTAAAAAAATCAATGAAACATATGGATTAGAGTCACATTTCTTTTTTTGGGCAATGTTCAGAAACCAATATCATTAATGGACACAATGATATATACTCGAATGAGATTATATGACCCACAAAATAATAAACCCGGTAAGAAAAATTCAAAAATAGTAAATTTTTCATAAAATTATCCTTTATTGGGGTCTTCAAGATAACAATAATTCCATGTAATTCATCTTCCTTACTCCGTAAATAAAGAGGAATGTTGTCTATAATGACTACCTCATACTGATTGAGGTAATCTCTGATGACTCTATTAATTTAATCCATGTGTATATTTCGATAATTATTGATTAAAAATGGAATTTCTATAAATTTGTTTTTTAGATAACCTTTAAATAATTTTATTATTATGAACAAAATTCTTCTTGACCGTCAATTGATGGTATCCTGAATGAAGTTTAATACTAGAAAGGTTGTGAGATTCATTAAGTTGAATAAAAAATTTACAAATATCTATTAAAGGAAACATTCTTATGATTTTTTTTCCTTTTATGTTATTAAAATTCAATTCAATGCCTGATTGATCTATATTTCTAATTAACACGAAGAAAAGATTGACCCTATGGTGAAACACATTGAAAAAAATCAATTTCCAATATCATCTTGTGGTTTATTCATTAATTTCTCTAACTCAATCAGGACTATTTTATGTTAATATTTTGAAATATTTGTAACACTATTTAGGAATTCCATTATTAACTCAACTTCATGAGTCTAGGAAATTTAAATTTACTTTTCCAGAAATATATCAATAAACTCCAAAAAAATATTTTATCATTTAATTTTAGTATTCCCCAACCATAGGAGATAAACTCCCATTTTTTATAGAAATTAATACCCACATATTGGATGATATTTCAACCCAATGATCATATTTATCATCGAATAGATTGAAGTTAAATGGTTTATTATTAATCATAAAATCAAATTCCCTTCCTTTGAAAGTGATGTTAGACTTATGTAGATTAATATACTCTCTACCTATGATAACATCAAATTCGTCCAGAAGGAGAATAACATGATATTCATGAATCTCAATCCCAGAAATTAAAAATAGTGAAAAATACATGAAATTAGATGTTGTCATCATAACATTATGCCTTTTTATAGAAAATTGAACATTTAATAATTGTGGCAATACATTTATACAATCAATGAATTATTCTAATAAAAATATTTTGTAGATTCATAGTCAAATATGAAATTATTAGTAGTATAATGGATGGTATGTGTACCTTTCACCATTTCATTTTAATTAAACTAATTAGAAATGGGGATCACATGAAATTTCAAATTTTACTTTTTCATAAGAGTTTGTGATATCAATCATACTCCTTAATCTTAATATTTGGGCACTGGTTATTATAACTACCATACTAATTTCATATAAAATAATGGGTTGTGGGTGGTGAATTATGTAGTTCGTTATATGTATTTTCATAATTTTATAAACTCTTCACAAAAACATTGTATTTTACTAAATGGGGACCTTCTATTCCACACATAAACCATTTACTAGTTCCCACAATATATTTTTCTCCAATTTGCCATTTAAATATTGATCATAAGGGAAGACTAATCATCTTATCTCTTTGGTTTTTAAAATTTCATTTTATTTCAATATTTTCTCTTGTAAAAACAATTAGATTGAGATGAAAATACCATATCCATATCCATGTGGATTAAAATTTAACCAATATTTCCATATCTATTGGAGTTCCATTTTATAATTCAATTCCTAGATTTTTTTTAGTCCATTAAAAATCAATCCACAATACATTTTGTTTGGATAATAATATCATAAGTGTACCTTTCAAGACTTCAAATAATTTACTCATAAGTAATAATAGATTAATCAACCTTATATTTTAACTAAATGAATTTATTCTCCATTTTAATATAAATTGAATGATGAAAATTACTATTGATAAATATGATCTTAAATTCATCCCAATCCATAAAGTCAGTTTTGTCATTTTTATTCATATTTTTGATAAGTGTAATTCTTTGAGATACATGTTCATTAAAATGATATATGGATGGAATAAAAACCCCATGATTCAAACACTAGATTATAAAAATTATATTTTTGATGATATTGATCCACTTTCTAGGGGCCAGTAGATCAACAAACCCACTAAATGAATTTTAACGTTGCCTTATGAAGGATTCAATTAAATATTTCTCAATCATTAAAACATTGTGAATATGAGTTCGATTCATAGCATGTGAATGTTGTGTGAGAGTGAAAATGAGATATATCATTCAATATCTTAGAACATTTAGTTTCTAAGAAGGATAATCATTAAATTTTCCATCATATTAATCTTTAACATTATTCCTTTTAGTACTGGTAATTGAATGATACCAAAATGAATATTGTGAGAAATAATAATCATACTGGGAACAAAATTGTCATGATAAAAAGCTAATATAATTTATAAATTATTTCATCTTATTATATTAAATATTTGTTTTTATCGAGGTCATTCAGGATCATTTCTGACACATTAGGATTGTATTAAATAATATGTTTTTTCCATGGGGTTCTCACTAATGTTTTCAGATCTTAGATTATAATGGATATTTAAACATTTCCCTAATACAAACTATATTAATCCTAGATATTCATAAAAATATATAACATCATATTATTTGAAAATTATTTACATAATAAAGGGATCACCATTGAATAATAAATTTCCAGTATCCTGAAAAAATGGATATAAAAACAACCTATTCAGAAATAAACTACCTCTCCTCCAAATAAGTTCATCAAAACTAAAACCCTTCTTGAAAAATTCATATACAATACATTTTTTAATAAACTGTAGAATGTAATAAAAATAAATGTCTATTTCTGATTCTCAGTAGTTTTAAATAATATATATATTAATGATTACTTAAACATAAAATGAGAATAATGTTATAACAATATTAGAATATCATTTGAAAAATTAAACCCTTAAAATTATTGATAATAATATTAAATCATTGAATTAATATTCGATGATATTAATACAATAATCCTAATGTAATAAAAGATCATTAGCCACAAATAGTTTTCTAGTATACAAATAAACATATAAATTCACTTCCTTAGTAGTAAAGGATAAATTCTAGGACTATCATAGAGGAATATATTATCTAATCAAACCCACATAGTATTCATGGTTGACTCCCAAGAATATAATTATTGAAAATGTCCCTTAATAGACTAGGTTCACTCCTCATTACATTCATGTTTGTCTTAAGAGTTATCAATATTTAACAAATATATTGGAGGGAGATATTATTCCCACCAATAATGTAATTTAATTCCTACATATGTGTTCCAGAATATCATAAAACATTAATCATATCAAAACCCATGAAAACATTGGGTTTGAAAAACATCTCATCATATAATAAATCATATAAAATAAATGGGTTTCAAGAATATTTCCACATTTCATCATAGCATAAACTGTGGAGAAAAAATTGATTTTGAAATGGCCACTTCAGCAAAATCATAAACTATCTATGGAATGAATAATAATTTAATTTTTGGTTCATATCCCTAAAAATTAATACGTAAAATGATTGTTTATAATAATTGATTAACATAAACACCATTTAAATAACATTGAAACATTTTTTAGGAAAATAGATTTTCCATTTTAAATCACTTATTTTATAGATATATTATTAGAAATTTTCATAGAAAAAATATTAATTGATTATTAAAAGTGACACATAAAATAGATGATTCAAAAAAATGATCATTCATGATGGTAGTAAGTTTGATTCATTCAGTATAAGTTAAAAAACATTCCTTTTATAGTTTTGAAAATGAAACAAAAAGTTCATCATTCAGAAAACAATAAGGAACTTCCTTTTGGAAAAAATTAAAATTCCAACATCGGTTAACATGAATTTTAAAATAGAAATATAATATCCAAATAAATCGTGAAAAAATTTATAAAAACATATTTAATGAATAATATGGTTTTTATCAAAGATAAAAATAAATATTATTTTCCTTCAAAACATTCTTTCAATCTCTTATGTACATAAAGAAGGAAAAATTAATGGAGAAATATTATTATAATTAAATAAACATATTATACTAATTTTCATTATATTCTTGACTATTACATCATAATATTTCATCACTGGAAATAAACCATAATAAATCCTCAAAAACAATTACATTATAAAATAAAAGCCTCAGTTCAGGTCTGAAATCCTTCATACATATTAAATCATCTAATATAGAAAATATGGGATTATTATAAATTTATAATTTAGTTATATTATTATATATGAAACCATATTTTATTTACCTATATTCGTTTATAATGTTTTAATTAATTCTCCTTTATTGAACTCAATGTTCTTGGTGATAACTTCTTCCTTTTCAAGTTTATCTTGGCTTGGTTATTTTTTCCCTTGAACTTTTATTAAGGTTCTATAATATCGATAATGTTTATTATTATATAAATATCATATTATATATATAGTTTAATATAATGAATCATAGGATAGAAGAATTAAATAATCTATTCACGGAGACAGTAAGTTATGTATATGCATAAGCATTGTCTTCATTTTTCTACTGATGGATTAAATATATGTTAAATGTAAATTCACCTTTACATAATCATTATTATTTCATATAAATAATATATATATATATATATATATATATATTCCTAAAACAATTCTATATTACAATCCATGTAAATTAAAAAACAAATCACATCGCTTAATAGAAGTGGTAGTCCCCACATACACACAACCAATTCTATCATTTAAAAATTAACATATTGGTTATAAAGTATATATTTTTATTAGAATTACTTTTTAAAATAAATAAAAATTATTTTAAAGAATAATATAAAAACATGTAGAGAATGAATGAGAATGAGGATGTCCCTGGGTTAGAAACTAGTGGGATTTAGCCAAAAACATTTTCCAAATTTAGTAAGTATAAGATGTATTGTGAACGTCCATTACTTTGAAAATTTATAAGAATCATAATAATATTGACATATAAAACTAAAATATACTTATAATAATATATATGGTAAAAAAATAAATACAAAAAATGAAAATTGGTCTCTCATTTTTTAGTCCTGGAAGTCCAGAAGAAATCACAAAATTCCCCTTGCCAAATTCACATCCCCAATTACTTTGGTCACTGATGTAGTTTCCATGGATTAAAAAAAGATAGAATTATATTGAATTAGGGGATCACAGTTCTTATAAGTTTAAAAAAACTATGGACATATAGAAGGAACCATTTCCCCTACTAGAAATATATAATGTAGAAGATCTTATTAATGGCTCAAAACATGAGAACAAATAATCCATGGGGGATGGAAGAGGCCTTCAGAGATTAGTGAAATGGATCTCCAAGAAATGGTTTACATGGTTGTTATTATCCTAAGAAAAAATATCATGTTTTCATATGTGAAACTTGGGTGACATACCTTCTAGTCTTCCCCAGTAGAATAAATAAAAAGTACTGTTTAGCTCACCAAGGTATCACCTGAAGGATATCAATCAAAACTCATCCAAGAATCACCTAGGTGAATAACCATTTAGTACCTCTCTAATAACATCATTGTTGGACCACATATTACCTGATTATCCTATAATAATAAAATCAATCCAATATCCACTACAAGGACTCCATAATCGTATGTTCAAAACATGGGACAATGAACTGTGTAATTTTGAAAATAAATTAAAATAGAAATAAAAATCCGGTATTTATCCAACAAAATAGGTTATATACACAAAATACTTACAATAAAGAATTAATTTTATAAAGAGGATCCAAAGTCATCAATGGTAGAAAGAAATACCTCTATTTGAGCTGCACAATCTACAATATATGACATAAAGTGAATTGTGTGTTTTCTATTCACACAAGAAATACGTAAAAAACTCTACCTTAGGGAAATATATCTGAACATAAAATTAAGTGAGAGTGGTAAAATATAATATTTCATTCATAATATCCCTATATATCATCACCATCAACAACTTGAGGATAAGTAGTTAAATCAGAATACCTCTTGTAGTGAGACCCTATATTTTCTTTTAAGATGTCATTTTCCACCTACCATCCATATCCCACCCTCATTCAATAGTGGATTATGATTAGAGTTCAACCAATGGGATTTTTATGTAGCTTTAAGTCCCTTCTGAGACATGGTTGTGACACATTTTCATATTTAACTATTTATTAGTTCTCACACCAAAACATTAGTCATGTGGGAGTATAGATATATGGTGATTGTATCACTGGAAAGATCAAATATATCAAACATGACTCATTGTTTGTGTAATAATGAATATTTGAAAAAAATAAAGGATTTGATTCATGTACTCACATGATATGTAAGAAGACTCCATGATGTTCCAATCCAATAAATTAGATTCTCTACCACCCTTATTGGGCCACCTTCCCATTATGATCAATATACCATCTTGGTTGATTTAATCCATCCAATTCTTTCCAAATATCCCTATATGGCCCAAATTTCTGGTAAAGTTCATTCCATCTAGTTATATCCCAATTATGATCAACCATAAAGTGTGGCATAATAATATCTCCTAGAACATACTTTTAGGGTCACATTCCATGTAGATTTCCTCCCCACATGACATTAAACTCTGTTGTAACTTCCTTGTCAAATAACCCTAAAAGGTATGAGGAAAAATTTTAAATCGAACCAAGAAGTTTGAATTATGAACCATTTCACATGGATACAAATGAATCCATTTTAATGGGCTGGATCCAAGGATCAAATTTACAACCACCACTATATATGGAAATAAATACCGGAGTGAATAATTATGTGGAATTAAATCATAAAATCATAAATTAAATCATCATAAAAGAATAACCAGACAATATAGAGAACTGTTGACACATATAGATAGTTACACCCTTATGTATACATGATTATATGTAACTCTGAAGGGTGGCCAAGATTAGTTAATTTTCATAAAGGATTCATTAAAATAAAATTAATAAAAAAGAGTGTCATAGTGTAAGAAATAATACCCCTCAATACGGTTTGACAAGCCCAAAATCCCATAATCATAACCAATGTGAGTCCCTATGAGTCATTGAATTTTTTTTAGTTTACCACCTTCCTTGGAAAACAGGTCCATGTAACACCCTGAAATTCTAAAGTAAGGCCATTTAATTCAATTTTGCCTATGGAACGCAACACCAAGCATGTAAGTGAATATAATATCTCTAGTATTTATAATATATTTACTATTTAAAATAAAATTCAATATGTATTTAATATCTTGAAATACATTCCATTCTGAGTTAACATATGTTGCACGCAACAACAAGTTTATTTAGTGGCTTGTGTTACATGCTAGACCATGTTATACAAAATAATGACATTTTCTTTAAAATATTATTATTTGATATAACAAGATATAAACTAGAAGTTAAATTATTTTTTATGAGTAGGATTAACAACCCATTTAAAATTTATGTTTCTAAAAAATTATAAATCTATCTCATTGTTTAAAAATTAATTATAAATGAATGTAATAACCAATTTAATATAAATAGAATGTTATAAAGAAAACTAGTTTTGTGCTAAAAAAGTTGTTTTTATTTAATAGATTTAGTTAATTACAATTTTTGAGAGGTATTAACTTAATATATATATATATATATATATATATTATCAATTTATTTATATTCATCTATTATTTTTTATGGGCATCAAAGAAGAACAAGTCCAATTTTACATATAAAAACATATATTTTATCTAAGCCACTTTTACTGTCTATTAATAGAGAACTAATTTTTAAATCCAATATTCACCCTTTTAAAAATTTAATTTGTTAAAATAACCTCATATTTTATATAGAAACAAATTTTTTCGGTTATAGAGAATTATATATATTTTTTGTGTTATTTCATTTTATTAATAAAAAGTTAAAAAATCCTGAATTTTAATTCAAAACAGCCTTTTCTATTATTTTATATGAAAGGAACACTTATATTTTAATTTCATTAAGTTTAATTAGATCATATTTTTTCATTTAACTTAATTTAAGTAATTTTAATACATTCCACTTTAAAATTGACTATTAAAATATAAAATTATTTTGGAAGTTTTACGATAAAAAACAACATTGTCCTCCCACATGTGATATTAAATATAAATTTATTTCTGCCACTTCTGTTACTAGAATATGGAAAAAATATTTCAATATTTTGAATCAAAATAATTTATAATTTATAGTAAGTTCAACTAAAATTTTTACAAAAAATATTTGTGAATGAAATTAAAATTAATTACAATGATTACTGTAAAAGTAATCATAACAAGGGACTAATCCTTAATCGCAATTTCCCAAATGACATATCAGCTTTTAAAACACATATTTTATTTTCATTAAACTTATATTTTTTTGTTAAATTGTTTTTTATATTATTTATTTAAAACTGTTTTTACACCTAACATGTTTTATAAAATACCATGTGAGTGTTCTTCGTTAACTATAAAAGCTCATCACGTCTCCCACTTACTCACACCTCTCATCAAATTTTGGTTTGACCTAGAGCTATCCAAATAGATCTTAGACATACCTCCTCTAAACCTATATGACTCAAATTGGGCTGTAATCAATCCCGTGAATCATTTTGTGCAAACCAAAAGGAGTTAACTGATTAAGAGGAAACATATTTCCTTAAGCTCATAAGTTTCATTAACATTATCCACCCACCCAAAAATTATTATTCCACATTTATTTAAAAATTAAATTATCCTAAATATAATAGTATGTTTTTATTCTAATTGTTAGTAAAAAAACATACACACATAACTATCTAATGGTTAATGAATACACTGTTTACGTGTACGACGAACAACCTCCTCAAAAAAGGATGATTGTTCATTTTTCCATTACCACCACTCATGGTGGAAATTATGAGGGAAACACTATAAATATGATATATATGATATTTATTATCTGTTTCATATTATTCTATTATTTGAAAACACATACCTTTATACATTTTATTTTCTGTAATTATGATAACATCATTGGTGGAAATGTGGAATACCGCCCCCTTAATGTGATGTGATTTGATCACACTGTACATGGAATATATAATTGAAGGATTTAATTAAGAATATGTGAGATAAAATATATATTTTATTCATGGAAAATTTACCTTTCTCAAAATATAATATATATTATTTTTTTATTACCATTTCACACACAGGTAAAATATGATAATGTCATTCGTGGACGTGTGGCCTACCACCTCCTCAACATCATGGGATTACTTTTACATAAAAAGAATTATATATATAAGTATATATATAAAAATAAAATATAATTAATGATATAATTATCATTATGTAAAGTTATATTGTTACTTACGTTCTTTATATATCCATTGTTGAAAAATGGGAACATTACTCATGCGTACGTAAGGTCTACTATTTCAGTGATTGCGTTGTTGGTTAATTTTTCATAATAATAATTAATTATTATTATGAAAAGTATAATTTATATATATAATTATAAATTATTTCATGATTATTATTACTTATATGTTATATAATGACTCCTTTGACCATATTTGACCAGTGAAAGTAGTTTTTTACACATATATCGAATTTTTTCAAAACACCCAATGCAAGATTAGTAGTTTATATAGTTGTATAAAACATGGTAATAAGTCAAATAAAAGTAATTGTATGCATGAAAAAGGTTTTTATGAATGTATATAAATTACATAAGTTTATTATTTAGTATTATAAGTATACACTATACAAGTTGGACTCATAGTTAGATATTTTTCATGTCACTTTTTACAATTGTGAGACAAATGTCATATTAACCACATAATTATTTTCTGTGGTGTGTATACTATCCATATTCGTTTAATATGTACTAAATTATTTTTTATTCATTGTATTTAAAAATTTCAATTATTTTTATTCCTTTGTGGGGTTTATGATTGAAAATGTTCCAACATTGAATGAGACACATTGGAATGTTTAAAGATTGATTTCCTCAAAAATAATCATAATGATCTTTCAATGGTATTTCCATTTGAGAAACATTTATTACTATTATTCAAAAAACCATTAATTTTTATCTCTTCTAGTTATTCAAGATTTTTTTCATGTTTATGTACCATTTCCCCACTCTATTATAAACAAAAAGTTTTTTAAATGTTAATTTGAAAACCATGCATTATTTCACTATTTAGTAGATGAAAATAGTTTTTCCAAAAATTATGTTTTATTAAAAAAAAATTTAAATTAATTTTTAAATAAATTTATACGCATTTTTAATTTTACCAATGTTTTTAGTGGAATCTTTATGTCTCTTTCCAAACAAATTTTTTTTCTAAAATTTCACCATTAAAAAGTAATGTTCATTTTATAGGTTATGACTTCTATGGATTTAACCACTATCATTTATTTGAATCTTAATTTCTTTTTTAAAATGTTTATATTTAATGAAATTATTTTCAAATTTCTTTTTAAGTAAATGGTTTTTCAAATTTTCTTTAAAAACAAAAGGATGTTTTCCTCGAGAATATTTTTAAATCACCATTTTAATGTATTTCTAGTGATCAATGACAACAACCCTTTATATTAGTCCACCAGTGATATTCTTTATTGATAACATCATTATTATTCCAATGGATGGTTTATGATTGATTTGGACAAGGATAATATTCACTTCCTTGATTCATTTTTTTGTCTACATAAAATATTCAATCTCTTATGACCATTTAACATTGAATTTTCCCAAAAATTATCTATTTCATTTATCATGGATATTAATATTTCATAGTATAACATTTAACATAATGTTTCTACTTTGATAGTTTTTTGATCATTTTTTATAAATATAGATATTTCAGTATTCCTTATTAAATATTGATATTTAATAAGGCATGTTATTTATTTCAATTGTTATATTTAAGAAATTATTTGGGTAGGAAATTAAAGGATAATACCCGACTTTATATAGTTGCTAAATGAATCCTTAGTTTATGATGAGACTAATTATTTTTGAAAATTAAACAGGGTTCTGTCTGTAGTTTTACCCATATTATGAAAGGTCTTCATGATATAGGATTTCATGTAACTTAGACATGATGTCCAAGAATAATTTATTTCATTAATTTAGATTCATGTATTATTTATTCATGATATTTTTCATTGACATATCTATAGATGCATTCAATTTTTTGTTTACTGATCAAATGGAATGTGTGTTAGTTTCTTACACTACAATATTTATTTTTAATTATCTATTTATTTTTATGTAATGTGATTCCATTTATTACCTTTCAATATTGTTTATGAACTTCATTTTAATATTTTTGATTTTATTGTTTTTTTCTTTTATTTAACCTTTAATAATTATTATTCTCATTAAATCATTATTTATTCCACTATACTTTACCGTTATGAATTTGACCTCACCCTTATAATATTTATTTCCCTAGGAAACCTAGAATTGTACTATGAAAGATATGCAGGATTATAATAGATGGAATAATGTTAGTATCCTCCAATATATTTATAATTCAGAATAATTTTATGTGGTAATAAGTGTATTAATTTGTAAAGAAAGACTCATTTATGTACTTTTTTACCAATATTACTATTCTCTCAATCCCTAGGGATTTGATCCCTTGTAATAATGATAATGTAATTGATATAATAAACCAACTATAAGCTATTTGAGGAAGGACTTTGTAGTTGGTATCAAATAAATTTTAATAGAAACCATGGGAAATAGTTTAAAGGAAACATATATTAGATAACATAACCCTAAGATGGAATTTGAGGATATGTATAGATGAACATCCTAGAATTATGATTTGGTAGATATTATGTGGTTATTCTTAGGAATACATCCTTAGATGGATACTATCAGTGGATTTGGTTTTGGGACCTATGTACCTTGTAGTTAAAACTCTGACAAGGTGTGTTAGGCCTGATTCGAGGTAACCTAGTACATGAAAATGAGACATACTGCGTACCTAGTTTGACTCTCCAGGGGAATATTCTTTGGATAATTCACATTCCCATTAAAATAAATTATGAAGTATTTTAATTGATAATAATAATAAATGGTCGACTATAAAACTAATTCATTTTAAAATATAGTTAAGGTGTCATGATTTATAAATACAACTAATTATAAAATTGATAAACCCTTGACCAATGAAGGATCTATGTAGAAATAAGTGGATGAAGTATTGTTTTATTGGTGTTGTGTTAAAACCCCTAGTTAAAGGATATTTAGTTATTAACCTTATTTCAAGGATGTCCGTCACATTTTTGGGATCATCATAGGAATTATAATAATATTGTTTTAGAAAAGAGTAAAATGTGTGTCGGGTGACAACCAATAAAATTCGTAAAGGCGATGGGTATTGAACCCATGACTGAATAATGATAAGGGATTCATGCATCCACTGACCAACACATTTTTCTAGTTCATAAGACAATTTTTTTGTTGAAAAAGTTTATGGATAAATATTAATGAAAATCCAACAGTATCTGTTTTTGGGTTTAGAGATTAATGACCTTACCAAATTATTTTTGGAAAATTTTTAGGGGAAATAGTAATAATTTTCACTCTTTTATCGCCTTTAGGATCTGTTAAATTAATATTTTAGTGCTTGGGAAATCAATGTTAATTTTTAGATATCCATTTCATATAGTAATGGATAAATTATAAATAGATTGAATCAAAATAAAAGGATTATTTTTTGATAGAAATATATCATGTATGTAAATTTCCTTATATTTTAGACATTAAAATAATTACCCAACATTTGTAAAATGACATAGGAATTAAATTTTGTATGAATACTATAATTTTTGTTGATCCAATGGTCTTTTAAACCATCACCTAGTTATGTTTTTGAGGCCCTCAACGTTCAATGTATTAGAAACTTGTTTTTGATTGGTGAACTCATTAAATCCCTATAAAAATTTACATTTTCCCTCCAACTAAATATCTCTAATTCCCACTAATTTTCTCCCACATAGTGACCTAGATATATGTTAATACAAGTGACCTTTTTAATTACCATTCTACCCTTTTAAGGGATGTTTCAAAAACCCTTATCTCAATATTGGATTTCAACATAAGAAGTATATAAGAACTCTACTCTTTTTTACACACGTAAACATGATTTATTATATAAACACGAACTTATGAAAATCATGATGATCAAGTGGTCTAGTGAATTGGAAAATTAAGAACATTACATAACAACTTAGAACACAAAACCAAACTTATTTTTTGAAAAAATCTTTTACATGACCACAACATTCTTTCATACCTAGCATTGCATCTGTAATCTGAGGACATGCATAAGAAACAGATGAGCTATAGAGCCCAATAAGGGAGTAAGAAATGCATAAACTGATGAATTTAGTAAATGTTTGGCAATAGGAACATCAATGAATCCCAAGAGAAACATGAACATAAAGGCATGATATATCATTATTATCATAACATAGAAATGTGGAAACAATATTAACATGATATTAGAAAGGACCAAGGATCATTGAACATGTAGCATGTTTAAACCCTCATTTCACTTGAATTAGCATGAGTAAACCATCATTTCACATGATGTATCATGATACTAATCTTTACCCAATGCATTGGAGCATAGTTATGGAACAAAATTCTTAATAATTTTAATTTCATGCATAACTATTCCACAATGATCATACAACATGAATTCATTAAACACCATAATTTAATCCATGAATCAGAGATGTCTAATACATTAATTTATTTACTAAATCAAAAAGGGCATGTTAATAAAGTTGAAAACTCTTGATAGTGAAATGGGTATGGTATTCACATACATGAAGTTTGGCATAGTAAATTTTGGTGTAACTTCAGCAGCATAAAAATGTGTAGTAGAACAAAGAATATTTATACTATTCATGTGATCACTGTGCGATGGTGATAGACTCATCGGGTGGCTCAGATAACATTACATGTGTGGTAATCTCTATCAACATCCAATTCTACCATAGGTGGTTCCTTTCAAGCTTAACGTCTTGAAGACAGCCTTGGGCTTGGACAATAGTGAATCCCAGAGATGCCACCTCCTTTCTGATCTCTAATAAATGGGCTTCGTACGGAGAAATTATACTATATGTGACCATTGCATCTTTTGTCTGAGAGAATTGTATTTATTAAATACATATTTTTATACCATTCATGTTATCACTATTCAATGACAATCTTAACAATGATAACAATTCGTAACAGTATTTTAAAATCAAAAAACATAAATCCAATGAAGAGAATATGTTTTAAATAACAGTTTTATATATTAATACACTTAATCATATCAAGAGAAATTTTCATTATTAAAAGTTTGGGTCATTACAATCTTCCACATTATGAAATTTCACCATTGAAATATCCTTTTCCCATATTAAAACAGTCGAGGGTAACTCTACTCCATCACTTCCTATGATTAGCACGTTTCTTCTTCTAATTGTTTGTTTCTCTAAAACACCTTGAAGAGGTGTTTTATCTTATGTCATTTTACTTTTACTCTACGATTTAAGGTCTAAACCAACTTCTCTTCATAGGATAGGTCATTATCCAATTTTACCACTTCTTGATTTGGTACATGAGATGGTTTAGGTTTGTACTTACTCAAGAGTGATATATGGAATACATCATGTACTTGAGATAGGTTAGGTGGGAGTGCCAGTCGATTGGCCAATGTTCCAATGTGATCAAGGATCTCAGAAGGGTCAATGTAACTTGGAATAAACATTCCCTTCTTCCAAAATCTCATAAATTTATTCCACGAAGATATGCGGAGGAATACCATGTCTCAAACATCAAACTATAGGTCTCGTAGATGATTATCAGCATAGCCCTTTTGTCAGATCTGAGCAGCTTTAATGTGATACTAGATGGTCTTAACCTTCTCCAATATTTCATAGACCATTTGTAGACATAGTACTTTTCACTTCCCAATATCATCCTAACATGTCGATGTTCTCCACCTCTTCCCATAATGTGATTAATAACAATCCATTTGAATGCTTGAGTGGAAACTGTTATTGTAAGATAATTTAACTAGAAGAAGATGATGATCCCATCCTCCTTTGATGTCCATTGATTATTCTCTCAACATGTCCTCATGTGTTTGGATATTCTACTCATTTTGTACATCAATTTGAAGATGATAAGCCATACTGAAGTTTAGCACAATATTAATAACATGTTGAAGACTCTTCCAGAACATAGAGGTGAATGTTGGATCTCAATGGGATTCAATAGATATTGGTACTCCATGTAGCTTTACCACTTATTTGATATATATTTGTTCCATATTATCTAATTGGAAATCCTATTGAATTAAAATGAAGTGTGAAATATTTCTTAGATGATCCACAATAACCCATAAATAATTGTTTCATTTGGATGTGTTCGGATGTTTGGTGACACTGTCTATGGTGATGTTCTCCCATTTAAATGTTTGTATGTGTAATGGTTGCATCATCCCCTTAAACATCTACCTCTCAGCCTTCTCCTGTAGACATACTAGTCACATTGATGTATACTCAGCGATATCCTTCTTCATGTTATCCCACCAATAATGCTCTTGGAGATCAAGATGCATTGTTTTGTTTCCTAGGTGAATGGAGAAATTTCAACTATGTGAATCATACAAAAGTTCTCTCTTTATGTCCAGATTAGATGAAACGTATAGTCTTGACCCAAATCTCACAATTCATTCATCATTAACATTGAAATCCAAGGATTTCCCTTTTTAATAGTTTCTAATTACTTCAGAATTCCCACAACATCCTTTTGATCACCCTTTATCATTTCCAAAATATATGGTTGAGAAATCATTTTTGAAAAGATTAATGATGTTCCCTTATTTATGATTCCCATGTCTCTCTTCATCAGATATAAGAAGACTGAATCTTTCCCAATTCTCATAAATGATAGAATCTCCAAGACCATTTTAAATACAACATCAACCTCCTTGATCATATTCCCATTGTGGTAATGGGCTGAGCAGTCAAAGACTTTTTTCAGCTCTAACCATCATCATTGGCGCATGTGAAACTCTTTTTAATTGAATATATACATCAGGATTTTGTGATCTCTGTATATTTCGAACTTCTCCCCAAAGAGGTAACATCGCCAAATTTTCTATGCAAAGATTATTGCAGCCAACTCCAAATCATGTGTTGGTCAGTTTTTCTCATGTACATTAAATTGCCTTGGACCATAAGCAATACCATTGTCATTTTCCATCAACATATATCCCATTACCTTCTTTAAAGCATCACTAAATACCACAAAAAGTTCTCCACTTGTGGTTAGTGTGAGAAAAGGAACATTGATAACCCTCCTTTTCAACTCATTTAAGCTCTCTTCACATTCATCACTTTATGAAAACATGGCTCCCTTCAGAGTTAACCTAGTAAGAGGGTTTCACAATCATGAGAAATTTCCCAGAAATTAGCGATATTATTCAGCAAACCCTAGAAATCTATGGATATCTGACGTCAATTGTTTCATCATCCATCCCTCTAGTAACACCACATGGTTTATAAAAATAAATGGAAATGCATGAATCATTTATCTTTTTAGATATTTATAGCTAGCCTTTTCCACTTCAAGGTTTTGAATTTTGAAAAATGGTCATCTACAATTATGTTCAGTATGTCTTTTGTAGTCCAATAGAACTAACTTTTTTTGGTGAATAGTAATATACCCTTATAAATAGTAATATTAATAGTAATATGACCCTAATGAATACTAAATTGTGTTATTATTTCATTTTTTAAGGATTTATGATAATTACATCTTGGTTAATTTTTCAATGTGATATAAAAGTAGTTATAGTTTTTAAATTATTAATTTTTGAACTAAGTATGATTTTATTTAAAAAATTTATTAATAATAATTAGAAAATTATTTTCAAAAAATGGTGTAGATTTTTGAATTCTACACATTTAGAAATGGTATGTGTGAATTTTTCTGATTTTTAAAAAATTCTTGAATTTTCGAAGAATAGTGAAATATGGTAAAATACCATATATTCCAATAATCAATAAAATACACTATTTATGACAGCATAAGTGATGTCAGACCACTTAGTTCAAACTCACATGCCATTATTACTATTTGGGGTCACATGAATTAAGGTCATTCATAGTATTGAGGAAATATATTATAATAATGATTAAAATAATGAACAATACCCCCTCTCCTCCACTATATATACCACCCTCATTCACCTCTTCCTCCCATACCTCTCAAGCCTTGGGACTTACTTATGTTCTGCCCTATAACCCTCCCAAGGATCTTCCCCACGTCCTATAACTTTTGGTCTCACTAAAATTCCAAAACCAAAGGCCATAAGAAGGATATCAATGAGAAGAGATCAATAGGATGTTTAAACAAGTCAGAAGTAAGACAAGCCTAAGATAAGGAAATTCATAACCAGATTTCCATTATTTGGGATAAACATATAATTCATTATTTATGTTGTATTAAACTTGTTTGTGTGATGGTGAAAGCATGACTGATTTTCTCCTATCGACCAGTCATGATTCTGGTGCATTGCTAATGTGTATAACAACACTCGGTTCGAATCCTCGGCGATTATACTATTTAATAGTCGATTGTTTTTAGTCGATTTTAATCCATTTGAGGGGTTTTTTTGAGGAGCATATGAAATAACTTCTGGATTATGTTTTATTATAATTGATTTACCAATTTGATAAATATTGGTGTCAATTCATCAATATGTAGGTAAGATTGTGATATTCTTGGGCCTTGTTTTTTATTGCATTAAATTAACTGTCATGTCACAATTTTAAGTTGATTGGAATTACTAAGTTTTAAGGCATTAATCCAAGACATAAATTAACTAGGATTCTAATCTCAATTAGTAATTAATTGTGGAAGTGTACTTATTGTTCAAATAATCCATTTAATCCATACATTAAACAAAATATGTCATTCATCTATGACATATTAAGTCCAACATACATAATTTTAATTAAAAGAATACTCATCGAGCAAAATATCTCAATCATTTAACATCACTAAATTATAACTCACCCCAGTGAGAGTTATAATCATCCATTTAAATTATTATTAATATAGTTATAATGATTATTATGATAAATTAAGAAGATAAGAAAAATGAAGGGATAAGAAAAGAGTGGTACGTCGAACACACACACAAATAATGATAATAATTAAAAACAAACATTAGATTGAATGAGAAAAAAAATTAGGGAAAAGGATTCCCCTTTATTCAAACTAATATAATAACATCAATATTAAACTACAAAAGGTGTATTATAATAAGAGATATTGAAGAATAAACATTCATCAAAATAGAATTACAAAAAAAGACCCACAAGATTACAATAATGAAAAACACAAAAGTAAAAGGAAACAAAGAGAGGAGGAAGGGTATCTCAAGAGGAAACATTAGTATTTATGGTCCTCTAAATCCTTTGTGAAGGATTTCATCATTCCAATATGTTCTCCTCTCATCAAAAATTTCAACTCCTTTGAAGGAGGGGAGGGGGATGTATTAATAACCCAAGGAAGTGGACTATTTTCTTTCTCAATATGTTCCTCCACTTTCATCACTAATTAGCCTATTTATACAGCCTAATCACGAGATATCCTATTCCTTAATGTTGTAGATAATAATTTAGGTAGAATTATCTCAAAATTTGGATTTATTTGGACTTACGGGGCCAATGTTATGGCGGTTTGATTAAATAAAGTTAAATATTCCATTTCAATCCATACCTTTTGTGAGGCCAAAATGTGTACGGGTTTATCAATAGAATTATCCTATCAAATCCAAAAACTTTCTTTAACACAGTTGGGCTTTTATATCCCCTCTATCACAAAGAAAAATCTCAGCTCCATTTTATGAATACATCATGAGGAATGTCATGAATAGTGTCCATCATTTAATTTCCGGCCAGGATGTTGGGATGTACGTTAAAGTATCAGTCGGTCCCATTGTTTTTTGAGTATGGACTTAAAATATTTAACCATGACCCCTTCCTTTGTTAGACGAATGTTAGAGGAGAAATAATGAATTTTAACTTCTGGATTGAGCATAGTAATTCAATCTTTATTGATGATCCAGTATATTCACAAATTCAATGTGCCTTCATTTGTGGTCTATATGACCCTACATATGGCAGAAGTGGCCAATTATACCTTCTAATGAAATGTGAGAAATGTAATAAGGAATCCTAAAAAACATGAACCACACTATTTAGATGGGTAGGGTGATATTTATAAATAAAATACTAAACCGACTCAATTACAATACATATTAAAATGATCAAAAATTATACCTAGTATTAAAACATAAATATTTCACACAAATTATGAACATTTCGTATAAAATAGGTAAAGGGAGTATATAATATGTGATGAAAATATTAATTACATAAAATCCCCCACACATAGTCTTGTGCATGTCATCATGTGCAATAAAACAATTATAAAATAATTTTCACTCACCAACAAATATTAAAATTTTGTTTTCACCAAATAGAGGAGGATTAGACAATTTCACTCATCCATATTGATTTTTAGCACATGTAGTTAAAGATAAAATGTTAAAAAACAATTCATTTTTTAATTCACAAATTTAGAAATGGAAAATTGTGGCACTGAAAACATACTTTTCTCAAGATGATAAAATTAATCTTTGGAGCTTCACACATTCACCAACCAAAAGTGAAAATTATAGAGTTTGAAAGAGCTCTAATCTTCCATTTCCTATATTAAAGTGATAAAAAATAATGAATTATTTTTAGGGGTTTTTCTATGTCTATAGGATAGTAGGAAGATGATATCCAAAAGATAGAAAAAAGGTGGTAAAATACTAACATGGAAAAAGAAATTCATATTTTTTAAAAATGAAACTTGGAAGGAAATGGAAATACATATTTATAGGGGAATGATTGTGTGAATAATTAAACATGAGAGAAATACCAAGTGGATGAGAAGTTGAAATATTTACAAATCACAAAACCTCTCCCAATGACATAAGTGTTAATTTTTTCTTTCCTTTTTTTTGTATTTTTTCAAAATTTGAACTTAAAATTGATCTCAGACACATCTCCTAACCCATGTTTGATCTCCTCATGACAGTAATTGTAATAGTTATGATAAGATCAAAGGTTGACGAAGAGTTATTTTTGAAATACACAAGACACAACCCATCTTTTGTTCTTTTTTGGATTTTATTTTGGATTTTTTATTTTTTAACACTTGCCAATAACATTTACAAAATTAGATAAAAAAAGTACGTTACATTCCCTAAAACTCACTGAATGAAAACCTCTCCCCCATACTAAAATGAATGGTTTCCATCAAGCATATGATTACATGGGGAAATCGATAAAGGGTACCCAAAATAAAATCAATTCCCCCCCACACTTAAATTTTAAAATATTATTCAATGAAAATCCATGTTGATATTTGGTGAGAAAAATGTATTGGGATTGTAATGTGGCTATCCAAGAAAAGGTTTTCATAGGAACGAAGGGGATTTCAAAAGGAGGATTAATGTAAGGGAAATGGATGGCTATTTATTTAATGTGATTCTCATGTGGTTAAAAAAAGCCTCTATCATTTTAATACACAATAATGTAGGAAATTCAGCTTGATTTCCCACAAACTCCAGACTAAAAAATGGCTGTGACAATTTTTTTTTGAAACTATTGCCATAAGTGTCCTTGGAATGAAAGAAAATGATGTTCCTCATGGGTGGGGAAAAACATATTCCAAATCAAAAAATGAGAATTTAACATTTGTTGATTTTGACATAAGATTCATTATCCAATGTCATGATGAAACCACATAATTTTTGAGATGAAACCATGTATTTTGACTCCCCTAAATGGTTAGAAAATATTTCAAAGTTTGATGGTGAGTAATAATTATTTTTTTTGATTTTTCGCATTTATTTAATTATTTATTATTTTTTGTGTTTTTTTAATAAACTCCCACAAAAAAGGGAAATATAATAATAAAGGGTTTGATAGAGAAAGTGGTAGAAAATGAAATAGATATGAAGAATAAGAAATTGGTAGAGAGAGAAATAGAGAAGGAGTTAAAGGGAAAGAGGTGCCCCCAGGTTTGGATTTGGTGGGTTTCCATCTCCATCCAGTGGTGGGATTACTGTATAAGTTGGGTATTCAATGTAAGTCGATGTGGATCCAAGATTGTATGTCATCTCATGGTGATGATTTAACTGATATCCATTAACAATGAATGTCCATTTTGAAGAGGGGTCTTGGACTTGCAATGAAAAAATGGGTAAACATGAGAAACAATAAAAGGACCCTCCCAATTAGAATTAAGCTTACCTAGGTGAATCCAAAATTGAGAGTTGAAAAGTAATACCTCTTCATTTTCATGGAATACCTTTATCAGGATTTTTTTGACATGGATTACCTTAGACTTTTATTTTTATACATTGTTATTCTCATAGGATTAAAGTCAAAGCTCTTCCAGATCAACCAATTGCTAAAATCCTTCCTCATAGGATTTTTCACTATCCAAATTATAGGTTTTCACTGCCCAGAATTACTTATGTTAAACTTAAACATTAAAATGTCATTCTTTACCAAAAACTATCCTAAAAGGAGACATCACAATGAGTGATTTATAGGAAGTTCGATAAGCCCAATGTGCATCACCAAGTCTTTCAAGCCAGTCTATTCTGGTGGGGTTTACATTTCTCTAAAGAACTCTTTTCACTTAGCTATATGAATTTCAATCCACGCCATTTGTTTGGGGGTGATATGCAGTTGACATTTTTTGTACAAAACCATTATTATTCAAAAATTATTCCATGGTTTTATTAAAAAAATGAGTTTCTACGCCACTTATCAAGGCATGTGGTGTGCCAAATTGGTGGAAGATGCGAGTCTTTAGGAACTCACTAATAGTATGTGAATCATCCTTTCTAGTGGGTTTCACCTTGAACCACCTAGAAACATAATCAACTGCAAGAAGAATGTATGAGAATTCATTGGAAGGGGGAATGGTCTCATGAAATTGATGCCCCAAACATTGAAGATCTCAAAGAAAATTAATGGATTTTGGGGCCTTTCATTTCTCATTGAAATTATTCCAAACATTTAGCAAGTGGGACATGATTCACAGAACTCATGTGAGTCATTGAAGAGTGAAGTCCAGAAGTATCCATTGTGTAGGAAATTTCAGGAGGTCCTTTTTGGTCCAAAGTGGCCACCACCAGGCATTGTGTGACAAAATTACTAGATGGAAGAATGTTCATTTTCATCAACACATCACCTAATTACCATGTCTGAAGTAGTTTTCAAATGTTTATTATCTTCCCAAAAATAGTATTTAGAATCAATTTCAACTACAACTTTCTTTTAAATCATATTCAAGAATACCACTATAAACCAAGTAATTTATAATTGGGGCATACTGTGGTATTTTTGGAGTGAGAGACGAAAGGTGACTAGTTGGAAATTCTATATCAATTATTTTAGAAAGAGATGAATTAAAAATTCTACACATGTGATCAGCCACATGGTTTTCTTTTCCTAGTCTATCTTTGATTTCAAGGTCAAACTCATGGAGCATTAGGATCCATCTTATTAGTCTCAGTTTTAAATCACTTTTAATGAGTAATAACATTATCGAAAAATGGTCTGTGATGATGATGATTTTGGAACATAAGAGATAGGGCCAGAATTGTTTTATAGGAAAAACCCACTAGTAAAAGTAATTTTTTAGTGACTGTGTAGTGAGATTGAGTTTTATGCAATGTTTTTGAGGCATAATAGACGACATGAGGTTTTTTTCTCTTATTTGACCAATAACGGCCCCAATGGATCTATCAGAAGCATCACACATCAACTCAAAGGGTAAAGACCAATCTGGTGGTTGGATTTTAAGGGAAGATGTAAGAGCAATTTTGTGTTCAAAGATGGCTCTCTTACTAACCTTATCGAAATGGAATGTGACATCATTTTGGAGCAACCGAGTAAGTGGGAGGGAAATCCTAATGATGTTATGGATGAATCAACGATAGAAACTAGAATGAACATGGAATAAACAGAGGTCTCGAATATTAGTGGGTTCAGTAATTGAATGGATTACTTCACTTTTGGCATGATCAACCTCAATACTATCTTGTGAAACTATGTTCCCAAGAACAATTCCATTTGAAACCATGAAGATACTTTTTTCAAAATTTAACATAAGGATACAATTGAAACAATTTTGGAGGACTATAGAGAGTGAATTCAAGAAAGATTCAAATGACTCACCATAAATGGTAAAGTCATACATGAATACTTCCATGCAGTGTTCTATGAATTCAGAAAAGATACTCATCATAGACCTCTGGAATGTTTCAGGATAATTGCAATGTCCAAAATGCATTCTTCTTTATGAATATGTTCTAAAGGGTCAAGTGAATGTAGTATTTCTTCGGTCTTTAGGTGCGATTGGGATTTGTAAGTAGCTGGTGTGTCCATCAAGAAAGAAATAGTGTGACTTTTCGGCTAATTTTTCTAGCATCTATTCATGGAATGGAAGAGGTTATTAATCTTTTCTTGTTTCAACATTCAAATTTATGTAGTTGATCCGCAGACACCATTTGTTCATCACTCGAGTTATGACTACCTCACCATGTTCATTTTTGACAATAATTATCCCACCAATAATAGGTATAACATGAATTGGACTAACCCATTCACTATCTGTAATTCGGTAGTTAATATAAGCTTGAATTATCCTGGTGATCTCTTCCCTAACTACCTCAACTATGAGTGTATTGAGTCTTATTTGTGGATGTATAACTGTTTTGGATGATTCCTCAATATGGATCTGATGAACGCAAAGAGTAGGTTTGACTCTTGGTATGTCATCTAGGTTCGAACCTATGTATTTTTTCCTCTAACACTTGAACATGTTTGGAATCCTTAATTTTAGTATGTGAAGAAAAAATAATGATAGTATAATAGTGATCATGGAAATGAAAAGAACATTTAAGATGTTCAGGAAGTGGTTTCAGATTAGTCTCATCTTTCATTTGTGGGTTAGAAAACTCAAGAATGGAAGAAGGGACATTAGTTGCATCAGATTGATTTCCCATAATATTTTCCAAGTTGGAGTAGTAGGGATCCATGTTGATGTGGGATTAAAGAGAGTTTTCATGTTCCTCTAGATTGATGGATTCTATGAATGAGAGGTCAACATCAAATTCACTATTGATAACTTGGTTAATCATGGTGCATATTTTTCAAGATTCTAACTATGTAGAACAGGATGACCATGATGGAATGGAGTTCAATTGAATCTTACATGATTCATCAGATGCATGGATTGATAATATAGAGTGATCCTCAGATGGGTATCGCATGTCATGGAAAATGTTGAATTTGACTAGTTGGTCACCAAATTCAATGGACAAGATGCCTGAATGGACATCAAATTTCGTTCTCACTAACATTAGGAATGGTCTTCCTTGAATTAGAGGAGATCAATAAGATTCTGTATCACATTCCGTGTCAAGGACATAGAAATCAGCTGGGATGATAAGATCATTAAAATGAACAAGGACATTGTCGATTATACCCTCTAGACTAGATGTGCTTCGATTGGAAAACTGAATTACAACACCCATTGGATGTAAAGGGCCTAGACCAATTTTGGGAAGTTGGATTTGGTCATGACATTTATTGAGGCTCCTAGGTCTATGAGTGCATCATTAAAGGTGGAACTTCCAATTTGGCGTGGAACCATAATGGTCCATGGATCTTTTCACATCATGGGAATAGAACATCCAGTGGAAAAAATCTCGAAGCTCCTAAGTTGCCTATTCTGGGTGCACAATTCCTTAAAAAACATTGCATTCTTAGGGATTTGTTTATTTAATCTAATAGTGGAATCTTAAGTTCAATATGTCTAAACATGTTAATCATTTCTGGATTTGGATCAAAGGACTTGTTAGGCTTAGAAACAGCTTGATGAAAAGGAATTGGGTTCCTAAGTGGAATGGAAGGAGGAGAGGGAATAACTTTAGATTCCTTTTCATGTTTCTTTTTTCCTTTCATATTATAAGTCAACATTCAAAGGGATTTGGGGGGGGGGTTGGAGGACTTATCTTGAGTCATATCAATTGGATTCCTCGATCTAAGTGAAATTTCACTTACATTACCGTTGGGTTTGTGTAATGGTTGAGCTGGTAGTTGGGAACAATTTGATTGTTGTTGCTGGATCAATTGGGATGCAGGATGACCAATTTGTGTTTAAAATATTTTAGGCTGGAATGGGTGAAGGATGCAAGATCTTCCACTGAACATTCCCTTGGTTTCTTGGAAGAAGTGGTATTTCCCAAATTGCCATTACATTGATTTAGGTTATTCGGAAAGCGATTGTATTTGGTTGGTAATTGGGAAGGCTCACTTGGATAGTGGAATCCCGGAGGAGGAAGAGGTGGATTGATCCTTTGGGGTTGAAGAACAAAAGGGTAGGATTGTTGGAGGTTACCAACACATTGACCATATTAGAATTGGTTTGGGTTTAGATGAGGGTATTGAGGGGGATGAGAAATAGGATTCCCATATCTCATGATAGGTTTATATGTAGAAGATAAGGGCTCAAAATGGGGTTAGTTGATGTTTCTTACAAATTGAACTGATTGTTGAGGGTTGGGGTTCCGCTGAGCATATAATGCATTGAGCTCCATTTTTTCAGATGAATCACATTGATCATCTTGATGTTGCAGACATGTGTTAGTTGGATGAGATGGGGAGCTATAGATTCCACAGTTCTTGATAAGTCTAGGGAACATAGATTCTGGAGAAGAAGAGGTTGGGTCTTTTGATGCCACAACCAGTTGTCGCACAAGACATGTAAGTTCACCCATCCACGCAGTCATCATTTTTGGATCTATGGATTTAATGTCTTATACTTGTTTTACACAAGCTTCTTCTCTAGTATGAATTATTGTGTGTTCGCAGCCATGTTTCTTATGAGATCTCTTGTAGATGCAAGAGTTTTATAGAAAAGAGCACCACCACTTGTGGAATCAATGAGATTTCTCTCCATCGCCAATAACCCCTCATAGATGTATTTGATCAATAATTGGTTATGGATTTGGTGTTGTGGGAAGGTTGCAAAAATCTATTTTAACCTCTCCCAATACTCATGGAGTGATTCAATAGGGAATTGGAGAATACCACTTATTTACTTTGAGATAGAAGGAGTACGAGAAGCATGAAAAAATTTCACTAAGAACAGTCACTTCATGTCATTACATGTAGTTATGGAATCATAAGGAAGGTAGTAGTGCCCTGAATTGGCAGAGTTGACAAGGGAGAAAGCGAATGGTCAAGGTTTTATTTGTTCCTCAGAAACCACTTGAGGATTTATGGTAGAGCACACCACATTGATCTCTTTAAGGTGGAGATGTGGAGCCTCACTGGATAGACCATGGAAATAAGGAAGAAGTTGAATCAAACCTGATTTGAGCTCAATGTCAGCCTCAATGTTTTGATATTGAATACCAAGAGGTTGGTAATTTATATCTAGCATAGTATGCTCTTTAAGAGTATTTTACCTAGTATTGTTTATATCTAATTCAACTGGTTGGACAATGATAGGTTCATGAATGAGTTGATTATCTATTTTGTTTATCCTATGTTGGAAAAGTGTTCACTAAACTTTAGGGTCAAACAAATCCAAGGGATTGTATGGGGGAGATGGGGAATTCATAGTGATGTTGGAAGAAAGAGGAATATTGTTTTTCTTTCTATTTTTTTAGTTTATGATTTTGATGAGAAGGCGAGTTTGTCTTTGTGTTTTTTTTTTCAATTTTTTCAATTTTTTTTTACAATAAACAGAATCTAATGACTATATAAAGCACCATACATGGAAACGGTGCCATTTGAAAGCATAGCTGATTGTCGCATATCGACCGGTCAAATTTCTAGTGCTCTGCTAATGTGTATAGAGGCACTCAGGTTGAATCCTCGGTGATGATACTTTTTAATATTCAATTGTTTTCAGTTGATTGTATTAGGTATAGGGGATTTGTTTTCAGATCTTATGAAATAACTTCTGGATTATGTTTTATTAATATTGATTTAATAATTTGATAAATATTGGTGTGAGTTCATCAATAGGTAGTTAATATTGTGATATCCTTTTGCCTTGCGTAGTATTATATTAAATTAAAACCCATGTTAGAAGTTGCCATTGATTGGAATTCCTATGTGTTATGGCTTTAATCCAAGACATAACATCACTAGGATTCTAATCAAAATCAGTAATTGATAGTGGTAGTGAATTTATGGTTCCAATAATCCATGGAATCCATATGTTAAAAAAAATATTTCATTAATCCATGACATGTTAAGTCCAACATACAATATATTAATTCAAGGAATACTTATCAAGCAAAATCTCTCAATCTTTTAACATCCCTAAATTATAAAATAGCCCAATGAGTAATTTAATCATCCATTTAAATGATTCTTAATCTAGTTATGATGGTTGTGTCGATAAATTAAGAATATAAGAAAAATAAAGCGATAAGAAAAGAGTGGTGAGTCGAACCCAGACCCAAACAATGATGATAATTAAAAACAAACTTTAGATTGAATGAGAATGGAAAATAAGGGAAGGGGATTAAAATGTATTTAAAATATTATAAGAAAAACCTTATTAAACTATATAAAATAGATGAGAACAAGAGATATTGAAGAAGAAACTTTCATTAAAACAGAATAACAAAAAAAGGCTTCAAAGATTATAATAATGAAGAGCATAAAGGTAAAAGGAAACAAAGAGGGGAGGAAGGGCTTCTCAAGTGAAAAAATGAGTATGGAAGGTCCTAAAAAGCACATGGAAATGCTTTGGTCACGCTAATATGTTATCATATCTTCCAAAATTCCAACCCCTTTAAAGGAGAGGAGGGGGATGTATATATATCCCATGGAAGTGGACTCTTTGCATTCCCAATCTGTCCCTCCACTTGCATCGCCAATTTGGATATTCAGACAGTCGAATCTCGAGATAGACTCTTCATCAATGTTGTAGATATTAATGTTTTTTGATGTCTCTAAACAGTTGGATTCATTTGGACTTATGGAGCCAATGTTATGGTTGTTTGAGTAATCAAAGTGAAACTGTCCAATTCAATACATATGTTTTAGAAGGATAAAATGTGAATTGGCCTATCAATAGAAATATGACTTAAAATATGATTAATTTCTTTAACAAAGTTGGCCCCTTATATCTCCTATTTCACACTACAAAATCTCATCTCGATTTGTTGAATACATCATGAGGAATGTCATGAATAGTTTCCAGATTTTTATTTCCGTCCAGAATGGAGGGATGGAAATTAAAGCCTCTGTTGGGCCCTTTGTTTTTGGAGATGGGACCTGAATGTTTTATCGATTAATATTTTAATTGATATCTGATTTTTTGAGGATATTTAATTAATTTTCAATTTTGGATTGATCCGCGTAATTCAATCTTCATGGATCTTCCAGTTTCTTCACAGATTCCATGGGCTTTCTTGTGTGGTCCATATTGCCCTTTAAATCGACTAATTGGCAAATGATTCCTTATAATGATATATGGGAAATTGAATAAGGAATTCTAAAAAACAAGAACCACAAAATGTTTACTTGTACAGTGATAGTTATAAATAAAATTGTAAAATGACTCAATTGGACAACTTCTAAAAATTCCAAAAATTATACATAGTATTAAAACAATAATATTTCACACATATTATTTTCATTTCATAGAAAATTAAAAAAGGGAGAATATAATAAGTTATGAGAATATTAATAAAATAAGATGGTTTTTGTTTGTATTATGTTGAATTATGTGTATTTACAATGTGTATACATATTGCGTCTACTCTATTAAGTCTCATTTGAATTATATGATATTTATATGGGGGTTTTCCTTTAAAATCCTATTTTAAAACACGATTTTACAACATTCAATAGAAATGATTTTATGAAATTATTCATGTTTTTTTATTATGTTCTGGTTCATGGGAATTGTTTATGTTGAAGGGTGGGACCTATATCGTTTTCCAATGAATTGGTTATGTGTAAGTTGGAGCTCGTCCATATGGATACTTCTAGTGTAACTGCGATGGTTACACAAATTGTAAAGCAGCCATGAGGGTTAAAAATTATAAGATAGATGATAGGGTTACAAGTTCATGTAAGTAATGACTCATGATTCCTTTATTGTTATATTTAGGTTTTATGTATCGTGTAAATCCAGTGAAAATCTCATGTTTTACAAACTATGTATGAGGGACGAGTATGTGTTTTGAAAATGTTTTCATAAGTTATAAGTATTCATGGACTAATGTGATATTTACTTCTTTTACATCCCTTACAGTGCTTTTTGTGCTCATATCTTGTTTTTTAAATAATTTTCAAAGGTCATAAGGATGTGTAAGTCAAAGAAGGAATCTAAGTTGAATGTTTGAAAAATTGTCAAAGAAATCAGTTTTGATGCGTTAATGTTTTATATTTTGAAAGAAATGAAAACTATTTTTATGGTATCTACTCTGTAACAATGTGTAATGTTATGAATGTATAATTTCAAATTCTATAAGGATATAAACTTTAAAATATCCTCAATGTAAGAGGAAGTGAATTTTTTATTAAAATCTATATTTTGTAATGTAAAAAGGGTTGGTCCTTATTTTTGGTGTCAAAGGATGGTTTAGATAACATTTGGAGATAGGATGATGTTAAAAGAATACCGTAACTGATTTTCCCCTATGATTTATTTGAAATGTAATAGAATTAATATATTACCATGTTTCTTCATTTATGATATGTTTTTTAAGAATGGTTGTCCGCAAAAGAAACCGGGAAACTAAAGAGGACCGGCACTGACAGAATGACATCCTTCTGAATCAGCAGCCTAGAATGGAAGGGATCTGAACTAAACAGTCTGTGATAGTAATGGATCTTATAAGGAAAGAAATAAATTTTGGGGGAATTCAAGTAAGAGAAAAACTTGTGGTACCAATACGGAGCATGAAAATAGTGGAACATGTTTTGTGGCAACACCCTCTTACTTTCAATGGATCTTATGACCGAGTAGAGGATGAAGGATGGATTAAATCCCAAAAATATATATTTGATGATTTGGGGTGTTCATAAAATCAAAGTTATATCTTTCCATTTATTGTTTTGAAGGTGAATCTGATCAGTGGTGGTCAATGGTAATGAATATTAGGGATAGAGAGGATATTGAAACATTAGAGTGGGATGAATTTAAATATCTTTTATATGAAAATTATTTTCCTACGGTGGTGACACATAGGATGGAGAATAAATTCCTTGAAATGAAGTAAAATGATGAATATTCAGGTGTTGTGTATGAAGCGTACTTTATCCGACTGGCGAGGTATACTCGAAATCTTATTCAGGATATTGATAGAAAAATCAACTGCTTTTACTCAAGATTCAAGCCAAGGTATCGAAGGGCGTTGGCCACCTGTGAATTAAAAAGCTTGAGAAACTTTTCTGATGCACTGAGAGGGTAGAGATGGAGTTTGATGATGATCATGTGCACTTTTACAACAAAGAGAAGTAGAGTACCAGATGACTAGTGATGGGTAAGAATCAACCAAAGAAATCAGATGGTAATAAAATATATTTTCCAGTTTGCGAAAATTGTGTCAAGAAATCCCCTGAAGAATGTATTAGAAAAACTAGGAAGTGTTTTAAATGTGGTAAGTTTTGGACATATGGACAAAGATTGTAATGAACATGATCCTAAGAATAATCCTTATAAGAAAACATTAAAGTGTTTTAAATGTGGTTTGATGGGTCACTATGAAAATTTCTACACAAAGAGAGATCCAAATGATGCAAAGAAGACAGACTATAAGAAGGAAGTTGTGGTGAGATCTTTTGTGACTACATCAGCAGATGTTGAGCCATCCAATGAAGTAGTATCATGAACTATTTTATTTTAATAATATTTGGATAATGTTATATTTGATATGAGGTCTATATATTCCTTCATCTTTGAATAAGTTTATAGTAAATTGGAAATATTACATCAATAAATGAGACTAGAATATTTTTTAAAACATTGGGGGAAAATAATATAGTGATGAGGAATTATAGTAATCATTCTATTGTGGTATGTGGGAAGACATTACATGAAAAACATGTTGGTTTACCCTTATTCAAGATTGATGATATTTTGAAAATGGATTGTCTTTCATTTTATCATTCTCAGATTCACTGTAGAGCTAAAGAACTTGTTTTTAGAAAGCGTTTCAGTTTGTATACAAGAATGAACCCATACAATTGATAACATATCAGGAAGCTGAAAAACTATTGAAAGATGGAGATGAATTTTATCTTACTCATATTATTGAAAGCAAGGGAACTATTCAGATTGATGATGATCCTGTGGTAAATGAATACTTGATATTTTTCATGATGAGTTACCGAGTGTCCTATAGGGCTGTGAGGTCATGTTTACATTTGACTTAGTTCCTGATCCTAAGAAAATTGAGAAACCCCTATATCATATAGATCAAATAGAACTCTTTAAAATGAAAAATCGGTTGCAGGATTTTCTTGATAAAGGCTACATATTTCTTAGCACTTCACCATGGGTATCTACTATTTTGTTCGTTAAAAAATTATGGTTCTATAATACATTTCATTGATTACATATCTTTGAATAACATCACTGTAAAAACAAGTATCTTTTGCCTCACATCGATGACTTGTTTGATCTTCATCTGGGAGCTCAGTTCTTTTCCAAGATTGAATTGAGATCCAGATACCATCAGTTGAAGGTGAGGGTGGATGACATCCTGAAGATAAAATTTAGTACTAGATATGGGCATTATGAATTTGATTTAATGATGTTTTGGTTAACTAATGCACCTACTGTATTCATCAATCATAGGAATATAATATTTCAGTAGTTCATGGATATGTATGTGGTTGTGTTTAATGATGAAATCCTAATATTTTATAAAAATAAATAAAGCATTAAATACAACTTAGGGTTGTTTTTAAAACCATAAATGAAAAGATACTATATGAAAAATTAAGCATGTGTAATTTTTGGTTGTGAAAAATTTCTTTTCTTGGGAACATTGTAAATAAGTATGGAATAAAAGTTGATCCTTCCAAACCAAAATTTGTTAATGAATGGCTAAGACCTACTAATGTTACATGGATTTGTAGTTTTATTGGATCTGTAGGTTATTACCGACAGTTTTTTTAGAATATTTCACAATTATCTATCCCGATAACTAAGTTAACATGAAAGGTGGTTAAATTTTTTTGTACATAAGAATATGATGTTTGTTTTTAGGAACTGAAGAAGAAATTGGTGAATGCTCTAGTTTTTGCCTTACCTTCCTGAAATGGTGATTTTGTCTTCTACAGTGATGCTTTTTTGGAGGGACATGGTTGTGTTTTGATTTGGAATGATCAGGTAATTTCTTATGCTTCAAGAAAACATAAACCAGATGAGTTATATTATCCCACACATGATTTGGAATTGGTGGATATGGTTTTTTCTTTCAAAATTTAGTGGCATCTTTAATACAGAGCCAAATATCAAACTTATACTAACTATAAAAGTCTGCAGAATATATTCACTCAGAAGGAATTAAAAATGAGGTAGATATGACGGATTAAACTAGTAAAAGGTTTATGATTACATAATCAATTACTATTCAAGAAAAGAAAAAACTGTTTTAGAAGTCTTGAGTTAAAAACATCATGCATCATTAACCATGTTTTGTTTGAAAAATATCCCTTGATTAATGATTTGATGAATTTTAGTTTAGAAGTTATTGGTGCAAAAAATACCTTTGTTTTGTTTTATGTTTCAGTGCAGTCATCATTATCAGATATAATAAAGCAAGCACGGAAGGTAGGCCATGAGCTACAGAAAAAGGTAGAATTGGATAAAATGTGTAGGTTTCAAGATTATAACCTTGATAAGGATTTTGTTTTAAGATTTGGAATAAGGTAGTATGTGCCTTGTGATTCTCAGTTGAAGAATGATTTATTGTTTGAAGCTCATGTTTTTCCATTTTCAGATCATACAAGCAATACAAATATGTATAGAGACCTTTGGAAGTATTATTGGTGGGATGGAATGATAATTGATATTACTGATTTTACAATGATATGTCTGACATGTCATGAGGTTAATGTAGAATGGTAGTTACCGAAGGTGATGCTTCAGCCTTTGACAGTTCCAGATTAGAAATGAGAGAATGTATCCATGCACTTCATGGTGGGACTACCATGGACTTCTCGAGGTAACAGTGCAATTTGTGTTATTTTTGATCAGCTAACAACATATGCACATTTTCATTCTATTTGAGATACAATGCCTTTGTATTAGCTTTCTTGGGTATACCTAAATGAGGTTGTCAGGTTACATGGATTTCCTCTTACCAATGAATCTGACCGAGATCCTAGGTTCACTTCTATATTTTGGAAGTGACTTCAGAAGTTGTTGGGCACATAATTACATTTCAGAAGAGATTTACATCCTCAATCAGATAGAAGTCAGAACAAATGATTAATAAATTGGATGATATGCATCGAGCATGTTCAACAGACTACAAGGGATGTTGGGATCATAATCTTTCATTAGTTGATATTTCTTATAATAATAGTTTTCTTTCAAATATACAGATGGCATATTTTGAGGCATTTTATGGAAAGCAGTGTCAGAATCCAGCGTTTTGGGATGATGTCGGTGAAAAATGTTTATGGGGATAGAATTAATAGAGGAATTGGATGAGAAAGTGAAGATAATCCAACAACACATGAGGACAACACATATCATGTAGAAACGTTATGCAGATAATATAAGTATAAACTTCTCTTTCGAGGTAGGTGACCATGTTTACCTTAAAATATCTCCTTGGAAACATGTGATGCATTTCAGTAAGAAAGGTAAGCTATATCTGAAGTTAATCAGTCCTTATAAAATCCAGGATAAAGTTAGAACAGTTTCATACTGAGTAGATTTTCCTCTGAGTTTGTCTCAGGTACAAAATGTTTTTCATTTTTCAATATTGAGGAAGTATTTTCCAGATTCATCACATGACTTGAACCTAGAAGCAGTTCAACAAGAAGAGAACCTTTCTTATGAAGAGAAACCAGTTCAGATCCTTGATTGAAGGGAACATGTATTGAGAAACAAGTTAATCCACCAGGTAAAGGTTTGGTGGAGAAACCAAATGGTAGAAGAAGCAACATGGGAGATTGAAAATGCTATGTAATAAAGGTACCCTAACTTGTTTAATAAGTAAATAAAATTGTGAGGACTCAATTTTCATAATGTTGGGGTAATGTAACACCCCAATGTTTTTTAAAAATATAAATGAAAATTTTTGAAACATTTTTTGAAGTATATATATATATGAAGCCTTTAAAAATAATTTTTCGACTTCTATGTTGGGAATTTTGAAAAATGTTCATCTACAATTGTGTTCAGTATATCATTGGGAGTCTAATGGAACCAACAAGTTTTTTTGTGTGAATAATAACACACCCTTATTAATAATAATACGAATAGTAAATGACCCTAATGAATAGTATGTGGTGCACTCACTTTATATTCTTAAGGGTTTAATATAATGACATCTTGGTTAATTTTTCAAGGTTATATAAAATAAGTTATTGTTTTTACATTATTAATTTTTGAATTACGTATGATTATATTTAAAAACTAAATTAAAAATAATTAGAAATTTATTTTCCAAAAATGGAGTGTATTTTTGAATTCTACGTGTTGAGAAATGGTATGGGTGATGTTTTTGGATGTTTATGATATTCTTGAATTTTCCATGAATAGTGAAATATTGTAAAATACTTTATATTCAAATTATAAGTAAAATTCACTATTTATGACATCATAAGTGATGTAAGGACAGTTGGTTCGAACTCACATACCATTATATCTATTTTGGGACACATGAATTAAAATTTTTCATAATCTTGAGAAAAAATATTATAATAATGATTAAAATAATGAAACATACCCCCTCTCCTCCACCATAAATACCACCATCATTAGCCTCTTCCTCCCACACCTGTCGGGCATTAGCCTTACATATGTTCCACCCAATACTCCTCCCTAGGACCTTACACACATCATAGATCTATTGGTCTTACCAAAAGGCCTAAACCAAAGGCCTTAAGAAGGATCTCAAGGAGTAGAAATCAAGAGGTGGTTTAAATAAGTTCTAAGTAAGACAAGCATGAGGTAAGGGAATTCTTATCCCGATTTACTTTCTTTGTGTTAATCATCTAGTTCGTTATTTACATCGTATTAATTTTTTTTCTTTGATAGTTTTTGTTTATATTATGTTGAATTATGTGTTTTTTCTGTTTGTATACATATTCCATCCACTCTATTAAGTCTCAATTAAACATATATGATATTTATAAGGGACTTTTGCTTTAAAATCATATTTAAAAACTCTGATTTACAAAATTCAAAAGAAATGTTTTTATTCAATTATTCAGGTTGTGTGATTATGTTCTAGTTCATTGGAAATTTTTATGCTGATGGGTGGGACCTATATCTCCCTCCAATTCATTGGGTATGTGTATATTGGAGGTCGGCCGTATGGTTACTCCAAGTGAAACTACGAAGGTTACACAAATTTTAAGGTATCTGTGAGGGTTAAAAATTATAAGTTAGCCGAGTGGGTTACAATATTATTTATGTAATACCCCAAGATACATTCATTGTTATAAATATGTTCTTATGTATTTTGTAAATCTTTTGGAAATCATATGTTTCACAAAGTATGTATATATAAGGGACGGGTATGTCATTTGAAATTTTTTTCATACGTTACAAGTATTCATTGAATAAGGTGCTATTTCCCTCTTTTACATCCCTTACTGTGCTTTTTGTGCTCATACCATTTTTTAAATGATTTTCACAAGTCAGAAGGATGTGTAATACAAAGAAAGAAGCCAAGTTAAATGTTTGAAAATTTTTCAATTAAATCATGTTTTAAGCATTAATCTATTATATTTTGAATTAAATGGAAACTATTTTATTGGTATCCACTCAGTAACAATGTGTAATGTTAGAAATGTAATATGTACCAATTTATTAAAACTATAAACATGAATATATTCTCAATGTAAAAGGATGTGATTTTTTAATAAAATCAAGATTATGTAATGTAATAAGGCCAGGTCCTTATATCACTATTGCGGCTACCTTGGAGGGATCCATAGATATCCCATTGCTTGTGATGATAAGACCCAAAGATGAGTCTTCCTTCTACCAGAACTCACACATGATATAATATTCATAGAGCTTCACATTTCATAAGGTCACTCGTATAGTGCTTATATTCTCCTCATGCTCCTCCTTAGTTTTGGAGTATATTAGAATATCGTTTATAATGACTACCAAGAAATTTTCAAAGTAATATATAATTACTTTATCCATCAATTACATGAAGATTTCTAGAGAATTAATGAGTCCTAAAGGCATTAATATGAATTCATAGTTCTCGTAACTTGTATAAAAAGAAGTCTTAGATATATCTTCCTTATTCACCTTTAGTTGGTAATATCCTTACCCCAAATATACCATAGAGAATTGTTGATCTCTACATAGCCAATAAAAAAATTCATGAATTCGGGGAAGAGGATTCATGTTCTTTATCAGGATTTATTTTAACTCAGCATAATCAATGCAATGGCTCATTGAACCATCATTATTCTTGATGAAGACAAATGGTGCACCCCTTGGTGATGCACATGGGTGTATAAAACATTTATCCATATTCTCATATAGTAGTTTCTTCATCTCCTCATGCTCCAAAATAGTCATTCTATACAGGGTCTTGGATATTGTAAATTCCCCAAGAATAAGATTAATTGAGAATTCAACATCCCTTATATGAGGAATACTATAAAATTCCTCGAGAAACAATTCATCAAATTCCATCACAATAGGAATGTATTCAAGGATGGAGCTTCTTTAGACTGAGTCAACTGATCAAGATACGCATTCTCATAAGGCAGCAATATCCATGCTTGAGATGATGGTTATAAGAAAGATACATACTCCTCCTTTCACTTGTATATAATTAGGGCTCGATTCTTTAAATGGAGAGTGATTTACCTCTCATGGGAATTTATGTTGGATCTATATAGGGAAAGCTAATACATGACAATAAATTCATAAAATTACACCAGAGGGAGTATGAAGAGGTTCACTGGGATGTTCAAATCACAAATTCTGATAGGGGAGGTGGTATATTCATGAGATTCAATGATTTCCCCATTTCCGTTCTCACTGGAATTTTTACATCCTTGATTTGTGGTGCTGTTGGGATTGTTATACTAAACATTCAGTATATGAAATAATGTGTTAAACCAAAGTCAAAAATTATGATTTCTATTCTTGAATGAATAACAAGTTTTCCTATCACCACATTGTTTTCTATTGTTTCTTCAGCAGTAGTGATGCATAAAGGTAACCCATTTTGTCCAATAAGGAATTTGGTTTCCTCTAGAAATTCTTGGATTGGGGAATTGATTTTAAATGTGCACAAGTTCTTTATAGTTGAAGTAATGAACAATGCATTGAGGGTCAATTGGAGCGTTTATATCATCTATCGTAGTTGCGGGTCATTCATGTAGGAAGTTGATAGAATTGTTCCCTTATCTTGTACACATACTGTATTTCCTCATGCAGTTAAGCTAATTTCGGGGGTGCTTTTTTCTACACCTCTAGAAGGGGGGGGGGGGTGATGCAATTTCATAGCACAGTTGGATTAATCCATCAGACCACCAAAATTGAATTCCTCCATACATTTCTTATCCCCACGATACCCCTGATATTTGCCGATCTCAATTTCTATTTTGAGGGTATATCAAAAAATTTCATCATGGATATTAATTCATGGATAACTAGAAATTTTTGTAGGCTAGGTTTTAACCAACCAAAGAAGCAGTCAACCTTGCAGTCTGGGGTAATGACAATGCCAGAGGCATATTGTGCATGCCTTGTGATGTTTTCCTCTTACGATCTGATGTATTCGTTATCTTTTTTTCTTGAGGGAAAGGAAGTCCCTTAACATCTTAAGCCACGTGGTGTAAGGAAAATATTTTTCAAGAAACATTTTCTATAAATCCTTCCATTCCAATGCCTCGCTCTCCTTCTCAGGCCTCATATTTTTGATAAATTTCCACCGTTGATAAGTTTCACCCTCCATATGATAAGTAGTCAAAAGTACCATCTACTGTTCAGAACTTTGAAGGATAGAAAATATCTACTCAAAGGAGTTGATCAATTATTTGGTGATTGATGTATCAGATGATCCATTAAAATTATGAGTACCTTGTCTCATGAAGCTCTTGAATGTGGGGTGTTCTTTCATGGGGGGGGGGGGGGGGTTTAATGTTCCTCTTGAACCATGTTTCTATTTAATACATAAGTTAACTAAGAGAGTATTGTGACAATGTTTGTGATTCCCTCTACCATCAGATTGGTCATCTCAATAAAATAGTCAACACATTGATATTCACATTAATTATTAGACCGAGTACTCATATTACCATCCATTTTCTGGAATAAAAGGAAAGTTAGGGGTAACACAAAAAGGGGAATCCAATGAAAAAAATGTCTAACGTATAAATTAAATTTATTTCCATAACTTATGAATTAATAGGCTTCAATCTATGTTATTTGTGATCTACTTACCAACATATATCATAGGGTAATTTTTTTTATTTCCATTAATAATGGTTCAAACTAAGCTTATGAATTTACCAAAGTATATCCCCTGGGAGTGTCGTAACCAAGAGTTTATCAAGGCTTATTGTCGTGGACTAGTTATCATTAGAATTTATATCAAATTTTTATTTTTATTTTTTACCCCTATATACAACTGTGCCAGAGCCACCTCTACCAATTCATATCTAGGCAGGGATGTATTCTATTGATAAAACAGTTAATAAATACTCAATAAATTATTTTGCTATTTTTATTATACATATTTATCCATAAGGATATCACTAGTGTTTTCTAATCCTAATCCTAAAAATAATTAAACAAAACCTCTTATACCAACAATAATAACCCTAATTTTTATTACACATATAAAAATGATTTATTAGAACAAATATAACTTATGTAAATTTTGATGATCAATATGTCTAGTGTCATGAGAAACAAGGAACTTTACATACCAAATTATAACATGAAACACAACATCTTTAAAGAAAACTTGTTTTACATGACCAGAACATTCCATCATACCAAGAATTGAATCGGATAACCGGAGGACATGTATAGGAAAAGGGTGAGATATAGAGCCCAGCTAGGGAGTAAACATGGAATAACATAATTAATATATTACATGTTATGAAATATGTATATCAATGAAGTATAAGAGAAACATGAATAGATATTCATGATATAGCATGATAATCATAACATGGAAATGTGGGAACAACATTTAACATGATATTAGCATGAACTAAAGATCATTTCACAGGGAGAATATGTTAACCCTTATTTCACTGGAATTAGAGTGACTAAACTCTCATTTCATATGATATATCATGATACTAATCTTTACACAATGCATTGCAACACTATCAGGGCCGACCATTATTAATTATTTCATTTCATGCATAAGGGTTCCACATGGATCATACAACATGAATTCATTCAAAATTATAATTTATTCCATGAATAACAGATGTGGAATACATAATTATAAGACCTTAATCAACAAGTATATGTGCATAAATTTTAATACCCTTGGTAGAGAAATGGGTAAGGTATTCATTTACATGATGATTGGCATGGGTAAATATTTTGTAACTTCGACAGCATAACGACCTCAAGTAGAAATCGTAAAGTGGTTTTATGAGAGATAAATGGGTATTTCATAATTTATAAATGAAATGGAATGTATGGGGGTCTTATAGATACATTTCCCAACATATTTAATGGAATATGTATTCATAATATAATATAAATTCTTGAATGTAAATGAGAAGTGGGAAATCCCTTACAGGATTTTGGCATGGTATCATGTGCACATGGGAGGCATTAATAAAGGATAAAGGGTTATCCCATCATTCAAACATAATGAGTTCAGTATAGGAGAGGTTCAAAATCATACCTAAACATTTGTAATTGAAAATAAAAGGGCATATCAACATAAAGAAATTTGGACAAAAATGAGAAAGGAATAAATCCATTACATGGATGTGTGATCCCAATGGCTTGGGATATGATTGAGAGGGGATTATTGGGATCTTGGTGCACCTTCTAAGAAATTTATGGAGTTGTGGGAATGGTTTGGTAGAGCTCCAAATGGTTTGAGTGAAGAGGAATAGGAGATTGAGTGGTTTAAAAAAGGAAATGAGAGTGAATTGTTTATTATTTAGTTGTTGGACACCAAACATTAAACTAATCTGAAACACATACCATCCCATTGTTTTTTACCAGGGTTTCTGCCAAAGTGGAGTGTAAAAAATTATATTATAAGGCCAATGGCTGATCTTATTAAATAATTATTCTTTCATATGTGGAGGTGATCCACACTCTCAAGGAAATCATTTGAAAATGATAAAATGTTTTATAAGTCTTGGAGTGTCCATTAAAGCTTTGTAAAATTAATAAAACAAAAAAAAGTTACATTATTTTAAAGGTACGTCATATAATTTCCAGACATCCAATAATAATATTAATTTTATCTAAATAATTTTCTAAATATGTGAATTTTTTACTTTTAAAATAAAAACCATCATTTATCTAAAATTCATGGATTTTAACAAAAACAACATTCAAACCCTAATAATAATTTCAATTTTATTCATAAAAATTATAGGATCATTTATATTTAATAAAAATTAACTCAATAATAAACTTTTATAAAAATGTTATTTAATTCAACGTTTCTTTAATTGATCAAAATAGATTTCTTAATTGAATATTAACTGAAAACATTAGTTGTTCATTAAAAACTATTTTCGAAGTATCAATAATAAAAGGAATGTATATTATTTGTTCTATAAAAAAATAATTCACATAATCATAGTCCTAAGGTCTTGTCACATAACCGCTTGTAACACCCGCATATGACCTATGGGTAAGGTGTGCGATATTGAAAGACTATTGGGGTGGATCAAATAACATCGCTTAGGTTGTAATCTCTATAAACTTCCACTTATCCCGTCAGTGGTTCTGTTCATGATTAACGTGCTGAAACTCAGCTTGGGATTGGTCAAGAGAAACATCTAGTGACGCCACCTCCTTTTCTAGCTCCAACAAAGGGGTGTCATACAGAGAAATTCTAGTGGATGAGACTATCACTTACTTTGTCTGAGAATATTTAATTTTTTAATGTCCTGTATTTATACTAGTCAGGTAATCACTATTCGATGACTATATTAGCAATTATAACAATTTTTAATGGTATTTTAAAACCCAAAAATCATATAACCAAATAAGTTCATATGTTATATATATATATATAATAATACCTTTAATCATATCAAGAAGAATTTTCATTATTAAAATTTTAGGTCGTTAGAATGTATAAAACAATATATTACCAATATCGAGTTCAAATTGTGAAGACACAGTTTAATTAAGTTGGGGAGGATGAAACACACTAAAAATCAAAATTAAGAACATTGTATTCAATAGCATGTATAAAACACAACTCCAAGCACGCATGAGAATATAATATCATGATGTTTTATAATATCAATATTATTTTAAGTAAAATTCAATATATTTTTCATTTATTATAATACATGAGAGACTGATTTAGTTTACATTTCACTCTATAATGATTTTCTTAAATGAATTTGATTACACACAAGACTGAGTTTTAATAAATAATAACATATTATTTAAAATATTATTTTTCAATATATTATGATATAACATAGTAATTAACAAAATGTTATGAATATGATTATCTAAATTATAAAAATATATGGTTTAAAAAAATATAAATCTAATTAATTGGTTAAAAATTAATTATAAATGAATTTATGATCCAACTGAATATAAAAATAATGTTTTTGTAGAAAATTATTTTTATGCTAAAATAGTTGTCATACTCAAATAGATTAAATTAATTCAAATAAGTGAGTCATGTTAATTAATATATATTATATATTCAATAAAATATTTTTTATATTCATTCAATATATTTTATATACATAAAATATTAAAAACCTCTATTTTACATATAAAAACTGATATTCATATTAAGGCCCTTTTACGAAATTTTAATTGAGAACAACATTAAAATAAAATTTGGACCTTTTATAAATTTTATATGTCAAAATAAATATAATATTTGATATTGATACATAAAAATTAGGTTATGTTTATTTTTTTGTCTTTTTCTATGAAGATTCAATTTTTAAATAAAAAGTGAAAAAATGCCAAAATTAAATTCAAAAACAACTTTTTTGTAGAATTTATTTATAAAGATAAATTATATTTTAATTCTTAAAAAGTTTAATTTGATTATATTTTAATCTATTAAATCAATTTAGTTCAATGGAATCAACATCACTTGGAATATGACTTTAGAAACATTACAAACTTTTTGATGCTATTACCTTAAAAACATGCCTTGTCATCCCACCTGTGGAATAATGTATTAATTAATTTCTGATATTTATGTTATTGTAAAATGGGAAAATTCATTCCATATTTGGAATTCTAATAATTTATAATTTCTAAATAGGTCATCCTATTTGTTTCTACCAAAATGATTAGTGAAATTCATTAAAATTAATTACAATCATTAATGTAAAATTAAGCATAATAAGTAAGCAAATCATAATATTATGGGGCCAAATGACCTATAAAAATTTAAAAAACCTATTGGATAAATATATTAGTTTATTACCCTACCTTTTTATGATTTATTGGTTTTTTATGACATAAATTTTGTAACAATGAGGGTATACCTAACTTGTTTCCAATAATACCAAGTGAGTCATTTTCCACCCCTATAAAAGGTCATGCAATCTCAAAATTCCTCACATGTATCATGAAACATTGGATAGAGCATGATACTACAAAATATACCATCACAATTCCTCTCCTAAAACTAATTTCCCAGACTTTGGAAGGAAGAAATCCCATGAAGCCGTCTAGTGCAAAGCAAAAAGAGTTACCAGGTTTAGAGGTAACATATTTTCTTTAGATCTCTAGTATTATTTCTTGTATCCACTCCATAAAATTTTTTATGACATTTGATATAAAATATATTTTATAATCAATATAAATTTATTTTTGTATTCTATGTGTTAGAACTATACTTATTCACACCTCCATCTAATGGGTAAAGAACATATTGTTTACGTGTATGACGAACTACCACCTCACGAACCAATGAATGTTCATTTATCCATTAGCTGATATCATGGTGGAAATTTTGATGGAACATATATCTATATAGGATATATATTATATATATTATTTATTTATTAATTTTTAATTATTTTACAAATACATACTCTTATACTATATATTTTGTGTTAATACGATAACATCATTTAGGGAAGTCTGGATTGTGGCCCCTCAAAGTAATGTGATTCATTTATACTATAAATGGAACATATAAATTATGGTTTTAATTAAATATTTCTAAAAAACATCTCTATGATATTAATTAATAATTACATTTATATAAATATAATAAATATCATTACCATTATTACCCATTCACAGACACATAAAATGTGATAACGTCGTTCGTGGATATGTGGATTACCGAATCCACAACATGATGTGATTAATTTTACAAAAAAATAATTATATATATATATATATATATTAATATATCTTATTAAATAATATGTAATTTATTATATAATTATAATTCTAGAATGTTATACTGTTACCTGCATTGTTTTCATAACTATTAATGAAAAAGGGGATTGTTTCTAATGCATATGTTTGGTCTATCATCTCAATGATTATAATGTTGGACCAATTTTCAAAAATATAAATAATTATTGTTCTAAAAAGTAATATTTATGTATAAATATGGTAATTATTTTATGATAATTATTTTAGAGATCTTATATAATGACCCAATTGATCATAGTTGACCTATCACAGTTGTTTTTGACACATAAATCAAATTTGGTCAAAACACGTGATGTAAAATTAATTACTTATATAGTTGTATACAACATTATAATACGGGAAATTAAATTAACTACAAAAAATAAAAATTTTACAAATTATGAATATAATTAACCTATGATTATTATTCGATAATATAATGTCACCTGAGACAAGTCGGGCACACGGTATGGGATTTTCATCTTACTTTTTGCATCTCTGAGAGATATTTAATATTAAACACCTAATTATTTTTAATGATGTATCTACTATACATTTTGATATGTTATATCATTAATTATGTTTTCTTTATTTTATTTAATACATTAATTTATTGTTATTCCTTTATGAGGATTATGAGTTAAAATGTTTCAAAGTGTTATAAGACACAGAGGAATATTTAATGATTATTTTCTTCAAAAATAAATTTATTTATATTTCAATTGTATATAGATTATTTGGAATTATATAAAAATTTTGGAATAAAACATTTCATTTTTATATCATCTTGCTCTTTGTTACCTTTTTTAATTGTTTGTACCATTTTCCCACTCTTTGGTACTCAATATTTTTTTGAAAAGGTTTTTTAGAAAGCCTAATATTATTTCTATCTATTTATGGGGAAACCTATTTCCAACTAAAACCTTTTTTATTAAAAAAACTTCAAAAAATAATTAATAATGATTTGGAAAATAAATGTTTAACTTTTTTTCATTTAGTAAATTTTCAATGCGATCTTCTTGTCACATTCCGAACATGAAATTTTTAAACTTTTTACCGATCAAAAAGAATATTAATTTTTACCTCTATTAGATTGTAAAAATTTACCCACCATAATTTCATTGAATATTCTATTGAATGATTTTAATATTACATTTTAAAGAGTTTTGTTTCAAAATTATATTTCAATGAAATGAGTTTTCAAATGTTTTTTTAAAAATGAAATAATATTTTGCTCAAAAATATATTTAATGGATATTTTGTATAAAATTTATATTCATAGAAAACAAATTATTTTACTCCATATTAGAAATTATTTATTGATAACAACCTTTTTATTCCTCTAAATGGTGTATGATATATTTTTTGAAGGTTTTTATTCAAGTTATTCGTTTGTTAGTATAATTGAAATTCTCTACATCCTATGATCATTGAACATTGATATTTCCACAAAAATTGTCAACATCATTTATAATTGATAGTAATATGTCCTAATACATATTCCATTTTACATAAAATTCCTATGTGTTATTTTATTTTATTATTTATGGAAATATTGATAATTCTATGTAACTTATTTAATACAATAATTTTATTGGGAATATTATTTATTTCAACTATTTCATATTAGAAATTTATTGGATATGAAATGGTAGGAGGAGATCAGACCATATATAACTCCTAAATACTTCAATAGGTTCTCATCATACAAATTAGTTGCACCAATTAAATATGCTTAAATCCGTATTTTTAACTATCTTGTGAAAGGTATTTCTGGTTTGTTTTTTATGTTCCTTTGAAATGAAATTCAATAATTAATCATTTTCCTCATTTAGATTTATTATTTATTTATCTATGATATATTATGTCGATATATCTATGGATGAATTTCATTGATTAAATGACAAGTGATTTTCGGCTTACATTTCCATATTTATTTTTTATTTTCTAATTATTTTGATGTTATGTGTTTACATTTTTTACCCCTCTATATTGTTTATGAACTTCCTTCTCAGTTTTTTGACAATATACTACGTGTGTTCTATTATTTACCATGCCATAATTAATATTATCATTGATTCTTTATTGATTCCTCTATAGTTTACCCCTGCTGAGAATCCGAGATCACCCTTATTATGTTTCTTTCCCTAAGAAAACAAGAAGCATAATATAAAAGATATAGATGAATATACAAGAATTAATAAAATTATTATCCTTGATGTTATTTAAAATGAAGACAACAATTTTGTTTGTAATTAGTGTATTCATTTGTAATACAAGACTCATTTATTCATCTAGTCTACCAACAACACTAAACACTAAGTTTTTTAGGATTTGATTCCTTGTAATAATGCCAATGTAATTTATAGTACATTGGAATTTTGTTGTCTGGGTTAGGTCAGTACATTATACATCAAGGATGATAGAAACTATTTGGTGTTTATAGTTCCATGAATAAACCGATTTGTAAACAAAATCCTAATAAGGTATGAGAAAAAAATGATGAACTCCAATATGAATATTTTCATTGAGAAAATATAACTATGTCATCCACATGTCATGCCTAGTTTTACTCTAGAAAAAAATAACCGGATAAACATTTATCCTTCAAAAGTATCAATTACGTGTATGTTTGTTTATCATTGATGATACTCTTAAGTGATTTATTTCATATGTATTATATGGATCCCGCATCAATTTTCAAAATATATATCCTCAATCTAAATGGAATTGTACTAATGGAAACAAACATGTTCACTGAAAGTCATAGAGGTTAGGTTTACATGAAGTTTTGGAAAACCATCACTAACCAAGTATCACTAGTTTATGGTATCAAAAACAATTTTTTATGAGTACCACCTTAATGGTAATTTCTCAAACATCTTGGTTAGACATGATTACCTCCATGATATGAATCCCAAATAATAATATACCCAATTTCAGGTGTTAGAAACAAGAAAATGGAATCCACTTCCATCTCAAACAAATTTGGGATCCTTTCCCAGAATCATAGCTACAAGTTACTGAACTTATAGAGACATATCAAGTGGTATCTATAATCTTTATTTTAGTGTCATAGTATTTATCATGAGGGGATCCTTTCATCAACCACTATATCTATATTCATGTATCCTCAAACCACAATATCAAAGAGATTTACTATCTTCAGGTACCTATTCATGTATCATAATATTAAATAATTAGGTCACCATGATAAGTATGTAATATTAAATTTAATAGGTTGTGATCCCATATTCCTATTCCCTATAAAGAATAACCCCACCCACATTTTATGGTGGAAACTTCTGATCATTAACATATACCTTACAAAATTCAATAATCATTCTAACAAGGTTAGGGAACACCTCGAGAAACCTATTGGCACATTCCGACAACAAACAATAGGCATAACCATATATTTTCCACCACGCATGATGAGTAATAGTAGATCCCCAAAAAATTGAGAATAGTAGATGGGATATATACAATATCCAACAATATAAAGGGAATATATTGATGTTCCCTTCATATAGTTAACTCATCAATTCTTGGTAATTAATAAAGGAGAATCATTTATACCATTAAAATTCATAAATTCATTCTAAGATATAACGACCTTGGCATAAGTTGTTAAGTGTTTAGAACAGAACACCACTTCCACATTTCTACCATCCCATCATCATAGTATGGAATTTCAGGAGAATGGGTATATAAATTATCCTAGCTTGGAGGTTTTTTAGTTAAATATCATGATATATAGAACAAAATATTTAATACATATATCCATTCCAATGTGATATCGTAAGTCCTTTAAAACAGACACTCCAGGGTGAGGATATAACCTTCCCAATACTCGAGAATCCTATCACCATGTCCTAAAATCCAAACAACAGTCACTCAGGTTAGCTCTCATAGGTGAATGTTTAGGTCCAAAACAAGTGACTCTAGGCTCCATAAATGAGCCTCTAAAAATAAATCTCAAAAAAGGTGATCCAAAATTTTCTATCATTAGGACAAATCGTATCCACTCAACGATGGTGTTCCTGAGTCCCTAAAATTTTATCTAGTTTTGTCAATATTTTGTTGATTCATTTCCAAATTAAGGAATTAGTGGTGATAGTTTTGAGGTTCTTCCTTCAATCATTAATAAAAGTTACTCATGAGGCCCTCATAAAGATATATTCCAGGAATGCATCCATCATGGAGATAAAGTGATCATTCATAAGAACCCATAAATTGATGAGTTCTTCCAAAATCCTCCTATTAAACAATTGATATTACAACAACCATATCATCCCTTAAATACCCTCCACCCTGATGAACTTACCTATGGTATAAACCATGTGATTTGTCATTATGGTTTAACATTAATCCTTGATGGTAGTACAACACATGATGGTGTTTTTTGTGAAGGTCCACCTTTTATTGGTGTTTCATTTTTCAATAACTTTCCTCCCCATTATTAATTAAATACGATAAAGTCATCATATCTTGAGGTTCATAGAAATATTAGTCCTTACATTCTTGATGGATTATCACTAAAAAGTCATATTAATTTTCAACCTGAAGATAGACCAAAACAACGATCACTCTTTAAAACACATAGGGATCATCTTATTTCAAGAATAAAAGTTCAGGTTCTTGAAAATGATACTATATAAAATAAAAAAACTCATTATTAGTATCTCTGGTTAGACCAAGTGGTGGGATCTCTTATAGAGGCTGAATAAAAAAGTGTACTCATGAAGAAGAAACATTCAAAAAAATATAAATTTTATGTTTTTTCCTATAGAAACGCCTCCTTATGATATTCCTGGTATGTTTTTATAATCATTCATACAAGAAATTCATTTGAAGATTTGGAAAAATCTCTATAACTTAAGATCTAGGTTCTTACCTTCTGATGGACATGAAATTAGCATAGATGAAATATAAGAACATCATCGTTAGATCAAACTAACTTCCATTTCATATACATGATACCAAAATAATGAACACAACATAAGGGTCATTAACAAAAATGTATCAATGATTATACGAAATTTATGTATGTTGATCATTGGTACTCTATGTGGTGTCAAAAATTTAAGATGTGGAGAACATAGAGTATTTTATTTTATCATCATCCATGAATTGTATATCCACCCAAAATTGACATCATAAAATTTAAGATTCTCTTTCTAACTCTCACAAGAAATATCTTGTCACAATAAATGATACCCTTAAATAGAATTGGACATACAAATATCTTATAATTTTGAGGCCTAATGGGATCGATTAATCGAAATAATAATTTACAAAGTAATTAAAAATAGTAGGAGTTCTCCATACGTATGGGATGATATCCATCGAATACAACTAATCCCTTAAAAATAATGTATCTAATGAGAGGATCCTAAATTTCATGAATACCATTCCTAAACAAATATATGAAATATCATGGGATAAATCATGGTTTCTAATTGTGTGTAGATATAGGATAAATAACTTCCTATAATCTTGGTGTAAATTTTACCACAACATCCTCATACATAATATACATATCTTGTTCAAATTAATCTAATGTCATAGTTGAAAGAGACCCATCCCATGGGACCTAATAGGTTTTAATCTCACCCTTATTTTAGAACGAAAGAAGTCTTTTCCTATTTAAGAGTAGTGACATAATGTGAATCCTCTAGGATCATCCAATTTTTCAACCAAACATCCACATTTGGAGAAATTATGATGTAGTTATCAAGGGATTCCATTCATATCATCTTTTAACAAAAGGATCTAATAGAATAGTTTAAACGAATAATGAGGCCCGATAATTGTCAAATCAATCATCTATCAAGTGAAAAACTCTTACGAAGGGCCATGTAACTTTAGAAGATCCCCTAGTAAATCTACCTCCATATAATTCAATTTTTTGTAATACACATGCAATCTATTATGTTCAAACAAAAATTATTATAATCTCCCATACAAAATCTACATAACATGAAGTCAATATGATGGTATAGTTGGTTGGTTTTTTTGATCGAATCATAGAACACATTGAGGTGATTAATGAATTTATGTGAATGAGATATAAAAATCTCACATTAATGGTCGGGTTTATTACCTATATTCAACTACAAAAACCACAAAAATAATTAACCAATTAAATTTGTAATGTCATAGATATAGCTCGTCCACTAGGGAATTAAATTCCATGTTTCCACCATAATCCTCTAAGATTTGGTATTATAATAAATATAATAAATGAAATTAAAAAATTAATGTTTATGTGAATGATATTGTATAGATTCCAAATCAATTACTAAATCTATATATTTAATTCATCGAATCTTAATATAATGGGAACTATCCCAATAAATGGTATCCTAGGAATCCTTTTATTAAGAGGAATCCCCCTCATTATAAGAGTTAATTACTTTTACCATTAATTCATCCACCAAATAGATCCCTTCATATATGATGTGTACACATATGAACCCTAGTTCCCTATTCTTGATCAAGGAACCCAATGTATAGGCCAAAGGATATAAGGATGTATAATATAATCTAGTCATGTAATAAATCAAAATTCAATTCACATGTCCACTAGATCCAATTATACTATAAAAACTCATGGAAACTACCTCCAACAAGACAAATTGGACCACAAAGTTAACCAAAAATTTACCAGGATTAATGGAGGCTACATTATATTAGAAGATAGGTCTGAAGGTGATAAATCATCCAATCAACCTCAGTGAGTAGGGAGACCAAGTCGGATTATACAACCAATGATAGGAGAACCATAAAATATTTTCTAACATCCAAATAGTCCAACCATAGGTACTCTAACTAATAATGTATCTAATATGAAACCATCTCACATAGGGAGGAACAAAACATTAGCTCAGAAGTAAGAAATATTAAAGAAATAGTTCCTCGTTAAGGGAAAATAATAAACCACGTATGATTTCAATTTATTAATGGAAATATGTGAATCACTCATAGAGACCATATTATTCCCTCTAGCATTAAAATATGAGATCAATTAGTATAAATTGTGTGGAATAGAAATCGACTAAATGGAATGTCACATTGTCATCAGTTTCAATGAGGAGGTAATAGATTCTATCATATAGTGGTGAATCAAAATCAAAAAAATATCTAGAATATTATAAAAAAATTATATTTAACAATATTTCATTGATAATGGAATAAACATCAATATCATTACAGTTAGAACACATTACTGATTGGTTATCAATAAAATTGATTTTCCCTTTCCTTTGTATTGTTGTAGGGTTTGGAAATAAGAGATAAAAATACCCACTTCTAAATACCACAAAAAGATCAATTTTGGGACCATGTGTATGATTCCATATTCTAGATTATCTATTATAATTTCAACACCCTAATATTTTAAAAAATTAATCAATGATCAAAAGTATACAAGACACCCAACACTGAGCATAAACCCACTATGATAAAATAATATTTATAATATGAGGTTTATAACCCTAAAAACAATTGGAGGGTATGAATATAATTATTGATGTTTTGAAATATATATATATTATATTAACAATAAATTTATAGAAAAATATTAGTAATTAATCAATCCATTTTTCTTAATGGAAATTAATACATTAATAATATTTTTTCGTCCAAAATGTTTTTATATATTTTCGTTATAAAAATATAGATTTAATTTTTATTAATTTTAATAAATTAGATTAATAAAATGATATAAAATTAAATAATAATTCAATAATTAAAATAGGATGAAATTTTGGGATGTTCTAGAAAATATTGATTTTTTTCAGTGAATAAAGAGAATATCAATTTTTATAAAACAACCTTTTATTTTATATAAATCATGTAATTGATAAGGGACATAATTATATGAATTTTATTTAAGGTAACAAATGAATTATATAATTAAATTTTCTCCAATTAATCTCATTTTTGTCATATTTATAACATATTTTTTAGATTATTTTTTGATTTCAAATGGGGATTTTCTAGGAACCACTTTAAAATAGTTTATGTTTCTATATTTAAATTAATTATAAAAACTTATAATAAAATATTTAATTGAAATTTATATAGGATAAATCAATAAAAATTTATTTAAATTATAATAGGGTTTATTAATAGTAATATATTATATATAAAATTATTTTATTCTTTAAAAACTAAATTTCTTAAAAAAATTCATTTTCATAACGCCTGGAAGTTTTATTTTAGAGTTACCCTAATCTAATTTGTTTAATAAAATTTATTTAAATATAATAGATATTTTTATTTATCATTATTTATGTTATCTAATATCGTTAACCTAATTTTTTCTAATAATTATTAGTAAAAATTGTAAAAAAACAATTACAATGATTAAGGTGAAAATGGGTTTACTAGGTGTTAAACTAAAATGGAAAGGATTAATATCATATAAAAAGACTTATAAAATATATTTAAATTCCACATTATGACCTTATATTGTATAAAAACGTAATATTATACATTTTATATCCTTTTTACATGTAAAAAATGTGGTTACATAGTTTTCTTTTCAAAAATTACGTATGTGACACACACCACACTAATAAAATCCCATCGACTATCCTATCATATTAACACATTAAAAGAAAATTTTTATTGGAGTTTTCCAACCCAATTTCATTCATTACATTAATACCCATGACCCAAGAAACCTTTTTTTGACAATCAATCAATCCCAATGAGGTTTTCTGTTCCTACAAAAGGAGGTTGTCCGACGAAGAGTTTTCATGCCTAACCAAGACTTTTTATATTATTTCTTCTTCTAGCTACATAAATCAATTATAAATTATGATCATGTAATAAAAAGAATATCTTAAATGTTTTTATATTTTATTATATAATTGAACTAAAATAATCCATCTCATTTTACATCAAATGGGAAAAGAAACTGTCATTTGTGTGTATGTAAGATAACCACATTTTAAACCATTGTAAGTCATTGTTCATCATTACCTATCATGGATTATTATAGTTATTTATTTTAAGAGCTTATATATATATATATAATATTTTTATTATAATTAAACTTTTTGACTTATTATATCATGTATTCATTCTTTTATCCCAATATATGGGGGAAATGGGGACATCGCTCATGTGTATGATATACTATGGACTCACAAAGCAATTTTATTCGTTTCAGACAAATGATTTTCATGGAATATAAAACGTTTAAGGCGAATGAACACATAATATATATTTATGATATAATAATTATTTGAATGACATTTTTATCATTATTAAATAATAATAATTCATATTATTTTATTCATTTCCCCTAACTGAAAAATGATATCGTCGTTAATGTGTACATGGACAATCACATCAATGAAGCGATGTGAATATTCTTCTCTTAAAAAATCACATGGATGATATATATAAAAATATTTAATGAAATATTATTGTATTTATAATATTATTATCCTTATAATTTGATAAATTAAAATATAAATTCATTCCATAATTTTTGTTGAAAAATGTAAATATTTTTCATGTGTAAGTATGACCTACCATTTCCATGATTGTAATGTAGTTAATTATTAAACACATTTACTGAACGGTTTTCAAATTATAATTGATATTTTAATATAATAAATATTTCTTGATTATTATTGTTATGGTAATAGAACATTGACCTCTTTGAATATAGTTATCTTACCAATGATGCAATGAATCAATGAACGAATTCCCTCAAAACACCCGTCATTGGATTAAGTAATTATGCATTTAAATGTCTAATTGAAATATAAAATAAAATATTTAAGTATGATAAATTAAAAAAGTTAATGCCACTTATGATATAAAATAATTAATATAATCTTAACATATATGAGTTAATGGGCATTCATGGAATGTGTAGACTCGTTGTTAGTGATTTCATCAAAATTTACCTTCACCGAGGAAAATTATATTTTTATGAAAATAAATTCATTTCAATGGTGTATATACTTCCCATGGTACATTTAATATAACTAATAACTGATTTATAATTTTATTTCTTGTTTTAGTAACTATTATTGTATACTAGGGTATTTGACATGAAAAATACATAGTGATAAATAATTTCATAACATAATTTAGTTTCATTGGTGTATATTAATTTTTCATTGTCATCAATTTTAAAAGATTGTGTGTCAAATGAATTATAATCATATAATGTTTTATTTATTCATATTTTTTATTAATTTACATACACATAAATAATTCATCAATCAAATTCCACTTTATCTTTATGATCATTATAAGGGTTTCTTATCTCAAATTACATTATTTAGGAAAGATGTTCTCTTATATTCCTAACTAGTTTTATGAGGAATCAACTATAATAAGGAAATTTTGTTTCACAAATCTTCTTATGTTTGTTATATTTTATGTATAATTTATAATAATCATTCATGCGCTATACAATTGAGAGTTACCATTGTGGAAAGACTATATGTTACAATATACATTCCATTGTGATTTAATATATTCATAAATATTTTATGGGAAATAATGTGCAATTATTTTCATAAAAAATATCACTTCATATCTACTGGTTTTGAATTTGTTTAAAAAATTTAGTTTATACTTCCACCCTTACTGATTAAAGAACCATTATGATTTTTTTGTATCTAATACTTATCTTGTACCTTACATTAGATAGGGACTAATTGCCTTCTATATTAATTTTTCTTAAAACGAGTCCATATAATTTTTTTTATAAATATTATAATATTACCTAAATCTATTTTACATGAACTTTTCCATTCATTTAAATGGATTTAAAGGAAAATTTTTTTTTTATTTTCTCTAAATGTTTCTCTTTGGACTTCCTTTACAAAATGTATAAATAAAATTTTTATTTTAATGTTTACAACAAGAATAGAATTTCTAGATTACATATCCATTATTTTACTAATGTTTCATTTATATTTTTCCATTGTTATATTCTAAGATAAATATTTTCAAATTATTTTCTGTATTATTGGTTTTTAAAATTTATTTTCAATGTAAAATTGATATTTTTCTCAATAATGGTTTTAATTATAATATAATGGTAATTCCATTCATCTTCATTAATAAAAATGATGTTATATATTCCTCCTTGGTTTTTGTTGAAATAATACCATAAATATTTTTCCTCTTGATAGATTTTTTTTCAAGTGATTTTCATGGAAGCCTTTCCTTTTACATGGGTTAATAATTTTATGAAAGGAATTAGGGGGTTTTTTATGATTGTTATGAATATATTCATGGTTTATCTAATTTATTATATTTTTCTTACTTATAATACTTTTACGAAGGGCGTATCCTCATTATAGTTCATGGGTGCGCCTGATATAACATATATGATAGGCGAACATAGATAGTGCTCTAATTCATTTCATATAGAAGTCTATAATATGGTAATTCCATTTATATGACTTTTTAAGGGTTCATTAAGGGTTATTTAAAGATGGTATTCAAAACAGTTACATATTTTCATATAGAAATATATTAGTTATAAATATATCCATTGAAAAAAACTAAAATATATCAAATAATTATTTTTGATTGTTTTTATATTTCCTTTCTTAAGGATTAATCCCATAAATGATGATTTATGATCTGTTTAATGATGGTTATGGATATTCATAAGTTATTTTAATTAACATTTATTTTTTCATAATTCCATTGTGCTCATTTTATTAACACTGATGGAATTTAATATTTAATGCTTATGTTTACCATTATATAGAATTTGAGTTCACCCCTATTTTGTTACATTTTCGACAGGTTATCCTAAATAATTTTAAATTAAATATTTACATAAGAGTATCATATTGATGATTATTATGATGTAATATGGAATATGAAAAGCATGGTATTTATGGGAACATTACCTCCTCATAAGTTATGGTTTTTTATATGTGACACTTTTTTGATAATTATCTAAAATAATAAACATAAAACGTCATTGGGTTTTTATCTGACCTATTATTACATTTTAATATTTTTTGTTTTTGATGGTCAAAATTTATTCACCTTCATCGGTATAAAATCATTAAATTTAATGTTCCTAATTTTACCAAGGGTTCTAAATGTGTAAGTTTAGGGTATTGTGGTTTTTAACAAATGAAGTGTTTAGATATCATTGGAGATTAGGTCATTTCCTTGTGATGTTATCTTAATGGATATGGGTAACATTAAATGTTTATGATATTAATGATGATCATATGTAAAAATATATTATAAACCATTAGAGATTATATGATTTTGTCGATTATGGTTACATTTAACGATGTTCATCATAATTCTGGGGACATAATAAGTATAAAATTTTAGTGTAAATGACAACATGAAGGATGGGAAACAATCAATCACATCCATAATGGTCTTGGTGATTGAACCTATAACTGAAGGGGGATAGGGTAAAATTCTTAACACTAGCATATGAGATGTCCAGATAATAATGGGATGTAAAATTAGTTTTGTGATTGGGTGATTAATATTATTTCAGAGTAATATCATTACATTATTTGGATTCTAAGGTTAATGTTATGTGATATGACATGATGTTAAAACACTATTCAATGTAGTTGTTGATTTATTTTCAAAATTGGGCATTACTACTGAATTTTATAGATTAATGTAGTTTTCTCTTAATAATGGTTAATTCATTTTGGGAATCAATTTCACATATTATAACCATATTGGTAGTGGATAATGTATACTAACACGTGAAATACATTTTTATTCTTTTTTTAATTATTTGATCTTTTATTAATCTATTTTAGTGGTCCGTAGATGAAACATTCATCTTGAATACTCAACTTTTGGAGCTACATATGAGATTATACTGAAAATTTACTAATGTATTTAATTATACATATGATGTAAGAAAATTATCATTATGTTATTATTATAGTAGGAAAGATATATTTTAACTCATATAAAATGATATTTAAAATAAAAAATTTATTATACCTCCTACATTTTCAATGGGACAATTCTCTTTTTTCAAAACAGTTTGGTTTATTATTTTGTGGTTGTAAATGTCTTATTGATCATTCTATTTCAAATAATCAACGATCTATATTACTGTTTAATCATTATAAATATATTTTATTTTAATATCTTTACCTCCACCGAATTTTATCATATATGGAAAACTGGTGACGCATAATTCAAAATGAAAATCTTATACTCCACTCCCTCTCTATTCAGATTGATGTTTTTATCAATTCTTTTAAGATGTGGGACACAAATAATGGTATTTTAAAATTAATATCATTTAAATATTGATTTAAAGATAATTTTTTTATAAAAATATTAAAATGGAATAATTTATCATCTTGATATTTGAAAAAATGATAGTTGGATCAATTGAGTACAAGACACACAACAGTAATCATAAAATAACCATGAAATAATACTATTTTAAATATGAATGTTATAACCTATCTGTTAAGATGGATAGTGTTATTATTTTAACAAAAACTATCAAATAGACAAATTTCTAACTCAATATAAATTATTTGATAAATTATTAGTAAATTATCAATCAAATTTTATAAAATTTGATTGATTTATTAAAAATGATTTCTTGAAAATTAATTTTTATTATTTTTTATAAAATATATAAATTAATTAAAGGAACCATTTATGAATGTATTTGGAAAAATGATTTCCATTTTTTTATTTTGAATATATAATTTATATTTTGGTATGTCTAGGGATTTTTTGGGAACATTTGATTTTTCAGTGAATAGTGAAAAATACATATTTTTGTAAAAATGCTTTTCAAATAAAATAAATTAATTATTTTAAAAGTCCTAATATGTTTTGAATTTTATTTAAAGTATTAAAATTCTAATTTATATATTTGTAATCAAAGTAGTTACCTTTCAATTATCATTATACTCTAATTTTGTATTAGTTTGTTTTGGGGTTTAAAATGAATTTTTTCTCAATACTGTTTTAATGCGAATAATGTTCCTCTATTTATGTTATTTAAAACACCCCTAATAATGAATTTTTTAAATAATATATATATATATATATTATTTTAAATTACTAAAATTGTGCCTAGTATTCATAAAGATAATATAAAATCGTCTTATGCATCAAAAATACATTTCATGTAAAACAACCTTTTGTTTTTGTATGTGGGTTTTATTTTTATATTATATTCTAATACATCAAAAAAATAAACTATAAAAAAATATTAAATATTTTAAATAATAAAAATATATATTATATAATATTTTATTGTACATTTTTATCATAACAGATATTTAATATATAAAAAATATTTTATCCTGCTGAAGGTGAGAACATATTTACTAGGGGTTAAAATAAAACGTTATGGGTTGAAATGACCTAAATGATCGTATAAAACACTTTTTGGACCTATTTGGACATTATCAAATCTAATTATTAGTAATTTAATAATTTTTATTCATGTGGAATTTGACCACCATAGGTACAAATTTATCTTTTTAAATATTACATTTTTTCCACTCACCCATTTATAAAAGGCCACCATCTATCCTACAATATGCAAACCATAAAATCCTTTTGGATTGGAAAAGAACTACAGAACTACCTTAAATAAATCAAAAAATATTTTTTGGGTCTACTGGTTTTATAATAAATCAATCCAAAGAATCATTTTGGTATTAACCTAAGGTGGTTTTCCCTAAATGTGTTATCATGCCTCAACAAGCATTTCTATTTTATTTATCCTTCCACCCCCTTGAAATTTTTTAAATTATATTGTAATAATATCACATTTATAAAAAATATAATTAGTTGTTATTATGTTAATTTAATAATATACTTTCATATACTCTTCCATCAAATCAGAAACAAAACCACCATTCCTGTGTAAGGCAAACTACCTCCTTGTGAAATGACATAATTCGTTTTTCATCATCAGATCTCACAAATTGATATAATGATTTATAAATATTATATATATATATATATGTTATATTATTAATATTAAAATATTAAGGTAATATTTTTAACATATATAATTTCTTACATTCGATACTTTGGGGGATACAATAACATTTCCAATGTGTATGGATGACTACCACGTCATTAAGTAATGCGATTCATTTTTTATTAACATTTTACAAAAATTGGAATAAAGATAATTATAATTATTTTTTGAGATTTATATATAATAATTATGATTTTATGGATATATATATTTTCTAGGAGAATTTATCATTTTCGTTATTTCCATTCCAGTCATTGAGAACTGATAACGTCGCTTACGCATATGTGTGACCACCACCACCACAAATTGATAAGATTATTTTTTTAATAAAAAATATATTTAAATATGTATATTTATATAAAAATATTTAATATTTTATTTTTGAAATTTTGATCATTATATAATGATAAAATAATACATAACTTCTTTCTGTAATGATCAATGGAAAATTAAACTGTTATCATGAAAACGTACAACCTACCACTCCTCAAATAAAACATGGTCATTTTTTAAAACGATATATCTTGGTTGGTGTTAAAAGTAATATTGATATATAAATATAATAAATTTTTAATTATTATTATTCTGTATATTATGAATAATTACTACTTCAACCATGATCAACACAATGAATCCATTTTGAAATAACGAACTGATCATCCTCAAAACACACCACGTCGACATAACTGATAAAGTATTTTAATATATAATTGAAAATAAATAAATTAAATTATAAATGTATAGGTTATTAATCTTTTAAATGTTAATTTATAAATAATATAATTGATATAATCCTATTATAAAATATTTTATAGGCATAGATGGAAATTCCAGACTAAAGGTATGGAATCTGATCAAAATTTACTTTCATTGATGCGTATTTTTTATTATGCACATATTTTGATTTATACAGTGTATATATTGAATATTTTATTTGAAATATTATTAATAATTCATAAATAATATTACATTGTGTTTATATTATAAGTATTTCATCTAAGGGGATTTGAATTGACATTCACCATATTATAATAAATTTTATAGATCAATTCATTTTAATTGGGAGATATTTATATTTAAATGCCATTAAAATTATAATACAATGTTTTTAATTATTTTTTTGTTGTATTACATATACCACTTTTATTCACATTGGATAAAAATAATTGATTCATTTATTAACTCTCAATTCAAACATAGGATCATTTTAAGTGTTTCTCATCCCAAATTGCCTTTTGGGGACATATGTTATATTATACATGTAAGTTATTTTCTGATGTGTATCCACATACCAATTGAAAATTATTTCATTAATACACGTATCCTCATTATATTTAATTTATCATTTTATGTTATTATTTCTTGATTCTTATCATTCAAGTGTTTCCAAAGTATAAAAGAAATTATGTAATAATATCCTTTTATTTCGATGTTGTTTTTGTTAAAGGTTACTTTGGATTAAATTTAATTATCTTATTTTATTAGACCGAATCACAATTACTACCTTATAGTTATGCATTTTTTGGACATGTTTATATTATATTTACAAAAATATTGACTAAAAACAGTAATATTTATTTGTATTTGATACAAACATTTTACATTCTATAAGATTGAGAACCATTATCTTCTATATCCATGTATTATAAAATGTCATAAAAAATGTTCTGTAAAAAATACATTAAATTTATTTTCCAACACCATTTTCCTTATTTTATTTAAAATGATATTATTTATATTTTTATATTTGGTAACTTTTGACTCCATTTAAATAGTGTATAGAAATAATGATTATTTTATTGATTAAACTATGAATTTATGATTCCACCATCATTTAAATTATTTTGATTAATTTTTAATGTATAGGACTCCAATATTAATTATCTAGAAAATTATTTTCATAATTGTTTGTGATGTTTTAGTTTTCCAATGTTTTTTCCCAACATAAACAGTTTATTTTCATCACGAATTGTTATAATTAAATCTTAATGTTATTTTCATTCTTCAATTTCAAAAAAATTGATGCTATTTAATATCCAATGGGGTATGTTCATATAATTACATCCACATTCTTTCTATGGTTAGATTATGATTTTGGAAAACTATTTTTCATCGACCAAATTTCTTTACTAAGGGTTAACCATGTTATTAAATGTATAATGGACGTATATATGTATTTATTAATGTGATGAATTTTTTATTTACATTATCCCTATTATGGTTCATTGGTTTTTTATGAATGGTCAATTTCCATTATATCTCATGGGTGAAAATGATATAGCAAAAAATGATTGATGCCCCAATATAGAACTCCACTACAATGGGTATGGAAGTCAATAATAAGGTTGTTCTATCGATAATGGTTTTGTAAGGGTTATATATGGTTTCTATGAAGATGGGGTTTTAAGATAACACCATTTTTTCATTTTTCTTACTATGAGTTATAAATATTGACATTGATCATTATTTAATTAATATGTCTCATGGTTATTGATTTTTATAACTCATTCTTTTCTAAATATTTATGAAATAATTGATGATTGATTATCTGGATATTGATGGGTTTAAATATTATTATTTAATTATTATGAAATTCTAATATTTTTTATAACATTATTCTCATTTTATTCTCATGAATGAAATTTAATTATTATTTCATATTTTTATTATTACTAGGAATTTTATATCACCACTCTTGTATTTCATATTACCTAGGTAATTATAAATGATGTTAAATGAATTATTTCTAAATGATTCTCATATGGATGATGATGTTGATGAACTAATATGGGATATATAAAGCAAGGAATACTTGGAAAAATTCTCATCTTATAAGTCATGGTTAGTTGTTATAGAAAATTTTGTCCTAATTTTTTAAAACTATTAAAAATGGTCAATGAGAATTTAAGTGTTCCAATATTACCCTGGATACTCTTTGTTAACTAGTGGAAAATATTTTTTCCACATTATTTTTCTTTTCATTATGATGTTGATTTTCAAGAAACATCTATAACGGAGACATTAAAAAATAATTTTTTAATGTTAGTTTTTAAAAAATGTTATCTAAATATCAATTAAAATGCTTGTTAAAGGTATTTTTCTACATTGGTTTTCACAAAAACTAACATTGAAACTCAATACCTAATGGTCTTTTGTGTCAGTTCTTATATAAACTGACATCGAAAGTCTGACCTCATTGGCGTTCAACGTCAAATTTTATAAAGACTGATTCAGAATGTTAGGATCTATCAATCTTCAATATCAGTTTTTCAAAATGGACTTTCAAAACTATGATATTGACCTTTGAACATTGGTTTTTTAGAAAACCGATGTCTAAATTCTGATTCTGCATGGTTGTTGATGACATTTTTTGATAAAACCTAACATGAAAAGTTCATTTTAAAAAAATTATTGTCAAATACGTTTTTGAAGTAACCAAAATTGAAAATTTGAATCTCTTAATATTTGAATATAGTCAGTTTCTTAGGAATTTAATTAACTATTCATGTAGATAAATTATAATTATTGATCAAAAGTTATGATAATCATTATTTGTGCCTCTTAAAGTTTCAATAGATACAAATCACTTCAATGAAAACATGAGAAACAAGATCAAAATATTATACACCAAATAATGAAAAAATAAATATATAGATTCAACATCATTTTAAATATTTTATTGTTTTCCTTTGAATATATATGTTGTTTGTCATTATTCCACTTCTTTTTAAGTAATAACATATGTAGTAATAAAGTCAGTGACTGATAAAGAATTTATCTGCTCAACTAATGAATCTCATGTGGAGATTTTATCTTTATCTCTTGATCAGAATAATTCATCATCATCATAATGAAAATTGGAATGAATTTTAGTGTTAAGTAAAAAAATAATAAATTAAATTGATGAGAAGAGATACCATGTATAATTAATTGATTAAATAATTCCAAAATCTTTATTGGATCAAAGATATTAAAAATGATGAAACAAAGAGAATGTGGATTTTTTATATTGTAAATTTAAATATTTATGGTGGTGATGCATTAATTTTAAGGTGGGATTTTGAAAATAGAATATGTGAAAAAATTGAAATACCAAACCCATGTATTTGAAATTTATTTTTTACATCTGGTAAATATATAACCAATGTATTAAATATTCTCAAGTTGGGGTTTTGACATCATTTATTAAAAAAATGATGCCAAAAAGTAACTTTTCACACCTCTTATTTTTATAAAATGAAAAAATGTGTCTTTTAACATCGCTTATTGAAACATTGATGTTTAAACTTAGGTCTTATATGGTTCAACTTTCAAAATCCATAAACATTGATCCATATGTCCATTTTCAATCTATGACCAGTCAAATAGAAGCCTAAGAAATGAGATAATACATGGATTATATTTTTGACATCAGTTATTTAAACAAATGATACCAAAAAGTGACTTTTATCATCGGTTACTGAAAAAACAATTTTAAACATCATGTTTGATAATTTTCAACTTCTGAAGTCCTTAAAATTTGATTTTTATGTCTGTTTTAGTTCCACAAACTATAAATTAGATGCTTAAAAAATTATCTACTACAAATATATATTTTTTAATATTATTTATTTAAAAAACTGATGAAAAAGGTGACTTTTAATGTCCTTTACTAAGAAAACCAATGTTAAAAATCATGTCTTATAATTTTTATCTTTGACATATATTACTTTTGATTTCTATGTCAATTTTAGCTCTACAATGTGTAAACTTTAATATTGTGATATTATATAAAACATGGATTTTATTTTTAAATTCATTTTTTTTGAAAAAATGATTCCAAAAAGATACATTTAACATCAATTAGTAAAAAACTGATGTACAAAATAATGTATTATAATGATCTACATCCAAAATAAATAAAATTGGATCCATAATTCCATTTTAGTTCCACTGACTATGAAATTTAAGCATGAGAACATAAGTAAAAAATTACATTTTATGTTTTATATAGGTTATTTCTATAAACTGGCTCCAAAACTGAATTTGAAGGTAAGTCTTCAAAAAATAATGTGAAAATTACAATGTTAAATTTCATATTTCATCTAGTGGTTTTAGAAAAAAATTTGGATCACCTTCATCTGGGTCAAATTAAAAGAATATAAATTTTATGATATTGGAAATAGATCTAGAATTGTGGGTATTTTGATTTTATAAGAATAAATAAAATTCAATGTTCTTATAAGGAGGCACTTGTTGCATCATCATGCAATGGTCACATCATCATACCATCATTGCCTAAAATAATCTACCAATGGAAAGTTCATAATATTTCATTTTGGTAATGGTTAATTTTATTAATTTGAATCTAAATACATCAATGTATAATTATTTAATAGGTAAGGGAAACCACCCATGACAGATTATGTCACATCGGCTAAACCTCCGAATGGTCTAGAAATTACTCAGGATAACCGATTCAATGAAAATTCCAATTAATATGTGTTTCCCATAACATTGCTTGATGAAATTAGTTAATATATGAAAATGTTCTCAGCGACCCTAATGATACCTGACATTACTATAAGACATCAAAATGATGGAGAGTCATTTGGTCATCAAATATGAATATACATGTCATGTGGAAATTCTCCTCATTTTCCACCAATGATCCAATAAACCCCACTCCATCATCTCAATTAGTTGAAGCCTTTTTATAACAGTTAGAGATAAGGGATACTTCTACATCATCTTTTGAATGATGAAACTCTAACTTCACCTCAATAATTTAACGTTCTTCTATATTTTCCACACCTATAGTGGTGGTTTTGGAAGATGGAGATGATGAAGATGAGTAAGAGAAGTGGATGTGGAAGGTCTAAATTATTCTCCTCCCACATTTATGGATTGTAACTCTACCAGTATTGAATAAAAACAATAAAAACATATATGAATGGAGGATTTTTTTATGAGTCACATTTATCAGTGATGTTATGTCCACTTACTAACAAGATTAATATATTTATACTGAAAAGATTAATATATTTATACTGAAAAATATATTTGAGGTGTGTTTTCATATAATTAATCATAAATTATTGTCTTTGATAACTATTTTCCCATATACAACCTGAGTATTTTAAAATATATCATTGGTTACAAGAATGTGGTTAAGACGAAAAATCTATCCCATTATTTCAATGATGATTCCAAATAAGATATAATAACTAGGGGAACATCATTACAGAAGTCTAATTCTAGATAATATCACTTATATTATCCAAACTAGTTCGAATATGGGGAATAATAGAGTTTGAATTGAGTTTATATATCTTATATAGAGGTGTCCATTAGATAATTTCCTAGTTTTAATGACATAAATTCGAATCAATGTGATGGAAGGATTTCGAGAAATTTCATTTGAATATATTTATTTCAGATATTATCAAATTTGTATAGCCTTAGAGGATGAATGAGAATCTTCATTCAATGTACCATATGGTTTACACTTCTAGTGGGTAACACCCATTATTTTTAAATGATTTAGTGAAATATAAAAATGTGGTAAGTTAGACTTCTTCAAAACCATATTAGGCTTATTTTTAATGTTCTATTTCACAATTTTAGTGGTGATATCTATGAAATTTACTGATCATCATTCCAATATGGAATCTTTTTTCCTCAATCTATATCCTGAAAATGAACCCCAGAATGATTTATTTTATTATTAACATAAGGATTATTCTTTAAATCATGATATTTCATAATTTCATCATTTTTTATCCTATGAAGATTATACATATCCTTGAAAAGTATCCCCCTAAAAATATCAATGAGTTGATAGGATTTCGAAGAGTCATAGTCTAATTTAGATGATATATATTGAATTACATGGGTAACTACTGTCCATTCACAATGGTAATGAAATGATGCTCATTTATAATTGGAATTATGAATTCCAAGAAGACTTTTATATTTTGAATAAAAATATATGAGTCCACTAAGGATACATCATCCTTTTAAATGGATTCCACCAATGTAATATTTGAAAATTTTAGAGAGACTATTTACAATATTCCTTATACAAAAGAATGAAATTGGGAATGAAAACTTAATATATTATCTCAATCAAACCAATATTAATACTAAGTCCAAATATAGATATATTCAGAATAAATTTGTTGCATCAATCATTGTAGTTCAAAAATTGAGGCCCTATATGATGAACTATGCGATCCATTTAGTTTCTCATAATGGCAAAATAAAATATATGTTAGACCATCCAATGTCTAAAGGATGACTGGAATAGTGGTATGTCATATTTTCAAATTTTAATATTCATTTTTACCTTATAAAGAGGTTAATGGACAAGTTCTAGTTGATTTCCTAAAATATCATTCCTATGAAGAAAAAATCCCATTGATTATTAAATTTAAAAATTAATATATTTCTACTTTTAATGTGCCCAATAGTTATGTGAGATATAATTTAATGATGTATCTAGCATCCCAATAGGAAAAATAATGGACAACTCCTTGCTTAATACATTATAGTTAGGATATTTTCTTATCTGTATATAAAAGACTATTCTACATGATGTTTCATGTTTTAATAAGGCTACACCCACAATGAGAAATACATTTTGTCCATCATTACAGGCTTGGAACTAGAAATACCCAGACATCCTAGGATTTTCGTATAAATTTACAAATTCTAAAATAAAAAATTTTATTAAAAATTACAGAATATGTAAAATTAAATTATTCACACCATATATATTTGAAACTATTTTAGAAATAAATAAATATAATTTCAATTTTAAAATAAGATAATAAAATGATTGTTAATATGTCATATAAAATAAAAAAATGTAACTGAATGTTATAAAATTAAAATTAATGATAAAAATAACTTTATAAGAATAAATTGAACCAAAGGATTTGAGATTTAAAAAATATTAATGATAAGTTATATGAATTGAAATAAGGAATTATTATAAATATGTGTATGTACACACCCATATATATATAATGATATAATATTATGTATACTTAAAAGATCATAAATATTATAATAACATGGGAAATTTTATTGAAAATATGTTATATAAAATAAATTTATTTATTGATAAGAACGAAATATGATTATGATACATGAAATTTTATTTGGTAACTTATGGTTACTATACCAATTTCAAATATAAAAATGACTTATTAATTATAATTAGACATGAAAAATCAATATATATATATATACAAACACACGAATAAAGAGATATATATAAATAAATATATACAATAATAATAAATTGCTAAAAATGATAGTTTGTGAAAAACAAAGAAACTTTTATTACAAAAACCTAGAATAAAGATAATAATAATAATAATAACGTTTTATATTAATTATTAAAATATTAAATGATATTAAAATCATTTCATAGGTTATAATTAGTTTGGTATTTAAAAATTTAACAAGGATAACACACACACATATATCTATGTCTGTGTGTTTTTTATTTTAGGAATGCAACATATCTATTAAATCAATCAAATATTTTAGATTTAATTATTATAATGTTTTATCTAATTAATAAACATATATATTTATAATGGGATATATATATATATACGAAAATAAGTTATTTATAAAAATGAGAAAAAATGAGCAAAAAAGGCAATAAGGGTGGGTAACCTCCTTCACTGAGTCATTCATACTTGTCAATTGAAAAACATAAGACCATCACTAAAAAAGTTTCCTTTGCGTCACTGATCTTCACTAACCACCACCATCACAACCGGTAAATCCAAAATCGTTATAAAAATCTAGAACTCTCACAAATCGATTTGGTAAACATTATAAGTCCACTATTGAGGCTGATAATTTGGAATGACTATTTTTCCATCAAAATCATACAAAATTGAAAGGAAACATTGGATCACTTAGATACTCATGGACAATATATGATGAATGTTATATAAAATTAGGAAAATATCCCCCATAAAAAATAAAATAACATTAAATTATCAATTATCCTACATAAACCATCTATTATTTTTCACATTCAGACATCCTCACAATGCATATTAAAACCAATAATCACATAAGACATTCAACAAAATTATTTATAACTAGTGTAAATGGAAACATAATAATGATAAACTCAAAATAATAACATGGGAGAATGTAATAATTGACAATCCAATTCCATCACTGAGCATTAGAAGATAATATGGTTATTATTCAATAATCAATGTGCATGATTATAACAAAGATGAAATTCAAACCAATCAATACCATGATCATAAAATATGAAAACATGGAAGAAGTCTTTAACAACGAAAATATTCATTAAAATCATTAGTTGTGAGCAATGTGATATCAATAATGATCAAATTAAATAAATTAAACCCAAAAAATAATATATAAAACATATTGGAATCTTAGAACATCATCTTCATGAAACAATTACAGAACTCTTTCTTATTGGAATAATAATATGAGAAAATTATAACATAAATCTTTAGAGAACATTATCATTACCCTATGAATTAGAGAGATATATTGGGGCCACCCTTTATATATAATATATATTATTCACATGTTTTTGTGATATATAATGGAATTGAACACTTCTTATAAGATATAAAGGGCTCACTTAAGAGATATAATAGAGACCAAAACATTTATATAATCTATATAGGGCTCACCCATCTCATATAATTTCGAAACGCCACAACATTAATAAGGCATATGGATACATCATTTGATCGTAAAAATCATAAAAAACCTTTATTATTTTTAAAAATTGATTATCCCATGGAAAATAAATGGGTTATAAGATAATATCTTTGAAGCATTACTAATATATTTAAAATAAATAGGTTTATGATAATCTATTTTAAACATGATTAACTCATGGAAAATAAACATGTTCTACAACAATCTCAATGAGACAATAATAATCCATCTAGAGAATGATTTAGTATGGTATCTTTAATATGAAATACCCAAAAAATAATTAGTAATATTTTTATTTTTATTAATTAAAATAAAAATAAAAAACATAAACACATTTTAAGGAAAATATACTTTAAATTTCAAAATTCACGTTTTATAACATAATACATTTAAAAAATAATTTTATTTGAAAATATCCATAAAATATTATAAAGGATTATTTTATAAAAATAATATTAATAGTTTCCAGAGGAAAATATACTTTTATTTTTGAAAATAAACTATTTTAAAACATTTTATACAACATTTTGTTTGAAGAAAACTAATATCTTATCGAAGAGATAAATAAATTATGATTTTTTATATTTATTTCATAAATATTTTAAGTAAAAAATAGTTAAAAATTGTAACATTAACTATAAATAGCAAGAATAATCATATAATAAAATATATGAGTTTATTAAGATATGTATAATAAGATATCATCATTAGATGTATAAACATAAACAATTATTGTAAAGAAAGAGATTGTAACAAAAGAATCTTACCACTAGTGTATCATTGAATAATAATACACACAAAATAATGTGGTTAATTAAATCATGTAATATCATGAAAATAATGTTATTAATGACATGAAATTTTCAATTTTCATAATATACACCTCATAATTGAATATACTTATATACCATGATAAATATCACAAAGAATGAAAATTGAGATAAACATAAATTACTTATTTTTGTAACATGGAATCCATAATCTCTAAAAAAGAGGGATCATAAAATGGATATTTAAATATCTAAAAATATATGTATATTAATCATAAAAGAAATTCAATTGTATTATATACACCTCAAAAATAAAAAAATTGTGGAGAATATGTAATACATGTCAAATTAATAAAACATAGACGAGAAAACTGATAACTTGAGTACGACATGACTCATGAGAACTTATCTTCTAGAATATAATACCATGTTAATTATTTAATTACATTAGAAACCTTTTTAGTGTGTTATTATATTTATTTAAATTATTTTCATGGTATATATTGTTATTTATTCAATTAATTTTACATTAGTTGTTTTGACCCTATTCACCTTGTGTGTGAAAAAAGGAATAGGTAGGATGTCAATGGAAAAATAATTAATTATATAAAAATATAAATAATAATAAACATGAACTTATTATGATATTTATACATAAATTATAGTCTTAAACTAATCATTAAATATGAGTATGATAATGGGATATGTTATAATCTTGTATATGGTAGGTTGTATATATAGATGAATAACATTACCATTTTGAAATGATCATTTGTAAAAGGAGGTAAGAAATATTTGAGCCATTTTTAATGATAATTATAAAATATATAACAGAATATTCAATTATATATACACCTATTTATATAATCATTTTTATGTGGTGAATAAAAAATAAATCACATCTCTTTAAGGAGGGGTTGTCCTCACGTCTATGAAGGGCATTATCAATTTTTTATTGATTTTAATGGTAAAAATGAAAAGGATATATTATATTTCCACAATAATAAATAATTAATGAATATCATAATTATTTCATTTATATCAAATATATTCATTATATTCACCCTTGGTACTTCCCATGTAATGGGCCACTGAAAAACATATCACTGTGCATAGCTTCAAGGTAGTCGACAGTATACACAAGAGTTATTATTGTATTGGCTATGCAATAAAATTTAATAATATATATATATGATATAATGAATAGAAAATAATAATTAAGTTATAAATATAATATATAAACTTTAGATGAATCATCATACCCAACAATTAGAGGTGGTAATGGAAAATAGGAATAACATCATTTCGCATGGTATTAATAGTCTTTTGTAAAATGAATGATGATTTAGTATCCAATTTGATAGAAGTGGTTGTGGTTATAGGTCATAAACCTAACATAAAATCATCTCATTCAATGAAATTTAATTATTTTATCATATCATAATTTTATAATATTAGCTATATAGGGTACAGAAAAAAATAAAAAAGAATCTCATTGAAGAACATTACCTATTTCTTGAGTATTCTCCTTAGGTTTCGACTAAATTATTACAAGGATGTATTTAAGAAAAAATAAGGATGTTATTATGAGCCTATGGAATATGGGAATGTATTTTTGTACAATTTGTTCTTGTAAAATTGATTTATAGGTTTGACAAAACGAGGGGAGTGAATTAACTTTTATAATAGAGGAGGACTGACATTATTGTAAATACCCAAACGTATTCACTGTTGGTAGGTATAACTTAACTAATGGGCCTTAAAAATTGAAAAATAATGGAGGGTAGGGTTTATTTTTTTGATGCATCCCTCCACCACATTAAAAGAAAAAATTATCATTTTATTCATTATTTATAAAATTTAAATTATTTTACCCTTTTAGTTATTCCAAAACAACTTGTATATTTTTATTTTCCTATGCAATTAATCCATTAAGAATAAAACTAAAATATGTTTTATTAGATAAATTAGTAATAATTAATCTATATATTAAATTCAATTTATTAAAATAAATCACATGTCCGTGTAAAAATAATATTAATAGAAATCAATGTAATGTTGAAAATGTTATTTTACAATTCATTATGGTAATTAATTTTAAATATTTTATATAGTAATTATGGTAATTGTTTTTTAATTTTATTGATTCAAAAAATGGAATCTATTTTTTTCTTAATCTCATAAAAATAACAGTATTAAATTTAATATTAATACCATAGACATTATAAGAAAGTGGGTTTTTAATGTGCAAATGTTCAAACGTTTACAATGTATTTATATAAAAATTCAATATATAAAAGGTTCTAATTACCTAAATTGTTTTAGTTGGATATATAATTGATCTAATAATATAGAAAAAATTAATTGAAAACATAGTTTATCATTATAAATTATTTAAATAAAATAAATGTTTTCATAAAATTCAGAAATGTACATTATTCATAATAAATGAAACTTATAAGAAAAAACCATGAAGATTAACCATCATATAATTTAGGTATTATTATTAAAAAAGTATGTTTATTTTTTTATATAATTTCTAAATATGTGTTAAAATTTATTTTTACATTATGTGTTCCCATCATGATTAAACAGACTTTTGGAAGAAATGATTTTTTCAAAAAAATAGTTATTTTTTCTTTTAAATGATTCACATATTATTTATAATCAATAAATAGTTATAAATTTTTTTTAAACTATATATTTTAATAATTTAGTTAATATTATTATTACATAAAAATTTAAAGGCTAGGTTATAACTATTATACTAATTATGACAATTAATATTATATTGTTGTCTAGTAAAACATTTTCTTTATTTTAACATGAGCCTTCAAAGAAACTCGTTTGTTCTGTGTTATACAAGATATGCACATTTTGATGTGTAATGAATGATATTTAATATATTCAAATAATTATATTATAATTTCATGGGGTGTTATATTTTAATATATTATTGTTTTTTTGTGTTACATATTATACGGAAAAATATAATTCCTTTAAAATATTAGGTTGTTGCAGTCATCACCACAAGAAAACAAATTCTCCCCGGCCGACGAACCAGAAAATGCCACCATTAACATTGTACTCATGGATGAACCACCACTAATTATTTATTGTTTAACCATTACAGTTCAATATCATCATCTGGTTACTACATACGACTATGGGTAGCTCGATGGATATCATCTCCCATATATTATTTGTTGAAGTCTATAAATATGTTTTCGTTAGTGATTTTATAGGGTATAATTATCCTATTTTAGAATGGATATGTTTTCCAAATCTGATAATATTAAAAATTTGAAAAATTAAAATTATTTTATGGTCTTCCATTAATTTTTTCATGGAATAAATTTCCATGAAGGTATGTTAACCTCTCCTTTAATTAAGAAAGAATATGCCCTTGGGTGTTCCTCATTTAGAAAAATTTGGATTTATCATCACCAAAATATGCATTCATGACCTGTTATAAAATAGATATTATTTTTTGGAGTTTTTGTGTTGATATTTTGATCCAAAAAACCTATAATAGGGATACAAATATTATTTTCAAAAAATTATAAGACTAATTATCCCCTTTAAAAATATATAAATTGTTATGATATAATTATATATAACTGTATGTATAAATTTATAATTACATGTTTAACTATTATTTTATAATTTGAATATAAAATGGTCAAAATATTAGTATTTCATATTTGAAAATTTATTCTAACTTCAAATTATGATTTTTAAATTTGAAATATACCTATGGGATTTCTGAATTTTTAATGTAACTGTTATTTTCTATTCAAAAAAATAAACCACATTTGATTCCATTTTACACTTTCTTTAGTAAGGTTAAATTAGCTTATTAATTTTTTTTTAGGTTTAAAGCCCTTATTGAATACTTTTAATTTTACATGTAATATATTTTTATTTAAAATAATATATAAAGAAAATAATTACATTTATAAAAAATGTATTTATGAGTAATTTATGAATATAGTATTCTGTTTTTGTAATATATCATTATATGAATGGTATTTTATTTTTTTCTTACAATTATTTTAAATGATGGATTTATACCATAATTTCATGGTTTTATTTACAAAATGAAATTTCCAAACAATAAATTTTATGTTAATTATGTTTTATAATAATGAACATCTTATTAAATGAATCAAGGTGGAATTTCAAATGATATATTTTGTTATTTTATGTTCTTTTAAGGTTCAAATGTATTTTAAAGGTTTCATTTTATCCTTGAGCCATTCATTAAGACAAATGAATTTAATCCATGATCATACCTATGGGCTTGTACAAAATAAATTCTTGATAATTTCATGCATATATGTAAAATTATACACAAACACACACATAGATATATATATATATTTAAAAGGATGGGGCCGAAGCCTCATTTATTATTAATGTAAAGAAAAGTCCTCTTTAACTAAGTAGAGGGAGAACCATTACATAGCCTGAAGGCTCAGTGAGAATTTAGCCCAATACATAGCCCTTAGGCCCATTTTTTTGGCCCAAAGACCATTCTGTGAATAGTACTACTATAGTACCCACGCTTCTACAGTTCTGCACAGTACCGCCGCTGCTACAGTACTATGCCGCCACTACAGTGCCCTGCCACCACTGTAGTGCTCGCCATTGCTATAGTGCCACTACTGCTACAGTACTGCTCCAGTACCTGCACCCAATGGGGTATGGACCCCCATTTTCCATGTATAATTAAGGGGTGCTTACCACTTAGCGAAGCCCCATCTACAAAACGTGTGTTGATAACACCAACTCCCCAGAGGGGGGTCCCCCACCAGCCCAACTGTGCGCCACATTCCCCATCTATGAAATGTATTTGAATCACCCTATTCATAATACCAATAGTGTTCGAACCTATTGGGACTCGATCATGTCCAAATTCCCACAGAGAGTGAGGGGTACAACCAGTGGGTACCACTCGGCTTACACCACATGGGCTATATAAATATATTATCATTTTCATGTTTCAACATATCAAAACTCGAGTTAATAGTATATATATGTATAAGTAGTGTACCAAATATTTTATAAAAATTTGAGACTTGGAATTTTTAAAAATGATAGGTGTATAGGGAGTGAACCCAACCCCAATGATGGGTAGGCCCTTGACAACATTTAATGTTAAATGTGGCCCCTTAGATTTTATTCATGGATTCTTGATATTTTATGAAATACTAAATGATTCTATTATTGGGGAAAATATTTAAAAATATATTAATATTTATTATATTTTTTAATAGTGATTCCAACATAAGGTGTTAAAACTTCCAAATAATTTCAAAGATATTATATTTTGAAAAAAGTGTTATGAAGATAACTATGTCAAAGAAATAATTATTTTCATTGATACTTGATTGTAAAATGAAAATTAAAAATAGTCTTTTCAAATCGATACGTATATGTAATGGTATTATATTTTGAAAATGTTTTTTTTCAATGTGACTTTTATTTTCAAAGGTTATTATATTTTTTAAAATATTTTCACTGGATTTTTTAAATAGTCTTTACAAAATTTGTTATCAGTGGTTTTTTAAATCCTTATTCTAGGAAATTATATGCACAGACTTTGTTTTCAAAAACAAATTGGATAATTTATTAGTTTTGAGGTATTGTTTCATTAGTAATGATAAAGTTTCAGTAATGTTAAATAGAATTATATTTATATATTTTATAATGATTTGTATTTTTTAATAGTTTTTCATTTTCCTGGAAAATAGTAGAAAATAAATGATCCTAAGAGATATAAAGGTGTGAATTTTTATTGAGAGTTATTATAAAATATACACAATATTATATTTCAATAGATCAGGAAGAACATGCCATGGTGACTACAGTTGATATCATAGTAACAAATAAGGAACCTGTAGAGATTATTTGTTTTGTTTAACAAAAATCTAAGAAATACTAATTTACTTAAATGAATATAAGAAATTATGTAACCTTTGAGAATATATAATCCTAGATATTCTAGTGGTAAAAATTATGATGATAGAAAATAAAAAATTCCATTATGCACAAAGAATGAATTTTAATGGAAAAAATAATTTTAAGAGCGTAAAATTAAACATATCATAAATTTTTCATAAATTTAAAATAATTTTAATTTTTTTTATAAATTATAGGATAAGATAAATTATAGTTCTTCACAATATATATATATATATAATTAATGTGATTTTATGAATAAATATATAGAATTTTAATGACAATTTTGAATAGTTAAATGTCATTTATTATGTATTATAAAATACATAACAAAATTTTAGAACTATACAATTTTAAATCATGGTAAATATAAAATTATAAAAAATACTGAATGAAAGGCACAATGATTTACAAAATATAAAATTTCTGGAACATTAATTGAAATAAATAAAGAATTATTATAAATTTGTGTCTGTATATTTATATAATGATAGAAATATAATAAATGTTTAATGTCACAAAAATAATATCAGAACACGTGCATAGTGATGGTTATGATATTTGTATAAAATAAATATATTCATTGATTAAAATGAAACAAGATAGTAATATATAAAATAATATTTTAAAATTATGATAATTGTTAAAATTTAAATTAGGTAATGTTATAAAAATTATAATGAGATAAACCATATTGTGATATAATAACAAAACACACACACACACACATATATATATATGTATATATATTCAAAAATATAACGAATAAATAAATGTTATGAAATTGGAAACTTTAGATAAATCCACAAAATACAATTAAATAAAATTTAAATAATTAAAATAATAAAATTATTATTATTAATAATATTAATAAATATAAATAATAATGAGTAAAATATTTAAGTATAGAAAAACAAATTCTGACATTATAATTAGTAAGATATTTATAAATGCAACACAGATAATAAATAAATAAATATATATATATATATATATTAATTTAGGAACATAATACATGTATATGAACAATAAAATATTTATATTTGATTTATTACAAATTTTTATATAATAAATTTAAATATATCTATATTTTTGGGTTCTACATATATATGTATTCAGTTGCTTTTTTATAAAAAATGAAATAAAAAATTGAAAAATGAAATTAGGGTGGATGGTCTCCCTCCCCGAGCCACCCCCTAAACTCGATTGTTGGCCTTCGCAGTAACCAATAATGGAGAAGGCATATTTTAGTTGTTAATCATCCTTGACCACCACCCATGAACATGGTAAATAAATTGTTTTTCCACTGGAAAACACAGGATCACTGGCTGAGGAACCTACAACCACCACCACCACCTACATTTTTAGTGAAGAAAAAAATCATTTGTCTATTTTTCACCTTTTTAGTGCCACCTCATATACTATACACTAAAAATGAAAATATGTAGGTCAATTCATGACCATCTCATCCTGTAGATTCTAGTTCAATCCCTAGGGAAAGGCTCTGGTGAAGGATTGTGTGGTGAAACTTCTTCATGTTAGAGTTACGATCTATTGGATCCATAATATTATTCTAAATATTATACTAATGAAAATTGTTTCATTTCCATCCATTCATTTATTCTTGAAATGGGTTTCCCAAAAAAACCGATTTCCCTTTCCATTAAATAATAAGGAATACCTCCTTAGTTTTTCATCGTTTTAAACAAAATATATTTTTATTCACCAAAATAACCATTAATAGCCTATTATAAAATGAAGAAAATATTTTAGGAGTTGTTTTGATGAGGTTTTGATCACCAACACCAGGTAAGGTGATATATATATAATTTGAAAAAAATGATGATTAATTATAAATTTTAAAAACTTATCATTTTTAAGATATATATATATATACATATAAAAACACATTGAACTATTATTATATAATTTTAACTTTCAAGAAACAAAATAGTTTTATTTCATTTGTGAAAATTTATTCTAACATCAAATTATTATTTATTGATATCAAATTAGGTTGGTGTATTTCATTTTTTTATTTTGTAGATATTTTATTTTCAAAAATTATAAAGAATGTTTTTTCCCTTTATTTGTTTTTCACAATTAAGGTAAAAATGGATTATTCAAAAAACGATATGTAAAAAACCCTTATTCAGTAGTTTAAATTTTATATATAATTTTATTTTAAAAAAAATTATTCAAAAAAGCAAATAATTTCTTTATAAGAAATATATTTATGAATTTTTTATAATATAAAAATTCAATAAATTTTAATGTATCATTCTATATAAAAAATATAATTTAAAATTAGTATATTTTTATATTAAAGTTATACACCTTCATATTAATTTTTTAAGTATAAAATGATATTTCCAAACATAATATTTTTAATTATATATGTTCATGTAAAATGAGTATCTTATTTTCAAATTCATGGTACAATTTAAAATGATAATGTTTATCATTTTATATTCATTTCATGTTTAGATGGATTTTATAGGTATTATTTAATTCCTCATTTTCCTATTAAGTCATATGAATGTTATCCATGATCATGGTTATGGACATTTACAAAATATATTCTTGAAAATTTAATTTAATTATGTATTAGAATATATATATATATATATATATTTATTGAGGAGTGCAGCGGTGAGATAAAGGAAAACCCTAATGGGGTGAGGTGAACTCTAAATTTGATAATTCAAGGAATCAACTGGATCGTGGATCGATGGTTGATGATTTATTTAGACACATGGATTTGTTTAGTCTCTACACAAATAAGAATTCAAGTGCTTCTTTAGAAATTGATTGATGTAAGAAGAGCTTCGGAGAAGCTATCAAGAATATGGGAAATGTCAGTTTTTGATTGTCAGTCTACATCCTCGGGAAGGATCATTAGGAAAGGGTGCAATGTGCATGTCTCTACGAATCAAAATGTAGTTGATGAGAGGATAAATATATATAGATTTTTGATCACTGATCAGGCTGTGCTTCCTAAGGGGGTGAAGCAATGGAAATTCAGTGATGTCACTGAAAGGATTATTGAAATTTGGGAATTTAAAGATTGGAAAATAACTATAATGGGTCATGGATTCTATTATACCGTTTTCCATTTAGATGAAATCAAGAGATTAGAATAGAGTATTGGCTATGTCCCTCTACAGCCTGGATTTCATTGCATTATTGAATGAGATCAGAATTTTAACACCAAGGATGTCAAAAATAAATTTTCACAAGTCTGGTTATAGGTATGTTATTTGAACTGGTATTATTGGCATCCTCAGATTCTATGGTACATTACTTAATCAGATGGAAATATTATTAGGCTAGACTAGCATACTGAAAACCCTACATTTTTTCATTATTATCTAATTCTTGTTGAGAATGATTATTCTGCCACCAAGGTATAAGAGGTCATACTAACTACTCAGAATGACAACATAACATTGGGCATCCTGTATGAATGAAAACCCAAATTTTGTCTTAACCATTAAATCTTTTGGCATGTGTCTTATGATTGTAAAGAAATAAAAAGTGTCACTTCTATAATATTTGACGACGTGATGAGAATGGTTTTAGGTGAAAGAAGGGAAAAGCTACAGTTCCCACTAGTTCTGGTCTTGCCAGTATTAAAGAACCCCAGGATGACCCTCCTACAAGTCCTGATCCTACTGCAGATTTTGGTGATGCAGTTCCTGCTAATGGTACATCATCTATTGTCTGGGATGAAGGTCCTATGGTGGGAAATGTGCAGCATGACCTTGATTAAGATGATACCCTATGATTAAGCTTTGTTTAATAATGATAATTGTGATGCTTTCTTGTGACTCCATTAGTGTGAGTATGATGGTCCCTCTATGAGGAACCCATTAATACACAATCAATAGAATTTATTTCCTCCTACAAATGCCTCTACGAATGAATCTGCATCATCAGAGTAGATTATGATCTCTGATTCTCCTATTCTTGACCCAGTTCATGCACCTGCCTCGGTCACTGCTCTTTTTGACCCTGCTGAAAATATTGGTGCTACAGATCCTGCCCATGATGCAACACATTCTGACCCCTTATGGGGCTTCTCAGTGGTTCAAATAGCAAATAATGCCAAAATTATTTTTCCTACTCGCCTCTTTTCTACTTCTGTTGATTCACCTAATATATTATCCCTACATAGTAATGAGGAATATTTTGGGGATGATGATGCCCCTACTTCTGTTAACTATGACCCATGTAACTCTGTTTATCTTAACAATACTATCTTTGAAAAATATATTACTCAAATAAAATGATGGTCCTAGAACTTGGCATAGATCAAAAAAATAAAAATTCACTTTTGGAACTGTCAAGGGATTCAGAACACCCACATAGAGAGATCCCTTAGACACCTTATTATGAAAAATAGCTCTATGTTAGTTGGAATTTCAGAACAAAGGATAAAATTTCAGAAATTTAACTCCTTTAAGTGGGACTCTATGCATTTTTAATACATTGAAAACAATCATTTTGAATCGAGCACTAAATCTCTGTGGGTTCTAAAGCATGACAATGTTAATATTAGCTCTATTTTGGTTTATTTCCTATCATCCACTATTTAACATATTCTTGGTAATGCATCTCTTTTTATGATGATTTTAATGATTTAAACCCTTACATAAAAAGAATAGAATTATGGTGGAACTTATTTGATATCTCTGAGAATATGGACACTAGGTGGGTTATTCTTGGGGACTTTAAAACTGTCTTCAGGCCTGAGGAAGAAACTGGTGAGAATTTATGTCATATCGCATCCTCTTACCTTTCATCATACATTGATAAATGTTTTCTTACTGAGGTACATATTTTTGGAGATGATTCAATTGGAGCAGATATACTATTAGTGGGAAGAAAGCAAGCAGATTAGATAGATGTTTTGTGCAAGTAGATGAGAGACATGGGGTGATTGATGTGTCTGGGAGAACTCTACAAAGACTGCATTCTGATAATAATCCAATACTCATGGATGAATGTATCAATAGATCAAGGTCATCTTCTCTCCAATTTATGTTTAATAACACTTCGATTGTTATACCTAGCTGTAGAGAAATTGTGTTGGGTACATGGTAAACTATTTTCATGGGTATTCCCTATCATGTCTTATTTTGTAAGTTGATGTTAGTTAAGGAAATACTGAAAAAATGGATTAAGGAATCATTTTCCTTTATGTATATTGACATTAGAGAGGATGAAAATGTTTTATGAAATTGTCAACAAGAAACTCGGTAGCAGGATCTACCTCATAGGGAGGAAATACATGCTGCTACAAAGCTGGACAGACTTTTGACCCTCAGTGAAAAAATGGACCATAACCAACTTAACCTTAGATGGATGGAGGAAGGAGATATGAATTTAAATATTTTTCAATTAATGAATAGGGAAAAAGGTCCCGGAGAAGCCTAAATGCAATTAATATTGATGGAAAGAAATTGTGATCTGAGAACAACATCTCAAATGTTGTGACACATTATTTCGAGAAGTTGTACTTTGATACCCAAAATGATAACTCTGATAAAATTATTAGTTATTTTCATCCCTCTATTTTGGAATATAAAAATAAAAGGCTTGATGACATCCATAGTGACATAGAAATACATGATGATCTATTAACTTTTATTATAGATAGTGTGGAAGGTCATGATGGATTTACCAATATGATTTTCATGTTTTATTGGGATATCATTCATCTTGATGTTACAAATGATGTGAATAAATTTTTTAGATCATCTTATATGACCTTTGGGATGAACATTAATTTTGTTTAATTAATTCCTACGAAGTATAATACTCTTGTTTTTATAGATTTCAGACCGGTTGCTATTGGGAATACTATGCCAAAGCTAATTAGTACGATCATGTATAAAAGATTAGGTGATATTTCCAAGGACCTTGTCTCTTGTACTCAGTTTGGTTATGTTCTGTGGAGAAATAAACAAAATAGTCTTCATACTTCCATTGAATATTGTAATTTCATAAAGAGAAAGGTAAAGGATGGAAATATGGAAATATAGATTGATATTTCAAAATCCATTGACACCATTAGATGTAGTTTCCTATTTTCTATTCTCAAAATGCATGGGTTGTCCCAGAATATCATTAGACTTGTTGTTTCCATTTTAACGAGAGCTAGGCTCTCTATTCTGGTTAATGGTTCCCCTAGGGATTTTTTCAGTGGTACAGAGGATTAAGACAGTGTGATCCTTTTCCTAGTATAATCTTTTCCATTAAAAATAATTATTTGAGTTGGTGCCTTACTGATCTTGATAATCATGGGTGGTATTAGAGGATGAGATTTGGGAGGGATTTATACACCCCATCTATCATATTTTATGATTATGATATCTTACTCTCTGAGAGAGTAGATAAAGGTACCATCCCCGATATTTAGGGTATTTTCTCAAATTATGAAGAGGTTGCAGGTCAGTTTATAAGTTGGGGAAAATAATCTATCATCTTTTGTGAGTAAATTCTAATTTCAAGGGAAAAAAGAATTGATTATAATCCAAGGGTTAAATTTGGATCTCTCCATTTTATTTAACATGGTGTACCACATTTCTAGGGCATAGTTAATATATGTCATCTGGAAAACGTTTTTTTAAGGATTACAAAAAAGGTTCCAAGATAGAAGGGGAAACGTATGTCCTAAGAAGGCGGGATAACTTCAATGTTTTTATACTCATTTTATTTATATAAATGTCCTAGATCTCGTATCATGGAACTAAATAAGAAAATAAAAAATTTCATATGTACTGGGTCAATTCAGGAATGGAAGCTTGTTACGGTATATTTGTAGGACTGCATCAAACCTGTTCATATGAGTGGATTGGGAATCAAAGACATAAACATTTTCAATGACACTTTGATTAAAAAAATCATATGGAAGATCATTTCCACATCTGATCATTCAATACATTTTCTCGCAAATAGGTTTTTCGAGAGACTTTACATAGGCTATGTTAATTATATTAGTTCATGTATTTGGCCTACACTCAAAAAGTCTTATGCTGACATCATGGCGTGTTCAAAATGGGTGGTGTGAAAATATTAACATTTGAACTATTGGACATCCCCTTTGCTATCTCTGCCAATTAGTTATGATATTATCATTCTATCTTCTCTTAAAATTGTTACCATTTTTTATTTTCATGAAAATGCAATACTCAATGGGATGCTACATAGTAATATCGAGTTGGAAATATCAAGATACTTCTTAAATGATTGTGATACATTGGTATGGATTCCACATATGAGTAGGAATTTCTTCAAAAGGAGTTCTATAACAATATTCGTGGTGTCTCACTTAACCCTACCCATTGGACCATTATCTTTAATAGAGCTTTATTCCCTCCTCCTTGCTCAATATTAATCTGGAAAATTTTGGAGAAGGGGCTTCTACTACAAGTCAACCTGCAACGTGCTAACTATATCTGGCTTCGACCTATATACTCTGTTTATAGGTGGATGAATCTCTCTCACATATTTTTTACTCTTTTAAATTTGCATGATGGTTTTGGGAATATATGAAGTATATATTCATATCATATCTCAACACCTGATCTGTTGATGGACTGTTACAATCCATCTATAGGAATGATGGTAGTGAGCAGTTCTGGTCTCTCCAACATGATTCCTCTGCCTAATTTATTTCTTTCACATGGAAGTCGAGAAATGACTTAATGTTCAGTACTTATAAGCAATCATTTATTGCTGGGGTTTTGTTCTTACATCGGGCAATTCAAAATTATTCTAACATTCAGACATGGTCCATGAAAAATGATCTTTCTAATCTTGTTTTTTTGATCTCGCATGGTGTCAATGGTAGGATGAAAAAGCCAATGATGACGAACTATTTAATATGGATACCACCCATCTCATGGAGGCTGACGGTCAAATTGAAAGAGACTCTTTGGGAGCACTAGGCCACCCAGGATTTGATGGTGTTTTCCAAACTCAATGAGGCTTTGTGAAAGGATTGTTTTTAATTATATTAGCAATGAATATGCAATCGATGCATAGATGTGGGAAATGATAAAATCAATAAGGTAAGCCATCCGTTATGGTTAGCATGAGAAATTGATAAAGAGAGATTCATCTGTTTTGGTCCATATTCTAAAACATCAATCATGAAATGTTCCAGGAAAGATGTTATCACCTTGGAGTGATTGCCTTCAGCTTATGGACTTGTTATCTCTTGAAGTAACACATGTCTATCAGGAGGCCAATCATATTGTGGATGCCATTTTGAAGAGAGAAATTTTAGAGGTCAGTTCTATTTGTTCTTTTGGGCCACATAAGTATTATATTTTTTTCTCTAGCTGATTCTGATGGTGCGATATATACTCGTATTTGTAGAGTTTCTCCATGATGCATTGTTGTACACTTTATTTTTTCAATTACATTTTAATAGGAGCAGGCTTCCCTAACTCTAGATCTTCTGATTATATATTCATTTCTATGTTTTTAAAAGCTATAAACTCAAATTAATAATATATAAAAATATTATACTCATATTTTTTTAGAATAATTTGGAATATGGACATTGTAAACATGATAGTGATATGTGTAGGCATTCTAACCCTCCAATACCCGTATGCCTCATATAGCCTTCAATATTTCATTTGGACCAGTGGGTTTTTTCCAATCATTCATAAAATATTCTGAAAACCAATGGATTTTTTATTAATAAAAATATATCCAAGTATTTTATGAGGTATTAGTTTTTAAAAATGTGATAAAAAAAGATTTAAAAGACATATGTAATTTCAATGGTGTTATATTTTGACAAAATATTTTAAAAATAAAAAATATCAAAGGAATAATTATTTTTAAATATTCCATATCATCAAAAAGTGTTTTCAAAATAATATTTTCAATGTGATATGTATTTTTATAGGTATTATATTTTGAAAAAGGTAATTCCAAATAACGTTTTCATTATGATAATCATTTTCAAATATATTATAATTTGAAATAGTTTTTTCAAATTTTTTTCAAAAAAAATTATTTTTAAACATATTATTTTATGAAAAAGGGTATTAAAAATTATATTTTCAATGTCATAAGTATTTTAACGGGTTTTTTTCAATAAGTATATAAAAAAATATTTTCTGAAAAGAAATAAATATTTTTAAATGTAAATATATTTTCGAATATTTTTAAAAATTATTTTTTAAATATTATTTACAAAACACATTTTAGGTCTTTTATAATTTTCTTTTAGGAAAAGTTTTTCGTAATCCTTTATTTTCAATTTTTTTAAAAAATTTAGAATTTTCCAAAGCGTTTATCAATGATATGGAGTTAGATCTAACAAATTCAAAAACCTATTTGATTATTTACTATTTAGACTCTTATATTTTGAATTAGTAAGTACATTTCCTAAAAATCATTGATTAGTAAAGATCCTAATATATATAGTGGACTGTATATTTTGGGTTACATTTATAAAAACAATATAGGGAATATTTTTTTACCGGATCAAGAAGCATTAGTATTTGTGAGATACTAATACAAGTACCAATTAACCATTTAAATTTAAATACTTATTCAGATTTGGTAATCAATCATATCAATGGTGATTATGTCATAAAAAAGAATATTTTTTTCACCCTACCAAACTATTTATGAGGCATAATTGCTTGATTAACCTAATGTAAAACATTAACTCGTGTCCCTCATTCATAGAACACTCAGGTCGATGATTTAGAAAATGTGGATATAGACTTGGTGGAACCAAATTAGAATGTAAAAGTCATCAGTATTTCAGACCACTGAATTGTGTATCCATTATTTCATAGAACCATGGATGTGATCAATGAAGTCATTTCCATCCATGAACTAAATGTTCATCAAAGTAGATGGATGATACCCATATTAGAAACCCTCTAAAATTGTATTATTCAAAGATAGAGATAAAAGAGATCAAATCTGATAATAATGAATCAATATCACCATTTATGACATCCAAACATTCTAAAATATCCTAGATAAAATATTTTCGATGGAGTTCATCTTGGTTTTATTAATGAGGAATAGAATGTTGATGTTGTTCAAGAAGCACATACTAATATTTTTTGTGTTCACCAGTATGGGACCATGATTTATCATAAAATATGAAATGTTATATATTTATATAATTCAATGATGTAGCATTTTATATAATTCACCAAAAACAATTATTCATGTCAAGTGGATTCCAACATCATCCATTAACCTCCCTTTTTATTTCATGATTCCAAATATTCCATGTTGTTTGTATTTTGGGTTATGGACTTTTTTGGATGAATATCCTTATAAAATATCTAATAAGTGGAACTATATTCATTCTACTACATACTTATTTTAAAAATATAACAAGACAATAAAACTCTATCATTTTATGATAAATGAAATCATCAATTTTATTAATTCGAAAATAATCACTAGATTCTGTTTCCCTTAAACAATAATAATAGAAAATGACACATATTTTTACTCAATGGAATTGTAAATGTTTTTCCATGTGTAAAAAATAAATTTTTACAATTTTATCTGATATAATGATTCCCCGGAAGCATATGTAGAGTCATTTCAAATTTGATATCAATCATAATCTAGAAGACAATGGACATAGATAAGAAACCAAGGACTTATAAAATTATACATGCGTTGGGGTATTATCAATTTACAACTCATACATCCACAAATTGTATCCCATATTCACTATATTACATGAAAAAAGTAGTCATTCCCACTGATACTATATTTCATTCACATTACATTTCCATTTATGATGAACATTCTGTATATGAGAAAAAACAAAAGTGACTGTATGATTTAGAGAAACTAGTTGAGAAAAGAATGAATACCTTGGATCATGTAGTGGGGCATAAAAATTAGGTAGGAAAATATTTTAATAAGAAATTTAACCTCTAGTGATTCCTCCTAGTTTAATGGTACTAGATCTCAGAACCCTGATGATACCAAGGATAAAACCTCAAATTATTGAACCCATGTTTGGATGTACTTATATTATACATATGATTTCTCTCATTTTCTTCATCAATAGCCACAAAAAATCGAGAATAAACCCACCCTCCAACAATAAATGGATTCCTTATAAGTACATTTCATAATTTCCACTATGATAATAAAGTATTTCCAGTAGAATACATAATTTCACTACCATCTATCATCCATACATCATTAATTTAAAATATATTCTTACCCTTTGTGAAAAACATAGGATTCATCTTATGAAAAATATGAGGTAATCCAAGATCCTCATAGAAGAGGATTCCCCCTTCTAGTGCTAGTCAACCATCAAAAAATTTTAAGGAACTATATAAGTCTTGATTCTTGTTACAATGGGATATATAGTGATTTCTGGATCTCAATTTCGGTCCTAGAGGCATGATACAGTGAAAAAAACATACCCACCCCCACATATGGGCCTAAACTACATGAGGAATCCTCCATTATTTAAAAATTTGAGTGTTTATTACTACTACTACATGATAAATTTTGGCACCTAGATCATATATCCCAAGCCAAATCACAATATGATTAAATATTCACCCCATTTCTCCATCGTTTAACCTCACTCCATGTTAGAGATTATAACATGGGTTCTCTTATTCACATCCTCATATATGAGAAATTTTTTCACTTCCATACATATGATTTAGATCTATGTGAGGTATATTAGTCCATATATTGGGTAATTCAGATGTAAATAATCCTTCCATAATCAGTAATCTTCATTAAAAAATCACACTCCATATCATGCTTAATTTATATCCGCAAAATAAATCTCTATCTATTGGTGACAATTTTTTCTTCACAGAAGGGATTCTATGTTTTGACAACAAATTTTATTCCCACTTTGGCTCTCTATATTTTTTCCCATTGTTTAATGTTAATTATTCAAAACATCATCCACATGAGAAGATCCTTCTATCATATTATAAGCTAAAAACATCAGAGAAGTTTGATATTTTGAAACATGATCTGTAGTACATCAATATTCACTTCTCAAATATAATATTTTATGATCTAAGATCCCTAAAACATTGAATTACAACCATCACCTTCACACATAGATAATTTTGGAGTACACATGGACGGTTCAACCAAAAGTAGAAAAAAATGTATTACCCACTACAATAATCCCTATGTAAGAATTGTTTTGTATATGATAGATAACTCCATTATTTCCTTGTTTCTATTATCCTATATGATTCAAATATTCTTTGAGATTCTGGTGGATTATTCCATATTTCATGGTTATGTCATCCAATAACCAAAATTAATTACTAGTTAGAGGCACATGTCCTGAAAGTTCATGGATAGTCATGGATTCATGACCCAAATGGAACTCTATTAGTTAGAGTTTTGCATCCTTAAACTCTTTCTACCCATCTATCGAATAATAATGATAGAAAACTATGTGTTCATTTCTATAAGAACCTTTATACTAACATATTTGGGTCTACATTATTGTGGGGTATTTTCCTTTTCCTTTCTATATATAATACATCACCACATAGTTTGGGTCAATTATATAAGGCTATAAATTACAAAAATTATGTTTTCTAATTAAATGAAGTTAATCTATAGTGAAACATCCTTACTATAAGAAATTAATCTACATGATTCAACTCCATATCACATGATATAAAACTATATTATTTTCATCCCTTTCTTGAGAGGCCGTTTATTTTAGGCTTTGTCCTCTACTACACATCATAATCACATTAAAACTATATTTGAAATGATTCTAATTTTGATGAGATATGTAGGTACTGTTGGATTCTTCAACCTAGGATTATCCTAAAAACAAAAAACAATTCCCAAAATATACTTTTTAATAGAAAGATATTCATTTGATATTCAATCATATGATTTACATTAAATTATAAGCTTCAATTTAAAAAATTCTTATCTCCCCTGCAAAGAAACATGGTCAGTATGGGTAATGTACTTATGATAGAACTATGGATGGATTTATTATAAGTATGAGAGATATGTATTAATGTCTAGGTCTTATATCCTACTGAATATGTGATATGATATAAATTCAATCTCTCAATAAAAGGACAATATACTTGTGTGGAAAATGTACTATAGAAAAAAATATCGATTTATTATCATATCAAAGACACAAATTGTGATTATGGTATCATTTTCGAGGCGCATCCATGAAAAAAAGGAAATTGGTGCCCCCTCTTTTGAATCCATCCTCAATCATTGTAGGAAATTTCTATATGTGTTCTGAAATTAATGAATTCTTCATTTTAGATAATTGATTTCATCCATGAAGTCAATCCAGGTCTATGCATGGATCATTCCAATCAATGGTGGCTAATTATGATCTAAAATTATCCCTTTAATACTTATTGGAAAAATATTTCCATTCAAAGGAAACACTTCGGGGTCTTAGGAAACTCACATCTATATAAGAGTCCCCTAGATATAGGTGACAAATGAATTCAAATCTGAAAGGATTCACTATTGATTATATTCTTATTAATTGATTTTTTTATCTGTATAATTTGTTCCCATAATGATTAATATCTGCCAAAGAAAACATCTTCCTAAAGAGAATATCCATTTTTTCTTCAATGACACAATATCATCATAATGGAATCCGAATTTCTAATAGTGTCTGTAATCACCCCTATATACCTATCCCATACAATTCTCTTAAATATAAGGACCCCAATATTATTCATCGTAAATTTACCTCCTCATATAAAAAAATATTGCTTAGTATTCATATCTTTCAATCCCTAATTTGATCACTATTCCCATAAATCATTGTCAAATATGTTCATCCTTATACATAAGTTCCATTAGTCCATTATGCAAGTCCCTTAGCTACCAATGGAAAACGTTTTGGTAATTACAAGGGTGATAACATAAAAAAGTGAATCCTTATAAATATTTTATTCTCAACTCACTAGATGTGAACTCCACATGATCTGGGAAAAAAAGAGCATTTGAAATTGTGAAGGAACAATACTCAATAGGAAAAACCATATAAATAGATAAATAATTTAAATAAATCACTTTCTTAATAGTTAAAATTTTAATCGTAGGTAGTTATATATTATAAAAGTGAATCATAAGATATAATATTTTTGTGGTCCAACATATGAATCTATATATAGTAATTTTATTCTCACATGGACCTATGGTTGTCGAATAAAAATCTGTATTTTCTTGTTCTTATTATTGAAATTTTTACACACTATAAGAAGGGAGTTTATTTAAATCATACAATTTTTATATTATGATATAAATTTTTGGTCAGTAAGAGAGAATAAAAAATGTTTAAGAATAATGTTTCTTTAATTTATTGATCAAAAAATGGAAGCACATCCAAAAACAAGACTTTTTGTTTTTTATATTCATAGAATAAAATATACCATCAATATAACAGTTGATAAGTTTAAGGTATTTTCATGACTTATCAACAATCTATGGAACCCTATTAAGATAATGAGATTCATCCTCTTCAGAAATGTGAATCTACTTAAACATGGAAGTAATAATAGTTTTTCCCTAAGCATATACATCTTAAAATAGTGATTGAAGTTCTTAGAGCTCTGCATTGGTAGCATCAACTCCTTTGGTAGATATAATTTTTTATCGTACTGATCATAAAATTGGTTTTTTAAACTACTCCTCTTTATAATGATTGCGCTCTAACTTGGATAGTTTAGTTGTGAGATCAATAGTTTTTTCAATAATGTTTCTTCAACATGGATCGAATGTGATCAATCCTCTAATTATTTCCATCAGATATCCTCCATTAAAGTTAAATGGATAATGTGTTTGTCAAACCCATAATACACTAGTGTGGTGAGTATGATTTCTTTCTAGGGTAGTTTTGAATGTTGTTTTTCAAGATATGTCCCCATGAATAGAACTCGACTTAGGATGGGAGACATACTTCATAATGGATTCATATTTAGATGTATCTCATAACAAAATATATGAAGTGATAAATTCCCCCATTTAACTATTGGATGAATTGAGATTAAGTCACCCTCTTTAGTCTTGGTTGTTTATTTTAATGTTAATGAGAGCCAAATTCAATTTTTAGTCTTCATTTAAAAGGAAATAACATGTTGCGAAAAAATACAGTCAAAGTGGCTAAAGTTACTCACTCATTAATCTATCATTAACTTTTTTGGGTAATCACAAACATCATAGGTCGCAATATATAGAATGGGGATGTTTATAAAAGGTTCACTATCTAGAATCTTCATTGATCACAATATAGGAGGTTTGGAGGAATATACCACTCTAGGATTTGTGGTGGTTTTCCCTACACTATAAGAGAAAGAGAGTCCTTGGAACCCTATTTTTTATTTCATCTCCAATATTTTAATTATATAATACTGAAAAAGTAAATATTGTTGATTATTATATAATATGATATAATTTTAGTCTTTTTTTAAAAATATTAAACTCACATTAGTTTGAAAAACAAGTAAATATCATAAAATACTATAGAATCTTGGAAGTCATTCTAGATACTTAACGTCCCCCCATGATTCATCACTTCTGGTGGTAGGTATGCATGAGGACCCTCCCTACAATGAGCCTTCTTGCCATCCTACATATCTCTAGTGATGATTGTTTCCCCTTCTACACAAACGTCCCAGAATCCCCCTTTGACGCCATTATTCACTGCCTGAGGGATTAGAAAATTTGGAACAAATGAGACTTGGATTCTAATGCCTTTATGGCCATGGCCTCGGAACTTCCCTCATTCCTGACACAATGGTGATCCTCTCTCTCCATGACAAAAGTGACCTCACTTTATACCCTGGCCTGGATCATTTTGGTTCGTCACAACGATGCAGTTTTCAACAATGACCACTGACCACCTGATTTCTGGGTTGACCGGGCCTCATTATAGATTTAGGCCTGGAAACACCACAATAGAAAGCAAAATCCCTTTTGATCCCCTTCCTTTTCCTCCCAATGGTTCCCACCGATGGAAGGATTTCTGAAGATTAATGTGGATGCGTATCTCCCCACGAATGGACCCATTTCCATGGGCCTTCTTGCCTTGGATCATCTGAGTCAGATCATTACATCCAGACATGAATCTCACCATGCCCTTTGGGAACCTGAGGTAGTCTAGGATTCATCCATCTTCACTAGTATGATGCTCTCTAAAGATTGTGGACTGGATAAAATCATCCTCGAATCAGACTGCCTCATCATAATCGACGCTATCAACCATGACGACGGCGGACTCATGTCATTTGGCTCCCTCATCAGAAGAATCCTCTCCCTCTATCATGAAATTGCAAGATGCACCTTCTCCTTTACCAAAAGGGAAGGGAACAATGCTGCCCATCAGCTGGCGGCCTATGGCCCCTTTGATGGCCTCCAGCTCTGGCTAGACCACTTCCCTACATGGCTTAGCATTTGTACGGCTTCTGATCTTCATCATTAATGAATCTGTCTTTTTTAAAAAATAATTATTATTATTGAGTATCTCCACTAGTATGGATAGATGAGAGTATTGAATCAGGGTTTAATTGGATCCACCATCAACTCCTACATCCTTCGTTTTGGGAGCCATATAGTTTTTAGGGTAAACATAATGTTGATCAAAATCAACACCATCATTAGATTTTCAAATATAACTATTATCCCCTTTGTGGATTGTTTTGGGGAAATGAATGATTCTGAAGGGGACCAAAATTGTACATGGTTGGTTTTAAATATCTAGGATTGTTGAGTGATAAATATATACATGAAATCCTATTAGGCCTTATTGATGTTACCGTTATTTTGTTTTCTGTCTTCAATAACGAAATTATGTGGGGTCAAGGCCTTAATAATATCGTTATTATAAGGTTAATTCTTATTAGTGATATTATGATATTCACATATATGATAAAATATAAATGATTTTATAAAATATTCAGAAGCATATTCGGTAATCCACAAACAAGATTAGATACATATTCTAAAAAAGATCATTGGGTGTGTTAAAATATTACCCCCTATAATAATAATTATGGATAATATTTTATCCATATGAAAAATCATTACATTATATTTTCATGAAGGAGAACATACCTAATCCTACAAATAAAATGGGGGAGGAATTTGAGGATGTTCTCCTATAATTTACTTCCCCAAATGTCTCCAACAAGAGGAAATGTCTCACGATTTAAGAGTAGCATCCTCATCCATATTATTCATTCATATTATGGCATATAATATTGATGCCTATGTTTTGGATTATTTTACTTCCATTGGAAAATAAATTTTTAATAATTCCCCAAAAGAATCACATTGGGTTAATAATGGATAACAGATAGAATAAGGAAACTAGATTACACCATCAGTGGTTATGAAATCATCCCACTCATTAGTAGTTTGATAACCCACACTCTCAATAGTTTCCAATCCATTAAATTAGTTACCTTTTTCATTGTAATAATCTTTTCCTATGTGAGATATTTTATAATATACAGTTCCTGTAAATACATTACCATTTTGGAAGGGTTGGGGTTCAAATGATCATCATGGGGTTCTTGAATATCTCCATGATGTGGATTATTTATTCAATAATAAATAGATTTCCACAATTTCCTATTTTCAAATGTCTTATTTTACCAAAAATAAACTATGCACGGTCTCAAATAATTCAATGTTGACATGGTATACTATGAATAAGAATTGACATCTTCTAACATTGATGAATTTCTCGGTTTCATTATCCTAATGGGTTCTTGGGTGATTAAAGACAAAGTCTCTTTCTGATGATGATTGAACAATCATATTGGAGAAATAGGTGCAGTATTTTACACCATGTCATCCTATTTCGATTGCATTTTAGATCATTTGAATGATCTATTATATTTATCACTATCATCCTGATGCTAGAAATTATTACATTGGATTTAACATCCAGTAGTTATAACAACTATAATTCAGGGAATTCACTATTCCATAACCCCTTGAGGATATTAAGAGATCTAGGTTTTAATATAATCAAGATAAAACACAAAAGATACACCTCATTTAGGCATCATGATCACCACCCAATACACCACATGTGACATGAGGTCATTGAGAATCTCGGTCACCATTAGGGAATTCTATGATGACAAATGTGTGGGAAGGGATAAACTCAGATATTTTATGGAAATAAATTTACATGAAAATCTACAGGGTTTTTAGGAATCATTTAGAACATCATCAATACACATTTCCATCAAGAAATTATTTAAACATGTCATGTATGTCCCCATAACATCATCACTATTGAAATTATCTGGGGATGTTATTGTGAGACGATAATTATATGGTAATAAATTAAACTCCCCAAATATGATCTAACACTTCACAAAATTCTCACATTCCTATCAAATGGGATTGATTCCAGAAATAACATGGAAGAATGGTCAGAGTAATTTTTAGGAATACTAAACTCACTCCACATGGAGTAAAAACTAAAATGATATATGATCAACCCACATTTATCTTTCAATATTCCTAAAATTTTTAAAGGGGAAATCCAAAGGTAAATATTTTTTAGGAACAAGTAAATGTTATTCAATATATGGGATTCTAACCCAATGTGCCCACCTTCCACCGATAGGGATTCCATGAATACCATAACTTGCCTCACACTATTATTACATCCAATATCATGCAACCTATAGCTTTTGATATAAATCAATAGAAAACTAAAATGATGGGACTAGGTGGGCCTCTTAGACATGATTATATATCCCAACTGGTTGGGTGCTTTTTCATATATAAGATAAAAATTATAAGGTATGTACCACTTTTCCCCTGAAGGACATGCTATAAGACACTATAATTTTAGATGATTACGGTTTTACACCATGAAAATTATCATCCATGCATCATATGAGAGTGTCTCTACTTTTAAGAAGTTCATCATCTTTATCCTCTATGGTGATTTAAATAATATTTCCCTGAGGATGTAATGAACCCAATGTTAACAAAATTCACATATGGTGGAATGAATTCCTTATAAATATCACCTTGGATTATAAATCTCATGATTTTGTAAACATAAAATATAAAGATACCTAATTATCTATGTTTCAGGATGAAGCTATTTTTTTGTGAGATCCACATGATGAAAAAATATGGTCAAAAAATATTTTTTTTTTCATGTACATTTTTTTTTGGAAAAACTACTTCATTGATACCTAATATTTTTAGATAAAAATTGAGTTCAATAATAGTTTTCATATATCTAATAACTACATCTCAATTATGGTTTATCTCTCCCTCTATCATGGAAGTCTCAATCATCCTACCAATCATTTAACTCATCTATCTAGTATGAAAACCAGAACAAAGACTAATTGTATGTTTTTGGTATATGAGTATGTGATTCTAGTTTTCAGGCCTCATTAATATGTTGTATGATACATATGGAGATTTTCATTCCATCATTGATAAATTTACCCTTGGTTTATATGTTTGAAGTGGTAAGGTTATTGTACTCCTCGAACAAGGAGTACAACAAGTAATTATTCATCCATAGGATACATGCGTCCTTTAATAACCCATGGTCAAATAACAACAACTATTCACACTTAGGATACAGAAGATGATGTAAATTTAAATACGTCAAGTGATTTGGAAGGGCCGATTCATATATTCAATAATATTCCATCCCAACAATATCTAGAATATCCCGAATTCATGTACTGTGTTGTACATCATATAAATAAAAAATTTAAGTAGCCATTGGTAATCTAAAAATGAAAAGAATCCGTTTTCATGATATCCATAGTTTTTTCTTGGATGTTTGTAATGAAATTACAAAAATGGGATAAAATCATGAAGGTTACTTTCCTAATTGACCTCACCTAATCAACTCACTAAAGTGATCTAGATTAGGTCACTCAACCAATTGACCCCATGTAGGTCACTTACCTAATGGAAATACTGTATATTTATTACTAAGAGACCTCACATGGGGATCCTTCACGAAGGACATCACAAATGAAGATCCCATAAATTACTCCCATGTATGAATTTTCACCAAGTGTATGGAATAGATATCTATGTTGAATATTCGTATGATGATAGAAAATGAGTGAGTGAAATAGTTAAATTGAAGAAACAGTGGAAGATCCCTATAGGTGATTCTATCTATATGTATGTAAATGTGTATATTGGAGTTGTGTGAATCAGTTGTGTGAATCAGAAGTTCCAAATACATTTGAGGAATCTCCTATGTGAGGGAAATTTGATAGAGGGATAAACACCATATGATTATGTCAGGACTATAACATGAATATTCATGAACATGTGATACCATATTTTTTTAGTTTCTATACATTATAGTCATTATATATTCCTTGATATATAATACATATTGTTCAATGATATCCGATCATGAAGTGGAGCATTTTTTAACAATAATTTATCACATAAGTACCAAATACTTCAATAGAATATACATAAATTTCATGAAATGTAATGATAATAAATATGACCATAGGGGGAGACAATGATGGTATCTACAAAATAACCTCACACATATTAAATCTTCATGATATACTTTTACACTGTTAGTTCCATGAACATGCTTATGGTGTGTGAATAACCTACATGATTGTGATACTTGGGGCCAACCGGCTCATCCAGTGTCTTGATTTTTCCAAAAAATATAATGTTTGGGATCCCTAATTTATTTTAATGGCCCAGACCCTCATGATCCATCCCTTTTACAAATTATATGATCCTTAGGGGTCTCACCACGTTCTGCTCGACCGATCGGTGCGACTGATCGGTGTTATCCGGACTTGTCTGGTTTTCCTTCTACAGTTTTTCCCGTAATGCCTCTTTTAGGGCTTTTTAACCTTTTTAAGTGTTTCAAGACCATTTTAAGGCCATAATTAATATCTAAAAATCCATAGAAACCACCCTACTAAATAACAATTAATCTAGTCGGGTGTAACCACCCAAATGAATCGAAGAACCACGATCTGAATTCCAAGGCATTCAAATTTCTTATCCCGTAACATTGGGATCTCATCTATTTATCACACTAGATTTTCTTCTCCTTCCTCTTGGATAGTCTCCTATTCCTTGTGTGTTTGAAGTCTTTGTTCCTGAGACATGTGTTGCACCTAGGGTGAAGTCATCTGCTCGTCCTTGGAGTTCCTGAGGTCCCTCCCCTAGAAATTGTGCATCCCATGCTCTTGGGGCTTGGAGAAAAACATCGATCCTTGATCATCTAGGTAGGGATTTACACCTTCGTCTCTCATTTCTGTGTATCATTCAGGGTTTTCATGCTTTGTTTCTACGAAAATTGATGAAACCTAACTTAATGAAGACAATGAACAGACCATTAATGAATAAAGGGGGGTTATCGATGTTCTTCTATAATGATTATGTTGTTATGTGTTGTGAATTGAACGAGACTATGCTCACTGAAAATCGTGGCGGTTGGTGGTCTTTAGTTGCGCACTAATGAACCTCGGTGCCCCAGGATGTTTAAATAACCGTAATATGGAATTGGTTAATTACGTATACTCGGTTAAATAAACTGAAAGCACCATGTTCAACCCTTTTTCTGTGATAACCCAGGTTAAATCACAGTGGAATTGAAACCATAGAGTGTTCTAAATATTTTAAAACTAAAAATACATGCATGGTCCTTCCTTGTGTTGGTGGTGGCGGTTTGGTTGCTGGGGGATATGGATGGGGATGGGATACCCCTATTGTTATACTTTTGCTGGTTGTGAATTTTAGGTTGTGTGGTTACTCCACTTATATCACGAATTGGGGTGGAATCCTATGTTGTTTAGAAGCTGTTGGCTCTTGGATTTTGGGGACATGGGGTTGTATCATGGGGTTTTTCTTTGGTTCCAGTACTTCGAGGGATCTCACTTCCCCCTTGGTTGTTGTGACTTTGCAAGAGAACTAGGTCTGAATTCTTGAATTGCTGTTTAGATCTTTCTTTCCCATTTGGCTTGTGGTTTTTCCAGTTAGTTGCCCAGTACTGTATAATTCTCCTAAATGGGATCAATTTATCAAAAAAAACATGAATTATATAAATGGGGAATTTGTTCTGGGATGAGTTGTGTCTTGGTCGTGAGTGTCGTGGCTTCTTTTGTGAAGGGTTAGCAATAAGTGTATTTTTGCTTAGGCTTTGGAACCCTTCGGTTGGGATGAGTGTTTGACACCTATATATATATCTATATATTTTATGTATCTTATTCGTGCCCCACCCAAGTTGAGCACTTCGTGCCGAACACCCCATTTCATGGGGAGGGTGTTTTTTCCAACACTCCTATGAGTGGCTGGTTATTAGCTCCATTTCTGCTTCCTTTCTTGAATAGCCGAAGACTCTTCGGGCAGGCCGTGATGGCTTGAAGTCCATGACTAGCCCATGAATCATTGGTCGAGGTAGTTGTGGTGGTTGGATCAGGTGTTTGCGGGCAGGTTATTTCCCAAGTGTCTTCGGGATGAGGCCCAGGTGTCTTCGAGCGTGGAAGTAGATGTTCTAACCCAGGTGTTTATGGGTATCGTTATGTGTGGTGGTTATGGCCAAGGTATCTATGGGAAAGATAATGGTATGGCCCAGGTGTGTGCGGGCAGGGTTTGGCAGTGGGACTATGGTGAGGTTAGGGCCCAGGTGTGTGTGGGCGAGGTTTGGCAGTGGGACTGTGGTAAGAATGGCTGTATTGGTTCGATGCATATGATGTCTTCAATAACCAGGGGGAAGGTGGTGCGGGGTACCCAAACATCAATGTGCTAATACTATACTTTACTTGACTTGTGTTATTTGGGGAGTGTGCCTTGGTGAGGCTTGGGTGGATAGTTTACCTGGTTAGGTGTTTGGTTATCTCTTTTCCACAGGGCATTAAAATGCTCCTCACTTGTGCATGAGAGTCTTTGGATTCCCCTACTGAGTATACTTGTATCCTCACCCTACATATATAAAACTGCTTTCAGTTTTCCAAGAGGACTTTAGGGATCGTTCGGGACCATACTAGCATGAACCTTTGGGGCAGTTGCTGTTGTTGTTCCCTTTTTTTGTATCATTTTACCTTTGGAGTCTTGTGATTTGAATCTTTTACCTTTGAACATGCATATGGGATTGTTTTACTTTCCACCGTACTTGCACTTTCAGTTTTGGTTTTGTGGGAATTACTATATTATATCCCGATCCTATTAAAAGAAAAAGGGTAATGCCTTCCATTTAATATGTGATTCTATACCCTTGGTGCTGGTCGCCACTCTGGGACCTATAGAAGGAGGGTTTAGGGGGTTATTATCTATCCTTCAACTAGAAGAAGGAAGGGCCTGAAAATCTGCTAACCCTTCTCTCATTTTGGGGAAGGCGGGTCGTGACAGAATGGTATCAAAGGATAAGTTAGGTCAAGAGATAGGATGGAGTCTGGAGTTAGGCACAATGAGGATGGAATTGGATGGTAGGGAAATAGTGTTGGGGGACCTTGGTATGTGAATTAGGCCAGGGAAGACTAGCTATGACATGGGATTTTAGGGCCCCCCGTGATCCGAAGCAAGGACTCTGGACCTACCGAACGACCATGTGAGGCCACACTGATTGCAGGGTAGAGAACCTAGGAAAGGTACATGCATCATAATGACTTGTGTTCTCATGTTTCTGGGGTGTTTTGGGAAATTGAAATAAATATGAAGTTTAAGAAATTTTAAGAACAATATTCTGCACTACTTGGGTTTTGGAAATATTTGTTTACCTTGCAGCTATGGCACCTAGGAGATGACCATGAGTTGTGTGGGTGATCAAGGCCAAAGAGGTTGACTCGGCCAATCAGCCGAGGGTTGATCGAGAGGAGGAGGATGACCAGTGGCAGAAGACGCTTCGAGCCTTCCAGCGACAGACCCTCGAGAAGTACGAGGGCATCACCTCTAACATGAAGATGGAGGGCTGGCTAGAGGAGCCGGTGATAGCTTTCAGCTTGATTTGGGCTCTGACCGAGTACTGAGTTCCACTGGCTGTCATCCAGATGCGGGGAGCAGTGCGTCAGTGGGGGACACTCCACTTAGGGGAGAGGAGAGAGGTTGAGGAGGAATGGGTTGATTTCAAGAAGGAGTTCCAGGTAGAATTACTCTCTTCTACGATGAAGGCAGAGAAGAGGCAAGCGATACTCTCCCTCCAGTACGGGAGTATGTCAGTAAGGGAGCTTGGGATCAAGTTCAAGGGCCTCCTCCACTTTTCTTCGGAACACATTCTAGATGAGGAGTCTTAGGTGCGACATTTAGAGGAGGCTCTCCGACCCTCCCTCCAGTACGCTGTTACCCTCTTCACCTTGCCGACATACTTGGAGGTCTAGAAGAAGGCCGAAGTGGTGGAGAGTATGTACGCACTAGGAGGTGTGTCACGAGAGAGGATTCAGCTAGGGCCGTCAAAGGGAAAGTCCATCAGCAACAGACCTCCATCATCAGGACCCTCTAGGTTCCGACCAGGAGGGAGCAGGTCGCAGCAGTTCCAGTTCCTGTCCCCCAGTTCTCACCCTTTCCCTTTGGCCCCAGGACCGAGGTTCTTCATCTAGGGGAGCCATAGACATATCCGAAATCGTTTAAAGGACTGAGTACAATACGGCAGTGGTGGACAAGCCCAGCACCCACCTCAAGAGTAGCTTCCAGCTAGGCCCTTTCAGCAGCAGCAGCGGGGTCAGCGAGCTCCCGCTCCTCCGAGGGAAGACGTTGCAGGGGGTGGCCGAACTCAGGGCGTTCCATGGGGACCTCGACCAGGGCGTGGTCGGGGAGGTGGCCGACAGCTAAGGGGTAATGGAGCTGGGCATGGATAGTTGCACTCCTCGGAGGTAGCAGTTCCAACAGGACCCTAGGTTGTTCGATGTACGATCAGTTTGTTCAGTAAACTTTCTTACTCCTTGTTTGATACCAGAGATTCGAACTCCTTTGATGCACCCGGTCTGGCCCGTGCTCTAGGACTAGATGTCGAGAGACTTCCAGTACCCCCGGTGCTGAGCACACTAGTCGGAGGTCAGACCGACTTGTTATATGTTTTTATAGGATGCAGACTAATGATAGTGCCACATCAGTCGGTCAAGGATCTACTACTACTATAGATATAGCCGTAAGATGTCTTCCTAGGAATCGACTGGCTGTTCTCTGTGTGTTCCATCAGTTACTGTTTTTGAGGAAGGGTTTTGTTCTCAGACCTGGGTGGCCGACGTGTTACATTCACTGGCGAGCGGAGTGTCCATAAGGGTAACATGCGAGAGGAACCCCTCCTCTCCTTGTTAACCGTTCTATCAGTTGAGTCAGTGGATGCTGGGATGGTGGAGGTACTAGGGATCATCAGTGAATTTATAGATGCCTTCCCTAAGGAGGTAACGACTCTACCCCCTCGATGAGATATCGAGATTGGGATAGACTTGAAGACCGGTGCTCGTCTTATTTCGATGGTTCCGTACTGTATGGCACCTTCAGAGCTACGAGAGTTTTAGATTCAGATTGAGTATCTGATGAAGAGGGGTTATGTCTGACCAAGTGCGTCACCGTGAGGTGCTCCAGTCTTACTCGTGAAGAAGGCAGACGGTGGTCTAAGGTTGTTCATAGACTATAGAAGGCTAAATCATGTGAAAATAAAGAATCTATAAACTCTTCCGAGGATAGACAATCTCTATGACCAACTCAAGGGGGAAGGGTGGTTCTCGAAGATTGACCTGCGGTCTGGATATCACCAGTTGAGGGTAAAGGAGAGCGATATCTCAAAGACGGCCTTCAGATGTAGATATGGGCACTTTGACTTCATGGTCATTCCGTTTGGCGTTACGAACACTCTAGCAGTGTTCATGGGACTCATGAACTCCGTTTTCCAGGAATACCTAGATTGGTTCGTAGTCGGGTTCATTGACGACATCCTGATATACTCAAGATCAGTAGAGGACCACACTGAGCACCTGAGGACAGTTTTGGAGGTCCTCCGATAGTACCATCTCTTTGGGAAGTTGTCAAAGTGCAGGTTTTGGATGCTAGAAATGCACTTCCTTGGGCACGTAGTGTCCAAGAAGGGAGTAGCGGTGGACCCATCAAAGGTTGAGGGAGTTGTTTTTGGGCAGCACCAAAGAACATGACAGAGGTTTGTAGTTTCCTCGGGCTGGCAGGTGACTATCAGAGTTTCATACACAACTTCTCATGAGTTGCATCCCCTTTGATAGCGTTGACCAAGAAGGACCAGGTTTTCATGTGGGGTGAGCAGTGCGAGGCAACCATCTGCTATCTGAAGGAGAATTTGTTTAGTGCCCCAATGCTGAGAGTACTAGAAGAAGGGGTGGATTACGAGGTATTCTGTGATGCTTCAGGGTAGGGCCTCGGATGTGTGTTGATGCAGTAGTAAGGGGTGATCTGTTATGGGTCTAGGTAGCTACGCCCTCATGAGCTTAATTATGCCACCCACAATCTGCAGCTTGCAGTGGTCATTTCCGAAATAAAGTTGTGGCGGCATTTCCTCATCGAAGAGCGCTTTTTGGTCTTCACAGATCACAAAATATTGAGGTATATCTTCTGCTAGCGAGACCTAAACATTCGACAGAGAAGGTGGATGGAGTTACTCTAGGATTACGACTTCAAGATTTCCTACACTTTAGGAAAAAGGAATGTAGTGTCCGATTATTTGAGCCGGAGGTCATAGAAGGATGCGGTCTGAGAGTCGGAAGATGCTTGGAGGGCGATGGAGGAGTTTGCTACCCTACACCTGGAGGCAAGGATGTATAATGGAAGGGGTTGCTTATATCAGATGAAAGTACAGTATTCTCTGTTACGTCAGGTGGAGGAGTCTCAATGGGGAGACCCAGAGAGTGAAGTGATGCATGACCGAGTTGACCTGGGTGATGCTCCAGAAGGGTCGACAGAGAATGGTCAGAACTGGATGCTTTTCCGGGGGAGGATGTTAGTTCTGGAGGCGATGCATTAGAGGGTCATTTGCGAGTTCCACATCTCCCCCTGGCGGTGTATCCAGGAGTTTCCAAGATGTACCATGGTCTGAGGGGATAGTTTTGGTGGCCTGGGGTAAAGAGGGAGGTGGCGGAGTTTGTGGCCCAGTGCCTAGTGTGTCAGCAACTGAAGGCTGAGCTCCATGTTTCAGGTGGTTTGTTGTTACCCATAGATGTCTCCGACTGGAAGTGGGATGACATCTTGATGGATTTCGTCATGGGGCTACCCAAGGGTCAATGAGGCTACAACGCCATCTGGGTAGTAGTAGACCAATTGATGAAGTCATATCACTTTCTGGCGATAAGGGAGTCAGGTGCAGAGGACGCTCTAGAACAGAGGTATGTGGACGAGCTGGTGCGGTTTCCTGGAGTTCCGAGGTCCATAGTCTTGGATAGGGATGCATGGTTTACCTCACGAGTCCAGAGGGGTTTGCAGCATGCTTTTGGCACCTAGCTGCACCTTAGCACTGCTTTCCACCCCCAGACAGATGGGAAGACAAAGCGCACCATCCAGACCTTGGAGGATATGCTGCGAGCATGTGTCCTGGACTTTGGAAGATCTTGGGTACTACACTTGCCTCTAGTAGAGTTCTACCACAAAAATTGATACCACTCTACCATTTTCATGCCTCCGTTTGAATCCCTATAAGGAAGGCCATGTCACTCAACTGTGTACTGGACTGAGTATGTGGAAGAAGGTGTTTTTGGCCCGGAGGTGGTGAAGAGAACGAAAGAGAAGGTTCAGCTTATATGAGAGAGGATGAAGGCGGCTCAGGACTGGTAGAATTCATATGGAGATGAGAGGAGAAGGGCCCTGGATTTCACAGTTGTGGACCACATGTTCTTGAAGGTCTCCCCTTGGCATGGGCAGTAGAGGTTCAGTAGGGGAAGTAAGCTCTCTCCCATGTTCTTCGGACCCGTCGAGGTGTTGCACCAGGTAGGTGAGGTGGCTTATTAGCTGGTGTTTCTACCACAGCTACAAAGGATGCATGATGTCTTCGATGTGTCCTAGCTTCGTTGGTATATGTATGACGATTCAAACATCCTCGACTGGGGAGAGATTGATATCGAAGAAGATGCAACCTTCATGGAACGGCTAGTGATGATCGAGGGTCGTGAGGAGAAGGTGTTTCATGGAGAAAACATCCCATTGGTTCGCGTGTTTTTGAGGCATGGTGGGCTTTAGGAGAGTACTTGGGAGAGGGTAGCGCAGTTGCGTGCCCAGTACCAAGGGTTGTTTTGAGTTTTATCCTGTTTTGTTAGTACTCATTCACTATGTAATTATTTACCTTGTTGACTATGGGATGTGCAGTTTCCTTTTCTGTGAATGTGTGTGAAGTGACCTAATGGATGGGGATGGGAGGACCTGATTCCTAGTTAGGACGCATTAAAGTGGATGCACCTAAACCCGTGCGGGTGAGTCAGTGCCACCCAAAGCGGATAGTATCTTAACACGGAGGAAGGGAAACCCCTCTCCTGTATGGATGGATGGTTTATTCTTTTGTTTTGTGTGGTTTTACAAGGAAAGGAGAGGTAGGAAGTCTGTGATTTTTTAGGAGATAAGGTTTTCCAGTGTCAGAGAGGTTCACTCCTGAGAGGTATCTTCCTAGGTGGTTGTTCAGACCCCCTCTTTCCTTCGGGTCTAGTTCTGGATTCTCGAGGGCGAGAATATTTTGAGAGGTATCTGATGTAATGTCCCAGACCCTCATGATCCATCCCTTGTCCAAATTCTAGTATCCTAAGGGGTCACCCCTCATTTGGAACGACCGATAGGTGTGACCGATCAGAGCAACCAATCGCTCGGTGTGACCGATCAGTGGGACCGATCAGTGTGACCGACCGATCTGTGCAACCGATTGGCATTATCCACCTTTTCGGGTTTTTCCTTCTAATGTTTTTCCCGTAATGACTCCTTTAGGACTTTTTAACCATTGAAGAATTTCAAGACCATTTTTAAGCCCATAAGTAATATCTAAAAATCTAGAGAAACCTCCACACTGTATAACAATTAATCCAATCGTGTGTAACCACCCAACCGCGTGGATGAACCACGATCCGACTTCCAAGGGATTCAAATTTCTTATCCCATAATATTGGGATCTCATCTATTTATCATGCTGGATTTTCTTATCCTTCCTCATGGATAGTCTCCTCTTCCTTGTGAATTTTATGTACTTTGTTCCCGAGACTTTTTTTGTGCCTTGGTGGAAGCCGTCTGCTCATCCTTGGAGTTCCTGAGGTCCCTCCACTACAAATCGAGCATCCCCTGTTCTTGGTGTGTGGAGAAAAACGTCGATCCTTGATTGTATAGGTAGGGATTAACTCCTTCGTATCTCCATTATGTGTATCATGCGGGGTGGTAATGCTTTTGTATCTGTGGAAATTGATAAAAACTAACTTAATGAAGATAATGAACAAACCTTTAAATAATGAAGGTGGTGTGATCGATTTTATTCTATACTCATTATGTTGTTATGTGTTGTGAATTGTACAGTCCTATGATAACTGAAAATCATGGCCATTGGTGGTCTATCTTTTCACACTAATGAACCTCAGTGCCCAAGATGTTTAAATAAGCATAATATAGACTTGGATAATTACGTATACTCGGTTAAATAAAATGAAAACACCAGGATCAACCCTTTTTTGTGATAACCTTGGTTAAAGCACAGTGGAATTGAAACCATGGAGTGTGCTAAATCTTTTAAATCTGAAAATACCTGCATGGGCCTACCTTGTGTTGGTGGTGACAGTTTGGTTTCTCGGCGATATGGATGGGATGGGATCCCCCTATTGTTAAACTTATACTGGTTGTAAATTTGAGGCTGTGTGGTTACTCTGCTTATATCAAGAATTAGGGTGGAATCCTCTGTTGTTGAGAAACTGTTGGCTCCTAGATTTTTGGGACATGGGGTTGTATCTCTAGGTTTTTCTTTGTTTCCAGTACAACGAGGGATCTCACTTATCCCTTTGTTGTTGTGACATTGCAAGAGAACTATGTGTGAATCCTTGAATTGCGGTTTGGATCTTTCTTTCCTTTTTGTATTGTGGTTTTTCCTGTTAGTTTCCCCGTAGTGTATAATTCACCTAAATGGGATCACTTGAACATGAAAACAAGAATGATATAAATGGGGAATCGGTTCTGGGATGAGTTGTGTCTTGGTCGTGATTGGCGTGGCTTCTTTTGTGAATGGTTAGTAACAAGGGTGTTTGTGCTTAGGCTTTGGAACCCCTAGGTTGGGATGAGTGTTTGGTACTTATACATATATCTGTAGCTTTTATGCCTCTTATTCACGTCCCACCCAAGTTGAGAACTTCGTGACGAACACCCCATTTCATGGGGAGGGTGTTTTCCCAACACTCGTATGAGTGGATGGTTATTTTCTCCTTTCCTGCTCCCTTTCCTGAATAGCCCAAGACTCTTTGGGTAGGATTTGATGGCCTGATATCCATTATTATCCCAAGAATCTTCAGGCGGGGTATTTGTGGTGGTTTTCCCTGGTGTTTGTGGGAAGGTTTTTTCTCAAGTGTCTTTGGGATGAGGCCCAGGTGTCTTCGGGCGTGGCAGTAGTTTTTCGGACCGAGGTGTTTGCGGGTATGGTTATGTGTGGTGGTTGTGGCCCAGGTGTCTGTGGGCGGGATAGTGGTTATGGCTCAGGTGTTTGCGGGCGGGGTTTGGTAGTGGGACTTTGGTGATGTTGTGGCCTAGGTGTTTGTGAGCGAGGTTTGGTAGTGGGACTGTGGTAAGAATGGTGGGATTGGTTTAATGAGTAGGATGTATTCAATAACCAGTGGGAAGGTGGCGCAGGTTACCCAAACATCAATGTGTTAATATTATACTTTTATTGACTTGCATTATATGGGGAGTGTGCCTTGGTGAGGCTTGGGTGGATAGTTTACCTTGTTAGGTGTTTGGTTATCTCTTTTCCATGGGGAATTATAATGTCTACTCACTTTTGCACAATAGTCTTTGGTTTTCCCTACTGAGAATACTTGCATGCTCACCCTACATATATAAAATTGCTTTCAGGTTTCCAGGAGGGCTTCAGGGATTGGGCAGGACCACACTAGCATGGAACTTTGGGGCAGTTGCTGTTGTTGTTTCCTTTTTTTTGGTATCTTTTTACATTTGGTGTTTTGTGAATTGTATCTTTTACCTTTGAACATACATATGGGAATGGTTTACTATCAACCGTACTTGCACTTTCAGTTTTGGTGTTTTTGGAATTACTATATTATCTCCCAATCCTATTAAAAGAAAAATGGTAATGCCTTCCATTTAATGTGTGATTCTAAACCCTTGGTGCTGGTCGCCACTCTAGGACCTATTGAAGGTGGGTTTCAGGGGTCATTATCTCTCCTTCAACTTAAAAAAGGAAGGGTCTGGCAATCTGCTAACCCTTCACTCCTTTTAGAGAAGGCGGGTTGTGACATTTATACTCATGGAAAACCAATAGATTGATCGAAGATCTACCCACCCAATCCTCTTTACCAATTCATAAAAAACCTTAGTTATATTCTCAAGAATACAATATAAGAGGAAATTTTCAAGATTCAAGGTATTATAGTTCAAATAAGGATTAAATTTCAATGTTATTATATAAAGATATATTAACAATAGCTCAAAACTCAATGAATAAGGGAACATTCTTGACTAAAAACATGAGATCCAATCATATAGGATCAAATATAAAGATGCTTGGAGATCCTATAAATATCTCACCCAAGTGTCATTTCCCATGTCTTTCTTCATCAATGAAGACATCTACTCTCTGTGTCACACTAGACATTTCATGTCATGGTTCTGATCCGGATTCTAGGAAATCCAAATACATTTAATGGGATTTGGGTGAGCTGAATGTTTTTTTGTGAATTTATATCTATGTCTACTCATCCTTCCATGGGTTCCCCATATCCTGTTTAAGGGTTATATAAGAAAAGGGTGGTTACTTCATGATTTGGGCCAAACCGTGAGCCCATTTCAAGATTTAATCAAAAATTGTTTCATTTATAACTCATTTGTTTTTTATCATGTTTAACCTATTATACTTACAAATTTTCGTCCCATGATCTATCCAAACCACCATATCAAAATGGAACCCTTAATAATTCATAATCACTATGGATTTGGATTATTTATTCATGTATTGGGCCAACTCGTGTGCCCATTTCCAGTAAAATAAATATTTTTTGTTTCATTTATATCTTATTAATTTATTAATATTTTTCTTTCACTTATCATCTTAATCTAGAACACTCACTATTGATGCACCCCCATGTTCCACATTCCCGCTTTCGACCTCATCTTCATCGGGGGTTAGGGATAACTTTCTCCTGGTATCTTAAATCTTACAGATTTGAAATGGTAATGTGTATCCTTCATAAATCATTAATTTTTACTATTTCCCCCAACAATATTAATTACCTAGTTCTTACAGACCAATGGAGTCTCTCAATTGAGTTCCAAGACATGAAATCTCTTCTAAGGGTGTAGATCTAAGGAAATATGAGGAGTTATCTAGTTATCAAGGTGAGATTTCTTCTCCATTCTCCACATTCATCCACAACCTTCCACTTTTTCTATGATCTATCTTATTTAATGATCTATCATGACCTACTACTATGTTATCCCATTATTTTTAAGGGGGTTTTTCTCATTTGGGGCTGGTATTCATAGGTTTAGGTTTTATAAACCATCGAAAGTTATTATAGGGTGTGTGTCTCCATTCCTAATTGGTTTTTATGTTACGTATCCCAATAACAATATTTATAATTATATATTCATATATATAATTATATTTTAGCCTTATATTTTTTATAGGTATTGTTTTTTCCTTTTTTTAATTATTTAGTGTGTTAGAAGGTTATTTTGGTCCTAGTTTTGTGAAATTTTTTTATTTGGTTACATTATACACACTAAATGTTGGTTTAAATGATCCATTTTATTTTACACCTGAATTATAATGTTTATAATCAGATTTAGATATTTAAATAAATATTTGGCATAAAAAGTTGGTTTTATAACAATTTAGGGTTGAATAGAGTTTGTTTTAATAATTGTTGCATGCCTTGTTTTCGAGAATGTGCCGTGTTGGCTTCAATGTGGCCAAGGTGATAGAAAATGATAGTTTTGGATTATGAATAATTTTTTAAGAATTTGAATCAATGATTTAGGCTTCCTTATGTGGGATCCAATCTGGTTTTGGGTTTTATAATGATCTGAGTATCATTTTTATACTGTTTTGGAAAGTGTTCTCAGAAAATATCCTATTTGGCATTGTCAAAGAAATGGATGGGTTTTGAATGTGTGAACTACGTTTTTTAAGGGTTTAGGAAGTTGTTCTATTACATTAAATGTCTTGTTTACACCTATTTATTAATAGGTTAAATTAACCTTTTATAAAATGTTGTTTTTGTGAAGAATGCTTAAAGGCACGTTTCACATTTTTCTTATAAAAATGGGTTTCATGTGTAGTTCCTGTTGTATCTTTTGGATCCATTTTATGGCCCATTAAATTGATTTAATAATTTTTTGGGATGAAAATTATTATTTCTATGGTAATGGTCTGTGTTTTCCCATAATGATCATTTTTGGGAAAAATTTTTTGTGCAAATCCTCATTATACATCTTGAAATTATTTTACAAAACATTTTAAGTGGTTTATTGATCTGTGAAATAAAGGTGAAGCATGTTTTTGTACTTTTTATGTGCGTATTATTTGGGAATTAATGTTTCATTTGAAAAGTGCATTTGATAATATGTGGAACCTGATTGAGTAGTAAAGGGAAACCTAGGTATCTAGGTGGGTGGATGTGTATTACTATACTAGTCATCCAGAGTGTTTTTTCCCTGTTTCACATAAAAAATTTGGAAATGAAAACACTAACTAAAATATGAGGATGTTGTCGAGGACCACTCAGTTAGGGTTATTTGTTCCCTACTACTGTCTCATGCATGGAAAATATTTTTGTATAGTTACTTTTACAGTGAGATACGAGGTACCTGGGGCCCACAATGATCTAGTGCCTCAGGGTGTTTCCATCACTTGTGCTCATTGGCTTTTTTGTCCTCATCATTGGAATATAGTGTGTTTGGTTTATAAATTAACATGTATTGGTTTTATTATAATGTGTACATTATTTAAAGAAACCCTCTAGAAAACTGTTTTTATTTTGATGTTGCATAACTTTAAACTTGGTTAACAGAATTTCCTAGTTATGAAAACATGGAAACATTTTACATTATAATTATTATAGAATAAAAAGAAATCTGTAAAAATTAATTTTATTTATTTTATTTCAATCTAGGAATTTATGTTTATTTTTTTAATGTATTTTCATTGGGGATAGAATATTGGGCTAACGTACTATGTTTTAATCCCCAATCCTATAGTCTGCTTCAGTTTTTATCCCTTGTGTAGGTTTCAGCTCGAGTTTGCTCACCATAGGAGATGTGTTATCATTGTGTTGGAGAGTGAAATGTAGCCTAACATAGAGATAATTGGTTTTTAGGTTATTTTGTTTGAGTTTTTGGTTCAACAGTACTTTCACTTCCATGTGTAAATAATACTCATTTTATCTTTTCTATAAATGTGAATTTCACAGTTCGTTTCATTCATCTATTTAATTAATTAATTATATGTAGGATAAATCAATCTTTTTTCACTATAATGATGACCATAGTGATCTTTCCAATACTGGGATAGTCGATAATGCCTCTCAGGACTTGACACGAGCTTTCCTGGGTGACTGGTTCAGGGTCCACTCGGGCTGGTTCATGAAAAATGTTATCAGAGTAGGTCGGCTCTTGGAGACCATTTCTTTTTAGAGTGTCATTTTTATTTGGTGGTATTTCAAGGTCGATGCAGTAGGATTATTGAGAGCGTCAGAAACTCTTTCTCGTTCTGATCCTCAGGTTTCCAAGGGATGTCATTTTTTATTAGTGTCGTTGGTTCTTGTTGGTTGTTTTGTGTTGGGATATTAAAAGGAGAGTTAGAATAATGGTTCCAGTGATGTCACAGGGACTAGAAATACATGTGTAGGTGGGGAATGTTTCTGAGATGGATCTCTCTATTGCTGGTGTGTTTGGCATGTGCCCTCAAACCATATGGTCAAGTCACCCGCTAAAACTAGTTCTCTTTTATGGGTCTCTTAGAACTTTAATTAATTCAAAAAATTATATTGAAATTCATCTTGTGATAATTGTGAAGATTGTTTTTTGAAATATAATAAAAGAATGGTTTTTGTAATGTTGGGTTTTGTGAAACAAATCTGGGGAATAATGTTAAATTGATTTAATAGGATATTATTTTCCATAATCTAAACTTGTGGTTTTTTGAAATAAAATCTTTTAAAAATGTGGATCATTTTAAGGAGATTATGAAAATATGTTTTAAATGGAGTTTTTTGGGCTGTTGAAAAGTGCTTGAATATGATGAATTGGTTTTGTAATTTTTTTTGAGTGGTTCATGTTTTCATAGAAAGGGTCTTGGTCTTTGTTCCCATTGGATTATGAAAAGATACATTGATGAAATTTTGAAAATAGAAGGGGTTGTTTAGAGTAGCATGGTTGTTTCGAATGCTGTCTAAAATGAAAAGGTATAGGTTTTTACACAAATGGTTCTTGATGAGGTGTGGTTAGTTTTTCGAAATATGAAAAGGGTTTTTGACTTGGTGGTTAGTGTGCCTTGGGAAGGCACAATATTTTTTTAGAAGGAGGTTGTTTGTTTTCCTTTTCTGTTTTCATGGGTGCTCACATGGATGGTTTTATAGATATTTGGATGGATGGCTGGAATGGAATGGTGGTTGGGTACCCAGTGTGGCATGGAAATGTGCATGTGAGTGAGACATTATGAATCCCCATCAGTGAATGTTTAAATCCACAAAGTTAAATTTGTTAATTGTTCTTTGAGATGAAAAAATGATGAATTTGTTTATAAATATATGGTAATGTTGATTTTTTTCATCTTCCTTATAAGTGTTGTTTATTCAGTTTGATTCCTTGTGATCTAGAAGCCATACTCTTGTTGTTTTTAGAGACGGTATTTTGTTGGTGGCTCAGTTTTTAGTAATATTCAGTGGGTTTATAAAGATGTTTTAGATGTTGTGATGTGTCCACAGATGGTTCTCCACTAACATGGTTTCTAGTTGATAAATATAAGTATTCTTTTTAAGGGTTAAATCTTCCTCTTTGAATGATGCCTCATCCCATTTGTTGGAATAACGTGCTCTTGGGGATTATTAAAGTACCATTTTGAAAGGGTGATTATCTTAGTTGTGGTAGTTGTGATCGGTGATATTGATGTGGTTTTTTATGTTCCATGATCATTATACTCCTCATTCACAGTGAGAGAGAATGGTGATTTGTTTTATCCAAATCTCTTTTTGGTTAAAGGTGTTTTGTTTAATCAAGTGAATTTCATGGGGTGTTGTGATCCTTATCTTCTGACTGCATGGAAGTGGATACTTCAACCATTAGATCACCATCCATATGTCTTGAATTGAATCTATCATATAGTTAGGAATCTTAGTGGTGGTGGTAGGGGGGGTCTGGTTAAATTTGTGCCACCACTATTGCGGTGAGGTGGTTTTGGAATTTATACTGAGGTTTCTCATCACAACAAATTTACTTTTTCCACAAAGGGTGGGGTGGACCTACCCATCATGCATTGTTTATGGGTATACCATCTTGGATGAGAGCTTCTGGTCATTTTTCTTGTGTGTAGAACCCATGTGAATTGTGGGTGGTCTAGGATTTTATCCAACCATAGGTTAAGAGTGGTGGGTAGTTTTCATATTTGGTTTCAATAATCCAATCATTGGCCCCTTCCCTCCCCTCCTTGTGTGGTGGTGGATTTGTTTCCATGTAATATGATTTGGATATAGTATTTTCCATTCCATTTTAGTGTGATAATTTTAAATGACCTTGTTGTTTTTTTCTTGGTCTCCTTTAGTAGGTCACTGTAATGGAGTTATGTTTGGCCTATATGGGAGAGGCCCAATTCTAGATCATGTGGAAATCTTGTTTGGTCACTATTGGTTTGTTCATAATGATGGGGAGTCTATTCTAAAATCCCTTGAAATCATTGGATTTATTTATGTTCATTGGATTGGGGTGGTCATTGCGTGTTTTGGGAGAAATCCAATTAATAGAGGCTTAGATTGGTTTTGGATGACTGGAATGATCCTTATATTGATTTATGGGAAGTGGTTGTGAGTTGGTGGGTGAAATTTCCATGGATTAAGTGGATGGATTGTGTTGAAGAGGAATCCTTAGGCCTTGATCTACCAGTAGGAAAGTGTTATGATTTTCCAATGGTAGAAAACATTAATGGTTGGAGGAATTTTAACACTCGATTTTTCATGTCTTGGTTTTGATCCAGTTATTTGGAAGGCATGATCCTTTTCCTGTGATTTGGAAGAGATGAATTTTGATTTTTTAAGTTCCATCTATTTCTAATCATCTTTCCATGGGTTCTCAATATACTGTTTTTGGGGTTTTGGAGAAAGGGTTGGTTACATCATCATTAGGGCCCAACCATAAGCCCATTTCCTAATTTTAAAAAATATTTTATAACTACATCATTATTAATTTTTTATCAACCATTCCTCTTCAAAATTTCCCTAACCAGTACAATGTAAACAATCATATCCATTAGGACCCCCTAGAAATTTATAACCATGGTGGATTTGGGTTATTTGTCCTGGTATTGAGCCAACCCGTGAGCGCATTTCCAGTTTATTAACAAATATTTAATTATTTTTTATATTATTCATATTTTATATATGTTTTAGTCACTCCACATCTCACTGATGCCCAAAATCTCAAGGAGCAACCCCATGTTCCATTTTCCCTCCTTAGGCATCACCTTCATTGAGGGTTAGGGTAAACATCCTCATGGCTTTTAAAATCGTCATGATTTGAAATGGTAATTTGTTTCATTAATAATGAATTCATTTTTTTCATCATCCAAAAATACTCATTCCTTGGTTATATAGAGATAGGGATCCACTCCAATGATTTCTATTTCATTACCTATCCTCTAAGGGTGTGGATATAAGGGAAGATAAAGAATTATATAGTTTTCAAGAAGAGTTTGTTTCTCATTTCTCCTCCACCCAATTTTTATTGGATCTATATTCTCCTTGTTCATTAATGGCCTATGGTTATGCTACCCATTGATATTTGATGGGATTTTCTCACATTCAGATCTAGTATTAATAGGATTAGTGTTTACAATCCCTCAGAAGGTGTTTTTGGGTGTGCGTTTCTTTTCTGCCTTGTTTTTTTGGTCGATTCTCCCTAGCAATACATTTATAATACAAGATTCAAATATTTCTTTCAGATTTCACATTATATTTATTATATGTATTTTTTCACCCTTTGGGTTATTTATGTATTTTGAAATAAGGGAACTTTATGCCTTGTTTTGGGAAAATTGAGTTGTTTTGGTCAAAGTCTGCACACTAAGTGTTTGTTTAAATGATACATATTATTTATCACCCGGATTGTAATGTTAATAACTTATTTTATCTATTTAAATTTATTTTTTCATTAATATTTCGTTCTATAAAATTTTTACTATTAAATAGAGTTAATTTTTTTAATTTTTTGCATGCCTCATTTTCAATATCGTGCCCGGTTGGCTTTTGTGTGATCAAGGAAATTTAAAATGATTGTTTTGGATTATGAAAAATATTGGAAGAATGTGAATTAATGTTTTTGTATTAATTATATGGGTGAAAATATGGTTTTTGTTTTTATAATGATGTGAGTGTCGATTTTTAATGTGTTTTGGCACCTATTCTCAGTAAATAGCCCATTTGGCACCTTTATATAAATGGATGGGTTTTGAATGTGTAAACCTTAGTTCATGAGGGGTTTGACTAAATGATATATTTTTTCCAATGGTGTGTTTACATCTATTTATGAATAGTGGAATTGGTTATTTTGATAAATGCAATTTTTTGTGAAGAATGCTTGAAATCTTGTTTGACATTTTTCTCGTAAAAATGGTTTCCATGTGTACTTTAGGTTTTATAATTCGGATATATATTATGGTTCATGAAATTGATTTATTAAATGGTTTTGGGTATTTCAAATATGTTTTGATATGGTAATGGTGGTTTTTTATCCATAAAAGATCATTTTTGAATGGATTTTATATGGAAATCCCTGTTATAATTCATCCGATTGTTATATGAACATTGTATGTGCTTTATTGATCTGTGAAAGAAATGTGAAGCATATTTTCATACTGTTTGTGTGTGTATGGTTTTCTAATTACATATTCTTTTGAAACATGTGTTTGATAATTTGTAGAACCTAAGTGGGCACTAAAGGTCATCCTAGATATCTAGGTGGGAGGATGTGTACTAGTATTCTACTGATCCAGAGTGGTTCACTCCCTATTTCACATAGCAAATTTGACATCGACAAAACTAACTAAACTAATGACAATGACATTGGGGACCTCTAGTTTATGGTTATTTGTTCCCAAATATTGACTTGTGCATGAGAATATATATTTTTTGTTGTTACTTTTACACTGAGATATGAGGTACATGGGGACCACAACGAACTAGTGCCTATGGGTGTTCTCATGAATTATGCCCATTTGATAGTTTGTACTCACTATCATTATACAGTCTGTTTTGTTTATCAATTTAGTAGAATATGTGTTTTATTTAAATTTCACCAATCATTAATGAATCCCCTTAGAAATCAGTTTTTATTTTGATGTTTCATCTCATTGAAATTGGTTACATGCATTTCCTCGTCATGAAAACATGAAACCATTTTATATTAGAATGATTATATCATGGAACCCTATTTGGTAATCATAATTTTATTAGTTGTATTTAAAACTTTTAATTGATGTTTCTTTTATTTTAAAGGATGTTAATTGGGGATATAATACTGGGTTGACCTACTGGGTTTTAATACAGATACGAATAGTCTTCTTCTGTTTTAGCCCTTGTGCAGGTTTTAGATCGATATTGATTTCCTTGGGAGATTTGTGATCATTGTGTTTGAGAGTGACCAGTGGGGTCACATAGAGATTGTTAGTTGTATGTATTGGATGGCTGATTTGTTTTTTCAGTTGTACTTCACCTTTCATGTGCAAATAATATTCTGTTCAACTTCTATATTAATGCGCATTGTGCTTTCATTTTCCTTCCACTGGTTGTTTAATTGTTAACATGTGGGATAAATCATTCCATTGTCACTGTATTGATTCCCTCTGTGAATGTAACCATCCCAAGAGAATTTGGAACGCCTCTCAGGGCTTTTCACAGGCTGCCCTGGGTGACTGGTTTAGGGTTGTCTCAGGATGACACTTGACATCTCCCCCAGGTATCACATAGAGGATCTACCTTCCATAGCACCCATTATCACTTGGAAAAACCACTATTAATCCCACCCAGCTATCACCTAGGTGAGATCCAACCTAGTTGGCCAAGGTATCACATAGTTGAATCACCCTATATTCCATCTCTTGAACCAAAAAAGGAATGGAACCCCTATACCTAAGTCACCTATCTAAAGGTGAAAAAAATGAGACCCCTCTATAGCTTTCAAATGTGTATAGTAAAAAAATATTTCACATGAGTGTGTACTTCCAAATCATTCATTCACATTTTACTTGAATTCTCTCATTAATTCTACTTAGTTGGTGGGATCCTCAGAATCATGAATTACTTTGGTATGGAGGATCCCAACCACAATGGTGCTAGAAGAAAACATCTTAGTTTTTCTAGTGATATTTTCTTTCTAATACATTAGGATAATATGAATGTCTATGTTACATATTTATTTTTCAAATAGGAAAACATTATTTGATTTTGTATGTGACATAAAACAGTAAAACCAAACAACTCATGATTATATAAATATTACTAATATTACCTAGCTATTAAATCATATGTTATGAATAGAATCATATATATTATGAAATTTTTATAAATGGTCTTCTCAATTAATAAATTCAAATAAAATATAAATTTAATTTTTTATATAGACATAAAATTTTGTAAAAATTTTGTTTTAATCAAAACAATTTTTATTCATTTTTATAAAAGAATATTATATATATTTCAAAAAATTTAGAAATATTAGTTTTTAAAATGATAAAAATTATATATAATCATATTGATATTAATATAGGTTGAAAGATGTTGATTTTGTTTATTAAAATATTGATTTCGTTGGTGAATAGTGAAAAGTATTTTTTTGGTAAAGCTATCACATATTTTTAGTAAATAAAGAAATTTAAAAGGTAGATAATTATTTTATTTTTATATAAAATAACCAAATTGATATATTTTAAAATATATTAGTTTTAATTAAATTTATAACTTATTAAGTCAAGATTTTAATTGATGTTCATTTTTAGTATCATACAATAATTTTTATGAACATTATTCTAATGTTAATAAGGTTTCTCCATTTCAAGAGACTAAAATAATCCCTAATGAGTAATTATTTCAATGAAATTTATAGATAATATATTTATAAATATAAATTTAAATTATTTGTATTCTTATTTATTATCATATTCTTATTATAAGATCATCTTATACTAGAAAATTGAATTTCATGAGACTAATTTTTTGGAAATGTTTGGGTGTTTAATTTTAAAATGAAAATATTCACATATACAAATTCAATTTGATAAAATTTATTACATATTTTTATTAATTATAATTAATAATATATATTTATTTCAAATTAATTTTCATCATAATGGATAGTAAAATATTTAAAAAAATTAGTTAACAAGAAAAAAAAATTAAAACTGAAAAAGTGAGTAGTATTAGTGGTAATAGGGATACCATATTAAATAAATTGTTCATTTTAAATGTATAGGAGTTTCTTCTCCATATATATCCTTTAATAATTTATTTTCATAATTTGTATCAGTTGGATTCTTAGTGACTTCAAATTTTTGAATAGTCTTGGGTATTTAAAATAATGACATACCTCCCATATAAAAGTGCACCGCTCTCATCACCTCTAGACGCTTCTGAAGCCCATTGGCTAGGAAAATTGCTACCAAAATAACTAAAATAAATTCCTAAACCCCATTTATATGAATTTTTGCTTTATTAAAAACCCAATCTAGCAATGATTTATGTATAATCCTGAAGTAGTGTTACAAAGAAGAGGTATTATTTTATGAGAGAATATTTTTTATCTATCACTCCACCTCCTAAATATCATATTGAAATTTTATGATATAATACAACTAGTATCTACACTAAGATATGATGATATTATGATAATTAGTACCCTACAAATATACCCACAACAATAAAATGGATAAAAAAACAATTTAAGGTCTGTATAGTGGGAAACCGCATTGTGAAATTTGTAATTGGTTTTCCATAATCGCCGCTCAAAGATATTCATGATTATGGATAAAATGTTTATATACTATATTCACATAATAAGAATCAATCTAGAAAATTTTCATCTCATAAAAATCCTTTGAAGACCATCCATTGAGAAATGATAACATCATTTGTTTGTATGACATACTACCAACTTGGAAAGTGCGGGGATTGATTTTTTACCCCATAACATATATGATATGTATAAGTGTAATTAAGGATATAATTGTCACAACCAATCCCTCGGGGCCCTTTCTGTGACTACCCCAGGCCTTCCTTCCATAGGCCAGGGGATGTCGACTAGCACCAAAGGAATAATTCCTTAAAACTGGGAAGGCATTGCCTTTATGACCTGTAAATGCACATAGATTGATATAAAACACTAGGTAAACTGTATAACAAAAGAGTGCTGAAAATTAAAGGGGTCAGAAATACATGCCCAAATGTAATGTACAAGGAATTGTAAGTGAAAGTACAACTAAAGAATGGAAAAATAGCTACTGGGTTGTGCTCTGAAATTCCTACCAGAAGGGTAGGTATAGATAGCCTCCACAACACTCCACATCCGTCCGCCTCCTCTGTTTACCGTCATGCCGTATGGTCCACCTCCGGGTACCGTCCAATAATGGTACTCTTGGCCTCAGTCATCACTTTCCATTGTCTACATACAACACAACACGGTGAGGGCATATCCCATGCAGTGGTGAGTATAACGATACTCAATAGGGCCCTGAGACCCTCAAGGTTTCACAAAAACCAACAAGGATAAACCAAAAGTATGAAATAAACAGATAACCCCACTTAGATATATGACTATACATATACATATGTTATCAAGTAATCCATGTCAATATTATGGAAAACACAAAGTTACTAACTCATCTCACACAAGTATACAACACATTCAGAGAATTAGAGATGATTAGATGCATCTACTAAATAATCTATTCTATCAAACCCACATAGGATCTAGGAATAGTTGTCAGAGCTGTAAACCCACATAAGATCCAAGAATATTAATCAGAGCTGTCAAACCCACACTGGATCTAGGAATAGTAGTTAGAGCTATCGAACACACATACGATGCAGGAACAATAGTCAGAGCTATTGAACCCAAATAGGATCTATGAACAGTAGTCATAGCTGTCAAACCCACACAAGATCCAGGAATAGTAGTCAGAGCTGTTGAACCCACGCAGGATCTGGGAACAGTAAATAGAGATATCGAACCCAAAAAGGATCCAATAATTGTAGTTTGAGCTGTCGAACCCACACAGGATCTCAGAAAAGTAGTCAGAGCTGTTGATCCCACACAGGATCCTGGAACCGTAGTAAGTGTGCAGCCAACCACAGGGTTCTACAGAAATAATGATTCATTATGGGAGGGTTTGCTCTCATGAAAATTGTCTATACATCAAATTCCATGAAGTCTTATGTTGATGTATCCAAAATATCAGTCTTTCCAAAAATAAACACATCGCGATATACGGTGCGTCAATCGGATGCCCGATCTGAGAGTTATTTTCATTTTAGTCCCAAGGGCCTAATTGGATTCGTGGTTGATCCAACCTGACTATATCTCAACTATACCTAAACCTCCAGTGGGGTATACACTAATGGACCTTTTATCTTCACGAATTCCAGTGCCACTGACGGTTCTTCAAACAGACGTTTGGTGCCAATGATATAGCCAAAAGAACGTAATGGGGGTCGTAGTGGGTCCGGGTCTGGTCGGACCAGGTCAGACCGACCCGACCCCACTTAGTCTAGGCCGACCCGGTTCAGGTTTAGCTCGACCTGACCCATTGGGTGTGGCCTGGCTTGTTGGCCCAAACCAGATAGTCACGAAGGCCACGAGGGCGCAAACCGGTCATGAGGGAACATACCAGCCACAGGTCGATGTATGGTCAGTTTGGCCTGGAGGTGCCACGAGGGATGTGGAAGGCCTGCTCGGCCAGGAGCATATGGGGCGTGGCTCGGTGGCTCACCCTAGATAGCCGATGCTAGTTTGGCCAGCGCTACATGGGTCATTACATGGCCCGAGAGGTTGGGTTGCCAGCAGGCGGCTGGGAGCATGGAGGCGCGGGTCGGCGTAGTTCAGGCAGGGTGCCACGCGGTTCAGCCATGGCGAGGCGGTCCGGCGGGGCTGGGAGGCGCGGGCGGCCAGGATGTTTCCGCGACGCGTGGGAGTCCTGGAGGTCGGCGGGGTGGCTGTGGGTTGAGAGTCTGAGAGGCCGGGAGGCACGGTCCGGCGAGGCTCGGGCTAGTACAGTATTACCAGGGTGCACAGAAGGTTGGCGGGCAGCCGAAAGCAGGGAGGCACGGGCTAGTGCAGTGGCAAGGCATAGGCCAGGGTGGCGGTGCCGGTTTTGCCGAAGCGCCATGAGGGCAGTGAGGGTTGTGGAGATCGCGGGTAGCGCAGTCCATCCATATCACCTTCATTGCCTCGTTGTTTCATTGCCACACCGAAGAACATCATAGAAGAGAGATCGAGAGAGGGAGTTGGGACATGTTAGGTTGGCCCGTACCCTCTGCGTTAAGGGTTATAAAAAATGGTTCATAAGAATGAATCTCAAAAACCCACCCACAAAAAAGGAAAACACTCTCATTCTTCATTTAAAAAGAAAGGAAAAACATGGAACTTAAATATATTTAACCCCCTACCATGATCATTGTTCTTCGACTGAGTCATGGAGAAGAAGATGGAGTTGTCGTTGTTCATCGTGTTTTCCGCACACTTCAAATCTTGAGATTGTGCATCGGTTCATTGATGACGATGGAGAGGGAATGCCAGTCAAAGATGTCCCATATCGGTATGAATCTGTGGATGAATGTCGAAGGAGATCTTTCTTCCTTGGGGGCGTTCTTCATTTTTCGTTGGCGAGAGCTTTTCTCTCAAAACCTCTAATCCTCCTTTGCCAACCTTTTTCCATCCAAAAGGAATAAGAAGGCAAGGTAATATATTATAAAATCTATCATTGGCATAAAAATTCAGAAAGGGGGGTGAATTAATTATGGTGGATCCACATAATTAATAAAGATGTATTGGCACAATTAAATTGTTAGAGTTGGCATAATTTAACATGGAGGAGTTGAAGAGGCTCCCCCCACATTATTAGGGATTTGAGAAGGTTCTTCCAAATAATGGGGGTTTCATGGGGTTAAAAACCAGGGTGGTCCCCACCATAATAAACATGAAGAGAAGGATAGGTTCAGGTGGGCCCCACCACTATAACCTATCATGGGAGGTTATGGTGTGGTGGTCCCCACCTCCAACATCCACATGGTGGCTCAGAAATAAAATAAAGTGTATATTATTTTATTCTATTATTTTCCACCAAAACCCAAAAACTAACTTTTATTCCGGACCCACTACTGTCGAGGTGAATGACTCCTTAAGCAGATACTGGCACATCAAGTTCAACAGTGGCCCCAGTTTTCTTTTCTGAGCACCGGTTCAAATGTTATAAAAGCCCACTCTTATGTTTATTGAATGTACCCGAAAAAAACATTATAAATTGATTCCGAGCACACTAGGCCTCAGAATAATGTGCAGTAAATTTTTTGCGTACTCGTAAAAGTTCTATTTATGTAAAAACATTACATGGAAATTTCTGGTCTTTAAATGATCCGCACCTCAGGGATCTACGACTCCATAATCCAAAACTCACAACTAATGGAACAAGTGGGGGTACTGAGCATGTACATGAGCCTCTCGCTCCCATGAGCTCTCCTAGAGGTTCCCGTGCTGCCAGCGAATGCACACTAGAGGTATTGACAATCCATGAAGGACCTTCTCCTGTAGATCCTCAATCTCCACTAGAATCTCCGTAATAGTCTCCCCATCATCAAAATCTAGCTCTCCATGGTCGATGATGTGATAAGGGTCTTGTACGCATCTCCTCAGCTGGATACATGGAAGACATCGTGCACCCGGTGCAACTGAGGTGGAAGAGCTAAGTGGTATTCCACCTTGCGAACTCTGCTAACGACATGAAAAGGTCCAATGAATCTCGGAGATAACTTGCTGCCTCTTCCAAATCTCTATAAACGACATCACAGAGAGGCCTATTGAAAGATGTGGTCACCATCCTTGAACTCTAGAGGTCTTCCTCTCCTATCAGCATACGAATTTTGCCGGCTCTGTGGAGTCTTCATCCATGACTGGATGATCTGCCCCCTCTTCATAGTAGCTAGTACCATCTCTGGTCCCACTCATGCTGACTTCCCAGGGTCAGTGCAACACAAGGGTGACCAGCATGGTCGCCCATACAACACCTCAAAAGGCGTCATCCCAATGGTGGAGTGATAGCTGTTGTTGTCTTCAAACTCCACCAAAGGTATGTGATCCTCCCAGCTAAGACCGAAGTCGATGACACAAGCATGCAACATGTCCTTGAGGGCTTGAATGGTCCACTCAGTTTGGCCATCTGTCTGAGGATTGAAGGTGGTGCTCAGACGAAGCTGCGCCCCGAAAGCCTAATGCAACCCCTTTCATAGCCAAGAAGTAAATCATGTGTCACAATCAGAGTCAATATAAAAAGGTACTCCATGTAGCTAAAAAAACTATTACACAATTATGTGTCCCAAGCTCTTTACTGAACCTTGCTCCTTGATCGGTAGGAAGTGTGCTGACTTGCTGAATCTGTCAACGATCATCCAAATTGTGTTGCGACCCTTGGATTTATGTGGATGTCCCATCACGAAGTCCATGTATATCTCATCCCACTTCTACTCTGGGACCTCTATAGGCCGAAACAAGCTTGGTGGTACCTGGTTCTCTGCCTTCACTTGCTGACATGGGAGGCACCGAGAGACAAACTTTGCAACTTCCTTCTTCATTCTCAGCCACCAGTGCTGTCATCAGAGATCTTGGTACATCTTCACCACTCCTAGATGTACCACTATAGGATATGTGTGGAAATTCATCACCACTTCCTCCTAAAGTGACACTGTTACCATGGTACATCCTTTAAAGTGGATGATGGGCTCCCCACCTTTAAGAAATTCATCAGGTGCATGCCCTATAGATATATGAGCACTGCGTGTCTCGCAGTTAGATCCCAACATTGGGCCTCCCTGACTCACTAATGAAGTGGGGGTGTGACTCTAAGAGACTGGAGTATGGATGCTCCATCTCATTCCACAAAGGATATCATTAAAGAATCCAGATGCTCTATCTCCATGCCTAGTAGCTATATTTCATTTCTCTTATTGAGTGAATCTGTAAAAATGTTCCCCTTCCCAAGAGTGTAGACTATCTCACAGTCGTAGTCATGGAGGAACTCATGCCAAAGCCTTTGTCTCAGGTTTAGGTCCTTCTGGTAGAAGATATAACTGATACTCTTGTGATCAGAGTACACTGTAAAATGGTCACACATCAAATAGTGTCAGCACATCTTCAAGGAAAATACAACTACTGCTATCTCCAGTTCATTGGTGACTTAGTTTTGATCATGATGTATCAGCTTTCGTGAACCACAAGCAATCAATTATCGCTCCTACATCAAGACACATCTAAGTCTGGTCCCTAATGCATTGTATTAGACTACGTACCCAACACGTTCTTCTGGAAGCCTCAAGATGGGGGCACTGGTCAGCCTCTACCTCAGCTTCTAACGACATTGTTGGCTTCTCTCTGACCATATGAAGGGTTTCCCCTTCTTCATCAAGGATGATAGTGGTGTTGTAACTCTGGAGAAGTCGGGTACGAACCTCTAGTAATAACCACCCAAACCTAAGAAACTCTTTACTTCCATCATAGTCTTGGGTGGCTCCCAAGATATTATTGACTCAATCTTCTCTGAATCTACTGCAACTCCAGCATCCGATATGTCATGTCCTAGAAAGTGAAACTCTCGGATCCAGAACTGCCGCTTCGAGAGCATACCATAAAGTTAGTGCTCTCCGTGTGTGTCTAGTACTACATACAAATGGTAGGCATGATCCTCCTCAGTAGACGAGTAGATTAGAATGTCATCGATGAAGACTACAACAAAGTGATAGAGGTATGGATGGAACATCATGTTCATTAGTCCTATAAACACTACTGGAGCATTGGGTACACAGAAATGAATAACCAAGAACTTATAGTGGCTGTACCAATATCTGAATTCCTTCTTCTCTACATCCCCGTCTCTATCTCTGATCTGGTGATAGGATGATATGAGCTCTATCTTTGAGAACCACCTTTCTACCTTCAACAGATCAAAGAGGTCGTAAATCCTCAAGAGTGTTTACCTGTTCTTCACGGTAATCAGGTTCAGGCGACACTATTCGAAACAAAGTCTCAAGCTTCCATCCACCTTCTTCACAAACAATATCAGGGCTTCCCAGTGAGAATCACTGGGCCCGATGAATCCCTTCCATTGCAAGTCCTCTAACTGTACCCACAGCGCGCGAAGCTCCGTGAAAGCCATCCGACACACTGGTGTAGATATTGGTGCCATCATAGGGTACATGTCAATGTTGAAGTCTATCCATCTTTGAGGAGGTAGACCTAGGACAACACGAAGGAAAACATCTATTTACTAGCCCACCACTGTAGGATAGCTCAGACTCTCCACATAAACTGCTCCGAGGGTAAGGCAGGCCAACAAATGAGTGATCGGCTGAACCCTCCTCCGAGTAAGTCCGTCATGTGATGCAATGTCTCCCTTCTCTCTGGTGAAGGTATACCTGGTCCCATCCGTGTAGACACACTGTACTTTTCACCTAATACAGTCTTCCTTAGCATGAACAATAGATAACTAGTCCATACCTAAGATGAAGTCTTAAGTCCTCGACACCACTACTAGAAGATCCCAGCCAAAGCTCTCACCTCCTAGAGTAAGCTCACACTACCATCACCAGTGAGTAATCATTGAATCTGATCTCGTATGAGTCACTAGCCATAAGAATTGAGCCAACGACTCTGTTATAATCTCAGAGATACAAACGAGGTTTTTGGAAATGAAATAGTTACTATGACCTATGTCTATAATTACTGCAGCTATGGTGGAGCAGACACATATCGTATCTCAAATAATCTTCGGAGAACCATGATCATATGCCTTAGCTGTCGGGCGCTGAGATCTCCCCTGTCCACATGCTCCCTATGGTCGGGGTGGACCTCTTGGTGGTGGTGGTGGTAACACCTGGAAACATCATCCACCGCCAGCTACACTGCCAGCTCCTCTGTCATGTCCGCCTGCTCCCTGCAAACCACCTCGATCAAATATGTGACTATGTCTAGGAGGCCCCTCTACTATCTGCTGATCATTCAAACAATGGGTAGGACAGTCACAAGCCATGTGACCCTACCCACCGCATGTGAAACACTACCCGCTCTTGGCATGTCTGGCTCTGTCTCCAGTGCTCCATACAAGCGATCCTGTGTCATGCGCTCATCCACCTATAGGTATGGTCCTCTTGGACCACTGTGACATCTATCTACTTCTAGATGAAAAATACTCTGCTACGTGTTGACTGGTGGTGAATCTCGTTGCTGGAGACTGCTCAGCAGGGAAACTCTCCCCTTGGAGGGCTCTCTCTATCACCCCTTCCTGTGTCAGGATGCTGAATGAAATCACTGAAGCTCTGATATTCCTCCTGAGCCCCTGCTCGAATGTATGGGCCATGAGGAATGGGACTCTCACCATACATGTGGAGTAGTGGGAGAGTTCAATGAACCTCGCTGTGTATAGTGCCACAGTCATGCTACCCTGCTATAGATGAAGTAGCTCCTATATCCGCTCGGCACGTAGGGTGTCTGGGACAAACTCCACCAAAAATAGGCTCTTGATGTCTGCCCATAGTAGTGTCTCCTCGTCATGCACCAGGAGCATCAGGCTCCACCATCTGCCTACTGCTGCATGAAGTAGACTCACGGAAAGGAACACCATAAGGTTGGATGGTGTCCCTATGAGTCGAAAAACTCTTACCACAACATCCAGCCAATCCTCAGCTTCCTACGGGTCCATCTCGCCTCTGAACTAAGGCGGCCTCTAGCACTGGAAGTTGTACAACGTGCTCAGGAGTCTTGCACTCTCTACTTCTGGGGATGGTTGCATCAGTGGCCCAACAGGTAGTGGTACCACTGGTGCCTCCACATTGATAGGGCCCTGCATCAAGGCCTCGTTGCTCGGTGGACTTCCATGTCATAAAAAGATAGGAACACTAGCTGGATGTCTGGGTGGGGCGAACCTGAAATGCAACAGGTGTGCCATGGTCATAACGTTATACCTGGTGAGATGACTCAAAATATTCACAAGAAGACTCTAGAAAACACACGTGTAATCAGTGTTTTCATGCACTGAGTCAGAAATCAGAAGTCAGGGGCCCGGTGTAACGATATGTTGGCCACCGCACAAACACTAGACTCCTTGAACTGAAATCCAGACTTACTACACGTAACACTATTTCTTCACAATAAAATATCAAAGTACTATGTTCTGCGGTAGAACTGAATTCCTATGATATAATTTTTCACGACCCATCCCCTTGGGCTCGTGCCGTGACTACCCCAAGCCCGCATTCCATAGGCTAGGGGCTGGCGACAAGCACCAAAGACATAATTACCTAAAACTATGAAGGAATTTCCTTTTTGACTAGTAAACACACACAGCTAGACACAAAACACTAGGTAAACTGTATAACAAAAGAGTGCTGAAACGTAATGGCGCCAAAAATACAAGACCAACTGTAATGTACAAGGAACTAGAAGTACAAGTACAATTGAAGAAAGGTAAAATACCTGATGGGTTTCCCTTCGGAATTCCTACCTGAAGGGTAGATATAGATAGACTCTACAACACTGCACATCCGTCTGCCTCCTCTCTGTACCATCACGCCGTATGGTCCACTTCCGGGTACCGTCCAGTCCTGGTACTCTCAGCCTCAGTCAGCGCTATCCGTTATCTACATCCAACTCAATGATGTGCGGGCATAGACCGTGCAGTGGTGAGTTTAACGATACTCAGTAGGAACCATGAGACCCTCAAGGTCTCACAAAATTAAACACGAATAAACCACAAGAATGAAATCAACAGATAACCCCACTTAGGTATATGCCCATACATATACCTATGTTATCATGTAATCCATCTCAATCATGAGGAAAACACAATGTTACTGACTCATTTCACATAGGAATATTAATTATGCAGAGATTTAGAGATGATTTGATGTATCCACTAAATCATCTATTCTGTCAAACCCACATAGGATCCATGAATAGTAGTTAGAGCTGTCGAACCCACACATGATCCAGGAATAGTAATAAGAGCTGTCGAACCGACAAAGGATCAAGGAATAGTTGTTAGAGATATAGAACCCATACAAGATCCAGGAATAGTAGTCAGAGCTGTCGAACCCACATAGGATCCTCGAATAGTGCTATCGAACCCACACAGGATCCAATATCAGTAGTTAGAGATGTCGAACCCACACTTGATCCAAGAATAGTAGTCAGAGGTGACGAACCCATACAGTATCCAAGAACAGTATTCAGTGTTATCGAACCCACACAGGATCCAAGAAGAGTAGTCAGAGCTGTCGAACCCACACAGGATCCAGCAACAATAGTCAGAGCACAACCAACCACATGGTTCCTCACAAAGCATGATTGATTCTGGGAGGGTCCGCTCCTCTTGCCATGTTTCTATATATCAACTACCATGAATCCTCAAGATGATGTATCGAAAACATCTTTCTTTCTAACGGAAACCCAATGCGAAAGACGGTGCGTCTATCAGAGGCCCGGTCTGAGAGTTATTTGCATTTTAGTCCCGGGGGCCCGGTTGGATTCATTCTTAATCCAACCTGACAGTATCTCAACTATACTAAAAACTCTTGTGGGGTATACAAAAAGGGACAATCATGCTCTAATAATACCAGCGCTGCTAACGGTTCGTCAAATGGACGTCCGGTGCCAAAGATACGGTCAAAATAATGCAAAGGGGGTCGTAGTGGGCCCTGGTCCGGTCATACTCGGTCGGACAAACCCGACATGACTTAGTCTAGGCTAACCCAATTTGGGTTTCGGCCCGACCTGACCTGTTGGTTTGGGCCTGTCCCATTGGCCCGACCAGCTGGCTGCAAAGGTCGAGAGGCTGCAGATCGGTCACGAGGGCACAAACCGGCCATGGGTTGGTCTAAGGGTGGTTCGACCCAGAGGCCCTGCGAAGGGCGCAGAATGCCACATTAGCCAGGCACGCATGGTCCGCGACTTGGTGGCTCGGTCCGGATGGCTGAGGTCGGTTTGGCCAGCACCGCGGGGGGTGCAGCTCATGCGGCTCTGACCGGGATGTCAGGGGACTAGTGGGTGTCCGAGAGCCAGGAGGCGCGGGCTGGTGTGATTCAGCTGGAGTGCAGCGCAGTTCGACCATGGCGAGGTGGACTTATGGGGCTGGGAGGTGCGTGTGGCCGGGAGGGCACCAGGATGCACGAAAGGCCAGGAGGTCTGCGATTATGAAGGGGGCGGGGAGGTCAGGTGGCCAGGAGGTGCGGGCCGGCGCGGCTCGGGCCGGCGCGACTTGGACTGGTGCTGTTCGACCAAGGTGCACGTTGGGCCGACGGGTGGCCGGAACCCTGGAGGTGTGGGCCGTCATAGTGGGGAGGCTCGGGTTGGGGCGGTGGAGCCAGTTAGGCCGAAGCGCCATGAGGGCGGCGTGGGTTGTGGAGACAGCGGGTACCGCGGTCGATTCCCATCACCTTCATTGGGTCATCGTTTCGTCGCCACTCTGAAGAACATCAAAATAGAGAGATCGACGGGGGGGTGTTGGGCCATGTTAGGTTGGCCCACACCCTCCGCATTTTGGGTGAGAGAAAATGGTTCATAAGAACGAAGCTCAACAACCAACACACAAAAAAGGAAAACACTCTCATTTTTTCATTTCAAAAAAAGGAAGAACATGGAACATAATTGAATTTAACCCCTACTTTGATCGTTGTTCGTCGACAGATTGACGGTGAAGAAGACAGAGTTGTCATCATTCATCGCATCTGCTACACACTTCCAATCCTCAGCTCGTGCGCTGGTTCATTGTCGAAGATGAAGAGGGAAGGTCGGTCGAAGACACCCCACATCGGTAGGAGTACGTGGATGAAGGTCGAATGAGATCGTTCTTCATTGGGAGCATTCTTCATTCTTTATTGGCGAGATCTTTTCCCACAAAAGCTCTAATCCTCCTTTTCTAGCTTTTTTCCAACCAAAAGAAATAGGAAGCCAAGGTAATAGATTATAAAATCTATCATTGGAGTAAGAATTCAAAAACAGGGGTCAATTAATTAGGTAGGCTCCACTTAATTAATGAGGAGGTATTATCACAATTAAATTGTGAGAGTTGGCATAATTTAACATGGTGGTGTTGAAGAGGCTCCCCCCACATTATTAGGGATTTGAGAAGATTCTCCTAATTAATGGGGGTTTCAAGGGGTTAAATACCCGGGTGGTCCCCACCATAATTAACATGAAGAGAAGGTTAGGTTCGAGAGTGCCCAACCACAATAACCTCTCATGCAAGGCTATGGCGTGGTATTCCCCACCTCTTACTTCAACATGGTGGATAAAAAGTAAAATAATGGTTAGATTATTTTATTTTATTATTTTCCACAAAAACCCCAAAACTAACTTTTATTACCGACCCACTACTATCGAGGTGAATGTTTCCTTAAGCGAATTCTAGCGCTACGAGTTCAACCGTGCCCTCAATTTTAAATTCTGAGCACCTGTTCAAATGTTATAAAAAACCCCCTTGTACATTTACTGAATGTACCCGGACAAAACTTCATAAATTGATTTTGAGCACATCGGGCATCAGAATAATGTGCCGTAAATTTTCACGAACTCATAAAATTACCATTTAATTCAAAAAAACTCACATGGAAATTCCGGGTCATTAAATTAATATCATATTTATCATATAAATTTAATATAATAATTTTAAAATAAAATTTACTTTCATTCCATCTTGGTTACTAAAAAATGTAAATGTTACTCATGTGTACGTATGACATACCATGTCCATGATTTTAATGTACTTAAATTTTCACGACCTTCCTTAATTTCTAGTTTATAAGCGAATAAATGATTATAAAAATTATAATTAATATATTAATATTATTTACGGGATAACTAATTAATATTCTAATTGTCCAGAGTCAACTAGATAATTTGATTTTGGACTTATGAGGAGAAATGATAAAAATGTATAACATGAACCGAAATGATTATGTTATATAAAATGACATGGTAATTAATAAAATTAAAGGAATAATCATACATAATAATATAATTTGGATATGAAATAACTAACACAATTTTATTATTTAGGAATTAAAAATATGCACATGAGTAATTGTTCTAAAGGTAATATATCTCTCTAAACAACCAATTTCTTTGTGTTATGAACATTCTCTCTCTAACTCACATTATCACAATATTTAATGATATGTAATGGTTTTAAATTCTATATATATTTCATTCACTAATATATAACTATATTACTCTAACTTTCTTTTTTTTGGGTAATACAGTCCTTACATCTATTTATCAAATTCATTCATTAAAATATTCATGTTTAGTATGTTAAAAGACAAGTTTATGTAACCCATTTATTTACAAAGGTAATTATTTTATTTATTCCATATTATTGATTTAGTTTTGAGTAATGAAATTTCTTGTACATATTTTGAATTTTATAGTTGGGCCTAAATTTATATATCCCTCCATTGTATTGGGTAACATTTTATAGTCATTATAAGTTATGTATGGGATTTGGGAAAACCTAATCCATTATGGGACTAGGTACACATTTATCTTATCTCAACAGTTATACATGATTAATTATTATTTAATTTATCATATTTTTCAATTTTAATATTATCCCATGATCTTATGATACCATAATCCATTTCCTGTCCTCTTATATAATTACACATGTTCCTTCTCTTTTATAATATCATGTTACAGAACTAAATCACTTGTTATAATTCATAATCATGTTTATTTACTTGCTGGTATTTTTAAATCACTCATTTCATTAATGTATTCCCTAGGTTATCAAATTATATTTTAGGAGATAAACAATATTTTTGGTTTTACATAAAGAGAATAAAATAATGATTCCGTGTTATAATTTATATTTGTTTTATTACCAATCTAGTCTTCTAAAAGAACTAGAATTTTTGGTTAATTTTTTGTTTTTTAGTATCTAATATTTATGATGATAATTAAAAATTAGTATGTTTAAAAAAGTAATGGTATAATGAAATGTGACTTCAACCGATTGAAACATATCACCCAAATTCATGATGGGGTTTAGGAACATGAAAAAATAAGAGAATGGGAAAATATGGTATTTCTTCTAGAGTACCACACCATAGCATTTCCACCATCCATTAGTGTAGAAGGAAAAAAATAGGAATACATATTAGAGTATTCATGTATCCTTTCTTTTATGATATCATATTCGTCCATCTATATATATCCTCACTATTTTCCACCAACAAATAAATTATGAAATTTATACAAATTGGATTCCAATAATTGTGTTTGTCCTTTCCCAAAAATGATTATGCAATGTCTAAATCATCTACATCACCTGATTTATCACATGAAGAATGACTCAAATGGTTTTAGAGATCATGGGTTATTATGTCACTCGCATGATCAAATATCCCAAATAGGACTCCCCATAGGTATAAACCAAAATATTTATAAACTATATGGTACTTGATTTATATTGTCAGTGGATATGTAGGAATCCTCACTATTGTTCAATCCCAATACATTAATCCTCTTCTATCCTTTATTCCCATATTAAAAGTAACATAATTCCCGTACATGAGATTTTATAACCCTTCCAGGTCCATTACACCTATCCCTAAACAACCCAAATTTTCAATGATGGTCATCAAGATTGGCTATATTCGTGGCATGAACAACCATAAGAGGGTTTCTTATTCATATTTCCTAAGCCATACGTTGATACACTCCGTCCGGCAAGACATCCACATCATATAATATAAAACTACATGGTCTTGTCCATGTCCCATGACCCTAAAATGTATGTCGTTTCCTTTTAATTGGAACCCAATTATGTTCGTTTTGATTTGTATCATTGTGATACCTAAAGATCAAATCTCATGTGCCTGATCAAAATATAAATCATCATCTTCCACTATAGATAAAAATAAATTCAAAAGGTCCCAATTATGTGTTTTTAAATAATTATACCTTAAAATAATTAATGACCACTTAAAAAAAAGACATTATGTATATATGTTGATATATATATATAGATGGTTACTCCAATATGCACACATACTTGGTTACAAATGAGAAAGGTGACCATCCTCAATTTTTGATTTATAAATAATTCATTAATATGTCATAAATCTATAAGATAATCTAGATGTAGGGAATAATACCATTGAATAGGGTTTGATGATCCCGAAATCCCATCATATTGAACTTTCTAAGTCCCTTAATCTCTTCAAAAAATCACCTATCAATTTCCTTCCTTATGAAAATATGTCTACATCAAGGATATATAAACCATTGGGTGTTATTGGTTCCATGAATAAACCCTTCTGGAAACTGAGACAGAAAAAAGTGTTGAGAAATAATGATATTATCCTAACATAATTCTAATTAAGTCCTAAATATCATATATAAACAATTGTACTAATAATTATACCCATCTATAAAATATGGTTATGATAAATTAATTATATTGTAATGTGAAGTTAGTAAGTCTAATGTACACAAGAGAGACACATTTAATTCTCATATGATGGGAATGATGGTATATAATGGTGGTTTCATAATTATTATAACATTAAAACATATTAATGATACTTAAGATGTTATTTTATAATAAATAACCAATATTTAGTGGTAATAATAAATTATGTAAATAAATAAATGTATCAGTTAAGGTGATTACCCCTTCATGGAAATAAATCCTTTAAATGTCCTCTTAAGGAACCCATGGATGGTGTTTTGGGATTACCAGAACCACTATATTTTGTTTAAGGAACTTGAAAATGAATTTGTTCAAGGGATAATTAATTTTTAAGGATCATTGTTATGACACTATGATAAATGTGTTGTATCATATTATAAAGGAGTTAGACCGCACCATTTAGATTTTATAAAATATTAAATTACAATAAAGTAATTGATAATAATGATTATATTTGTTAGACATAGATTCAAAGAAAATATACGACATGATTGAAATCTTATCTTGCAAATAAAATCATATTTTTTTATGTTCAGTTTTAATCCATATAATTTGTTTTAACAGCTTTTTGAACTCATTCAAGCTGAAAATATGTTACAACTTCTTTACTATTAAAGGGTTATAATATTAATTATAATGTATATATTAGATCCTTAATAGAAAAATTATTTTATTTTAGACCATAATGTATAATAATTTCAATTAAACAATATTTTTGTAAAATTTTAATTATTATATAAATTATTATTTTTATAAAATAAAAAAATAAATGACTTAAAAATTTATTAAAATTTATTTAATGAGAATAATGAATGTAAATACATAAAATGAATACTTTTATATCATAATAATGATATATTTCAAGATTTACATCATTTTTAACCTTCACCCCCCCCCCGCCCCTTTGGATATTGGGTCCACCCAATTTTATTTATTATTTAAAAAACTGAGGGTATTATTCACTCATAACATTTCAAGATTCCCATGTTTCTTCTTCATTAATGTGATTAATCAGTAAAACCATTACATATTGAATCATTATATTTCATTGTAATTTATTTATTTGATTCTAAACATAAAATATCTTTTATTATTACATAAATTATATTATAATTGTACTACATCAAGAATCCAAACATGATATGAATTAGGTATACACATTATGTATAGTGAAACATGTCATATATCATAATCCTAATATAAAAACATTTTTATGGATACAAAGTTATATATTGATCTAAATATATCTAAATTTGATATTGGATGATTAACCATAGACATATCTATCGATTTCATAAAAAAATATTTTTTCACATTGATATTATTTATGGAAAAAAGGCCATCCACCTCTTCTGGGGGATATATTTTCCACTAATTAGAATAACCCCTCACCCTCCATTAAGTCATCATTATTTGATATTTAATGTTAATTTACTTATCAAATATATATTCTATAAATTGAGATCCTCCCTAATTACAGTAATTAAATCCCCAGCTAAATAATGGAGTTTGGTAATTCATTCCATATAATTCATCATGGGTTTATATATATATTTTCATGAAAAAATACATATTAAAAAATTTATACTAGTGTGAGAAGATGATCCAAAAATTCCTAATAATCATTTTAGTATGCACAAATATCATCATATTAATTACTAAACGTGCACTTTGAATATCCATTTAATTAATGAAAAAATATTTATTACAAATTTATTCTGTTCCCATCAACTTCTAATGACCTTTCGATATATTTTATGTCAACCTGTGATAAAGATAAAATATAATGGAGAGATGAAGTCTATATAGTATCACTATCTCTTTATGATAAATACATAAATTTAAATATAAGGAGATAGCGTATTAAATACTATAAAATTCATATATTTAGTCAAATTATTAATAATGAACATAAAAAAATTATTACTCTATGATTTCATTAGTAATAACTCCATAAATTCCACATATATGTTCATCAATTTTCATTATAGCAATGAAAATGGTTGAAGCATTCCCTTAGGTATTTTTCATTACACTTTATCCTTCTTACTGGTCAAGAATTTCATAGTATCATTGTCCATAAATTTCAATATATCAACACACAAAAATATTCATAATGAAATCTATATAACCAATTTCTCTAAATATGAAAAAATGAGTCATGACATTACTTTTACAATAAATTGTTTAACTAGGAATCATTTCACACACAAAAAATCTTTTTCAAAATTTGATAAAACCTTCTTTATCAGTATCAAACCCATTCAATTTATCCATTTTTATAGATTATTTGATATCTTAAAAATACAATATTCCTTCTTAGACACCTTAATTATTTCTAACCATGATGATATAAATAAAACCAAATACAGAATAGAATAATTTTATACATATATAATTTTTTGGAAAACACTTATTAAATCATGAAATAATTGACTGTGGTCTAATTTTAGAAGTTATAATGATTTATAATCTCTCTAGATAATTTCATCAAATAATTGTTTTTAAATTTTAATATAGTAAATTATGAAATCATAATTGTTAATTAGTTCCAAAAATATATTATTCCTCATGTTTCACTCTTAATTATTTATTTTATACTTCAATATCTTCTAATAAGTATATATACATATATCACATTTATCCTAAGATAAATTATTTATGAATATGTCAAAAGAAAAAAATGACAACATGTAGATCAAGTACATGTCTAGGAAAATTATACTGAAATGGTTTAAATTGGAATGATTAATACACCATAACTAAATTAATCTTCATCATTAAAAAACAATGAAGATTTATATAATAATACTTACTAATTTAAAACTCAAAACATATTTTTTATATGGAAAAATGAAGGATTATACAATTTTTTTTCAATTCATCAATGAAATCATTGAATTACAATTTTCAAAAATAATTTACTATGTTTCAAGTTAAATTATTTAATTTATTGGATAACAATGAAATGATCACAAAAAAACATGGAAATGACCACATATTCTATGAAAAGATCAAATATCTATTTTATTTTCTATTTCATATATATTTTTCCACCACTTTTGATATTATAGGATCAACAGTTATATTATCTATAAAAATGATATGGGCATGAAAAGGAATATACTATAGGTAAATTCATATTTTACATTATTTCGCTAATTTATTTTATTTTAATGTCTTTAAAAAAATAACTTGATTTTTTTATTATCTTACTATTTGATAGAGTAAAATAAAAAATAATTTAAGAAAAAAACTAAATATTTGTCAAAATTTCATTTAATAACACTATTAATTAGATCCATATATATATTGGGAGTGATTTATAACCCTAATTAAATTACAAAAATTTCATTTTGACTAAACATATTATAGAACCAGTACCTCTGAATACCACCTTAATTAACCATAGGTTTTATTAAATCTTGAAAAGAACCCAATGTTTAAAAAATTCTATACACACTGTAGATTATATGACATGTGATTGATAAGAAAAAAAATACAATTTCATTACTATGTTGTTATTTATTTCTTAATAATCATTGAAATTTTCATCAATCCATATTTTTTTTATCAAATTTAATGGTAAAACCCCAAGTTTAAGGGATAGGATAAATGAAACCTTTATTAGGCAACTACTATAATAGATTTTAAATTTTAACAACTTAATTTAATTCATTTTATAAATAGGGTTCCGAACTCATATTTTCTTAACTAACTATTTAATCAATAAACTCTACCCATGGATCAATAATTTCTTTATGAAATCATTTCGAACATGATCTAGATATTCATTTAATACAATTACATCACAATTTTTGAATTCTCTATACTTCTCAATAGTATGTGTATTATAAATTTCAATTCCACCATTCACCAGTTTCCTAACAACATGAAATATTATTAAAGGTATGAATTAATTCATATATACAAATGGGATATAATTATGAAAAATAATGTATTTACCTCTATAATTTTTATTAGCATGATGAACTGAAATCCAACCCATATATAGAAAAAAATCAAATTATACAATGGATAACACAACATATTATTAAAAAAGGATTCCACAAATAATAATAGGAATATTTCTATAAGATAATTTATCATTAATACTTAACCTAGGTGTTATTAAAAAATTAAATTACTTCCATTATATTGATGTCAATTCCTTTTTAAATGAAAATTTTCAATATATACAAGGATGTGTAGATAATAAATCAAACAATAAATTATCATAATATGAATAAACAGTTAATGTATCTATCGACACTTCACTTTTTGGTTCCAAATATTCCATAGAAGGAACAAAAGAACATTATTAACTATTATGTTTATGATCTTGAGGATTATAACCTTTAGTAACTAACTATGGGTTTCACTCATGCTCCGAGCCATTCTAGGTATTAACATATTTATATTAAATTTTTTAACAAAATACTTTTTAATACCACATTAACCCTCACCATTAAAATTTTATTTTCAATAAAATTTCTTAAATCTCTGAATAAATTCCCCAAAGTGTTTCATTCAAATATAATAAAAAGAGGGTAATAAAATTTTATAACCATTTTGTATCTTCATTGAATGCTTACCTGTTAGCTTCGAACCAGTATTAATTCATAACAATATTTTTTTAAAATCTTAAAAAAATACATCTCTCATAGATCAACACAATGTAAAATATCCAAACAACATCATAATTAGTGAGTAACTAAATCCCTTAGGAAACATGGAATTAATCCTAAGAAAACATGATCTATTTTACTTTCATTTCAGGATGATATTTTTTTAAATACATGGATAATATATTAAATATTATATTATAAGAATATATATATTATTCCCAATTTCCCTTTTGATTATATGGATTTATGTTTTTTAAGTCAATTATCTTTTGAAATATAATGTTTAAGAACAGTTCATTTAATACATTCCATTCAATGAAATTAATTACCTCTTTTAAATAGTTTACTTAACTAATAAAAAAATATTTATTTAACATAAAAAAATTATATAATTTTCAATATTATGATATTTTGAACATCCTAGAACATATAATGTCCTCTATAGTGAGATTATCGGTTCTATAAAATTCAATATGATTGAATATCCATAAAATTTCAAAGGTTTTTGTTTAATGACGTTATCTAAAATGAAAATTTTCTTTATGTGGGGAATTTAGTGACTAACATTCATAAATTCCATGGTTACCGTTATTAATAATTAGATTCAACACTAACTGAAATTTTAAAACCAAACATTCCATGTTTCTTATTCATATGTTTTTTCGATTCATGATGTCTCTCTACTTCATATGTCTGGTTTCCTCTATGGAATACCATTATAACTAGACATTTATTGGAAAAAACAACATATTAATCATCACATTATCTATAATTTTTATATTAACATAAATTGGTGTATCTTAATTTATGTTTTATTAATTTCATAAACTATAAATTTTTGTAAATATTTTCCATGATACCAACTGTATCACTCTTATTATAAATAATTACATGATTTATCATAAGGTTTTAACAGACATACATTTTATTGGTCTTTTAAGTATAAATTTTTTGATAATTACTTAAATCATTAAATATAAATGTGTGCAGTTCAATATAGTATCCATTTTGTAGAAATAAAAATTTTCATTTTGATACGCACCTTCTTCATTCAAGGTAACTCCCATATATTGAACTATGTCATCATTAAAATATCATCTCATCCTTATGTACTATGGGAATTCAATTTAATGTATATGAGGGTAAATACATGCTCTTTAATGATTATAAATAAAAAATAAACCATCACCCTATTTTGGTAGTTGAAATATTAATAATAATTTTCATTTATTTCAATGTAATAATTTGACCAAAAATATATATTTTTAAATTCATTAAACAATATATTTTCTTAATAAATCCCATATTATAAATCATATAAAATCATAAATTAAAATACCATAGATATATGTTTTTTCATCAAAAAAATAAAACACCCTCAATATAGTAACTTGTTGGCAGTCCCTTATCCTTTATATTTAATATATTTTTTATAGATTCTTCTTAAATACATGAGATCATTTTCTTAACATTTCAAATCAAATGATTTACATTATTACTCATTTCAAGAATCTCTTTTTGGAACCTTGTGAATTTTTCTTTACATTCACCCATCTATAACCCTAACATTTGAACTACCTGAATAAATAATACTCAAATCATTAAGGATAATTATATAACTGGTAAAATCCACCATCACATTACCAGATTAATTAGAGTGGTATATCGATCTCCTCAATAATTATATTTTTAACAGGATAAAAATAATTCATATATAATTCACATGAACCGTAACATGAATTATACACAAATATCTTTAATGATAATCATAAATACCACTTGAATTATTATTAATACATATAATAAATTGCACTTTCAAATACCTCGTAATCATGATTAAAAGATTCCATTTGATTAAAATAAATTTTAAAACCAAAAAATCCCTGAAATGTAATACAATGAAACTATTTCATTATACCAATGGAAATATTTGTTGGATCCTTTTAATGGATATTAGAAATAATGGTCTAATTATGTGGCCTTGCTATATAATTTAAAAGATTCCCTTTACTATTTGGCAAAACAAGAAAATGACATATTTGATAATTTTTAAATGATTAATTTATAAATATTTTAACAAAGTGTTTAATGTTGTTGAAAATAACATTTTCGACTCTTTTATGAATAAATAATAAAAATTCTTGTGAAATATTAATAATCATGTATATGAAAGAAAGGGATTCTAATGGAAATAATTTAAACATTGTTTCAAAAAAATAACTAATTCATTATGTCTCATATAGGATGGAATATTATCTCAAAGCTAAATAAAAAATTATATTAGATTTATATATACATAAAAAATAATTTTATTTTTTTGACTTTATTCCATTAAAATTAATTTATTATCATGTTTTTTATGAATAATTGTATGTACAGGTTTGAAATTTATTATTGTTTTAACTTATAACCTTGAAACACTTTAGTGGATTATTCTTGTTCAAATGGGTTATAATTATATTGTCTAAAAACTATTAAACAAGTTATATGTATCATATTTTTTACATTAGATACACATCTAAATTCATCCATAAATTGCGGGTTTTGAGAATGAACCATGTCATTTCACGATGATGGTCATCTCTAAATATTTCAGAACGTCATTTTAGATTTTTTAACATGTGGAGAAGAAATAAATTATATACCAGGATGTTCAAATAGAAGAAAAGAATCTAAATTTCTATTAATTAAATGAAAAATGTACAAAAGAGACAGGCGTGGTCAAAAAACGGGACTTTGTCTCATCATTCAAAGCACATAGTTATAGGTCATAATATCACATATCATTCCAATAATCAGAGTCATTAGTTGTTTTTCATTTAGATTGGTACATACACTGATTGAGTTTATTTAGAATATATTAATTAAAAATTCCCAATATGTTAGATGTTTGAGTATAAAAATGCGAGGTGTATTAGAATAGTCCTTCCTCAGCATTGAATTTGAGAAATTAGGAGTGAATTCAATCTTCCCTTTTCAAGAAATAAGTGCATCTTTAAAAGAAGTAGGTCCACAACTACCCACTAAAATCCATTCCACCTCTAAGATGTCACCCCACTTCCTAGATAACCTGGAGGATTTCAAGAGATTTTGGATCTCTTGATGACAATAAAACTATAGAGGAGACACAATGTTAGGAGTCGAATGAGTAGTCTCATCATATAGAAAACCTGTATGAGGACTATCATTCATGAATAGAATGGAGGGTTCTATTCAAGAAGGAGATAATACAATAGAGATATTCATATTTTTATAGTCCCAACTAATCCAGTGAGAGTAATCTCATGTCCATCCATGAGTGTAATCTCCTTGAAAAAATCAACTCGGGCAATGGAGGGACCACCCATTGGGGATATAGAATCATAAAAATGTGATAATTTTACTATTAATTAATTATTTCCATACTTATAGCCACATTCGTAATGTGTATATGGAAAATTATTGATATTGATGTGTGGAGGTGGAATTCTTCATTTACATAGGACATACATTATTTATTTCAAAAGAATGAAAAGAACAAGATAACAAAAAATATATATTTCAAGAATTATAAAAATGTATTATATATAATTTAAATAAATTTTTCCGATCATTATTTCAATACATGTTTTCTAGTTATAGAAAATTAATGAAAACACTTTATATAGATAATAATCCAAATATGTGTATCATAAAAAATTTTATTTCTCAAAATATGGAATGGATAATAATATGGGATTTGAATTTATCACAATAAATATGCATTTTATTTATGATACTAATGTTTTTGTATCTTCCCGATTTAATAATATCTGCTGATGGTATAAAATGAAAAAAATTGAAATGGGATGTTCCAGACTTATAGATTATCCTTGGACATCTCCCTTTTTCTTACACTTAATTCCATCTAGGATTTTCCTTCTACGAAGTACAATTCATATGGGACATAGAATCGAAATTTTATAATATTTTTGAAGAGGTATTATTCCAAAATGAGTGTTCAAAAGTTTTGGAAAATATTGGATATAAGGTTCCATTTATAAGTGAGGTATGTGGAACAATTTTATTTTTTATATACATTTAAGTATTATTAAGATGTAATCATTGGAAAGGGGATGAAAAACTACACAATGGATTAAATAATGATTTGTTTTTTTAAATAAAATCATTTAAAAAGAAATATGAAATGCTTTTGAGATATTATCACTTATTTTCTAAAATAATTAATCTAATTTACCATTTACCAAGGTAACACATTTTTTCCATCACTATAATTAACGATAACCAAAAATGAAATTGAACTCATTAGAAACATTGAAACTACTAATTATGAAAATGAAATACATTTTTATAGTTTCAATATGGTCATGTGGAACAAATTAATTAAAATAGTTATACCCAAAATGTAATGAAAATGGTTTTCATAAAACATTTTCCTTATACTATTAATATTAAAACAAAATAAAATATAATGTTGATTATAATGATATTATTTATATTATATTTATTCAAATGGATAAAAATTTATCATCAACCAAAATATAAAATAAAATGGTACTAAAATTACATGATTAGATGAAAATAATTTCTAGATTTCATTAAATGACGATTTATAATATTTACTTAGAAATAAATCTTTCAAAAAAAATTATAATTATGTTTGACATGATTATTTTTTTGCAGAAATTATGTTCACCATATCAAATTAAATTTATAAAATCTCAAAATTTATGTTTTAATTACAAAATGTAAATAGTGAAAAAATAAATTGTTTAATAAATCTATTAATTTATCGAATAATTAATTATATAACAATATTTATAAAACAATAATTAATATTAAAGTATAAAATGATAAATTAGAAATTAAAATTTAGATTAATTTATTGGATTACATTAGTCGTCATATGTTTTTACTATGAGAATATCTTATTGATTTAAGAAATTTTCAATAACACTTTCCAAATTCTCTTAGAAGGCATTACTGATCCATGGGAAAAGTATTCATTATTAAAATCTAATAACATGAATATAAATAGAAAATAATTTATGTACATTAATTTTTTAGTAATCATGGATCCTTAAATTATATTCTATGGTCAAAATCCTTATATAAGAGAACTCTATAGTTTATTATGAATTATGGATGTTGGAGTTTCTATTTTGTTAGGATCAAACCCATGATAAGAGGTACATATATATACTTGGGAAATGAATAAATAGACATGTAAATCAATTCCACTTAACATTACCTGTTATACTATTTATATTCATATTTAATGGACCAATCAATGTACTTTAACATCATGTTGTAGAAACATTAAGGAGAAAAATTTATAATAATGGTTCATATAGAAATTATTCATGATTGTACAATTATCATTAACAATTATGTTAATAAAAACCAATAGGGAAATATAATAACACTAAAAGTTATTATAGATATTTAGAAGGTGATGTCTTTTAACCGGAAAATGGATTGGATAGTAAAATTTATAGCGAATATGGAATAAGAGAAATTGATATTTGGGGTCATGATTTTATAGTCAGTATACGGAAGGATATATATGATGTTATATGGAATAATATTTCATGAACATTTTTCCAAATGGTTATGTCTATGTTGATTAGATTGAGAGACCTGAATGGCATATAGCATTCAAAAAAGGGAAATTATGTTAGATGAAATATGTAATATATAGAACCATTTTCTAGGGTGCATGACCCCATAAAAATAAATTTATAGGATGTATAGAATATAAAAAGAGTGGAAAAAATATGGATGGTCACATGTGGAATTTTCCCCATGAGGATGGGATAATGAATAGATGAAATTAGAAATATACCTTAGAGTGTTTGGAAATAAAATAAAATCCTACGTGGTTGAATTATCAATGATTTAGATCATGCGATATGATCAAACTATGATGTTTAATATCATTAAACATGGATTATGCCAACTAGTTTTATGACATGTGACTAGAACATATATTTTATGAGTAATTAAACTACATAGGATTATGGTGTGATTATTCCAAAAGGGATTCAAATATATGGATCACTAATAATTCATTAGATCAGGCTTACTATTAATTTTAGGACTGATAATGTAACGACCCAAATTTTTTGAATAGTATATTAACTTACTCTTAAAGATTTAATAGAGATGTTAATGGTTAATGAAGAAAGAGGAGTCGATGGATTCATCCAGTAGACTCGAACCTTATGAAGCCCACTTATCCGAGCTTGGGAAGGATGTGGCATCGTTGGGCTTCGCTTTGGACCAAGCCCAAGCCGAACTCCAGCGTGTCAATCTTGAACGGAAATGCCTACGTGGGAAGTTCAAGTTTGTGGATATTACTACTAGGGCAATATTACCTGATCCTCCCTCATATTCTCTCACTATAGCACACCTTACACTTAGGTAATATGCTGGTGTTATAAAGGGATTTGTGATGAGACCATAGATTCTTTGTGTAATCCTTTTGGATGAATAAATTGAGATTTCTTCCTTTAGTGAAGTTAGTGAAATTTCATATGTTCGGATAATTTTAGGATGTATTTTATTGATGAATTTTGAAAAAAAAGGATTTTTTAAAATATTTATGTAAACCTTAAATAATTAATAATGTTTAATGATATTCAAAAAATGGTCTTCTGCAAAAGTGTTCAGTAAGGAATTTGGAGTCTAATAAGATCAACTTAATATTTGATGAATAATAAATTATGAATAGTGATTTTATGCTTAGGATTAGAAATGTGACCAAATGGATTAGTAATCTCACTTAAAGAATGTTTTAATATAATTTACACAACTTGATTAACTAATGTGATTCAATAAAATGGGTAAATAACAGTTTTATAAATTATTAGTCAACTATTAGTTTTTTTGGTGAAAAGTGTTTTTTAAATAAAAATTAAATAAAAATTATTTAGAAGATTATTTTTATAAAATGGAGTTCATATTTGTAATCATAGAATTGATATTTGGTTAAGAAGAAATTTTGGGATTTTTCTGAGAATGATAAATCTTCAGTGAATAGTAAAAATGCAGTTTTAGGGTTTCAGTATGTTTAACGACATCCTAACTATGTCATGATGCTGTCATGAGATATTTTAAGGGTTGTCTGACCAAAGGTGATGAATTGTTTTATTGGGGGCCCCATGTGGCCTAACTCCAGGGTAAATACCATGGTAGAGCCCATGGTTTTGAGAAAACAACTTGTGAGGTGTCCATTGAAATTATTAAAGTATCACCTCAATTTCCCTTTAAAAACCAATCCATTATCTCATCTTTTCGCCTCCAAAATCATTCTCAACGATGTTATGGTCTCTTTACCTCCCAATTAGTCCTTCCAAGGTGCCCTCATTCCTCTCAAGGTCCCAACCATTGAGTTTTAATAGTTACGTTTAAGGTAAGGGATCCTACCTCTCTCTTTCTTTTGAAGTAATCTTATTTATGTCATTTCTTTTATGATCCATGATATTATGTTGGAGGATCTTATTTTATATTCCTATTACTGCACTTTAATTTTTCATATGATTATATACCCCCTCTTGCTCTCATCAATTCGTTTTATGAATGTTTAAGTGGCACCATTAGGCTGCCGAATTTTTAAGGGATTCTTTCACCTTTCTCATTTTTCAAAGTTCTACTTTCACTTCAAGTCTTTAAAGTTTATTTTTATTATGTTGGGTTATGGTCTCTATATCTATCATACTGAAAATTTATGTTAATATGATTAGAGACCCTATTTGATATCATCAATTCATTTTTGTTGAAGTTTAAGTGACACCGTTAGGCTGCCGAATATTCATAAGAGAAATCTAATTTTTGACTTCCTTCTATGTTTTTCATTTCAAATGGTATGTACTTAAAATTTAATTACCATGTTCATATATCCTTCATATTCTGTCCCTATACTATTTTATGGGTCATTTATGAATGTTTTTCCCATGTCCCCTCTCTTTTTAATGTTTTCTAAAATCCCGAAACATAGCTGTTATGCTGCATAATTTCTGTCTCAAAATGTCTCTCTCTTTTTCTAATGTTCTTTTATTTTATTTAGTGAATACTCAAAGCTCTCTCTTATATATTGGTATTCACATATATACCATTTTTTTATATTTTAAATTCTTGGATTTTCATACATGAGACCTTCTCTCCCTTTCCGTGGGTTTAAAGTGACATAAAGATCATGTCTTTAAAGAAGTTTCTAAAACGTTTTGATTATGAAATGAAACCCATTTCGGTTATGGTATATTGGTTGTTTATTAAATTGTGTATGATGATATATGTGGCTCACATGATGATAAATAAAATTTTAAAGGTGTGCCCTGATAGCGCTCCAATGCATTGGGTAAAGACTTAATCTCTAGAGATGACCATTTTTAACGACGCCTTGGTGAATAACTTCAGTAATTTTAATGACACCTTGGGGATAGACCTTGGTGAAATGGAAATTATTTTCTATGTTAAATGTTTTAGCCACATCTTCATATTATGAAAAATTAATTTTTATTATGATATGCCTCATGATTTCTTTCTCATGCCTTAATGGTCTTTTCATGACCTTAACGAAGTATCTCAAGTTCACATGTAAAATGTTTCTCTTGTTTCCCTTACTGGGCCTTCTGCTCACCCTTTATTTTGGTGTATGTCCCCAGGTTATGAGATGTAGTAATGAACCTAGGATGAACTTAAGGAGAATCCTTTCAAGTGTTTAAGAAGAATGTTTTATGTTGTTTTTATGTATTATGTTCCTAGTTTCCAAGACACTAAACCTTAAAGATCCTCAGTTTTGTGTAATGTAATGAAAGTTTATGTTATAAAAAGGCAGGATTCCATAGTTGTTATCAAAGGATGGTTTAGTTATTTGTGTAAATTAGTATATAAAATCATTAGTAATAACCCTATATAAAATTTTAAATATATGAAAACTTCATGGTATTTTGGTAAGTATTGAGTAAGTGGTTTATCAAACAAATACATCCCTGTCTGGATACGAGCAGGTAGAGGCAGATCTGGAACAGATGTACATAGGGTTAAAACCCAAAAACACCGCTTTGAGCTGGACTCGAACGGTAACTAGTTCACGATAACGGACCTTGCTGCACTCTTGGTTATGACACTCCCGGTGGATATGTTTGGTTAATCAGAAGATTTTTATGAATCATTATGAAGTAATTAGAGAGAACTGTAATTGTATAATCATGAAGTCTTAGTTAAAATTTTCATAAATTAAATAAGTTTCTCATTAAGGTTTTATTCTTTTAGAAAATTGTAGGAAATAGGAGGAACCGTGTAGATGGTGACCGCAATGCACCATGTGCTGACGGCCCTCAGATGGAAGCTGGGATGGAAACATTCATGCGAATGATGAACCAACTGACTAAAGTTTTGAGTAATAACTTTAATCAAGCTGAGAGGCCGATCTCACCACGAAGGGAACCACACTCTGTTGAGTCCTTCATTTGTCAACGACCACCAACATTCAGTGGATCTACTGACCCATTGGTTACGGAACAATGGATAAGCTCCATTTAAAATATCTTTTCTGTACTCCTTTGTTCAGAACAAGAAAAAGTCACCCTTACTGTTTACCACATAGAGGGAGAAGCTGATCAGTGGTGGTCATTAGTCAAAAACATGAAACCTAGAGGAGAGATGGAAGATACAGAGTGGAAAGAGTTTAGGCGAATATTCTTTAATAAGTATTTACCTCGTTCCATGAGAACGAGAATGGAGAAAGAGTTTCTCGAGCTGAAGTAGAAGGAGAACGAATCTGTCAGAAGATATGAGATAAACTTCACCTGACTTTCACGATATACCTCTATCTTTGTCATGGATCAAAGTGTGATGGTTGATAGATTTTTCGGTGGACTGAGACCTCATATGCGGAAGAATATAGCCAACCGGGACTACAGTAGCTATGAGGAGATTGTGCATAGTGCAATGAATGTCGAGCTAGAGTTTGGTGAGACATAGTGGTCTCATAAATCCAATGAAAAGAAGAGATCATTGGAGCCCAGTTTAGGGAAGACTTTTGATTAGGGATGATGTGGAAAGAAAATTCAACTTACCACATGCAATAAATGTGGGAAGAAGTATCCAGGGAACTGCTTGATCGGAAGTGGCCAGTGCTATAAGTGTAAAAGAGGAGGACATATTGCTCTGAATTGTCGTAGTGAGGTGAAGCCTCAACTCCCCAACACTAACGATAGAGGAAAGATGGTTCTAGCCCTACCCGAAGTCCATTGCCTCAGGTGTGGATAGCTTGGGCACTTTGCTAATCACTGTCCAAATCCAAGGGTAGTGGAGGGGAATCACCATCAACATCAGCAATGGCTTGGGGAGCAAGGTGGTGCATTTTCTATCACAACAACTAAAGTTGAAGCTCCGAATGATGTGGTAGAAGGTAATCTTGTTGTCCTCTCAAAACTAGCAACTACTTTCATTGATTATGGTTCTATGAATTCCTTTATTTCCTCCAAGTTTGCAATGAATATAGAATCAATCCTCGAACTACATGAGGTAGAGTTTTCAATCAAGACTCCATGTGGGATTATCCATGCATCAACAGTGTTTAGAGACTCTAGTGTTTACTTTAGTGAGCACAATCTTATCACAAATTTAGTAGTCATTCCCATGTTGGAATACGACATTATACTAGGGATGGACTGGCTTTAAAAGTATAATGCTATGATCAAATGCAGAATTAAGGAAATCTCAGTAGTCTTGAATAAACAACATACAATTATCATCCAAGGAGAGATATCCTGAACTGATCCCTATCTAGAAGCACCTCCTATAGCTTTCATTATAAAGTTAATCAGTGATGATGAAGAAGGAAAAAGGGAGTATACAAATAGAATATTTTCTGATTGTTCAGGAATACATTGATGTATTTCCTGAGGAGTTACCTGGACCACCCCCAGAAAGAGAGGTAGATTTCTCCATTGAACTCGTACCTGGATCTCAACCAATATGAAATACCCTGTATTGAATTAATAATGTGGAGCTAGAAGAGTTAAAGAAACAACTCCAATACTTATTGGAGAAGGGGTTTATCCGACCAAGTGTGTCTCCTTGGGGAGAACCAGTTCTCTTTGTGAAGAAGAAGGATAGATCAATGTGGCTATGCATTGATTATAGAGAACTGAATGGGAGCATAGTGAAGAACAGATACCCTCTTCCAAGAATTGATGATTTATTTGACCAACATCGTGGGGCTCAATTCTTCTCCAAGATAGTCCTTTGATCTGTTCATCATCAACATAGGGTGAAGAAGGAAGATATTCCAAAGACAGTCTTCCGATCAAGATATAAGCAATATGAGTTTATTGTTATGCACTTCGGCTTGACTAATGCTCCTGCCATTTTCATCGATTTGATGAATAGAGTCTTTAAGGACTACATTGATAACTTTTTGGTAGTTTTTTATTGATTATATTTTGATATATTCAAAAAGTCGTGAGGAGCATGAAGATCATCTGAGGGTTATTTTGAAAACTCTGCGGAAGGACAGGCTCTTTGGAAAGTTCATCAAGTGTGAGTTTTGGTTACAACGAGTGGCTTTCTTGGGGTACATCGTAATCAATGAAGGAATCTAGGATGACCCTGAAAAGACAATGGTTGTGGAGGAGTGGCCTCAACCAACAATAGTAACTGATATTTCTAGTTTCCTTGTTTTAGCTGGTTATTATCGGAGGATTGTGAAAAACTTTTCATGGCATTCTAATCCACTAACAAAGTTGACTCAAAAAGGGATTAAGTTCATCTGGACAATGGAATGTGAGGAATATTTCAAAGAGCTGAAGAAGTGATTGGTTTCTACACCTATGTTAACACTACCCTCTATCAGAGAAGGATTCGTTATTTTTAGCGATGTATCTCTGAAAGGTTTTCGGTGCGTCCTCATTCAAAATGACAAGGTAATTGCTTATGCATCTCAATAGTTGAAGATTCATGAGAAGAGTTATCCTACACATGACCTAGAGCTAGCGGCCGTTGTTTTTGCTCTAAAGATATGGAGGTACTATCTTTATGAGGAGAAATGTGATATATACACCGACCATCAAAGTTTAAAGTATATTTTCACCCAGAAAGAATTGTACATGAGATAAAGGAGATTGTTGGATCTTATTAAAGACTATGATTGTTCAATTAATTGTCACCCTAGAAGAGAAAACAAAGTTGCAGATGCGTTAAGAAGGAAAGACCCTGTTGTTCTGGAAACAATGAGGATCCTATTAGATCTACTGATTAAAGATCTAGTAAAACTGGACATGGGAATTGTAAGGAAAGGGACATCATCAACCTTATCCCAAATGATTTATCAACCTTCATTACTAGAGAATATCCAGAATGCTCAAAAAGAAGATCCTTTGCTATAGGAGAAGTTTGTGGCTATAAAGGATATGAAGATCCCTGATTTCAATATTGATCAGGAAGGTGTATTGAAATTTCGTACAAAACTATGTGTTCCATCTATTCCGGAGATAAAGAAATAACTAATGTTTGAAGCTCATAGATCTATATTATCTATACATACGGGAAGCACTAAATGTATAGAGACCTTCGTGATCATTATTGGTGGGATAACATGAAGAGGGAGATTGTTGATTACACTACAAGGTTCCAGGTGTGTCAACAAGTAAAAGCAGAATGACAACTTCCTAAGGGGGAATTACAACCGCTACCCATACGAGTATGGAAGTGGGATAGTATCACTATGGACTTTGTAACTAGTCTCCTGAAAACATCCAAAGGAAACAATGCGATATGGGTTATTGTGGACCATCTCACCAAGAGCGCCCATTTTATCTCTATTTGGGAAGATTTCTATATGGATCATAATGAAACGATATACGTAATGGATGTGGTAAGGCTGCATGGGGTACCACTATCCATCTTGTCTGATTGTGATCCAAGATTCATATCAAAAATTTGGAGAAGTCTTCAACATGCTCTGAATACTGAATTGAATTTTAGTACGGCCTATCATCCTCAAACTGCTGGCCAATCTGAAAAGACTATTCAGACACTCGAAGACATGCTGAGATTATGCTCAATGGAATTTAAAGGTGGATTGGATCAACACCTCCCATTAGTGTGTTTCTCCTAAAAGAACAGCTTCCATTTGAGTATTCATATGGCACCCTATGAAGCTCTGTTTGGAAAGAAATTTATAACACCTACTTGTTGGGATGAAACTAGTGAGAGAATGCTTCATGGGCTTGATCTTGTAAAAGAGATGACAGAACATGTTCACGCCATCCAAAAACACATAAAGGCTGCTCAGAGTCAGCAGAAGAGCTATGGTGACAACCGTCAAAGGCACTTGGAGTTTGATGTTGGCAAAAAAGTCTCCCTTAGAATTTCTCCAAGGAAGAGATTCATGTTGTTTATGAAGAAAGGGAAGCTTAGCCCTAGGTACAATGGGCCCTATGAAATCCTTGATCACATAAGAGAAGTGGCCTATTGTCGAGAACTTCCACCAAACCTAGCTCATGTTCACGATGTCTTCCATGTATCTCTCTCGAGGAAGTACATACCCGACCCTTCCCATGTACTGAACCCAGTTGTTGTACAACTGGAACATGACCTCTCTTTTGAGGATTAGCCAATGGAGATCTTAGACTATAGAGACAAGTTTCTAAGAAACAAGACTACCGACATTGTGAATGTGTTGTGGAGGAATCATAAGTATGAAGATGCGACTTGGGAGCCTAAGGAAACAATGCAGCAAAAGTAACCTCACCTTTTCAACTAGGCCTCAAGTATAAAATTTCAGGGATGAAATTTCTTAAGGGTGGAAGAATGTAACAACCCAATCTTTTTGAATAGTATATTAACTTACTCTTAACGATTTAATAGAGATGTTAATGGTTAATGAAGAAAGAGGAGTCGACGGCTTCATCTAGTAGACTCGATCTTTATGAAGCCCACTTTTCAGAGGTTGGGAAGGAGGTGACATCGTTGGGGTTCGCTTTGGACCAAGCCCAAGCCGAACTCCAGCGTGTCAAGCTTGAACGGAAATTCCTACGGGAGAAGTTAAAGTTAGTGGAGATTACTACTAGGGCAATGTTATCTGAGCCTCCCTCATATTCTCTCACCATATCACACCTTACACTTAGGTCATATGCTGCTGTTATAAGGGGCTATGTGATGAGAACGTAGCTTCTTTGTGTAATCCTTTGGGATGAATAAATTAAGATTTCTTCCTTTAGTGAAGTTTGTGAAATTTCAATTGTCCGGATTTTTTTAGGATGTATTTTATTGATGAATTTTGAAAAAAAAGATATTTTAAAATATTTATGTAATCCTTAAATAATTAATGATGTGTAATTATTTTCAAAAAATGGTCTTCTGCAAAAGTTTTCAGTAAGGAATTTGGAGTATAATAAGATCAACTTAATTTTTGATGAATAGTAAATTATGAATAGTGATTTTACGCTTAGGATTTGTAATGTGACCAAATGGATTATTAATCTCACTTAAATAAAGTTTTAATATATTTTAGACACCTTGATTATGTAATGTGATTCAATAAAATGGGTAAATAACAGTTTCATATATTATTAGTCGAGTATTAGTTTTTTCATGGGAATAGTGTTTTTAAATTAAAAATTAAATTAAAATTATTTATAAAATTATTTTTATAAAATAGATTTCATATTTTTAATCAGAGCATCGATATTTGGTTAAGGTGAAATTTTGTGATTTTTCTGGGAAAGATGAATTTTCAGTGAATAGTAAAAATGCTGTTTTAGGGTTTCGGTATGATTAATGACATCATAACAGTTTCATGATGATGTCATGAGGGTTTTACGACCTAAGGTGATGAGTTATTGTATTTGGGGCCCCATGTGGCCAATCTCCTTGGGAAATACTATGGGAGAGCCCAAGGTTTTGAGAAAACCACTTGTGAGGTCTCCCTTGAAATTATTAAAGTATCACCTCACTTTCCCTATAAATACCATGCCATTATTTCATCCTTTCGACTCAAAAATAATTCTCAATGAAGTTATGATCTCCATACCTCCCAAAGAGACCTTCCAATGTTCCCTCAAGCCTCTCAAGATACCAACCATTGAGTTTTAAGTGTTACGTTTAAGGTAAGGGTTCCTACCTCTCTCTTTCTTTTAAAGTAATCTCTTTTATGTAATTTCTTTTATACTCCATGCTCTAATGTTTGAGGATATTATTTTATATTCCTCATACATCCCTTTTCATTTTCATATGATTAGAGACCCCCTCTTGCTCTCATCATTTCGTTTTAATAATGTTTACGTGGCGCCATTAGGCTGCCAAATTTTTAAGGGATTCTTTCACCATTCTCATTTTTCAAAGATCTACTTTCATGTCAAGTCTTTCAAGTTCATTTTTATTTTGTTGGGGTATTATCTATATATCTATCATAATTAACGTTTTTATTCATGTTATGAGAGAACCTATTGGATCTCATCAATTCATTTTTGTTGTAGTTTAAGTGACACCGTTAGGCTGCCAAATTTTCATAAGAGAAATCTAATTTTTTTCTTCCTTCAATGCTTTTAATTTGAAATGGTATTCCCTTAAAATTTCATTACCATGTTCATATATCCTTCATATTCTATCCCTATACTGTTTTATGCGTCATTTATGAATTTTTGACCCATGTACCCTCTCTTTTCAATGTTTTCTAAAATCCCGAAACATAGCCGTTATGCTGTAGAATTTCCATCTCAAAATGTATCTCTCTTTTTCTAAAGTTCTTTTATTTTATTAAGTGAATACTAAAATCTCTATATTCTATAGGGGTATTCTCATATATACCAAGTTTTTCTATTTTAAATTCTAGGATTTAAATACATGAGACCCGCTCTCCCTTTCCGTGGGTTTAAATTGACATAAAGATCATGTCTTTCAAGATGTTTTTAAAACGTTATGATTATAAAATGAAACCCATTTCATTTATGCTATATGGGTTGTTTATGAAATTATTGATGATGATATATGTGGATCACATGATTATAATGAAAAATTTAATGGTTCACCTGGATAGTGCTCCAATGCATTGGGTAAAGACATAGTCTCTAGAGATGACCATTTTTAACGTCACCTTGGTGAATATCCTTGGTAATGTTAATGACACCTTGGGGATAGACCTTGGTGAAACAAAAATTATGGTCTATGTTAAATGTTGTATCCATAACTTCAAGTTATGAAAAACGTTATTTTTATTATGATATGCTTCATGATTTCTTTTTCATGCCTTAAAGTTCTTTTCATGACCTTATTGAAGTATCTCAAGTTCACATGTAAAATGTTTCTCTTATTTCCCTTACTGGGCCTTCTCCTTACCCTTTATTTTGATGTATGTCCCCAGGTTATGAGATGTAGTGATGAACCTAGGATGAACTTATGGAGAAGCCTTTCACGTGTTTAAGAAGAATGTTTTAGGTTGTTTTCATGTATTATGTTCCAGGTTTCCAAGACACTAAACCTTAAAGATCCTCCGTTTCATGTAATGTAATGAAATTTTATGATATAAAAAGACGAGATGCCATAGATAAAGTCATCCACCAAGATTAGAGGCCCAAAGTGGTCACATATTGATAATTCAATTTGTACAAAAAACAGATATCTATGTTCATAATATTCATGATCAATGTGAGAATCAATATATTGAATGTTGATTCTATTAAATGAGAATGTCTAATGATTTTTGGATTGGCCCATAATAGTAAGGTTGTTTATTATGGGAAACCAAGGATAATTAATAAAACAATTAGTATAAACCATTTTGGGTACTATATTGGGTAATACACATAATGTGGAACCTTATCCTCTAATATTCTATCCTGTTAATGGGATATGATGGTTCATAAAATAAGTAGTGTGGCCTCCTACTGGAAATAATCGAGACATACAACATTAGAGATGTATTTTTATTCATATATCATTTAATTAAGAATAAATATATTAAAAAACAAGGAGATACAATTATTGGGTTTTCCATATAAGGATCATTGTTATAATGGAAGAATATGATTGTGGTCACTGAAATATTTATAATTATACGGTATGACTTACTAGGGATTCCATTTGTAAATATAATCCACTATTGGTGGTTTCCTTTATTTTTAGAATTCCTTGATCGTGTAAAATATGCAGTCCTAGAGGAGGTCATGATAGTTAAAAAAATAGTTTTGGGAACTATGAAATAGAATTCTCAATGACCAATGATTGGGTATTCATTAGTCCATGCTGTGTTAGTGTGATAGGTTGGATTTATTTTGAAATATACTCAGTGAAGGTATCTCCAAAATGATATTAGGTAATGTATGAGGATTCACAAAAATGATAAATATTATTGGAAAAAGGTGTCCCAAAATGGGGGTCCTGGGATATATAACAAGCTAAATGGAAAGGTAGGATGAATTGATTCCCTATTGACTATGTCAGGACAATGGAATCTTTAATGAGACATAATGGTGGATAAGGCTTCATAATAATGGTTTGGGATAAAATGATCAATATAAATCTTTTCCTAGGTAATTTTATAGACATCACATATATGGGGCCTTTCATGGCGTATTAGGAGAATTTGATAAACTATTATGATACTGGGGGATGGTAAGGGAAATGTTCTCCCTGGTATTTATAAATTGGGAGGACCTTTAATGTACTTATATTAAACTTGGGAATATTTAGACTTTATTGATGGCCCCGTGATATTCAATCCCATGGATAACTCATTTTCCACCGTCTTTATTGATTCTAATTTTTTTGAGCTTATTATAACATACATGGATGGGTTTCAAATATTGAGGTGAAAAAATATCATGAAATGAAACATTCTCTTCACTAAAACGTTTTCCCTCATGAGGAACCCCCAACATCCCTATATATATATATTCAATAATATGGACACATTTAGTGAGAGGTGATGTTACCTGGAAGGATCATGCAACCAACATGGGTACAATATTTTTGTGTATTAGTGGAATCAATAAATAGATAAATTCACTTTGGTGATGAATATAGTTAAATATATAGAAAAAATAATTTAGAATACACATAGACACCTCTAGAAAACTGCATGGGTGAGATAATTGAGAGATAAATCTTGGATGGTAAAAAACGTACTATGATGACATGGAATTTGAATATAATGGGATAATTTTGAATTATAACTTAGATATCCAACCATTATCACAAAAAAATTCAACATATATAATAAATTTTATTATATATTTTCACCTTCATATAATTAGAGTGGCAACTAATGGCACTGCTCAAAATTTAATTTAAATAAAAAAATACGATAATATTATATAGTAAACAAAAATTTATGAGAGAATTTATTTTTAATAGTATTCATGTTCAATTATTGAATAGAAATAATCGTGGTCTCCTTATTATAAAAGGAGTTGTACTAGCACACATGCATGCACTATAGTTTATGTACAATTTCGGAACACACTAACCTTTTTGAAGGTAATATAGTTCATAATTACATGGGAGTCCCCCCATATATCCCCACTACTATGTTATATTAGGAGAGCCTTGAATCACTACACTCTCTATTCCCTAAGGTTATTGAAACTACTGAAAATCACTGTGTGTTTTTCTTGTCATTATATAGTCATTATGCTATGATCAACAATGTGGGATTTGGTGAATAAATATTAGTAAGTATCTAGAGAGAATGATTAAGAGTGAATCTCTGGGGTCAATACCTAGTATGATGAACCAGGTCAAAGTTCCTAGGAAGTTCACTAGAGTGAATAATTACAATTTAATTATTTAATTGGGGTAATTTCATGCCTTCAATTCTTCGGGGTTCTCTTTTTTATGTACTTCCATATATTTACTTATTATTTGATAACAATTCTACAATTTTCTCCTTTGAAAAAATATGAAAGAAGGGAATTAAATATATATTCTTGAAAAAGAGACTACTACCCACATTCTATAGATAATTGATGATGTAGATAATTGTAATCTATCTATACATTTTATATGAACTTGGGTTAATACCATAAGAAACAATACAGAATATTTTATGGATTCTATTTTATTTTCCCTTTATAGAAATGAAATCATTCCACAAATTGACATTTTTGGTTGTTGGAGTAGTATATGATTTCATGCGCTGTTCTAAAATATCTACAACAAGGGTTTATATCATTGAGGGTTTGTGGGGGATAATCCTTAATAATATTATTTATTATACCACGTCATATTCAAAAAAAAGTATGCATGAAAATCATTCACGAATCTGAATTAGATCTAGGAAAATAAAGGGTAGAAAACATGTACATATTACCCTAGGGTGGTTTGAAAAATGGATGTATGTGTGAATTTTGTGTCTTCCATAAATGTAATTTGTATTATAAGTATCTAGATAATTTTTCTATCAATGTATTTTTATACATTTTGAATATGTTTATTTACAATATTTTTTAATTTTTTACAACACATATTATCTGATGTAGTCCAGTTTTAAATACATTCATCCTATATCACTTGATCATTTGGATCAACCTTTGGGACATTGAAAAATATTAATTTCCCAATTCCAAGGATCTTTGATTGACATGTTCCTTCCTTCCAAATATTCATGGGAAAAATTTAATCATACATTCTAAATAACTCTCCCTATGTTAAAGGAAATCATAAAATAGTTAGAATTAGATCCATTCTGAAAAACTAAAATTAGTTTTGATGCCCAAATAGATTAATTACTTATTGATGTAGCGGTTTAATTTTTATATATCCCACAATGCATAATTGGGTATGAAAAAGATAAATTATTTGGTCCTATGTGATTGAGTTGGTGATTATCTTGTATAAGGATATGGGTATTGATATTAATCATATCATCCCTTCTCAAATAGAAATCAATTCATATCAAGAATGTTTTTTGATCAAATAATTCTTACATATTCATGATTATCATAATCATGTTTTACCATGGAAATTCATGATCACAACTAAGATTATAGAAGAAAAGAATATGGGATACGTAGATCTTACAATTTCATATTTATATCATTGTATTCTTCATAATTATTGATTAATCACACTTCCACCATTAATTGAAATATAAAATATTAAACATATTGGTAAATTTTTTCTTAATTTTCACATAATTATAAACATTGTGGAGGGTCCATAACATAGATACATGTTCTAATTTCAATCTATATCTGCTATCAGGACTTTGTCTCTAACTAAAACGGGAATCAATAAAATCCATGTCATGCATAAAAAATTCAAATGTTTCTGATATGAAATTAAAAATTCATTTGATGTAATCATTATAAAATGATCTAATATGACTGGTATATGTATTTTTTTAGTTTCTTGAGTAAATTGTAGTATCATTTTGAAATAATATATTATATATGATGTTAATATGTAGTTTCTATACATATATAACAAGGCAGTGGTTCCGATAATTGAATTAATTATGGAGAAACACTCTATGGTGTTGGGGCATTTTTGGATTATTATATGTCAAGAGTGTACTTATGTAACCATGAAGCTATATTCTATTAGTTCATTTGTTAGCTTCCTTCTAGGATATGATCAATCGTGGATCTCTCAATATCCCAACATTCCATTAAGAATCAACATCCCATTTCAAACACAAATTCTTTCAAATAAAGAAGATAAAAATTGAAAATGATGGTCTATAATAAATTATAAGAGTGTGGTATGCCCCAAAAATTGTGTCTCTTATGCGACACAGTAGTCCTGAAACACATGAACAATGAACATATATTACCATAAGATGTGTGATGGTGTCCATACCACTTGAATTATTTTGAGATCACATATATATTTTAGAATCCTTGAAAATAACAACAAATAACATCTCTTGAGATTTACATGTGAAATGGAACATGATATATCATTATCCTATCAAAATATATCAATTTTAAGGCCATATTGTTTTTAAAGGGGGAATTGTTTCCCTGGTACCCTTAACCAATTGGTAATACTACAGGTTTGTATTATGATTACCTCAATTAGGAATATAAATTCTATTTTTGATCTTATGTTTTATAAAAATACCCAATAATTTTGATGAATACTATGGATTTTGGACATGTTAATCCTAACCATGAATAATAGGGTCTCTATTAGGAGTACGATTCATCATTAGTTATAAAAAAGAACCATTTATTTTTAAATTGATCATTCCCAAAAAAATGGAATACAAATATAGGAAAATAATATATATTATCCATTATTATACTATTTTTGTTAAAATATATTATTCTGATAGAGTATCCTTAATTACATTTTATATATAATAGATGATATCACAACTATTGATTTCACCCTAATACACTATTGTTGGATACATAATACATTGGAAAATTCTAGATATACATAAAAATATAGTTTATTATAAGATAGTAAACAATATTGTTGGATATAAGGAATACCAATAAAAAATACCAATCCCTTATATCCAATTCATTATGGGGTTCTATCTTAGTCATTTTATAAAATTTGAAGAACAAAAAATAATTTTTTTATTTAAATATGCATCATTTGAATAATGATAGGTTAGTATTTTGTATAGATTATGATAATCCAGGAACATTGACATATTCACATTCAAGATTATCTTTAGAGTTTTATGACAACATGAAAGGTCCCTTTAATATATCCTATAGAAAATATCATGAATAAAAATGAGGAGACCCGTTGTGATATTCAATTCTATAATGTAGAGGCATTTGTTCCTAAAATAGCGGGGGAATATGAAGCGTTGAATGTATTAGTAATAAAAGCACCAATTATGGTGGACTCCCAACCCATCTATACTAATAAAGGAATAGATTTCTTTAATTGGAGGACCAAATCTGGTCACTATTTTATACCACACTACATAACTTCCCCTGTTTAAAATAACATTTTTTTTTGAATTTTATGATATCACTCATGATGGATTATCTTCTTAAGTAAAAATAATATATCTACCCAATAAATCATATTATATGAAATAACTAATGCTTCCTAAAAATGTAGGATATGAACCTTTACTCACTTTTCTATCCCACTTATTAGTACATGCCCATCACTCTATGAAAATGGTTATAAGATTGGGTAGTCGATGATCTTTGGTGGTTAGGTATTAGTAAAAGATTTGATTAACGAATTAGCTCTTGAATATGAAAACGTACTAATAATTTATGATTCTTTAATTACTAATGAGGAGGAAACCATATAAGGATATATTGTTGTGGTTTATCCCACTCTGGAGTTTCTTTGTTTAGAAGTCCACACATCAATTTAATAATGATTTTAATAATGATATCCCTTGAACTAGTTTTTTTCATATTTAATTTTTCATCACACTTCTTGTAAAAGTTATTATTATTCATAGAGTTATTAGTTGGGATTCAATCATCCAGGACTATTTCTTAAAGTAATATTTCTATAAACTATATTTTTGTTTTGAGGAGTGATTGAAATCTAGAATAATATACTCTCAGCATCCACCAAAATACTCGCTAGTTTTCATGGAAGAATATATAAATATGAATTTTGAATACACTATAGGATCACCTATGTTGAATTTTTCATCAATATTAGTGATAATTAATGATTTTAATTATAAGGGGATTGAAATATAAAAACATCCATACCACATTGATTTAAATTATTTAGGATTGAGTGTGTAAATAATAATTTTAATAGTATATTCAAGGGGATGAATTAATCCCAAGTTTATCAAAAATAGAAGAGTGAAACATAATAATGGAAACCATTATTTGATATTGTATCTTGAGTAGAAAATCCTTAAAAAATGAAGAGTCTAAAAAAACTGTCTCTTTTAGGACCTTTATGTATGAAATTTAGGAAATCACAGTCACTAAATTATTCTCCAGGATTCCCAGGTTTAGAATAAAAAAATTTCTATTTTGTGGTATAAATAATTCGTCAAATACAAGAGTAAAATTCTAATATATTGAATGGGTTCTATTGTATCATCCCATCTATGAAATATTCCCCCGCTTAGCTTTATGGATTGATATATGGATCATTATAATTATTTATCTACATGATGAAAGATGTAAACATATGCGTACTAATATTAAATATTCTTTCATAAGTCAATTATAATTAATTCTTTATCAAGAAATTATAAATTTTTTATTTCATAGTATTCCAATTTTATGAATTAACAAAAAATCATGAATATCTAAATTGAAATATCATGAAAACCTAAGGCCTTATAAGCACTAAACACGAGTTATTTTTTATTCATGGTTCCGTAGTTTTTTAAAAAGATATACAATTGTTTCTAATTTGAGTGGATGATATCCTATTATGAATAAGTGAAGGATCGTATAAGAAAAAATATTATCACTATAACACTACAGCATTTCCATTTTGAAAAATGATATTCACATAGGCATGCAATTTTTATAGTTGATACAGTTCTCATAATTGGATGAATTAGATTTCTAATAATGTATAAATTCAAAAAGGGTGAGTTTGAAATGAGGGTTTAAATGTATATAAGGGTTTAGACACTCTTACTATATGTATTTTTCAATTTTATATGAACTATATTAGATGCAATACATTTGATAAAGTAAATAATTAATGTACAAAATATTTCCTAACTCATGGGGTCTAGAAATAACAACCTATCAAATGAAATAGTCATATTTAGACCCCCTACATCATTATTTCTTATACATTATCAGGTACCTTTTTCCTAAGCTTTGTTTTTTGTATATTATAGTGGGAAATGAATTTCCTTTTTCATAAAATATCCTTCATATGTTTTCAACGTAATAGGTTTTTTATTTTTCATAATTATGAATAGTTAATTCTTCTAGAACCGGGTGACGTACATATCCAAGGAGTATATACAAAACAATTAACAAGGACTCTATTGTATTGTTTTCAACAAGATGAATGTTTTGGCTCTGTCCCATTGAAATTTATGTCATTCATTTTGGATTTATGTTATTTATTTATAAGGTTCGACATGTTATACCATATCATGATTATATTCTATGTGAAATATTTTGGGACAAATAACAGTGATGTGTCCCATCGTGTGACCATGAGTAAGATATTTCCATTATATATTTTAAAATTCCAGTGCTACTAATAAAAAACACACATTGATGGGGAATTTAGGTTGTGTTCATGAATCACATACACTTTTTTATTATGGTTTCAGGTGACATGATATAAACAAACAAAAAATTTAAGAATTAGGTTTCACATCCTTATTTTAAAAATGTGAAAGATATAAATATTATTAAAATCATGATTATTTAATCCACTTGAATAGTTTAACTAGGCATTGGGTTAACAATAGAATAAAATGATTTAATCCAGGTGGATTATATGGTGTATGAATTTTAATGATTTCTGATGAACGTATTATAATTATAGGTCCTAGTATAAGTGTTCCATGGAGTATAGATATTATATGATAAAAGGATATTGTTTTTGGACCTATTGGGATGATATGTAGGATCCATATTGGGGAATGTATGCATGGAAAGAAAAATGTGACCCATGGAGTTGAATACAATCATTACTAATATCTGTGGGACATTTATTATGATTCAACGACACAAAAAATGAAGAATATTCCTTAAATAATGATCAGATATAAAACCCTTTTTACCACAATAATATTTAAAACACACTATCGAGGTGTAAAAATGGTGGATCATTTCTATAACTGTTATGTTATTCTAGGGTTTTGATTTTAATGGAATAAAATTTCTTGGACCATATAGTGGAACCCATGATCCTTATGTATTTTATTTTTTCCATAATTTTTTTTCAAGGACCCAAATGATTAATTTATAGAGATAAGTGACTCTAATTTTTTCAAAGGACTCCATTTATATTTTCTCAAACTGAACATTTTCTTTTCCCATTTACTTACTGTTTATGTTGACACAATATAGAACATCTAGGTATTCATTTTTAGGTTATACAACATTTATAAATAACGTGAGATATTATTTTCTTCATATACAAGGAGAATTATTAAATAAACAGTATTCTTAGTATCAACCAAGATAGCCTTCTAGAAAGTTGTACATAGTCTATTGTCATAATGCTCAGACCAAAGAAAATTCATAGAATGAAAATATAATATAGTACTATAAAAGATAATTCTAACATTAATGGATGAAACTATTATAGAATATATGATCCCAAAGTTTTAATGTATTTTATAAACGTATTTCTCAGAAAAATGATAATGATTATGGGAAATTTAATAGATAAACCCACCTATATCTATGAGAATCGAGATCACACCAATAAGTTTTTAATATAGGATGATGAAGTCATAAATCAGGAATCTAGTTTCTCAAAATTTGAGGTATTATATGGTTTTTGAACATGAGGTTTTTTCATTGTGAAAATTTAAATAATGGGATCTAATGATTGTTTTTCACATAGTATCGAGATTAAAATTCTTTTTCTCAAGATGGGGATTTCTATTAATAGAAGACAAAATTATGTTCTTATATAAAGGATTAGATTTATATCAGGTATAAATATCTAAAATATGTGTCCAATTTATACCAATAAACTCATATATAACTATTATGAATGTATATTGAAATCAAATACATTATAAGGTACATTGTGTGATTTATAAAACTAAATATTAAAAACGTTTATTAAAAAATTATATTAATCATTTGAAAATGGATTAACTTTTTTGGTCCCTATAAATTATAGAGATTATATAATTAAAAATACATTCTAAATTAATGAAACACTGACTATACAGTTGAGAAATATTTCATCATTAGATAAGGACTCAAGTATCATGAATTTTATTGTCACACGATATAAATATAAAATTCATATAGGTTAACAAAATGAGATTTGGAAAGAATATTCATTTAGTTTATCAATATTGGAAAAGGAATTAAGTGTCATGATTTTCATTTATATAGGCAATTGACTCATGTTTCATGATTTTTAAAATCAAGTTAGAAGGAATCAAGTGTCTTATAGTTTTTCATTATGAAACATGGACTAAAGAGCCCTTAATTTAATCTTTTTATCCAATTAATTCTATTAAGAGTGTTATTTGGGATTATATGATCACATGAATCATTCTTATTTAAGAAAATATTTGTGTCTTGTAGATAATTTGGATCATATGATAGTTTATATAGGCATCACATTGGTGGAATTTTAACATTAATGCATGAATGAAGTGTCTACATAGACATGATACTTTCATAGAAAGAAAATATTTTTCTTGATGAAAATTTACTATTTGGAAAGTAATATATGTTATAAGAATGAAAATATATCCTATAATAATATTGATAAATACATTTTTATTGATGAACAAAACCCCATGATGATCATTATCATAATTAGTGAAAATTTGTTCTTGTTCATTGACTTGTAAGAGTTCCATGGAAAAGTGGTCCATGAAACACAACATATCCAATTAATGAATTAATCAATCCATTTATAATTATAGCAGTATTGGGAATTATTTAAAAATTGGCATGTAGTGTTGAAAAATATTTATTTCTCTATACTAGAATTGAGAATCACTCATTCTGAGATATGATAATTTATATCAACATATCATGCATGGAAATTATATTAGGTTATTAAATCCTTCCTTCTAGTTTATGTCAATGTAAACTGGAACCATATATAATTTATTATAATTTAATGGCTCCAAACAATGGTACAATGTTTGTTATTAATGGGAATATATTACATGGTATATGATTGGAAATAATTGCATCATTATGAATCCTATAATAAAAATAATATATCCATACATAGTGATTATGGAAAATTTACTATATGTAGATACAGAGATTTACATAGATCTGAAGAATAATAATACTATCTTTTCCGGATTTTTTAACATACACACAACCATTGAGACCCCAAGAAATAAAAATTACACTTTTGAAGATTAGGTTCTTTTATAATAGAGGGGATTTTTATTGATATACATTAGGAGAATGAATCCGTTGTGAGAGTATCTACGTAAATAAATCATTTACGTATAACATGACATTTTTATTGATATTCTCACATGTATTTTTATAGATATTCCAAATATAATAGATTCATATATAGTTGAATAAATTAATCTTTTTTAGTGTGATTACATACACTAACATACAATAGGTTTATTATTTTTCATTATCAGTAACCATGGCTGGATAAGAGATATGATAATGAAAAAATTTCATAAGGTAGTAGGAAAAGGTCCACCTAGTTTTAAAAAAAACATCCTTAGGTACAAACCTACAAGTAGGAATAAAATTTGATTGATATGTAATCCATCAACAGGGTGAGGAATATTTTTAACCTCTTCATTTTTGTAGGATTGAAAAATAATCTCCACTGTATGATACCACAATGATATAAATTAGGAATAGGGAAAAACATAATTTTATAGTAATTGTTTATTTATTTACGTTGAATATAATATCAATTCATCACTACATATCTTGCTAATTTAGGAGTTAAACAACACATTTTTCTTTAATTTTATGCATATCTAGCCCTCATATTAGGGCATCCTCTTTTTCATATGTCTATGGATTGAAAAATATGGTGATGTAAACTACTAATTAGATATGGTTCATATGTAATAAAGGGGTAATATTTGATTGATATTTATCTATCCAACAATAATTACATAATTCGTCTCTTTCTTGTCTAAGGATAATAGTTCATGCTAATATTTTATCTTAAAATTTTTCATATTTCATATGTGATAGTCATAATTATGAATTTTATATGTAGTATCCCAAGATGTATTTACATAACTTTTTCTATAGTGAACATCATTTATACTAGATAGAAGGATTCACTAAGACCTCAATGATCACATGAGTCATTACTTGGGTGAGAACTAGATGATGATGAGGATACTTTTAATGTACTTGATTTAAAATTATCTGGAATAAAAAAAATTAACTATAAAATCAAATTCATTATATGGAAGAATGGGATATATTAATTGATTAATTTTAATATTAACATAGGCCAACAAATGTTGTCCACTATACAAAAACTGTTTTCACATGTATCTAGCTCTAAAGTATGTGATCTGTTCTATACAAGGAAAGTTTTTCAAAGATATTTATGGTCATTCATGGTAGAAAATGTATTTTTTAGTTTAAAAAAATATTTTTAGGATGGTATCATATAGTTTATTTTCCATTGATTTGAATAGAAGGACACACAATTTATTTTCCATTTTATATGATATGGGATATCTAGAAGATACATATTATTGTATTTAGGACATTTTAACTATGCACCAATGTATGATGTGGTTTTTATAATGATTTGGATAATTACAATGTTCCCAATGTTGTATAATAATATTATTTATTTTTCTAGGATATGTAATCCTAGATTTAAATATTTATCCAACAGGAGTTTGAATCGATCCATACATCATTCATGAAATTTCATTATATATATAAAACTCTTATATATAAATTAAGAGGTTATTTATTGCATGAATATATTCATGGATAATGAAAATAATATCAAAAATTCATGTGTTGATCCGTCTTATTCACAATATAAGGAATTTTTATTCTTTTAGAACATGAATCCAAATTAATCAAGTATATATGCAATATCCCTAGTATTAAAATGGTTTTTATACTGATGAAATTAATTTTCATCTGAGGTAAATGATCTTGAGAATCCCATGGTATCCAAAAAGATTATGATTAAATAATTTTTTTTTATAACTATAAACTTCATGTACAGAGATGGTTTATATACAATTGGTTAAAATAAGGTCTCCATAAATATATTTCTATTAGAAAGATAAATTATTCCAAATGAGGAAATTGAATTATAGTGGTAACGAGTATTTTCTTTATAATTTTTGTTGAGGTCAACTATTTTGGATCAATTAAGCATTATATACCCTAAAAAATGTGAATCAAAAAACACATATATGTGGAAAAATACATACAAAGATCAACAACTTATATAGAGAAAAAGGTTGTTTTTATATCTATAGCTTCATAATAAATAATCACAGACCAACAGGTTCCTATATATACTTCGGTTATAAAAAGGTGAAAGTGTAATTTTATATCCATTCCCATTTTATTTTAACTTATGGTAAATCCATAAATCAGATATAATGAAATATCTACCTATAATATGAATATAGGTATCATGTCATTTATCTTTCTTATAAAGACAAATCTCTTAATTTATTATGATAAACTATAGTTGGAATTAATGATTGAATAAATTTTAGTGTTGTGCATATGATTAGAGATATATGCATTACTATGTATAAGTATGTATCATGAATCATGAAACGTATAGTTAATGTATAAGAATTCATCACATAGGTTGATCGTAGATTAGAGGATAGTTTTATTTCATTCCATATGGGTAAGGAAGAGTATGCTATCAGGGTCAACCAATATAGTCAATGAATTTGACTTGAACCCCTTTATAAGTAGATATTATGTATAGGGAAAAAATAATTTTTATGGATTTTTCCATAGAATAAATGATAGGTTTATCAACACATATACTATAAGGATTATAATCAATCCCCCTCATTGTTATTCAGATGAAATTACACTCTGATATCATAGATATATGTCATGTAAAAGTCAGTTCATAATTTTTGGGGTAATCGAAGGCATAAAATAATTACAAATAACTCATAGGTGGATCTGCCCAACATGAATCATAGTGAGGCCATATTAAAAGGTCCAATCTAGTAATTGTATATTCATATGGGATGGACATATGGTGGTGTATAATTTAGGGATGAAATGGTTATACAATCAAGTGCTATTATTTTAACATCTTATATTTAGGTCCACCACATAAAATATTATTATCATGAATTTATTATATTGTGCGATATTGTATATTTTTAGGTGACAATGAACCATTACATGTTATTTAGAGTCATAAAATGGATTATAACTATGTAGTTTTACATTATACTAAATTGATTATTTTGAACAATGTGATATAGTGTATAATATTTATTTATAATTAGTCCATTAGTGGGAGGTGTGGTCCACTCCCCATACATGGTTTATTAAGAGTAGAATTAATGAGATTAGACATTATATATAGCATATGGTCCTTAAAACTATGGATTCATATTTGGAGGATTCAATATTTGAATCATTAGAGTTTTGAGATTCAATAACATCTCTCTTTAAAGGAACTACAAGAAGCAGGCATTATATTTTATGGATCATGTGATGGGGTTCTGACAGATGTCATGGTTAATCAATGAGTAAAACATATACTCATTGAGTCATTATAGTTCATTTAACCATTTATGGGATCATTTAGCCTCTAAGAGTGACCCATACATAGTAATGGAGTGCATGAATAATATAGTAATGATGGGTTGAAATTCCTCTGTTCAATAGATATGTGGATAAAAGTACTCTAAAATTATGGTATTTCTTATAGTGTGGTAGAAACACAATTAAAATAGATTCTTATAGAGCCATTATTTCATGTATTTATCCACCATACTTTTTTAGTATATATTTTATCATATTATTGAAATTCATGTATATCCATTTACTACTAAATGATATTATAAAAATTATGGAAAGAATATTATACTCATGATACAACATTTTTAACTCTAAATAATAAAACTCATTATATATTTTAATTTGTTTTTTATATCTGTCTAAATCTATTGATTATGATACTGAACAAAAAAGTTGACAATATTCATTTCCACACTTATCATTAAATATATTTCTTCATCAAAATATTCGAAAACATTACTTGTAATAAGTATTTAATTGAACACCCTAAATTGTTTCTAGATTATATGGCCCCATAGCATCGAAACCCTTTATGAAAACTGATTAAGAGTGTTTAGTAGTTTGAAAAAAATATAAATGTTAAAATTCAATACTTTTTTTATAATATTTTCTGGGAATTTTCATATGAACACCACAAAATTGTGTGACATTGTTTTCCCTAAAATATCAATGTGTTATGATATGATGGGATAGAATAATTCTTAATTTATGGAAGATATAGTCACTTGCATAAACAACCTATATAATAGTGAGGGCTTCTCCTCTATCAATAAATATGAGATTGACTACATCAAATCAGCATAGAAAAGGACCCTGTATTCATTTGTTCCATCAAAGAGGATGATATTTCCTTCTTTACATCAAACATATTATTATATGGATTAATCTGATGGAAGGATCCCACATTGTATATAATAAATGATGGGGATATTTAATAATATATGTATATAAATATTAGTGGATAATGAATTTTCATGATCTAGGGAATTGATGATTTGACATACCCTCTTCATGTTTGAAATAATGAATTAGGATACCACCCGACAATAATTAATATATAATACTATCATTACTTTGTTATTAAAGCCCATAATTGAAGATTCATTTTCATGTCCAATAATATTGGATTTATTTGAATAAGGTTTATGGATTTTTTGTGCCTTTCATGAAGATTAATCAATCATTAGTGTTACAAAACCATTGTGGGGTTCCAACCCTTCATTCATAATTTTATATGAACCATCAATCTCCTCATTCACCCGAACAAGGTTACAATTAATATTATAATTGTAAATGTGATGTTGTAGGGATAACTCTAACAATATAAGGAGAGCTTGTTAATCTTAATTGTTCTCCAAGAAGCCTTCGAATATTATAGAATGTAACTATAGAACCACATTTTTTGGGGATACAAATTTAACCCAAAACTAGTATTATGTTTCATTAATACATTTAATTTTTCTTAGTAAGACTTCAGGTGGGAATATTGAATTATATCTCCCATATCCTAGTAGAGTTATCAAAATAGAGAATTTGTTCATCTATGAAGTCATTATTCACCGATGTGATTTCATTGTAGGGTAGTTTGTGAAAATATCTACAGATTCAAACCACATACATACATTTAATAACATGAATTTAATTCCAAAACTTTATTAGATAGATAATACTAGGAAAAATTCCATATATACAATGAAACATTTTGCATGGTCTTAAGTAGATCGATGTAAGAGACTAGACAAACATAATGGTGCTTAATGAAATTATTCAGTTTTTTCAGTGTGAAAATTAGTACAAGGAAATTATTTTTGATATAAAAATATCTTTTATCTATATATAAAATTGTATTGATGATATAGAAGAGACCTTTTTATATTCCAATATCATGTTACTACGTAAGAGGGGCACTGATCCATAACTCCATTGTGAATAAATATCGGATGGTTGGACCCCATTCTAAGAGAGTCATCATTACCGGTGGGTGAATACTATATCATTTTGGATTATTGAAATCATCATGAGGATCATTTTTTAATCATTATGAAAATAAATTCTTCTTTATCTTTATGATGTTGATGTATTTCCGAGCATGGTTGGAATTACAAAACTGAATTTAATAGAGGTATAAATAAAAGAAATGTAAACTATATGAGGATTTTATCTACCTTCAATTCAAGGATAACACTATTATTTTATGGAAATAATTCAATTCCCTATAATAACACAATGAGGAAAATTAATTACTACAATTTCAATTACAAATTGATCTTCATGGAGTTTTTAATCATGACGTATTGTTCCAATATATTCAGAACTATTTTAAGGAAATTTTTTGCGATCAGTTATTAGTTGGTATGTATTTATAATATCAACATTATAATATTAACATATCATTACTTGAATTGTATTAAAGATATGGAGAATGTCACCTTGATAGGATGTTGAGTTGTTTTTAATCTAAAATGAATGTCATGTTGGTAGAATATTACTTGATATTATCCAAAACAAGTGTCTTTTCCTTCCTAAGTGGCTATCATATTTTTATAGTAACATGATTCTCAATCCATGATAGAAAGGTATTAGATGTTTATACTTGCCTTCATTGAGAGTTCTTTTACTGCAACTAGGAAATCATCATTTATACAGTTCTGATAAAGATGTCTAGAAATTACTCAAAATAGAATCATCATTTTTGATTTCATAATGTGAGATAATTTAGGAATCATTTTAGGAAATGAATTAACTTGGCGAAGAGGAATTTATATATCTTTTCAACTTCAAATATTTCCATAGTAGTATAGGGCTAATGAGTCCTCCCAGATTCCTATTTGATGCGATGATCATCATCTAGTGGAACCAAGTGATGGGTGTCCACCTCAGTTTCCAATCTAGGTGTCTCTATATTATTCCTAGAATACACATAAAGGATATTCTTCCAGAATGAAATTTAGAATTTATATAATTAACGATACATTGAATAACTTATAAATGAATATCATGGGACATCATTAATACCAATGTTAACTATCCTTATATTTTCAATGGTATTTGGGATACCTTCCTTACATAATATAGTGTAATATATGAGATCTTACACTTATTTATAATAGAATTAAAATTTAGTAGAATAAGGTGATGATTAAATGTTCATATGGATTGGTGATTATATAAGAGATTTTCTAAAAACAAATTGAGTGATTGGGACTCATCTTCCGATCATGACTGAATTGATGTATAAGAATAATTTTCAGGTAACGTTTTAAAATGCTCCCAAAAGTTTTATAAACATAAAGTGAAGAATAAGTACATTCATCCTAATATGTGGATGACTTAACATGAATTTTTTTAATCATTAATATTTTTTCAATAGAGAAACTTTTTTCATATTATGAAACATAGATATTGTGTGTGAAGTAAGACAATATGGTATCATACATTACATATCAATTACTATCTATTATTTAAATCTCTTTATGTATGTCCTAATTTTATATTGATAAAATTTTCTAAGATAACATAATTCTTATTATTTAAATAGGGTCTCGTGGATCAATTTATCTATAGAGGATATCCTAAGTGAATCCAGTAACCGGTATAAGATTTACTGGAAATATATAATCATCATTAATTACATTCCAAGTTATTAATAGGGATTCTCCCGACCTTCTTAGTTTATTGACTTATGTATCTCATTTTATCTTAAGATATATATCTTATTTCTTATATAAAATATTTTATCTATATTTGGATTTAAAATATTCTAAACTGGAATCATCTCAGCACATTAATCCAACTGTTCAATTGATATGGTACTTTAGGATGGGACAGTAGGATTATGGTATCACTAAATGGATGTAATGTAAATTTTTTCTAAATAGATCATTAATATTTATTTCTTGTAATACTACAATGCCCTCAAATTTTGATATCAAATCCATGAACATGGATATTTCTTTTTCATTCATTGGTATTTTCAGTACATTTCTCATATCTATAATTGATTACTTTAAGGGAGATAAGATTTCTTGACCACATCCCAATAATCTGTGTGAGTGAACTATAATAAATATGATCCATAGATGTATTCATTCAAGAATCGATGAATATTGGTATCATATTTTATTCCCATGATGTATAAGATTCTAATAAGTCCCTAGAATGTGGCCTCTGAATAATACTCATTAAATAATATTAGGATATATTTTTTCTGATGAGACATATCAGAATGATACATGAGGATTGAAAAAACATCAGTATCCAATTCATGGGTTATATAATGTTACACAAAAATTTAATCCCGAATATATTTTCAATGGTGAAGAGAATTCATGATTGAATTTTTTTATGGGTGGCATAAAATAGTTTTAAAATTTCGTTCTACTTCCCTTGAAGTTGATGTCTCATTAGAGGGGTTTGTTTACTGGCCTATAAATTTGGTGCTAGAAAATAGGATACAGAAAGATCTAGTTCAGTAAGAAATGTTGAATTAATTTTTTACATGGTTATCATGCATTAAATTTCCCATGATTCTATGATTGTCAAGTGGGTTTTCACATGAAATGGGTATTCCATGAAAATTGTAGTTGGGAAACACCTAAAGTATTCGATGATATATCTAAGCCCCTATTAGTCTTTATAATGAATTTGACTATGTTTTTTAGCAAAAAATTTCAATTATAATGGATTTTATGGAATTATGATCACATCCAGTTTTTTTCTACCTCTATTCCATCGGGTTCTGTAGAATATTTCTAAACATCATCGTTTACATGAGGGTAATTTAAGTTCTTATGTATATTCATCATTTTAGATGTTTTATTCTAACTGTAAATTGTTAATTGGGATAAAAATATATCCATATTTTAATGTGGATTCCATTTTTTAGTAAGGAGATATGCTAAAAATGTTTTTGGATGGAAATAAACATGTTCCACGTTCATATTAGTGATCAATCACACTTCCTCTTCTTGATATTTTTTCATATTCTATAAATTTCACCTAGAATTAATGGATGTATTCATAAGTAAAAATTTAGATGTTGGAACATGAGTTTAGTTCAAAATTGGTGGGAAGAGTAGTTTCCTATGAAAATAATGTGGATTATCAAAGATCTATTTGGTAGTTTGGCTATAAAATTTCAATTCCTCTATGGAAGAAACTTATTTTTAGTCATATTCCTCATATATTAGGAAACATAACACATATTACAATTTTAATAATGTTTTTCTCAATTTCACATATCCGAAGATGACTATTTTTTAGAGGAATCCATTAAAAAGTATCCTTATATAGTTTTTCACAATAATTAGTGAAAATGAAAAACATGGGAATATATTTTAGGATGAATTAATTAGGTTACATGGCCATAAGAAATCGTAGGAGATTATTTTTCATGGATATAATGACGTAGAAATGATCTTTTCCCATTCATGAAAAGATAAGTTTAGTTTTATTATTCCTCATATAGCAGATAAACTTAATATTTCTATTCATTTTAGATGTTTTGTAACTTGTAGGTACTATAGCATTGTGGCATGTCTATGTAATTAGGAATCCATTCATGGTTCTATAATAGTTTTTAGTTCTATATTTACTATAATAGTTGTGGCTCCCACAGTAATTGACATTCATCGATGAGAAATATGAACATAATGAGATTTATCAATGTTTTACCAAATATAATCCTCTAAGAGTTGTGTTCCATTGATAAAATCCAATAACCCAAGAAAATATTTTAATGAGATCTATGTTTATTTCATATCAGCATAGTGATTTTCTATCAAATTATCAGGTATTTTATTATAGGGAAGTTTATTTTTGACTGATTATGTTAGGTCTTCCAATCCAGATAAACAATCATATGATAGTACTTTTATTACAACTTGAAATTTGTAAGGTAATCAATAATTTTCGTACCCATTATGGAGAAAAATTTGTAAAAAAATTATAATAAATTTCATCTGAAATATGTGTAGATCAAGAAAAAAATCATTCTTCCAAACCAAGACTACCCAAAAAAGTGTCCATAAAAATCAGAAGATATTTTCCTCCAAAAAGTCAAGTGTTCTAATTGTGGAGACATTACATGATAAAAAATGTGATAGTTTATACTCCAGAACAACAAGACCATTAATTTTTTAAAATGTAGGATTCCCAATGATGGGAAATGAAAGAGTGGTATCCAACCAATTAAGTAATGGTTTATTTTTTATGGTGCCCTAGGTCATGTCTTCCTTCTATATCTTTAATTCAAGGAGAGGTAGACTCAATGGTACTATGGATTTTTGAATGAATATTCATTTATATTAATTATATAATGGGAGTATCTATAAAATCATAATGTTTATATTCTATATAAATTTCTTAATAACTCAATACTCAAAATTAGACAATATGTTCAACAATTTGTGTATCCTATTATTGTTTTAGAATGAAATCAGGATCTTCCATAATCTAAAATGGAAAGAACACATGTATACTATACCTAGAGGAAACATGGTAGTCATATTATATACTATTCGGTTGGTTGATACTCTTGAGATACGTGGGGGAATAAATTTTCACTTAAACATTGATAGTATACTAATTTGGTATAATTCCCTTTAGTATCTCATCATTCATATACTTTTGGTATTAGATCAAAACCAAATGATCTTATAGGATTTCATTAAGAGAAATAATATAAACATCCCTAGGTGGTGATTGGGATATAACCACACCATTTATGCTATCATTATAATACAATCTGTAATATGTTAAATATTTATTAGTTATAGCTTCCATTTCTAGTCCATCCTATGTTTCTGAGTATAGACACCTTCTTAGTATGTGTTGACGGCACAAAAAGTTGAGAATCTATTTCACCCTCACATGCATTGACATATATGTCTCAATACAGATAAAATTTTATATTAATAACATTTATAACAACCAATTAATAAGTAGTAGTGGGAATCATCTCAACCTCATGATGATAATATGTTATATATTCATTACTTTTTCCCCTGTAAAGGGTATATCAATTTACTCATTTTGATAAACATTACTATAAAAATATTTTTTCTTATGACCATTGTAAGGAATAATCTAGTCTATACGATTTTCCCATAAGATTTATCTGTGGATGATGAACCTAAGGGAGCTACTGATCAAACTCATCATGCGTAACTTGAGTGATAGGCGTGTATCACATATCATAAGTAATGTTGGTGATTCTAACTACTTAAGGTAAAGTCACATACTGAAAAACAAGATTCCTTATAGGATGTGGTAAAACATACACATCCCCAAGAGATAGTAATAAATCTTTTCCCCCACATTCATATCATAGAAATATTGAGTATTTTATGATCTATATAATGTTTGTGGTTGTAAAAAATATCAAATACCTATGTATTGGGGTTTAGAAATGATTGATACCTAACTAGGATCTAACATAATTAGTAGGAGTTAATGATAATTTACAAAAATGATATCCATATGTATCAATAATTAATAATTTAATATAATATAGTCTATAATTAGGATGATGTTTTTCCTCCCATTTTCGAGTCTCTCATGTTGCCTTTTTGGATTCACAGTTTATTAATCTATGATCAGCCTTATTTCCTTTATGATGCAAATTTTACACTTTGTTAGTAGGTTATTTGTTCGATGAACAATGTGGAATGGACATTATGTATTTCTATGAAGTCGCCCATGAAGATGAAATTAAATAATTTCTCATTAGGAGGACTCTATAGTCCTAAAGAAAGGGTAATTTTTAATTATCCATTATCTACACATCTATATATTCACATCCTAATTGGGAAGTGGGATGTTATATATTAAGGTTCCCTTAAATTCTAGTTATATAAACAACAAATATTCTTTAAAATTTTCTCTGAATATACATTTACACTCTAGATAATGTAGTAATGCCGATCTAATATCATATTTTGGCCATTTCCTAGAGATAGTAACTATACTCCCCATAAGTTAACTGTTTACTATCTAGCTGATAATGGTTCAACCAGATTTAATGGTGAAATTAGGTCAAATAATATTCATTTAATACAATTATAATTATATATAGAGGATTAGTGATGGACCAGAATAGTGGTGTTAGGTATCACTCAGATAGTTCTATAACCCTATAAATTACATTTTCAACATCACTAGGGATGGTTATTAAACTGGATTAAACAAATGTAGTTGTTTTATCCCTTCATTATCAAAGATATGAGTGTTACCTCATGTAGTTTTATATGATATTCATGGGTGAATAGTTGACACTATAGGCGTGACTAACTATAATCCTTTGATCCTATCTTTTTAGGAATGTTCTATGAAACAATATTTGACATGTGGATTCCCATATTTTTATGATGTAATTCCACTATTGGGTGGACAATTTATATGACATGAAAAATACATTGAAAAGGTAGTTTATACACTACAAAAAATCATCTAACTATAGGGAAAAGTCTCAAACATATAACTAAGGTGTGTACTCACATTATTTATATTTGTTTCAGAACGAGGTTGAAATTCATGGAATAGGGTCTATAGATTACCCCCTAACAATCCCATTAGGATTTCACATGGAGGATCAATACATACATGGTTTTCATCAATTTTTGGTGTTCATTCAGTATAGTATCTAGAAATCACTAATACGTCTTTCAATTCAAGGAAATTATAAGCATTGATCATTAAAGGAATATGATCAAATATTTTTTATCATTTTCTTATTTTGGTTAGATATCATTTTAGATTCTCTTCCTGAGGAGGACAAATAGCCTTTTTAGAGAAAATAATTCTCTAGTTACTCCCATGTACTTATTATAGCTATAGGATGATATCATCTCAACTGGGTGGGAATATGGAACAACCACTTTTACTATATAAAAATTTCTAAGGGCTCACATTAAGATATAAAAGAATAAGTTTTCACCTTTCTATAGACACCATAGTGTGACTTTATTATTCATTAGACTAAATGATATTAAGAATGTGTTCTTAAATCTGAGCCACTAATAAGATGTACTTATATGGATATTTAATGGATGTGGGAATATAATACCACTCATGTGTTTCCATCAAAATATTCAAAATTTCCTTAGTATGGGGGCAATGATATGGACCCTCGCTCGAGTTTCTATAATGGTATGTCAAAATTTATTTTTATCATTGGAGGGAGAATGATTTATACATCCCCCAAGTTATTTTCACAATATTATTATTTCCAAATTCGTTTTTTATTTTCCTGGTCTGTTGAAAATATTTTATGATGATGCAAGAATTATAGGAATTTTTATTTGTTACTGCAAACAGATGTTGACTAAATTTTATAGTGGGAATTTTTTAATGTTTAATTTATGCTTATGATTATGAATATTCAATGTCATAACATTTATTTTTAATTTGGTTATATTGATAGGCTTTACTGGAAGTGTCCATTGTATGATCCCACTAACTATAATTAGAGACCCACTACACAAAAAAATCACAAAGATTCATATGTATCTTTAATTAAGGGAACTATCTCTTTGGTGGTTTCGTCAATAAGTATCAATGTGATTGTGGAAAACTATTACAGAGGATGGTGGTAGAGGTTAAAATACCTTTATGGTGGCCCCTTATATGTGGTCAGGTCATATATTTCTTCTTGGCCCACTTTTCAAATATATGGTAGGTATTTTTAGTCATGAACCATGAATTGAAACATAATTCATTTTATAGTGTAGATAGTTTCTACTTACCTCTCTACATATTTCCAAAAATGGTATGTCTATAACCCCATTTATTTTAATATAAACCTATGTTAGATAGCGTATATGATCTTAAAAAATGATATTAAACAATGTATGAGTAATTATTCTTAAAATATGGCTGTTATAACCCATCGATTGATTTAAATGACCATAATATGAGTATAACATTTATTATATACATATATATAATAATCATACTCAACGAAAAAGTATTGATTAATTCATGAGATATAATCACTCAGTTTAAAAAATATCCACAATATGCTTCAAAAAATCATTTTCTACAAAAATACTATTATTCCATTTTTATGTGGGAATAGTATAGTTAATACATGCCAATTTAAAATAATTTATAATAAAAATAATTACATTTTTTAAATTATAATTGAAAAATTTTATTTAGGTGAACATTTTATTATTTTCAAAAAAGTTTTATTTTTCAATGGATTAGATAAAATTATTTTAAAAGTAAAAAAACGATATCATTTATATGAAAAGATAAATTATTATTATAAATTTATAATAAAATAAAATAATTATAATTTATATAGAAATTCATTAATTAATTTCAATGGAATCAACTTTATCATTAAATTGTCATAAGTTAATTATGGGGATTTGGTACACATTTTTATAATAAATTATTTTCATTTCATTTTAATAATTTATATTAAAATTGATTTTAAAAATTCTAAAAATTTAATCATGAAAAATATATTCTATATTTGAAATCAACGTTCTCAATTACAATCAATATTATAACATTTTTGTGTACATTAAATAGTATATGCGGTAAATCGGTGTACCATGGTAATGGTGATTTGGGTAATTAAGGATTAATTTTTTTATATAGATAAAACAACATATCAATCTATTGAATTATTAATATTGTATGAGATTAGTTTAATACCCAGAATAAGATATTAGAAATTATAGAATTTTGGTTTCATTTATCTTTGATTGGGACCCTTATATTATTTTATATTCCAAATAATTACAAAATATCACACTCGTGATGCTAATTTATATTATATATTATCATATAGAAAAGAAGAGGTTAAAAATTAATATAAATACAATTTTAACCGTGGTTATTTTTATTTATATTAATTATTTTTAGTCACTTTATATTAACCTTAAATTAAATCACAACGGTGACACATTGCTTGTACAAGAATAAAAAGTCAAAGTATACAATTTTAAATTTATTAACGTAACACATTATCGATGATTTCTAGTGTAAGAATAATTATTTTGTTACAAATAATTTATAATAATTTTTGAAAGGTTTTATATTTTTTTACATTGTTGTAATGATTTCTTTAGAATCAAAATATGTGAATATTAATTAAAATTCCATAAATGGTATTAGATATTGAATATTTTCGTATAAAATGATTTACAAACCATAAAAATGTTGAAAAGGACAATTGGGATGGTATATTGTAGAAAAAATATTTGAATTATCCTTATAAACTAATTATTAACCTATATATGAATTTGTAACAATTAATCATTGGAAATAGTTTTTCTACAGTTATGGTTAAAATTTTCTAATAAAGGAGTTAAAAACAAATATAATTTTTAAAATAAAACATAAAATTTTCCTTTTTTAGAAATTAATTTATCTATAACATTTTTAATCAATGTTAATTTTTCAACTTTTTGAAACTTTTACATGAAAAGTAGTTTATTATTCAATTTTTTTTCTATAATTCCATGTTTTTCATGACCTCCACAATAAAAAATCAACACCTTTTTATATTCATAAAATAACTTGATATGCTAAAATTGACGAAAAAACATCCAAATACTCTTTTTAAAAACCTCATCCAATTTCTAGAGTGCCTTTTTTCTTCAACAGCCAATCCCTTGGGATCTTCTGTATAAATGAAATGGGTTTCTGTCAAATAGGATGTAATTATTTTAAACAATATCTTTAATTTTTCTTATTTCTTTTCCAACATTAAATCTATTTTAATAATTAAAAGATAATAAAATTAGTATATTTTGATATAAATATATGTTTTATGTTAAATGATCAACCTTATTCATATACATTTTGATATTATGGAGAATGAAATAATCTTGCATGCATACGTGTAGGTCACAAGATCCCGGAACTAATATGTTTTTATTTTTATGACACTTAAAATAAGGATTTTTATTATGATTGAGTTGATAAATAATTGTTTTATTAATTTGATAATAATGACTCTATAAATATTATATATTACATATTATCTTACCCATCCACCCGTTAAAAGAATATAATGTCAATTGTGTTTATGTTTAGTTTAATACCACCATAAAGAGAGGGGATTCACCATTTATAACCTCCATTAATGGGTGATTATATAATTTTATTTATTATATAAAATTAATAAATATATTATTATTTTTAGTTTATAAGTGATGGAGAAATGGCCCCATTGTCCATAGTAAACCTAAAATTGTCAGTTTTTAATTATTAACTGAACATCCTCAAAATATCCAACATGGAATTAACTAATTACATAATTAAAGTTTTCTAATAATTAAGGACATAAATGGTTTGATGATATGAGAATAAAATTATTAAAGGTTATTAAAAAATTAAATACATAACATATTATTAATATATAGGAATATAGTGGATGTAATTAGAAATTCATGACTCAAGGTAAGGTATTTATTAAATCAATCTCCATTTTGGGGTGATATTTTCACATCATTGTCTAGGTTGTGAAAGGATTTTATGTAAATGAAATAAGATTGTATTATATAAGAGTATTTCCATCCCTAATACAATAAACATAATTGGTCCTTGGGTATTTATGTGACATAATATCTTCTAATTGTGTTTTGAATTTATTATTTGTGAAATTGGTCGACGAGTTTGGAATGAATTAAATAAATTTAAATCTTTTTATTTGGTCACCATATTAGGGTACATGATTTGGGGAAGATACAATTAGTGTTAGATTATGGTTTAGATATTATTAAATATTAGGATGTTTCCATGTGAAGTTAATATAAGTGTTAGGGATACCATCCTAGGATTATTTATTTATTTTTGGACATAAATTAAATGGCATTGGACAACAAATTTAGGCCTTTATGTAATGAGATTTTAACTTTATAAATGATATTTTTGGTGACATTTCATTAGGTTGAATACCGACTAACACTTTGAGGTATATCTTGATGTGAAAATAAGAATTATTTATATGGAATGATATTGAATTACTAGGATATGAGATTATTTTTATAAGATTGTGTTTTAAATTGACATGTTTTATTTATGTTATTTGTTATATTAGGTTAATTAATAATTGAATTATTTAACTTTACATTTTGGTATTATTATTTAATTTTTGAAATTATTATTTATTTCTTTATATTAATTTTATTAATTTTAGATATTATGTTAATTTTTTCTAACCATACATCCATTATTAAATTCAAGAATAGATTTTTCTCATTCATTTATATTTCTTATTTTCAATCAGAAGAAAAATATAACACTTCATGATTTTAATATACTTACTCAACATTTGGATTAGAATATTAGATATAGGTGGAAATTGGATGAAATATGGAACCAAATAAATAATAGATTTTATGTTTTTTAATAAAAAACATGTATTTATATTTCTATATTATCTTAGTAAGATAATAATGTAATTAATCAACTCTATGAAAAATATAGATAAAAAATGTTATCTTATTACCTCTATTTCTGATGATCTAATGTACCTTTTCAAAAATAATTAGTTCACGTTTTGGGGTTATTATCATTATCAAAGTCAATTATTTTCATATAATCATTATTCTCTATCACTCCATGGTATTATTAAGAGATTTATATTTTTATTCATGTCAATATTATCACATCCCACTAATTATATCATATTCTGAACATTGATATGTGAAATTCTAGATGAAATTCATATTTCCCTTACTCATAATTCAAAAAGATGATTTATTAACCATTTTTGTGATTTTAGTTTTAACTTGAGGTATCTTTAAATGTTTATCCTTCTTTAACAAAGATCTATATTAACTTTTATTGTTGAAATTTGTAAAATGGGTATAAAAAGTGACACCCAAAATTGTTAAAATAACATTATATTAAATAGGAAATGTGACATGCTACATTGAGATTAAATAAACAAAAAATATCATTATTCAGATATGATCATGATGAACGTGTCATTTAATTATAATATTCAATAGGAAAATACAAAATATTAAAAAATATAAATATATAATGGTTTATGTTATTAATTTCCATTATTAATTCTTATCAATACAAAATTAAATTTTTCTTAAAGTCATTTAAAATATTACAAAAAATTCCTAAAAAGTTTTTTTTTATTTTTGTATGGGAAAACTATATTTTTTATTTAAATCACTTAAATTTTTTCAATTATAAAAATATATCATTTTAGAAATCAAATAATAAATATTATAGGATGGTGAACATTTTACATTATTTTGAAATGAATGATTTTTCAGGGAATAGTGAAAAATATAATTTCATTAAATTCATTTCATTTAAATGATAAGAGACATTATTAAATGATTTTTTTAAAAAATTATGATATGTCTACTATAGATAAATTTAATATAATTAATTACTTAATAATAATCATTACCAATGGTTTTGGAAAAATTTCTTTGTTTTGCATAAGAACACATTTTTCTAAATTTTATTTTCAGTATGTTTTTCACAATAATACAAAAATTGATGTATAAAATTTGAATAAATATATTATTAAAATTAGAATTCAATATTTTTAATCAATAGGATCAAATGTGATAAATATTTCATCCTTATTATTTATCAAGGTGATCCATCACTTTAACAATATTTGTAACCTCCTTAATTGTATGTCTTGTAATTAAGGTTAAAAGTAATTTGATAAGGTTATAAAAAACTATATTACAATTGAACTAATTCTATTTTGTTATTTTTTGGACTCTATATATATTAAAAAATATGGATCATTATTTTTCGTTTTCTTTGATAATGACCTTTATATTATTTTATGTAAGAAAAAATAAAAAAATATCACTCTCTTGATTATATTTTCTCTTTTCTCTTCAGTTATGGTTAATAAGATTATGTGACTGTATAGATTTTTTTTTGAAATATTATTTATTTTTATTGTGATATTTTTTTATTTTTATTTATGGTATAATTACATGAAATCAATATATAGCACTAACATAATGTATATTAAAGTGATTTAAAAGTTAAATTCAATTATTTTAAATTCCATAACAGTAATATGTTTTTTTAATTATTTTATTATAAAAAAGTTATCTAAAATATTAAAATATAATTGATGTTTAAATAGGTTATATTATAATTATAAACAATACATAATGTCTATAATGTTAAAATGTATATATTATTTCTAAAATTAATTTAATTGTATTTTATGTTAAATATTATTTTATTGAATAATTTATAATTATAATCTACATAGTTTACATGGTGGGTGGAATATGGTCTAAAATTTCATCCATTTAAGTTTTCTAACAATTTTTTTCTTTATATGTAATTTTAAAACCCTTTTGTAATAAAAATGTTATCTGCCTAGTTACGGTTAAAATTTTTTGAAGAATGGTTAAACGCAATTATATGTTTTAAAATTACATAAAAAATAAATGAACATTTATTAGATGAAAGAATTTATGAAATAAAGCTATATTATGTTATAAATATATTCCACATTGATCTACATTCACAAGATAAATAATTTATTTTAGTTCAATATTTTATGTAATTCCACTCATGTATTTTCCTTCACTATAAAATGACAACACATATCTTTTGTTGTTCAAAATAAATTGAGACACATATATCAAAATATGAATAAAAAAACATTCATATATCATAATAAAAATGATAAAGGTATTTATGTTTTAAAAACACAATCCCATGTGTTTGTGAGAAGTCATCATGATTTTCTCTCATAAGGCTGGGGTAAATTTTTAAGATTTCTCATTAATTTTACATATTATATTACCTCCATAAATAATTTACATAACATTCTAAAATAAGAAAATAGTACTAATACTAACAATAATATGTTATGATGTTAACATAACTACCTTATTAAACTCTTTTTCAATTATATGTGTATCAAAATTACCATTCTTGTGTATGTGTTGATTTCCACCTCTATGATGTGATTTAATTCAATTTTCATCACTGCGTCACACATATGTTTATTCTAATGGATTTAGTATATATATATATATGATATAAATAATTTAATTATGATTCATGAAAGATAATCTAACACTTGATTTCATAACTATCCTCCCATTAAAAAAAGATAATTTCACATTACTATACCTTTGTAATACCACCTCAATGAAATTATAGGATTCTTTTTCAATTATTTCATACTAGGGTGATTAAAAAATTAATTTTTATGTTCTAATGTTATAAATATATCAATGATATTATTCTATAGAAGATGTAACAATGACCCATTTTACCTCAATCAACCTATGAAATACATTTTTCATTTTTTAATAGAATATCCTCAAAACATTCGATGTGCACATAACAAATTAGTTATATAAATATTTCATTATAAAAAACATATTCTTTAATTATTGCTGAATAAACCTATAAAGGGTTCTATAACATTCAAATAATCAATATAAATTCATTATTTTGTAATTTCATGGATGTACGTAGCATGCATATATACATTGAAATTTTTAATTAATCCCATTACCATAAATTGGGTTATTCATCTACTTCATTTTGTTATATACTTATTTTTTTTATTTTCATTTTTTACTAATAATCCATTAATTTATTAACATATAAGATCAATGATACAATATTATAATATACTAATTGACCCAATATTTTTTCTTTGATGTATGTCTTTTATAATCCATATACTTACTAATATAAGGTGTATATGATGTATATTGAGATATGAAATCATGAATTAAACATAATTCATGATATTTATTTTTCCTTTTATTTTCTCCTTAATGTGATATATTAATTAAACGTTTTTATTTATATTACGGCTTATGATGGTCTAAAATTCTATTCTTTGAAAGGAAATTGATGTCATGAACAATGATTTCTTTTATATGGTGTAATTACAAAACCATGAATATTTTTAACATATTTCTTAACAATATTAATTGGTATTATAGAATGATGTTATTTTCATTCTTTTAATTTCATTTTCCTTCAAGAATTAACTAAGTTGAAACATTCTCATTAAAATTTCCTTTTATAGAAATTATTTTTTCGACACAACATGATTTAATTATATTGATTATATATTGAGTGTAAATATATAATATCATTAATCTACTTTTTATTAAAAAAAATTATATTCATGCTTAATTTCCATCTTCTAATGTATTTTTCCAAATTCCTTATGTATTTTCTATTTAATAACATAGATTTTTATATTCAAAAGACATTTAACTATAATATTACTCGAATATCATTAGCTTAATTTGAAAATATATTTTTTCAGATAATATATTTCATAATGTCTTTATGCATGATAATTGATATTAAATTAATTATTTATAAAATTAAATTTTATAACACTTTCTACATAAGACACTATTGAATCCCTTTACAATGGTTTGAAAGGAATTATAATTTTCTACATTTAAAACATGAATATATTTTCCCATACTAATGGACAATAATTTCATTATAATATTCTTTACATGTAACTATTTATAATGTATTTTTAAAAAAATTATTTAATTTTTCAATAATTTCTATATTTTATATCTATAATGGTACTACAATAAAATACAATTATCCCACATAATGAGAATGGTTTAAAAGGATACTCTAAGGGAATTTTATCTATGTTAAAATCCAATAATGAACACTTTTATTAACTAGGTTTATGGTCATATCATACCATTCAATTCTATTCCCTAGAAGTTTTATTTTTATTTTTCTAAAATATTATTAGGAAACCCCAACATATTTCACTATTTATAATCTATTATTAATCTTTATTTATTAAATGAAAGCATATAATTGTTTGGTTTAATCATATTGTTCTTAGAATTTATACATTAATGTATGATGTGTGATTTAACAATAATCATTAATATATTTTTTTGTGATATATTGTATAAGGTGTTGTTATTTCACTTTATTTAATTAGTTAATTATATGGAGTTATCTAGATTGAACAAAATATAATCTGAACTTAGAGTTATGTAACAATTAAAAGACATAATATAATAATATTAATAATATAATCCTAAATAGAGACACATAATATTATTTATAGGTTACTATAAGAAGATATGGTAATTATCTAGTGGGGTCTCTTCCTGATGATTGCTTTATTTTCAAATCTACCTACACTGGTTTCAATTATTAATAGGGGTTATAATGGATAAATTTATAAAGAGATGTTTTCTAATGGCTCATTATTGGTACCATATATGACACTTCATTTATGTTCTGTCATTATACAATGTAACCATATTTTTGTTGCAGATTTTTTTTTGAATTTTAATTCATTTTTTTATTTTTATTCACTATGATAATATCATACTAAACTTAATATAATCTTCAATTGAGATTTGAAATTAATATTTTAATCCATATATTTACCATTAGTGAATTTTTGGGCTCACCTATCATAGGTTTTCCATTTCTCAATTTGATTAATATTAATACTAAATGATCTATATCTATAATGGATTCCTCTGTGAAGAAGTCATATGATTTGAAGCAATTGTATTGTGAATTATGTAAATAATGTTAAATTGGTTAAATTATCACATGATGATGTGGATATTAAATTCATGAGTTTGAACCAATTCTATAAAACTATAAACATTAACGGTCATTTTTTATATTTGTGACTCAATATTTAGTAATATTTTGAATTTTTGAGGTATCTAAAATTGGGTCCTCGTTATTGGTTTCAAATCATGAAATAAAAATATTATGTTTTTATTATTATATCACAGAGTGTATAGATGAGGGTATTATAGGATGGAATCAAAAGATATAGTTCATTGAACCCATCATGTTTCGATTATAGAGATTGAATGATACAATTTTTCTAGTTCTTCCTCACCATCTCATTTTATATAGGACGATAGAGGTTATAAATAAATGATTTCCACATTTTGACCATGGTGGCCACAAAATTTTCCATAGTTGTGGTGTGAGGAAGATTATTGAATGAAGAGTCTATCAATTTTTATCCAATAGTGTCCTCAGAGGGATACCTAGATGAAAAAAGAATACTAAATAAATTTATCAATGTAATTTCTTATGGAAGATAATTTTAAATTAATACTTCTCATAAATTAATAACATAAATTTTTTTATTTTTTAATAATGTACATTTAATTAAGAATTTGTTTTAGATTCTTTGCAATAATTATTTTTCATACAATAGGAAACATCCAAACACACATTTATCAAATCTAATAGATGTCACTGGAAACTATTTTTCCAATTGATTATGTTCAATTATGGAATTATCAATTCTGGTTAGAGATATAAATTATTCAATAGGATGATTGTTTTGGAAGAACACACCCTTTTATGAGGAATTATTTCATAATATAGGAATAAATAATATATTTTAAAAAATTTCATCAATCCTTACCAAATTCATTGGAATATGGATTCTCACCAATTTTTTAACTTCTTATTTAACCTTATTGAGAAAACCTATATACACTATTGAAAATATAATAATATCCATTATATTTCTGATACTAGAATTTATGGTTATGTAATAGGACCATATATTGTAGTTAAAAATAATGTGGTATTTATATAATCATACATTATTAAGTATATGACTGTTAAATTAATTCCTTTTAATATGTGACAACATTGTTTTGTTTTTGATTACCCATATTTGGATTCAGTAATTTGTCTCAGTAATTACTCATAATACTAATTTTACAATAAAGATAGTTTTTTATTATGTCTTAAACCTATAAAGGAATCATAAAATTGAGGTTATGTGATGATTGTAATGGAATGATATACTCTTGTCTTTGAACCATAATTAGTCAATATCATTGTTTGATACAATATATAGAATGTTTTACAATTATATGATGAAGTTAAATAAGTTTTTCATTGGTATTGGACATTGAGTATTAAATTTAAGTGAATATATGTTGGATTTGGAGTATTTCTAGTGGGGCCAACCAGGGGTCTATAATGAATGGTATTTTATCTTATACCCAATATGTAATCTCACCCTGGGATCATCCTTCCAATTAATCCTTGTTGGTGGTGCACTAGGAAATATTTTCGCCTCATATAAAAATTAATATAGAACTACACTTGGATATATTCCTTAAAATCCCCAGATAATTCAATGGAGAAGAAATTATTTATTATTTAAAGAGATACTACACTAGTCATTTCCCAATGGGGGTCCAACATTTTGTAGGAATCAATGATAGTGATCCAAATGAGTCTTTAACATATATTAGATGGATACTTAGTTATTCCTTTATTCAAGGTAATTCCTGATCATATAGTAGAATTCGAATTCTCATTCCCTCATTGTGTATGTTGAGAGGCATGGGAGGAGTCTATGATGGTTGGAGGCCATGGTGGAAGGATTCAGAAATGGAATACACTACCATTGAATTCAACGTGTTCATTAGCATTTTTATGGGATTTGGAGAGTATTTATTTCATTGTCAAATGGAATAAATATTTTATATCCCATGTGATTATAGGGTGAGTAAAAGGTTTTCAAAAATTTATTAATGTAATGTAGGAGTATACTTATTAAATGAGCCTTGATGGAATGAGGATGACCTTGATATTCATGAAGGTTGAATGATTTAATGATTAATGGATAGGGTGGATGAGCCATCCTGGTGTGATTATAGGGAGTTATGCTATGAGTTTACCATTTTTTACATGAATTTATATTTTTCCACCTTAATGTGGGATATATTAGTTTATTTTTTGAGAATGACTAGGTATTTTGGTCTCATGGATGTTTGGGGGAGTGGATACCATATTTAAGAAAATAGTGAGGTTGGTTAACATAGTTCAATGAAACTAACGTTTTACCTAGCATCATATTGATATTTCAAAACAATAAATAAATACATATTAGAACATATTAATCCTGAGTGGGACATAGATGAGATGTCTATTGATAGTACTAAGGGATCTGTGTACACATAGAAGTTCATCAATTGAGTGTGTGAGAATCGTATAACCTAAAACATTCATTCCTTTTGTAAAATGACAATTGTTTTACATATATATATATGAGATTTAAAAGTATTCCAATGACTTTTAACTATATTACATGACTTTTTATCTATATAAATATTTTTATATAAAATTTTTTACTAAAGATTTTTGTTTAATGTATTTAAATCACATGAAATGTATTCTATATTTTCAAATGTAAAGAATTATTTGCTTAAATATGTTTTTTAAATGAAACATCTAGTTATTTGGAAATTCAAAACAATTTTTTTGGTGAACTATATATTGGAATATATTTTTTAATCCTTATTTAGACCATACTAGGGTTTTACCTCACACCATAATTGGGCCTTCAGGTGTTTATAGATTATCTTCTTCCAGGCTTGATCAAGGGTAAGGCTACACTTGTAGGAGGTGGTGGATATTGATCCTTGGTATTTAAATATTTCAACTATTGGGAATTAATATTTTAATTCAGTTTTATAGTACTTTTATATAGTAATTTTTGATGTTTTATACCCATTTTACTTATGATACACTTCTCCCAATGGAGTTTTTATTATATGCATATTGTCTTGTAATATTCTTCCATAATGATTATGGAAATAAATTCACACTTTATTATTGTATAAATCTATGTTCTATTCTATGACCCATGGGGATTGGGAATGACCGGTGAGCTATGTTTGGTTCTGTTTAGTTATCGAGTTACAAGGGTACATGGGCTGGTTCCTGAAAATGTTGTATTAGATGTCTTGTTTGAGCTTTTTGTCTTGATGTTAGTAGGAATATATGTTTTTTTTCATGACATAGGATTTTTTTGTGATTTATTTCTCGACTATATCTTAATGTAATGAGCCTTAGGTTACTAGAGATTGTTTGGGAAATGCCTCTTGATGGTTAGTTCTAGTCTTTTCTCACCATTTTATTTCGATATATTGAAATCCAAAACATGTTGTTTTGATGTTTGGATTAATTTCCCACATTGATCAATTTTAGTGTTATTTCATGTCTTACTCATTGTATAATAATGTTATATAGCATAAACACTATGAGAAAAATGGAAAATAATGCATAGGATGATGCTGATGCTGGACCTCAGTGAACAGATCCTCTTGTGGACCTAAACCTAGTTGAGGTGATAGTACATAATATCGAAGCTCTGGGATATCTACCTGAAACAGTTCATGTTCATTCTTCAAATGTGGAACCTCAGAATGATTGTAACCCCCGAGACTTTTATAATAAATTTTTTGATTTTTTATTTTATATAAATCATCAAAGGAATCTTTCGCTACACACAACACTAGCTTGTCTTTCTTTATACGCAATCACGACCTTCCTTGACAGCTTGTGTCATACACAATACCGAGTTTCACTAAATAACGATATGCTATTAAAATATTATTAAAACTAGCTTTTAGGAAAAGTAATAACCATTTTTGAATTTTTTTTAAATTCTATTTTTCAAAATGGACTTCGTTTTTGGATTTGGAATATTGAAATTAGCCTAGTGTGAAATTTTGGTATTTTTCTGGAATCTTTCAATTTTTAATGAAGAGTGAAAACACTAGGTAACTATTTAAAAACCGATTTTTTATTTAAATAATTATTTATTTTATTTAAATTTATTTTAGGTCAAAATTGGTACATAATACCTATATAAGTTCAATGTAATTCATTGGAGCAATTTTATAATAATTTTAGATATGTTACAATTTTATTGAACTTGTCACCGTCTTTTACCCACCTCCTAGGTGAATTTGCAAATTTACATAAAACATAATTTTACAGATTCATTGAGTGGAATTTCGAAATTTTGAGAGAAAATGTTAATATCAAGGACTAAAATGTGGTTCAATGAGCTAAAAATAATTTTTGGTGAATAGTAACTTTTTACTTTTTTTTACCACAGTTAAAAGTAAACATGGTAACTAAGAGTAAAAATGATATTATTATTACCCTTACACATGTCCTAATTCTATTGGATAATTATAATTCGACCAAAAACAACCTTAGGAATAATATATGACCATTTAGGCCCACATGGATTAGATTAGGACATTTATTATTAATTTATTTAAAGAAGGGTTAAAATAGTTAAAATCAATGTTTAATAAGTAAATAATTTTTTATATACGGTTATACATAGTATAAATTCGACTATAAATATTCATTAGAAATATTAATAGATTTAATAAATAATGGTAGTTTATTGGAAATTTTTAGACAATAAATAATTTAATTTATTTATGACATAATGATGATGCAGTAATAATCTTATTAATGAAATATTGACATAATTGATGTTATAAATTCCGAAATAAATGTAATATGAGAATTTTTATGAATTCCAATAATTTTCTATGTTAATATGACATTTTTTTATTTATTTATTTAACTTTGTTCGAACTAATCATTTTGTTATTATGCACACAAAAATCAATTACCAAATAGTCTAAAAATTGACATAACATAGTTTTGAAAATAGATATTATATTATTAATTGTTATTTTAATCCTAAAAATATATGGTTCGGCAAAAGGAACTAGATAAGGTTATATATATTAATAATAAACAACTTGGGGTTCATTTTGGCTTGTTATAGTATGTTTATTAACCTTATAGTGTAACAAAACAAAAAGACACGGTAAAAGTAAAATTAATTAACATAAAGTTTAATCTAAATGATAAGGTTAAAATAGAAAAATAAACTTGAATAAATTCTATTTGATGAGATTATTTTGACCCATCCCCACCTTAGCATCGAAATAAATCAATTTAGAGCTATTTAAAACCGAATATGGCTTTATAATAAAATAATATATTTGGTTTTTCAAAAGGTGCCCCTCTCCTCCCTTATAAAAGGGAACCTCCTCCCTCTCTTCCTCACACCACTTTGAGCCTTCATGATCGACCAAACCCTGCCAATTTCTCCTATCCACTTCCCTAGAAACATCCTAGAGGTCCTGGTATTCTTAAAAGACCAATTTTAGTGCCCTAAAAGGAGGTCTCAAATAAGCGCTTCAAAGAAGAGGTAATGTCCGTTACTGATTCTTTAAACTTTATTTCTTCTTCCACTTCTTCTTCTTTAGTTGTTTCATTATGAATTAATAACATCAGTATCACTCATATACTGATATGTTATTGTATGTATGAAACAACCTTATTTCACCATCTATCCATCCTACGGAAAACGAAATCACCGCACGTGCGTATGTACGGAATACCGTCTACACACCGTGGTGTAATCTATTTTCCACCACCACCTTACTCAGATGGGCATAACGGTGAAAAGAATGAATATATATGATTATCGTAATGTGATATTGATTCTGAAGTAGTATACATACACTCCAATACAATTCCACGATCATGGGAATGATATCATCGCTCGTGCGTACGTACGGAATACCGTCTCCACGATGTGATGCAACTCGTTCTAAATGTTTTTCATTGCATAATGATTACATAAATGAATTCAGTAAATAAATATGATATATATTACACTAATACCATTCTACAAATGAGGTATTTATAACCTAAAAATATGAATACGAATTTATTTAACAAAACACGCATAAGAACAAAAAGTAATAAACACCAGAATAACAAGTAGAAATGAAATATTACTAATAATATGCTAAGAATATGACCATATATGATATCATAACAATGCGTATGATTATGGAACAAGTCAATGAGAATAGTTAAATCATAATACAGGAGGTTCAGACAGTTACGAAGCAAATTGGTCCTAAGGTAAGGGAAATATGGCAATCTCATTTTTATCTGAGATTGTTTATACTTTGGAATTTACTGGGGTGTATTTTATGATCCACATAGATGTATCCTCAATATGTGATATTATTTCCATCCACCTACAATTTTTTAAATCCAATTTTACACTTCGGTGATTTTTTATTAAAAGATATGAAATGAATCTTTTTTCATTTTTCGTACAAGGTACTTTTTGACTTTTCCGACAAAAGTACGAGAAGACTGTTTTTTAAAACTTATATGGAATGAATGGATATTTAAAACATTATTTCAAAGAAGCATAATATACAAGTTTTCATGTTTATTTTTAATCAACTTCTTTTAGTTTAGAATTGTATGACATGTTAAGAAAGGAAAAGAGTTTTTGAAGTAGAAAGGATATTTTCCTCAAGAATGGAGATCAAGTGTTTTATCAAAATTATTTTCCATCTAAGATAAAAAAGGGTTCTGTTTTTATCCCTATTATTACATTGATTTGATTATGTAGTGATGGAATTATTTTTATAAATTCCTTTATCTTATATGAATTGTTTTGTGATGTCACGATGTTTAAGAATCCCATTTTTATTACGTGGGTTATGCAATGATGTATGGTTTATGATTTTTTGGCACAAATAAGAATGGTATCATTATGAGATGGGTGGGACCTATATCTACCTCCAATGGATTGGGTAAGGATTTTATATCTCATGAGATAGGCATGGCTATAACGGCAGGTTAATCTGGTTTAGTGAAACAGGATTGAAAAGAGGAATGAACTCGGTTCAGAAATGGACTTTGTCTAAAAAGATATTATTGGAAATGAGTCTTGACTAATAAGAAATGATTCTCTATGATTATTTGTGTATGCCACAAAGTTCCATGTTTTAAGTTATGATTATTGTGATTAAATTTCACTACCATGATTTATCCCATGTTATGAAATTATGATCTCTTTTGCAGGGTAAGATTTCCAAAATGTTATGTTCTTATGAATATGATGTGATTGATATTTCTTTTTTTACCCTTACTGAGCATTTGAGCTCACCCTTTTGTATATTTTCTTTCCCCATGTCAGGAAGAAGGTTATTAAGTAAGATATGCCAAAAGGGACTATAGATATGATGAAATAAATGGGAGACTATGTAGACACTTGATGAACCAGTTGTCTATGTTTCCCAGTTTCTAAAGACACTATACCTATATTGTCCCTTCATGGTTTTGTTATATGTTTTAATAAGTGTACTTCAATTTTTAAGTACTAAAAATGTATGTGAAGTATGGGTCGTTATAATTGGTATCAGAGGAAAGGTATAGTCAACCTTTGAAAACTATGATGTGAAAGCCTTAGTATGAATCCTAAGGATAAGTATAAGCATAGAACACAATATTAGTGTTTTAGAAATGACCATGAATAACCTAGGATAATACCTTAAGTGTGAAATTTTATTCTTGATTATGTGGTTTTCATTTTATAATTAGCGTTGCTCACACTATTCTTCTTGGTTTTTGTCAATGGCTGCACCTCTAAAGAACTGTGTTAATGCGGAATGCGGCGGGCAATGCAATGATTGTCCCCCTGAGCAACCAAATGTTATGGGATCTAGAATGAATAATCTTGTAGCCATGCTCACACAACTTTCTCAAGCTATGAATCATGCAGGACTTCCAAACGAGCAAAGGATGGAGAAACATTCTGTTGAATCCTTCATGAGATAGCATCCACCTTCATTCAGCGGGTCTATTGATCCATTAGTTGCTGAACAATTGATCAGTACTACTAAATAGATATTTTTAGTTCTTCAATGTTCTTAACATGATAAACTCATCTCAGCAGTGTATCATTTGGAAGGTGATGCTGATCAATGGTGTAATCTTATCAAGAATTTGAGGCCAAGAGATGAAATTGAGTCCATGGAATGGGACAAGTTCAAGAACTTATTTTTCAATAAGTACTTCTCCCGTATTCTATGAAAAAATACAGAGAAAGAGTTTCTTGAACTGAAGATAAAGGATGATGAATCTGTTGGTACCTATGAAGCAAATTTTACAAGACTTTCTAGGTATGCTTATGGTATTATTATCCAACCTGAGAGTAAGATTGATCGATTCTTTAGTGGTTTAAAACCAAGTCTTCAAAGTGCCTTAACCATAAGGGACTTCAATAGCTACGAGGAAATCGTTCAATGTGCTCTCAATGTTGAGATGGATATTGGAGTAACCCATCAGTCATATGGGTTTGATAAGAAGAGGAAAATGGAATTCAAAGGAAAGTTTAAAGAGCATAGTAAAAGGAATATGAGCTTTCCCTTATGATCAAATTGTGAAAAAAAAACATAGAGGGAGTTGTATTAAAGGGACAAGTAAATGTTTCAAATGTGGAAAGGAAGGTCATCGGGCATTTGAATACTGCAATGATGGGAAGAAGATGTATAGTGATGTGAACAAAGTAAATGCTACACAGAGTGCACCTCCTACACTTCTATGTTACAAGTGCATGGAGATGGGTCATTATGCCAATCAATTCCCAAATCCAAGGGTTGATGATGATGGTTGACATCAACAAACTCTAAGGCTAAAGACAATGGAAAGTCACATGCAATTTCTATCAGCGATGTGGAGTACGATAACGAAGTGGTGAAAGATACACTTACCATCCACTCTAAAGTAGCAAATGTTTTATTTGATTATCGATCGAACCAATCCATTATTTATGAAGAATTTTCTAAGTCTATCACCTTATTACATCAGCAATTAGATTTTGAGTTAGCTGTGACAACCCCTAATGGAATAACCGTCGCATAAAAAGTTTGTAATTCTTCTCCGCTTGAAGTTTGTGGGAAAGTGATTCCTACAGATCTTCTGATCCTCCCTATAGTGGAATTTGATGAGATTCTTGGCATGTATTGTATTTCTCTAAATGGAGATTATATCAATTTCCAAAGAAGGGAAGTCACATTTCATATTCCAGATCAATCGTTGATCGTCTATCGATGCAAGGATGAACAAAACCTTCCAGTGAAAATTTCTTCCATCTTATGGGTCTTGATTCAACTAAATGAAGTTTATTTATCTCAAATGGTTGTTGAGAAACTCAGGGTTTAGAATATGCCCATTGTATGGGAGTTTTATGATGTCTTTCTGGAGGAATTTCCGAGTCTTCCACCAAATCATGAAGTTAAGTTTTCAATAGAACTCATAACAGGTGCTTTACCTATTTCAAAGACACCTTATAGAATGGACCCAATTGAGTTACAGGAATTGAAGAAGCAACTCCAAGAGAATCTTGATAAGTGCTTCATACGCCCTAGTGCGTCGCCTTGGGGAGCACCTATTCTGTTTGATAAAAAGAATTATGGATCAATGAGACTTTGCATTGATTATCGAGAACGTAACAAGATCACTATCAAGAAAAAATATCATCTCCCTGGTATTGATGACTTATTTGACCAACTACGTGGAGCTCAATAATTTTCAAAGATTGATCTTCATTCAGGGTATCATCAATTAAGGGTCAAAAGGGAGGATATACCGAAGATGACTTTCCGTACAAGGTATGGACACTATGAATTTATAGTGATGCCATTTGGTATTACTAATTCCCCTGCTATATTCATGGATCTTATGAATAGAGTGTTTAGAGACTATCTTGATCAGTTTGTGGTAGTCTTTATAGACGATATTCTTGTATATTCAAAGAGCAAGTAAGAACATAAAGATCACTTTAGAATTATTTTGAAGACCCTGAGAAAGGAGATTCTTTATGAAAAATTTTTCAAGTGTAAATTTTGGCTTCAAAAAGTTCCATTTTGGGTCACATAATCTCAAAAGATGGGATATCTGTAGATCCATCAAAGATAGAGGTTATCGAAAGATGGTCGAGACCAACAACAGTAACTGAGATCTGATATTTTCTTGGCTTGGCTGGATATTATCAACATTTTGTGAAAGATTTTTCACGATTATATAATCCACTCACCAGGTTGACTCGGAAAGAAGTTAAGTTTGTTTGGACAGGGGAATGTGAAGAGAATTTCAAGGAGTTGAAAAGAAGGTTATCCAGTGCACCTGTGCTCACACTGCCTTGTAGTGGAGAAAGGTTTGTGATCTACAGTGATGCATCCAAGAAGGGATTGGGGTGTGTTCTTATGAAAAATGATATCATGATAGCTTATGCCTCACGACAGTTGAAAATTCATTAACAAATTTACCCAACTCATGATTTGGGGTTAGCTGCGGTAATCATTGCATTAATGATTTGGAGGCGTTATATTTATGGATAAATGTGTGACATTGATACGGATCATAAATGTTTAAAGTATATTTTCAAACAAAAGGACCTGAATATGCGCCAAAGAAGATGGTTAGAGCTGATTAAGGATTACGACCGCTCAATTCAATACAACCCTGGGAAAGCAAACAAGGTGGCAGATGCATTAAGATGACAAGACCATGCCAATTTATCCATGATAAGGATCACAAAAATCCAATATGTATGGATTTACAAAGGATGGATCTTGGAATTATAATGGACGGGGTAAAATTGTATCTTTCTAAAATGAATGTTCAACCATCTATACATGTGATGATTAAAGAGGCATAGAAAGAATATGTAGAGTTAAAAAACAATGTGATAAATGTTCCTTAATTCAACCTTGATTGTGATGGGATAATAAAGTTCAGGAATCGGGTTTGTGTTCCTCCCATCCCTGAATTAAAGGAGGAGCTTCCGGATGAGGCTCATAGTTTTTTATTCTCTATTCATCCTGGAATCACGAAGATGTATAGGGACCTAAAAGAGTACTTTTGGTGGGATGGCATGAAAAGAGATGTTTCTGAATATGTCTCTCGATGCTTGGTCTCTCAGCAAGTTAAAGCACATAGATAGAAGTCTAAGGGGATGTTACAACCATTACCCATACCCGAATGGAAATGGGAAAACATCACTATGGACTTTGTCACCGGACTTCCTAAAACATCCAAAGGCAATAATGTTATTTGGGTTATAATTGATTGTCTTACAAAGTATGCACAATTTATTTCTATTAGAGAGGATTTATCTATAGATCATCTTTCCATGATATATGTAAAGGAAGTAGTAACATTGCATGGAGTACCACTTTCCCTTATGTCTAATCAGGATCCGAGATTTACTTCGATGTTCTGGAGAAGTCTTCAGCATACTCTGGATACATAGTTGAGTTTCATCACTGCTTATCATCATTAGACAGATGGTAAGTCTTAGAGGACAATTCAAACTCTAGAAGATATGTTGAGACCTTGCTCTATGGATTTCAAAGGTGGCTGGGATCAACACCTACCTTTGGTGGAATTTTATTATAATAATATCATTCACTCCAGTATTCAGATGGCTCCTTATGAAGATCTCTATGGAAAGAAATGTAGGACCCCAACATTCTTGGATGAATTTGGGGAAAGAAAGATATTAGGACCTGATCTGGTTGATGAGATGGTAGAAAAGGTACGATCTATTCAACAACACATAAGAGCATCTCAGAGTCGACAAAAAAGTTATGCTGACAACCGAAGAAAAAACTTAGAGTTTGAAGTTGGTGATAAAGTGTTCTAATGAATATCTCCTTGGAAGAGAGTAATGAGATTTGGAAAGAAGGAAAAGCTGATCCCTAGGTATATCGGTCATTTCGAAATATTGGATCGTGTTGGGAAGGTAGCTTACCAATTGGCACTTCCACCGAATCTCTCTCAAGTTCACGATGTGTTCCATGTATCTCTCCTGAGATAGTATAGACCTGATCCTTCACATGTACTCAGCTCAGAAGTTGTACCAATGGAACAAGATCTTTCTTATGAAGAATAGCCGATAGAGATTCTCGATCACAGAGAAAAAGTCCTACGGAACAAGACCACTTGCTTGGTGAATGTTATATGGAGGAACCACCAATTAGAAGAAGCTACATGGGAGCTTGAGGATATGTTGAGGGAGAGGTATCCTCATCTGTTTGTTACAAGTGAAGAATTTCAAGGGTGAAATTCATTTTAAGGGGGTTAGAATGTAACACCCGAGACATTTATAAGAAATATTTTGTTTTCCTATTTTATATAAATGATCAATAGAATATTTCACTACACACAACACTAGCTTGTCTTGCTTTACACTCAATCACGACCTTCATTAATAGCTTGTGTCGTACGTAATACCGAGTTTCACTAAATAATGATATGCTATTAATATATTATTAAAACTAACGGTTATGAATAGTAATAACCATTTTTTGAAATTTATTAAATTTTAATTTTCAAAATGGACCTTGTTTTTGGATTCGGAATATCGAAATTACACTAGTGTGAATTTTTGGTATTTTTTTGGAAACATTCAATTTTTGATGAATAGTGAAAACACTGGGTTACTATTTAAAAACCAACTGTTTATTTAAATAATTATTTATTTTATTTAAATTTATTTTAGGTCAAAATTGATAGATAATACCTATATAAGTTCAATATAATTCATTGGAGTAATTTTATAATAATTTTAGATATATAAAAATTTTATTGAACTTTTCACCGTCTTTTACCCACCTCCTAGGAGAATTTGCAAATTTACATAAAATATAATCTTACCACTTATGTGAGTGGAATTTTGAAAATCTGAGACACACGGTTAATATCAAGTTCTAAAATGTGGTTCAATGAGATCAAAATAATTTTTGGTGAATAGTATCTTTTTAATTTTTTTACCATGGTTAAAAGTAAACAGAGTAACTAAGGGTAAAAATGATATTATTATTACCCTAAAACACGTCGTAATTCTATTGGATAAGTATAATTCGACCAAAAACAACCTTAGGAATAATATATTACCATTTAGGCCCACATGGATTAGATTAGGACATTTATTATTAATTTATTTAAAGAAGGGTTAAAATAGTTAAAATCAAAGTTTAATAAGTAAATCATTTTTAATATAGGGGTATATATAAGATAAATTAGACTATAAATATTCATTAGAAATATAAAACTATTTCCTACATAATGGTGTTTTATTTGTAATTTTTAGACAATAAATAATTTAATTTATTTATGACTCAATTATGATGTAGTAATTATCTTATTAATGAAATATTGACAGAATTGATGTTATAAATACCCAAATAAATGAAATTTGAGACTTTTTATGAATTCAAATAATTTACTATGTTAATATGTCATTTTAGTATTGATTTAATTAACTTTTTTTGAACTAATAATTCTGTTAATATTTTCACAAAAATCAATTACCAAATTGTGTCAAAATTGACATAAAATAGTTTTTAAAAAAAATATTATATTATTAATTATTATTTTACTCCTAAAAATACATGGTTCGTCCAAATGACTTAGATAAGGTTATATATATTAATAATAAACAACTTGGGGTTCTTTTGTCTTGTTATAGTAAGTTTATTAACCATATAGTGTAACAAAACAAAAAGACACGATAAAAGTTAAATTATTTAATTTAAAGTTTAATATAAATGATAATGTTAAAATTGAAACCTAAACTTTTCTAAATTATATTGGATGAGAGTATTTAGACCCATATCCACTTTATCTTATAAATAAATAAATTTGGAGCTATTTAAAAATGAATATGGCTTTACAATAAAATAATATGATTAGTTTTCCAATATGTGCCCCTCTCCTTCCTTATAAAAGGGCACATCCTCCCTCACTTCCTCACACCACTTTGAGCCTTCAAGATCAGCCAACCCCAGCCAATTTCTCCTATAAACTTCTCTAAAAACATCCTAGAGGTCCCGGTCTTCTTCAAAGGCCAATTTTTGTGCCTAACATGAGGTCTCAAAGAAGAGCTTCAAGGAAGAGGTAATGTCCGTTACCGATTCTCTCAAATTTATTTCTTCTTCCAATTCTTCTTATTTAGTTGTTTAATTATGAATTAATAACATCAGTATAAATCATATACTGATATTTTATTATATGTATGAAACAACCCTATTTCACCATCTATCTATCCTACGGAAAATGAAATCACCGCGCATGCGTACATACGGAATACCATCTCCACACCGTGGTGTAATCTATTTTCCACCACCACCATACTTGGAAGGGTATAATGGTGTAATGAATGAATATATATGATTATTGAAAATTTATATTGATTCCTAATTAGTATACTTACACTCCAATACAATTCCACGATCATGGGAACGATATCATCGCTCGTGCGTACGTACGGAATACCGTCTCCATGATGTGATGCGACTCGTAATACATGATTTTAATTGAATAATGATTACATAAATGAATTGAGTGAATACATATGATATATATTACACTAATACCATTCTGGAAATGAGGTATCTATAACCTAAAAAGAAGAATAAGAATTTATTCGACAATACACGCATAAGAACAAATAGTAATAAACACCTGAATAAAAAGTAACAATGAAATATTACTAATAATATGCTAAGAATATGACCATATATGATATAATAACAATTTGTATGATTTTGGAATAAGTCAATGAAATTATTTAAATCATTATACGGGAGGTTCTGACACTTACGAAGCAAATCAGACCTACATTAAGGGAAATATCACAATCTCATTTTTATCTGAGACTGTTTATATTTTGGAATTTACTGGGGTGTATTTTATCATCCACATCCATGTTTCCTCAATCTGTGATATTATTTCCATCCACCTACAATTTTTTAAATCCAATTTTACCCCTTGTTTAGTTTTTAGTAAATGATATGAAAGGAATCATTTGTCGTATTTCGTACGAGGTACTTTTTGACTTTTCCGACAAAAGTACGAGAAGAATTTTTTTTAACTTATACAGCATGAATGGATTTTTAAAACATTATTACCAAGAAGAATCCTTTATAAGTTTTCATGTTTACTTTTAATCAACTTCTTTTAGTTTAGAATTTTATGACATGTTAAGAAAGGAAAAGCGTTTTTGAAGTAGAAAGGATATTTTCCTCAAGAATGGAGTTCATGAGTTTTATCAATATTATTTTCCATCTAAGATAATAAAGGGTTCTATTTCTATCCCTTTTATTACATTGATTTGATTATGTTGTGCTGGAATTATTTTTATGAATTCCTTTATCTTCTATGAATTTTTTTATGATGTCGCGATGTTTAAGAATCCCATTCTTATTACATGGGTTATACTATGATGTATGGTTTATGATTTTGTGGCACACATAATAATGATATCATTATGAGATGGGTGGGACCTATATATGCCTCCAATGCATTGGTTAAAGATTTTAAATCTCATGAGATAGACATGGCTGGAACGATATGTTAAACCAGTTCAGTGAAACAGGACTGAAACGAGGAATGAACTCGGTTTAGAAATGGACTTTCTCCACTAAGATAGTCTTGGAAATGAGTCTTGAATAATAAGAAATGATTCTCTATGATTATGTGTGTATGCCACAATGTTCCATGTTTTAAGTTATGATTATTGTGATTACATTTCACTACCATCATTTATCCCATGTTATGAAATTATGATCTCTTTTGCAGGGTAAGATTTCCAAAATGTTATGTTCTTATGAATATGATGTGATTGATATTTCCATTGTTTACCCTTACTGAGCATTTGAGCTCTCCCTTTTGCATGTTTTCTTTCCCCAGGTCATGAAGAAGGTTATTAAGTAAGATATTCCAAAAGGGACTATAAATATTATGAAATAAATGGGTGACAATGTAGATGCTTTATGAACCAGTTGTTTATGTTTCCCAGTTTCTAATGACACTATACCTATATGGTCCTTTCATGGTTTTGTTATATGTTGTAATAAGTGCACTTCAATTTTGAAGTACTAACAATGTATGTAAAGTATGGGTCGTTATGAGGATGAACTAATAATCCATTATAAATAGTTTCTTCACGAGAATCCTCCAACATTCAAGGGATAAAATTTTATTAATTAGTCTTAGGAATGGATTATCATGATTGATTTTTTAGGCTCTTGAAGACTCCAGGTGAAATCAAGATAAATTTGGACATCTTATTCTTAGAAGGACAAAAGAAGGAGATGGTGGGACACTATAGTGATGGGGAATTAACATGAAGGATTTGACTAGAAATACATAATTTCTATTTTTATCAACCCATTTAATCAAGAGTAAATGATATTATCCAAGGATACAATTATTTTTGAACTTCAGCAGGTGGGCAGGACAATGAAAAATTATCCATATCTTCATGTATAGATAATGTAACTTGCAAATGAGGTAGTATAAAATGACAAAAAGAAGAATCAATAGTTTGAGTTAGGACTTCGACATGATATTTATTATTAGGTTATCTTGATAAAGCTATCTTCTTATGATAATGTGTTGGATAGTGTGTTGATGGTTGAAATTAATCTTGCTAGAAATTCATGGAAATCCGGAGTTTCATTCTCTCAAAATAGAAGCATGGGTTCCATTAGAAGAAATTTTAAACATGATGATTTAAATGTTTGTTCTTGATAGAAGGGTCATTTTAGACCTTCTATAATGAATATAAAATTTCATATGAAATTCATTATTAGTGTCAAAATTCATGGAGTTCAAAGAGGGGTTTCACTGAGAAACCTATGAATTTTGGCTCCTATGGAAGCTCAGATCACTTAAAGAGGATCTTCCTTATATTATCTACTCTTGGTAGTTCCACGTGATCATGAAAAAAATTTATAACTTTTGGTAAATAAGATTATTTAGGGAAAAAGTGTTCCATCCAAAGGAATTTGTAATAATGTTCCATCACGCATTAGAAGATTCTCCAAAGGAAGCAGATATGGGTCCAGTGACTATGAGATGTACCATGACTATAGCTTTGGAATTAGTGATTGGTCTATTTGATACATGTTAATATGATTATTTTATTTCAACCCATATTTTAAATCTACTAAATCTTGTTATAGTTATTTTTCTTTAATACATGGATATTATTACTTGACATGGTATGAAGAGAGAGAAGGATCTCAATTTTCCTACTTTTGAATTATCTCTATTAGATGTCGATCATTCTTTGAATTTTTTTATTGTCAACATGAAACCAATTTATGGCATATTAAGGATGTATTTTCCTATTTCTCTTAAATCCCAAATTGATTTGTATATTCAATGGCTCTCACGTACTACACTTAATGGTGTATAGTTGCCAGTCAAGTAGAATGGTACCCACAGTTATGTAGGGAAAAAACATCATATCCAAAGTATGGGAAAGTGATTTGTGCATTTACCATTGATATGGAGTGGTATCATTTAAGTTGTTATCTCTCTCCACTTGTCATTGAGTTTCTGGATGTGTTTCATTATAGCATATTTTTTTCCAAAAGTAAGTAAGGTGGTATTCTCTATCGATTTGGTTCTTGGTAATAAACCATTTTATATTCCCTCTTATCACATGGCTGGAGTTAAAATAATATAGTTAAACAATCATTCATATGATATTCAATATAATGGATTTTTAAACCCTATTGTTTCACCATGGTCATAAATAGTTCTCGCTTCTAAGAAAGATGATGCATTTCTTCACCTATGTGCTGATTATTGAAAACTCAATAGAGTCACGATAAAGAAAATGTATCAGTTACCATAGATATATAGTCTGTTTGATTATTTGAAAGGAAAATGTTTTTTAAAGTCTAATCATTTATATGGATACCAATAATTGAGAATAATGTAATCTGACATTCAGAAAACTGACATTTAGAGTAGTTACGTCCATTATGAAGACCTTGTTATACCGTAGGGTCTAACTAATTATTATGTAATATTTAGGGATTTAATGAATATGATTTTATATTGTATCTTGATACCTTCATGGTATTTTTTGTGGATTCCGTCCCTATTTACTCTATGTATGATTATAATCATCTGCATCATCTGAGAGCATTTCTATGTTTTCTATGAAATCTCTGAATTTTTTCTAGGATAACAAAATATTATTTCTGGATTTAGGAAGTGAAATTCATGGGACAATCAGTGTAACAAGATGGGATATGAGGTTATATTTAGAACATAGAGGATATTATGATATGGGAACAACCATATTTTATTTTGAGATTCAATGCTTATTAGGTCTAACAGGGTACTATCACTGTTATTATATTACTTCCAATGTTGTATTTTCATATGAATACTCTAACTCATAAAGGATTAATGTATCCTTGGGATGAATAATGTCAGAGTTATTTTGTTCATCTATAATTTCTTTTGACAAATACACCAGTGTTAACTCTTCTTGAGGCCAGGTTGGGGTATGTTGTATTATGTGGTGAATTAGGTTCAGGTTTTAGTTGCGTTATTATCGATGGTGGTCATGGTGTTTCTTATATCTCTTGTAAAATTAGGTAACACAAGAAGAATTATCTATCCCAAAACCTTGAACATGAATCTATTTTGATTTATCTTAACATTTGGTTGAATTACCTTTATTGACAAATGTTTACCATGTTTTCAGACCAAAAGATCCTGAGTATTGTCTTCTCTAAAAAATATACGAATATATGGTAGAGGAATTTGGTTTAATACCTATAGTATTTAAATTTAAATATTTCCATTACCCTAAGGAATGAGACTCTCACTAAAGATGGTTTTATATGGAATAATCTAACCCATGTAGTGAAAGAATCATAAAAAGAGTTGAACTTGATGGATCTCTTTGCAAAATTACATTTTGAATGCCAAGATTCTGGGGAGATGGTTTCATTAGAATGTGTTCAGTTGAAATCATCTATAATTAAAATGATTACTCTGGATCAGTAGCTTTATTATGAGTTCTTTAGAATTATAGACTCTATTGATGGTAGGGATACCATTTTTGATTGGTCATTATCCAAAGAGGAAATTAAATGCTCTCAGAATAACGTATATGTAGTTACTGGAAAGGAATGCTATGATGGGGGATTTACATGCTTCCCAGTGGGTTGTTCACCCATAAACCAGAAAAATTTTCATTGACATGTAGATGATATTTTGGTGGCCAGATATGTGATGGATCATTGTAGAATGTTTCTCTTATTACTATACATACTAAATGGTAATGGATTAGAAATAGAAACCATCTAGTATTTTTAGCAACTTTTTGTCCCAACATGGAAGTGGTATGAGATCTATATAGACTTTTTGGCTGGGTTTCTTTATACCCAGAGAAATAATAATTCAATATGGTGTTTGATTAAATTACTGACAATGTCATCTCACATTATACAAATCCATGATACAACCAATATTTGTGGTTTAATATGTATCTATGTGAATGATATTTTTCATTTTCATATATTTTCATATGCTATAGTTTCTCATTGGGATAGTCGGTTGGATTCTAACATTTGGAGAGGCATTTAGGAATTTCTTGGACCTAAAATTCATTTGAGTATGAAATTACATATGTAATCAGATATTCAGAAATAATGTGTAATACATACTCTTGGGGATAATATTTTCTTCTATATTCTAATATTTGTTGTAGAATGGGATGATCATCTTAGGATGGTTGTCATTTTTATTATAATAGTTACCAGTCTTTAATCAGAATGGATAATTTTTTTGCCCTGTATGGACTGCCTTGAAAATATATTTTATATCTGTTTGAGATTGGGTAATGTTCTTTGGTTCTTCCAATAATGGTTCAATAAGTGAACACATATATTCTGTTGATTCTTTAGAGAGTGTTGAAAACATAATGATAGTATAATTCATTTGTAGACCATTGTCACAACCCATTGGAAATATAATTGTTGGCCTAGTTGTTATTGAATTTTTCACCTCAAATGGGTTATCGATGGATTGTGAGGCATGAGAAACATGATCATTTCTTTTTGGGATCTTTTGAGGTTGCTGAGAAGGTTGGAATATTTTATTACCATATAGAGAATACACTAAATATTTAGTACCCTGGTTTCTAGTATGTAACACATACATGATGATTTTTAGGTAATGGTTAATTTTGGGATATTTTGGTAAATATTAAATAAGTATTTTTGGCTAAACTAGATGAGCACAGGCTGCAAACGGTTTGTCTAAACTGTACGAATATCCTAGAAAAAACAATGCGTAGTTACTGTTTTTGATAAAGGTTCTTTAACACAGTTTGAGAATGGTTAGAGAAAATGTCTGAGGTGGCCATGTCGGGGATTCCGTATGGATGTAGATAATACATGATTAGCACACAGTTTTTCTAACCGTGAATACTAACCATGTGTTGGGTAAGGTGAGATCTTATTTTTTAAAATATTACTCGTTTTTTCTCCTACTTGAATGTTTATTATCCAATATTCTCATTTTTGAACCTAAAAGGTCCTAACTCAATATTTCCCTCCATTGAAAACTGGGTAACCTATCCCAAGTGTTTTTGAACTGATTTGGAGCCCTCCCATGGTGTTTTCAAGCCTGATTCTCACAATAAGTGAAGTTATTCATCGTTTTTGTCTTGTTTCACAGGTCTACATAGATATAAATCGCCTATCCTATTTAAAATTCATATATGCACTTTTTATAAGTATAAATATATTGGGGGATTCCAAATATTATGATATTTGGGTTATTTGATGGTATAAGAATAGAAATATGTTTATTTTTGGGGAGTTTCAACTCGATTGCATGAGAATTCCTCATATGTCATTGGTTTTCGTCCAAACATTCGAGGTATGTGGCTTCTATAAGAAATAATCTTGATATAATTGATTTTATTAGTTTAAAAATTGTTATTTTGAATGTAATGTATTGTGAGAATCATGGGATAAATCATCTATATTAATGATTCATTATTTTTGGTTAAATTGCATGATCTTTGTGAATTTTTTGGGCCAAGTGATTATTTTTATTGAATATAAAATGGTGATTTTAAATTATGGATTTTTTAGATTTTCTATGTGATATGGTAGAAAAGGGTTTACAATAAAAATGTTATTTTATTGAAATAGTGTTTCATTGAAATGTTTTTAATGGAAATGGTTTTCAATAAAAGTATTTTTGGAAAGGGTTTCTTGGAATAATCCATGGGGAACCTTAGAGTTTGTGTAAATGGTGTATTTATAGGGCATGGTTGAAATATAAATTTTTTTTTAGTTAAAAAGGTCAAATGGAATGTGGGATATAATTATATTGTGATGACTTGGTACATCGATGAGAAACCGCTCATGAGTATGGAACTATCATCATGTTTCATGCATGGCTAGTTGTGTGGATGTGTGGAATGGATTTGGTATAACAAAGAAATATTGGGAAATTATTTTAAATATTTGTTTAGTATTTTTATTGAATAAAACATTTTGGGAAAATTTATTTTAATTACACATGTTTTATTTTTGTTATAAATTATTTTGGATAATTATTTATATATATTTATAATATGTTTTGATAATGTGTTTTAGGAAAATGTTGCGAACCCATCTATCCGAATGGCGTGAGTGTGGAAGTCATTGGAGAAAATCTACTATGTGTTATACTCACCCCAACTTTATAAATTTGGTGATTTTGAAGATTATATCTTGCGGTAAATACTCAAAGGTAATATATCATGTGTTTTTAGAAACACCTTATGACAAATGAGATGTTCAGTGATTGTGGAGTTTATAGCTTATGGAGCATAGAGTCTTATGGTCTTTTCAGAGTCTTTAGTATTTCTTCCACAATTTCATTTGATAATTTTTTTATTCCTTTGTTTCAACCATTGGAGTGTTTTTGATATGAATAAAGTAACTATATTATCTTGCTTTTGTTCATGCATCATTTAGTGAATGGTTTGGTTATGGTTTTTCGGTTTAGTGGTTTATTTCTTAAAGGCTAAATCATCCGAAATTTGTTTTAAAAACCCTTCAATATTTATTTCCAGAATTTGGTATCTTGTTAATGTCTCTTAAGTCCATGTATTGAATCATTTTACTCTCAATCTAATGAGATTTAGCTGGTCATTACAAATTGTTTCATCCTGTTTGGTCCATTCCCAACAAGTAGTTTTCTGTTTCATGGGGTTGGAGTTGATTCATAGTTATCTATTAATTGGGTTGTGTTCTTATAAAGGAGTAGGATTGTTGAAATTTGAAATATATAGAATAAAATTTTGTATCTAACCCATTTATGTTGAACTTCACATTACTCGTGAGTTCGGTACGTAAGGGTTTTAGAGACACTTATAGGATTTCAAAATATCATTTTCATGGTTCTGTCTTGTGATACTAGCATGAAATGAATTATAGAGGAATGAATGCCCCCTAGGTTTTCATATTTCATTTGGAGTAATGATTTATTATTTTTGAGAACATGTAAATGTTTCAAAAAAAATATAAATTCTTTTCAAATGAATGACTATGAAAAATGTCATGATTGATGTATTTTGTAAAAGGGTAGATTCTCAAAATAATGAATTGTTTCTTAAAAATGTTTGAATGTGGAAAAGGTTTTTTTTAGAATTCAATGATGTGATATTTTATGTGATAGAATATTAAATGTTAAGAAATCAGTTTTTAGAGAGTGAGACTTGCCGAGTTGCTATTGTTTAGAAAATGGCACCATGTTGGCAACATAGAAACTAACTAAAAGGGGAGACGAAGAACATGGTTTCAAACGAACCACAGGTGAACCAAGAGAATGTTCAAAGTATTTTTCCTACATTTCAAGCTATAGATACGAGGAACTAAAGGGATGATCCAATACATGTAGATCATTCCATCCTATTCATTATGTAGAATTCACCAATCTTCTAGGGAGATTCTAAACCTTAAAATGTAGATGTGTGGAAGAATAGGATGAATCATATATATTGAATTTCATTATCACACCATCAAAGTTGAATGTAAATATTTTGACTTATATACTTGAGGATCTTTCATGCCAATGCTGGGAAATAGTGTGGCTTTCTAAATGGGATCAAGGAATTACATGGGAGAATTATGAAGAATTGTATAACAAACAATTCTTTTTTTCACACATTCAAGATGCAGAGGACGATGAAATTCTTATTTCTAATGCCTGAAAATATCCCTTTCACCGAGTATGCTACTAAATTCATGATTTTAGTATGATTTTTACCAGAAGTTGTATCTAGTGTATCCCTGAAGGCACAAATCCTTGAATCAGGGATAAGGAAGGGAATTTGATCGAATATTGTGGTGATATGTTATATAGATTACACATAGATGGTGTGTAATGATGTGGTGGTTTAGTGAGACCTATCATGAGTTATAGACATAGGAAGTATGGTGATACCTATTGGAAGTTTTGGAAACTTGAATGCTGGGAGAAAGTGGAAGAGCGACACCTATTTCCAATGCGGGAGTGGAACTAAAAATCATACAACTAGATTAGTAAATCTTTATCCCTGACCCAAGAGTAAAGAGAGTTATTTTTAATATTGTTCTCTTTACCACATGAAGTGAAAATGTACATCAAAACCATGTGCATTTCATAAATGAAACAAGATCAGAAATCGCAAAAGTTTTTTTCGTAGTTCTCCAACATCAAGTGCTCAAAAAACGTCCCATATCTCTCAAGCATCATATGCTTCGACTAGATGATGTTAGTATAATCAGTATTGTTAGTAGGAAAGAGCTATACATGGTGATTCTCCAAATTCCATGACTCCTTAATAAGAGAAATCATTATAAGGAAACCAAAAACAGATTATAATAAAGAAGATATTGTATGGATCAGAGTAGATGATTTTGGATGATCATGAATGAACTTCCATGGTGATAAGTATTATTATTTTGAATTAAACCATTATGAAAGTGTTTTTACACTATTGCATCAAATTCCTTTTTTTTCTACTTATATTATTGACCTACAACGATGAAAATTGGAAATTATGTCTTCTGTGTTAAAACTGCAAACTCCTGTCAGTGAAAGAGAAGGTAATGCGTTAGTGTGTAGAACAGGAGCTATAACAATTTATGGAGCTAATATGAAATGGGACTTCTCAATGTTGGATATGGATGGACTGAAAATGATCCAAGATAGAATCGACTGTTATAGGAGGATAGTTAGTTTAATGACTGAGGATGGAGTCAGGAATCTCTTCAAAGGAGAGTAGATTGTAATGAATGGTGCATCGAGATTGTTGGTATGAATGGTGGGAAATATATATTATCATTTGGTCGTGATGGACTAATCATCAATGGGAGAGATAAAAGAAGATAGTTTTCTAGCAGTTCTGGATCAATTTCTTGATGTCTTTCCCGAGAACATCTTAGTGTTACAACCTCTAAGGGATGTGGAGCTTAAGATTGATCTATTTAAGGGACTAGTACTTTTTCAATTCCATTTTATTGGATGATAGAAAAAGAGTTAGGGGAAATAAAAATGAAATTAGAGGATCTATAAAGAAAAGGTTTTATTCAGACAGGTACATCTCTTTGGGAATCATTAGTCTGGTTTGTGAAGAAAAAAATAAAGAACTCCTAGGATGTGTTTGGATTGTTGTAAGCTTAAAAAGCTACCATAATGAATTTTTATCCACATCCACACATTGATGATATGTTTGTTAAATTTTGGGGATATCAGTGGATCTTGAAAATTTATTTTTATTTAAAATATCATCAATTTCATGTTTAGAAGAATGATATATAAAAGGGAGCTTCCAGAAGTAGATTTGGCACTATGAATATATAGTCATTTCTTTGGTCTTACAAATTCACAATATTTATTTTTTGCATTGATTGTTTGTATATCTTAGAGATATCAAGATTCTTTTGTTCATTTGTTTGAAGATGAAATATTGGTGTATTTTAGGACAAGGGATGAGCATGAGAAACACTTGAGAATAGTGTTGGGAATCTTTAATGATTATCCTTTGGATGCCAAATTTTCAAGATATGATTTTTGGATACAAGAACTATGCATTCTTGTCCATTTAATTTCTAAAATGGGTGTTTTAGTGGATCTAGAGAAGATAGATGTTGTTATCTCATGGAAAACACCAAATAATGTCTTTGAGAAATGAATTTTTCATTATTTAGATAGCCACTGACGACTCTTGGTGTTTGACTTATCATGACAAGCCTCGCCAATGACTGCTTTTAAAAAGTTGAATGTTCCATTACTATGGACTGAATAGTTCCATAAATCCTTCCATGAGAAGAATGTTTGTCTTACATCAGCACCTATCTAGATTTTTGCAGAATCCAGACATGGGCATGTGCTGTTTTGTGATTCTTTGGGATCCGGGTTGAGTTGTGATCTCATGCAAGGAGACGATGTGGTGTCATATATTTCAAGAAGATTAGGGTACATCATAATAATTTCCCAAACACAATTTACAGTTAGGATCAGTCATTCGTGATTTGAAGAATTAGATACATTATCTCTTTAGTGATAAATTCACTGTGTTTAAGGATCATAAAATCGTGAAACACTTTTTCTCACTATGGGATTTGAATCTAAGGCAAAGGAGACGGATGTAGTCTCACAAAATGTTTGACAAGGACTGGATGTATACACCATTAAAAGGTAATTTAGTCGAATCTGAATTAAACATAATTTCATATGCTTAGTTGGTGAATAAAGCTTTCGATGAATGTAGTTTATTTTGGTCCTAAAAGACATGAATGTTGAATGTAAAGACGAAGGTGATTTTGTTGTTTTCATTTCATCTATGCTTGTTTCTTATTTGGTACATATTGACAATGAGGCAGAAGCATCTGATGGAGAATTCCTTTTTATTAGTTCTAAACTATATTGTGGGGAGACCATTGGGGGGGTGGAAACATGATGGGAAGATCGCTTTCCCTTAGCGGGGTTCTCAAAAATTAACATCTATTAAGCTTTGATATGTATGGATCTGTTTGAAGCATTGTATGGAAATTCTTATCGTCCTCAAATATGCTCGGTCTAAAAAGGGGAGACTTCACTAGTCGGGCATAGACATTCCCAAAAAACTTGTGAGAAGATTCAGTTGATCAGAAATAGGATGGATATGGCTCAGAGTCATTATAAATTTTATGTGGATCATCAAAAAAGACTATTTTCATTCATAGTGAGTGATCATCTATTCTTGAGAATCTATTAAAGGCTTGGAAATCATCGTTTTAGGAAATATGTAATGTTATCTCTTTGATACATTGGACCTTTTGAGATATTAGAATAGGTTGGAGACGTGGAATATCAGTTGGAATTACCACCATGGTTATGTTCGTTGCATAAGGTTTTCCACATATCTCAATTGAAGAAGTATCTTCCTAATCTTGACCATGTGATAATATGGGATCATGTTAACCTATATCCAGATGCATTAATGGTACATATCTCGATACATATTTTGGATAGGGAATGGATAGTATTGAATGCAAAAAAAATTGTTCTATTGCGGTTTTTATGGAAATAAGGTCATATTGAAGATGTGGCTTGGGAACACGAGAATAAATTGAAAGAGCTATTTCAAGAAATCATTTAGAGCAGCGAGGGATTTCTACTTTCTGATGAAAGAAAGGCAAATGGTGGGAAGAAATTTGTACACATGTACTTAACCCTTTATTTATTATTTTTACATAAGAGTGAATATTGGGATGTTTTAGTAAGCTTTCTATATGTTTTTGGGGATAAATTAGATGTGAACGGTTTGTCTAAACCGGGGATATATTGACAGAGAAACCATGAAAAGTATCAATTTTGAGGTAGTATAACTGGAAACGTTTGAGAACTGTAATGGAGACCATGTGAGGAGTTCGTGTTAGGATTTCCTTAAGGAAGTATCTAACTCACAGTTATCACACAATTTGTCTAACCGTGCAGACTAACCACGTGTCGGGAATAGTAAGATCCTATATTTAGGATCATAATATTTGTTTCTCTTAGTTGTTGGGTTTTGATCCTAAAAAGACATAATTAGATATTTATTTCCATTTATGCCCGGGGAACCATTCCAAATAATTTGGTAACCAATATGGATCCCTCCCTTGGTGTTTTAAGCCCAATTATTATGGTAAGTGACATTCTTGAATGTTGTTGTCTTGATTCATAGATATACATAGATCTAACACTCATATCATATTTATTTTTCAAATCTATGCCTATTATGGTCAAATCAATGTTGGTAGATTCTAAATATTATGAGATTTGGGTTCGTTTATTGTAGAATAAGAGATCAAAGGCTGTTATAGGGGTGTTTCCACCCAACTGTGTGAGAATTCTTCATCTATTTTCAGTTTTCATAAAATAACATAGTGGTAGGTGTCTTCTATCTCAACTCTTATTGGTATAATCAATTCAACATTTTTCAAATTGGTTTATTCGATTGGAATTGATTATGAAAATCATGTAATAAATCTTATCTAGTGATGATTTTTGGTTTTCAGTGATATTTTTTTATCTTGGTGAATTGTGGTGCAATGTGATTTAGTTTCATAAATTTAAAATAGTGATATTAAATTATGTATTTTCTATAATTTATATATTTTTTGATTTAAATGGTATTTCAAGAAAAATTTGATTTATTTAAATGTTTTTTGCATTGAAATTATTTTGATTGAAGTGGTTTTCAACAAGAATGTGTTTTTACATAAAGGGTATTTTTGGAATGATCCTTGGGCATAATAGGTGTGTTTGTGTTCATGTTGTATTTATGGGGCTTGGTTTAAATATGACCTGGGGCTTAGTTCCAAAGGTTAAATGATAGATGGGATATAATTACCCTGTGACAAATTGGTAGATCAATGAGAAACCGCTCATGAGTATAAAATCAACATCGCGTAGCATGTAGAGATAGTTGTGTGGATGTGTGGAATGGACTAGTGATGCCAAAGAAATATTGATAAATGTTTTTAAAGCATTGTTTAATTATTTTTCTGGAAATATAAATTTCTGAAAAATTGGTTTCAATTTCAATTGTATGCTTTTGGTTATAAATGGTTTTGGAATCTTGTTTATATTAAGTTATAAACTATTATGAGAAATTGTTTTATATAAATAGTTTTAAGTAAATTTAGTTAAATCTAATATCCTATTAGAGTGATTAGGAAAGTCATTGGGGAAAACCTAGTGATTTTTATACTTACTTATTCTTTGCCACTTTGTTGATTTTGCAGATGCTATCTTATGGGACATGTGAAAAGGTAAAGTACCATATGTTTTTAGAACGACCTCATGGTACTTGTGATATTCAGGGATTATGAATATTGGATCTTATAAAGAAGGGAGTCTTGTTGTCTTATGGGATTATTAATTTTTTCTTCCACTGTTTAGATTGATGATTGGTTTGTCTTCCATTATTTCACATGTTGGAGTGGTTTTGATATGAATCAAGTAGTTGAATTCTCTTTATTTTTTTCAAGCATCATTTAGTGAATTTTTTGGTTATGGATAGTTTTTTTAGTGTTATTAAAAGGTAAATCATCCCCCATATTCATTTGAAAAACATTGGCATTTATTTTTGTCCACATCTCTTCTGCTGGAATGATCATGAGGTTGAGCATGATTTATTGAGGACTAAAAGAACAATCATGATATTTATAATGAAAACAAGGTACTTTGTGGGAGGGAAATACATTTGGTTCAAGTTGTATAGCATCATGGTTATGATTTTAATGAGACATGGGATCATGAGGAGTCGATGATAGGTAAATAAAATCATCTTTTAGATATGGAAGCATCCTGATAGTCTTTCTGGGCACAATAATTTTTACGATGGGGACGTTGTAACATCCCATTTATATTTGGAAATTTACATTCTGAAACCTATTGTGGTTTTATTTTTTTCCCTATCATGTAAGGGTTGAGAAGGAATTGGCGGGTTACTATGATGGTGGATTTAGATATTTGAGGGGTTCATAGCATAAAAACCTACTTGTTCTGTAGTCTTCTTTGGATTCACACACTGTGTAATATAGTTACACAAAATGTGAATTTTAAGGATAATAAATCAATTTTTTATCAAAGGGCGGTGGTGTTTTTGGGTGAATTTTGGATTTTTCAATTCACGACATCTTTTTGGGTTACACATTGTGTAAATTCATGATAATTGTTTTCCAATAGAAAGAATGGATGGTTATTCTTATAACCCTCTCTAATTTTTATTTCTCTCAAACCGAAATCTATTACCTAGTAAATTTGGATCCCTCAAACCCTTACAACTGATCTAAATTAACAACAGAATGTTATTGCAGTTGTGGTGTGACTCATTGGGTAATCATTCTCCCAATCTCTTTCCCTATTTATCTTTTCTTCCATGAATGTTTGATAGATCCTAAAGAGATTTACAGTTCCAGACACATTTTGGTCAAATCTCATTTCTAGTTTGTGTACTTAGATATTTGTCTCCTTTATTTGGGTGTCCAGGTTATATTGTGAGCTTTTTTATTCCATGAGAAAGGAAGGTGGTTCCATTGTGATGGAAAAATTTGATTTATCAATGAATTTATTGATTTAATATAAATTGTTTTATTTATATTCAATTGAATTAACTATTTTCAATTGAATTATTAAAAATATAAATCCATTGAATTGGGGGACTTGGTTTTGGAAATTGGATTCGTAGAAATAAATTGAAAAACCCTCAATTCAATTGTAATAGGGTTTTATTGTTAAATTGATAGCAATTGGTGAAATTCAAATTTTTTGAATTTAAATTTTTAAAATGGTTTGATGGAAAATAGTGGAAATTTATTTGATGAAATTGATTTAACATTTTATTTGGTGAAAATGGGTGAAAATGGGTTTGATAGAAACTTTTGGGTTTTATTATGGAAAATGAATATTTTTATTAAAAACCAATACTGGTTTTAAATATAAAATTGGTCTGTTTGAAATGGGATCGTTAGATTTAATGGTAATTAACGTATATTAATATAAAATTCCCCTCATTGATTGTACTAGAGCACATGAAAACCAAGGTAAATGGTGGGTTATTTGGGATAAGCATGATAGGATGAGAATTCCTTAGAATAGAATGGATACATTACTACACTAACAAAATACTTCTAACCACATATTATTCCCTATGGAGACGTAGATGAGTCCACTATTTCCAATTCATTGGGTAATTTATGCATATTATGGTCTATCAATTGAGAGTTTGAGGATCAAATATCCTAAAACTATCATAACTATTAGAAGATGACCATGTTATTCGATTATTTGTATATGATATTTAAATGTGTCCTGTTGTTGGGAACTATTTTACAAGACTTTTGATTTGTATAAATTGTATATTTTTAAGGATATTATTTAATCCATTTCCTTAAACAATTTCCATCACTTGAACTATATTCGTTTTGTTGAAATGTAAATCATGATTTGTCTAAATAATATTTTGAAATTCCATACCTATTTATCTAAAAATTCAAAGATTATTATTTGGTTAATTAAAGATTTTAATTCATTATGGAATCCTTTTGGATACCCCGTTGGACTTTTAAATCACACCCAACATATGCCATCGGGAGTTTGTAAATAATCTTCATTCATGTTTGAGGAATGGTAATAAACCAGAATGATATGGTAGTAGTTATTAATCCTTGGGCTTTGACTTTTTTGTCGATTGGGATTTGGGAGGTTCATTTAGTTATTTGCTATATTTTAGTAGAATTTGGACTTTTTAATACGAATATGAATTCTGGTAATCCTGTAACAGTGAATGTTTCTTATATTAATATTTTCATGATATATTACGTCCAAAATGTTTGTGGAAAAATAATTTCCACATTAATTTTGTGTCATTCTAGGTTATAGTTGCTGACCCATATATATTAGGAATTACTGTTGGATAATGTCAAAGTTAACTTTTTTTTTGGTTAATCAAGTACATTGACTGGTTCATGAAATGGATCCATCAATGTTCTATATTTTAGTTACCAACTCAGATATCTTTTTCCCTCCATCTCAATTTATTCATCCTATTTTGTGGATTAAAATATAATAGATAGAGGGGATTCACAATGTTTAGCCGCCAAAGTTTTCGGAATAACATTTTATTCCAAAAAATATCATTTTTAAAAGACCCACATAATTAATATTTTTATTTAAAAGAATATCCTTGGAGAGAGATCTCTTCCACACTAATTGGAACTAGAATCCAACATGGGTTCATTAGTGGTGTGATTTGGATAAAGAAAATGATTAATATTGATGAAATAGTGATATCTGGATTAGAAATTAATGTTTCATAGCAATGAACATTCTTAAAGGCATTATTAAAATTTCATTGCTGAGTATCCAAGGACAAATATCTTGTATGACCATGTATATATTATATTGGGTTTTCAATGAAGTATATAGCTGTACTGGTAATGAATCCATTTATTTTTAACCATTGTTGTTTAAATTTTACTTAATTAATTATAAAATAAAACATTTCATTGAACAAATAATTTATTGAGATAAAACAACATCTATGGGTTATTAGTAGTCTTTAATTTTAATAAAACTACATAGATGTATTCTCTAATTTTATATGAACAATATTTGTTGATATGGGTTTTAGTGGTCATATCATTGGGGATTACAAATTCATATATGAGTTTCAACACTTTAGGGATGGAGAATTATTCACCACAAGGGAGTCCATATATAGAATGTATATAATTTCACACTCTCAATGAAAAGATATCATTTATTCTACGTTGACAACTTACTATTACTTTTTGATACTGATAAAATATGTATGTGTTACATATTTGGAACCACCAATATATATTATGTGGTCTCTTTTTCTCTCTGGATACATGGATTATATAGAATCATGGTGTCCAAATTATGATGGATTGTATGGAATATTGTATTGTATGATACATATCCCATTTATTAAATCATAAATATAATGATTTTTCTCTTATTATTGGAGGGATTTCAATGAGTCCATCAACAAATTTGGATTGGATAAATTTACCATTTTAATTATACATTTTATTATAATATTATATGAGAAATTAGGAAAATATAAATTATTTTACCTTTTGGATTTCGTATATGATCAACATGCTTTCTGGACAATGTGCATTGACAATTAAGATAGTTCATAACTACATATATATAGTTCAATTGGAAAGATACATATTCATCAATGTGAATGTTAAAAATGGAAAATTTTAGGATCTAGAAAACATATATATAAATTATATATTACATAAAACTAGACCATCTATAGATACATTTTTATTAGTCTCATTTCAAAAAATTGGAATCAAATTTTAGGTAACAATAAATTGGTAGAATTTTGTATCTCTCTCCATAGTACAAAGTATCTAAAAGATAGATCAAAATATCATTATTTAAAAAACTGGGAAGATGAATTAATGATGATCACTCACTCACAGTATCCACAAAAAAAGATGACGTATCCCTAGACAATGAAGAAGTGTCTAGTAGGGAATACTATTATTTTAGATGATTATATTTATTGGATCAAATCATTAGAATTTTCTGAATTTAAATAGTATCCAACTGGTAAATTCACAAATAGTCTAGTATATGAAACCATTATGGATATACACAAGAGAGATTTAGTATGATAACATTGGATTGAGGATGACTCAATAAGATATAATGAAGATGGACTCATAGATTTAATCTTATTTCCTATATAAATGTATATATGAATGATATTCTAGTTGGTATTCATCTCCCCCTCATAACTGATAAACGATATAATGGGTCGGTTTAACAAAATAGGATGGTTATTGAAAAAAATCATATTCCAATTATTTATGTTTAGTAAAGTTTTTAAGGAAGTATAATTATATAAAATTATGATTCACGTTCACATGTATCCCAATTTGTAATTGCATATCTTTGAAAATGGATCCTCATCAAATGGAAAGTATCAATTTATTTTAATAAAACAACATCATTGTAATGATCTATACAGACAATTTTTTATTCTACCATGTCGATAAGATCTAAAATAATTAAAATTTATGGAATGGGTAAATAAATATTTTTGGTCATTATTTCATAATAGAGATTTCCCCCAGAGTTAATAATGACTAATAAAGTCATTGTCTCAGTTGATGGTTCAACTATAAATTTTCTAGATGATGAGGAGCACTGAAAACACAAAACAACCATAAAATCCCAACAAGTATTTGTTTAAATATTGTAAAAATGTAGAGGGATGTTTTAGTGGAAATAATATCATCCTTCTATGTCATAATGAAAATTTCATAACAAAAACTGTAAATAACTTGGCAGAATATGATTATGATACAATGTTCGATGCCAATTATGTAACTACTAAAATAGTTGTGGCTGTATAGTGGTAGTATTAATAATAATTTATAGGATTTATCTATATATAATCAACTATAGAATATTTAATATATGAAATATCATCCAAATATATTGAATAAGAATGAAATATGTTATATCTCATATAATAAAAAACATCTGAAATGGAATATTGTATTAATGGGATCATATTTTTTTCTAATTTACCTATTATATGCTGTTAAATATATGATTTTTTATTATTTATGTTATATTGTCTATTAAAATGAATTGGAACCATGTCCCTACTAAATTAATTTATAAATAATTTGTTTATAATTTTTTAGAAATGTTTCTAGATTGAGAATAGGTGGAATTTGAACACAATTACTGAGCTATAATTACAAATACAGAAAAAGTATCCCATATTTATACAGAATTGATCAAATGTAATGACACATCTATTTTTTATGATTTAACAAAATTAAATTTTATTGTTCTATGATTCAATGCTAATTATTATAATTATAAGTTTATTTCATAGTAACTACAACATGGAAACCATCTAGTTAATATCACAAATAAATAGGAATGAAAAATAATTCTCTTTTAAGGTTATATATTTTAATATTTGGTTCACTATTATTATTTATAAATATCCCCCTTACCCCTTCATTACTATAGTATTAATTGAAACAAATAGTTTTTTACAGATATATCACGTAATTGAGAGGATGATTAGTTGAGACTTATATGAATGGTATTTTTTGTAATTCTCCGCCCTCTTCTAAATTTAATCTTGGATTGTAAATGCTTCACGAGAAATAATTATATTATCTAATGATTATTTTTTATCTATTAATATATAAAAAATTCATTTATTAATTATTTAAGATTATACTAGTGCATTAGAGATGATACATGAAGTTAAATATATTCATACACTAATTATATGTAAAATCATTATTTTTTATTAAGAGATGGTATGATATAATATAATATTATGTTGACAGGAACTATCAAATGTATACTCATACATGTATACATAAATTTTAAAAATAGTTTTAATGTATAATAAAATTAATAAGGATTAGAACAAAGCCCAATTTTGATCATGAAGGCATCAAGGATATAACACAATATAATGCCAACTGTAATTATTTTAATGTGGCATTACTCTATAAATATTTATGATAAGTAGTGAATTTTTTTTAAATACATATGATAAATAATAAGATGTATGATATAATTTCATTCCATGAAAGAATTAAAAGGGTAATTCTATATTGTAGAAGCCACATGGAAGAGAAAAGTTTCATTCTAGACTATGCATCTATAAGGAACATAATCATTTCTAAATAGACTTTTTGGATGAAATTTTATCCTTCAGTTTTGAAATTTATTTTATTTTACCATTATTTAAAAGTTTATATATTTGGTAGTATTTTAGAAGTGGAATGGAAAATTGGTATGGTATAGAGAATCAATTGTGTACTAGTGGTTCTTCAACAGTTAATCATTGGTATCTTATTAGTTTCATACATTTATTTCAGCACTACCCAGCACCAAGTTATCCTAAATACAGTTTAATTTAGTTAGTAAATTTTAATTTATCAGGCAAGGACAAATTATTTTACATCATTTTATTAATTCATCAATCTCATATCAATTGGTTTTTTTGTACTCAATAAAGATTAAATATGGGTTCTCCCTTCAATACATCTCCGCTAATAAATTTTCTTGCATAATCATTTTCAAGATTTAATAAAATAACTACATTATTTTTATCATCAAAAAGTATATAATTTGATATACCATTGTTCAAATAAAATTATAGTGTTTTTATTATGTTACTGACCTCAACCATAATATCAAATCATTTTTATTATATTTATCAAATGATTAAGTCAATATATATTTTAAGGAAATTATTTGAAATGATCATGGATTAATTAATAATACTAATCAAGATATTATTATCAAAAATAACTTTTTTTATAAAAAATATGGGAATAAAATTCACAGTAATAATTATTTTTGACCATATAAATATTTCATCTGGAAAAAATTCACTTCATTTGGTTGTTTATATTAGATTCAATGCATTATTTTTATTGATTATCCCACCACTATTTTATACCATTACAGGGATTGGGGTAATAGTTATGAAAAAATTAGTTATAATAATTAAATAGTAGATGATTTTATTATCTAATTATTTTTAATATATATTTTTCAAAGGAAATAAAATATTTTTACAAGAATTGTATTTTTATTATATAATAATAGTTTAGATATCACATTAGACATAATCTGGGAATGAATATACCATTATATATACGATTTTTCTTTTTTCTCAATAATGTCTATAAGGTTAATTTATATTATATTCAACATTTTGTTGAACCCTAATGAAATATATATATATATATATATATTTATTACGTAAAGATGATTATATGTGTATGTAGTTTATTTCATTCAAGATATTTCATTCATATTTTTTGTTACATGTTATGGCTATCAATCAATTATTTTAAAAATAAGAAATTTCTTCCATATAATTATAAAATATGGTTTTATTAATGGTATTTGATATATAAATAATGAAATTATTTTCTATGTATATCACATGGAATTTGTTTTTTTGTTGTTAGTGACTGTAAAAGATAGTTTTTCAATTCATGAGAAAATGGTTTTTCTACATCGAATGGTATATAAAATCATACAAATATATTATACTATTTCAATTTTTAATGTTTTGGGATAAATGTTTTTTATGCTAGATATATATTTTTAACTTTTCCAATATAACATTAAAAGAACATTGACTAAAAAATGTCATGATGATTCCACGATATAATTTTTCCTTTTTTTTATTTTGAAATATGTAGGTAAAAACATATTTTTATTATAATAATATATCAGATTACTTTGAATCATAATCTTTTTTCTATAAATTTATATACGAAATATGTTTCATTCTTTGACTATATCATTATCTCCACTATATTGGTATGACATGAACATGGATCTATGATATATTAGAACTAGTTCTGCTCATACCTACTACAGGGGAATATGTACTCAAAAAATATATTTGTCTTTATATGATACAAGTATATCATTTTATGCATTTGGATAATGTTAGATCACGGAAAATTAATTTTGGATTGTGGATAAATTATTTAATACATTTTCTTTTATATTTTGGTCAGGTATAGTTTTGTTACATCAATGTTCATATAAAAATACTTTTTACATGGGATTTCAATTTTTTTAAATTAAGGACCCTTTAGATGATGTGAAAAATGTCAGGGTTTTATAGTCAAATAAAATCATTTTTTGTATTTCATATATTTTTTTGGTAATAAATACTATATAGATGTGTTATTATGCTGTTATCAATATATATATATTTATATATTTTACGTATAATTTATATATAAGTACCATCATTGGTGAAGAGGTTTATATATTCTATTTGTCAAATTCTAGTATTATTCATGATATATTTTCACCTTGGACCATTGATAATATTTTATAGTTTCAAATGAATGAAACCTATCTTTTATATTAAGAATAAATAATTAACACATTGGTGTTGTGTCTTTAGTATTATTGTGGTCATATTCAGGTTGTTATTTATAAATTATATAAAAAATATGAAATACAGTTTTCAACTCCTAATGTTGTTCTATTTGGTATGTGGTTTAAGGGTTTCTAGGACCTATCTTTTTTTATTGAACATGTTATGAAAAAATGAATATTATAACTCTATATTACTATGTTAGGAGGCCAATGGTAAGAAGTTAAATGGAAGATACTAGAATTTATTTCAAAATTCAACACCACTATACCTACTAAAAAATATATTCCCCTTATTAAAAATAAATAGTCTCTTAAGAAACATTATTTTATTAATTTATCATTAAAAATTAGATTGGAATCACGTAAAATTATCCAAATTTATAAATGATGAATTATTTAGAATAATGAATCTCATTCCTACACTCTCGAGCCTCATTATAATAAAATGTATATTTGGAAATTAAATTTTACATTATGAGATTATAAAATATAAACAAGCGAAAATGTCACATCAGTACTATATCACATAGTAATTATAAAATCTGTTAGTGAACTTATCAGATTAGTGGCTTTGAAGAAAACGTAGAGGAATAATTAAATTTACAATACATTTTTACATAACCCTATAATCTAACATATCTACACTCTTTTAAAATTCCCTCATATTATACATATATTCATAACCCAAGGAATTTAAACATAACAAACGGGTGAGCTAAAATTCTTGGTTAGCTAATATGAATCAACATGTCATCAAGGGTAAGATCATAAAAATATGGGAATATATTCTTGGGAATAAATTTATAATTACAAATAACATGGAATAATAATAGTTTTCTATAAATAATGATATATATATATATATTAATATGAATAAATATATTCCATTGAAAAATATTTATTAATCATTTGATGATAAACATAATACTTGTATAAAAATAATTTGAATATGATTAGTAAACACACACCAATAGTAATGTGTATAAAAATGATGTTAGCACAAACATTAGTATATTAAAATTATAACATTGTGAAAAATCAATGTGATCTTGCAAACTAATTTCAATAAGAAAATTATTTGTCATTATAATCGTTAAAAAATTGAAATTGTTCATATATTTAATAACAAAATTTCCCATTGATTTTTTAATGAATAAGTTTACTGTAAAAAAACATCTCACATTTTTTTTGTGAATGAAACTAATGTTCAACAAATCATATATGGAATAATTAAAATTACTATGCATAATATTGTGAAAAAAATATAAATTATTAACATCATTGTCTCATGAGATATAAATCCTTAACCAATGAATGAGCTGGATGATATAAGATCCCTCCCATTACAAAATAATAATTAATAAATAAAAGTGTATTTATAATATGAAAACATTAATGCATAAATTTATTATAATTTTTCCTTGGAAAATAGCTGGGTTTCCAGAAAAACATTCACAGATAACTCAATAAGACATTCAGAGAATGAAATTATATAGTGTTATAAAAGTACACCTAGTGTAAAATATAGAGAATATTTTTTATTAGATAAATGTTATTATATTAATACCTTTGGATAGATCACATGAAAAAATATGGAATAAAAAAATTTAATAGGATTAAAAACTCATTAAAATATATTATTTAAAATGGATAGGTTACCAGGATAAAATATTTACAAGTAAATGCTTAAAACCAAAAGAATTTTTTTTATAAAATAATTTTTTCATGAAAATGATTATTTAAAAAAACCTTATAAAGAAATAAATATTATTTAAAATCCCATTTATAAAAAATTAGGTTGAAACCACTTTTATGAGGAATAATTACATTTCTAAATTAAAATATTATATTTATTATATTATTTCCATTAATTTTCAAAATCATCGATATTCGAAAATATATGGAACAATATTTAAAAAATATAAAGGAATATTCACAAAAAATAATAATCATATAATAAAAAATCATATTTTTTTATAAAAATATTGTTATAGTCAAAAAAGATGATGTTACAGGTCAAATTCAATGGTTATCATTCCAAAAGTAGAATATAATGTTCAATGAAATAGATTCATAGGGTGTTAGAAATAATTATTAGAAGAAATGTGTCTAATAAAAATCATTATAATTAAATAATATTTTTTACTTAATAGAAAAACATAAAACAATGCATTCATTTGAATCACAATACATTTAAATAAAGAAAGATATATTGATAATGAATCCATATAAATTTCATGAAAATGAAAAATATATTTTTTGTACACTAAACTTCAGTAACATATTACCAATGATTACATTATTACCTCTGTGTGAGATACAAGGGATCACACCATGTATGATCAGTTAGGTATAAAGTATTGGTATACAATATATTTATTTGATTCTAATATTACATAGTGAATATAAAAACATAGAAATAGAAAAATTATTTCATCCATGAAAATCATTCATTATTTCTATTTATATATCATTGGTAAAAGGAAATACAAAAATGGGATATTGAAAATACACAGTAAGGGTTACACACAATATAAGCTATCAAGATTAAATAAGGCATTATCAGTATTGAATATTGTATAAAAAAAAAATTGTAAATAAAATAGTAAATTAAATTTAATTAATGTCTTTTTCTGACATAAAAAAATAAATATCATGGATAATGGATGAAAAATTATAAATTTATGAAATCAATAAATATGGGCATTAATAAACATTCTGTCAAGTCCCCATCCCAGATAATATGAATATTAATAAAAATACCTCTAATCCATGCAATCAAAACTAATATATAGGTAGTTGTAAATATAAAAACCTTGTAATAAAGGATTCTTATTTACTATCTCAAGAGACTTGTTAATGCATCCATGGGCTATCTATAATGGAACTACACCATTTAAATGCACACCCTACACATTCTTTATATTTTAAAGTATAATAAACTTTATTCTTGAAATTCATAAGAGGATAAAAATTAGGTTTATTTAGTCATGAATAATGAACATTAATATTTCCATGGTGAATGAAATAAGATAATAAATAATAATCCTTTACACTATATAATATATATAATTTTTATAAGGCTAAAATTAACACAGAAATAATAATATATTATTATAAAGCAAATATATTAATAACATGGAGATGAAGGAGAAAAATAATTTCTATAGAAAAATATATAGTGATTGAAATAATAATCACAATAATGTGAATGATATCTAAATAAGGTATAATCCATTATCAATATCGGATGATATAAGGTCATAGATTCATTCTAAATAATGGGTTTTTAATTAAACCAAGCCTATAAAGAGAACCAATATAGGAAAAAAACACCCCCATGACATTATATAGGAACAAAGTTATAAATAGCTTTCAAAACCATTTTCATTCCCTTACCAAATAATAAACTCTTATATTGAAATAATTTTAAATAAAAAATACCATAATATCACAGAAATGATTTTAAATAGAAATGAAAATGGAATATATTTAATGTTACCTCCAAAACATAAAAACATTTTTCTTTTAGGGTAGGATAGTAAATATGTATATATTTTGAAACAACATTTTTTCACATTTGTAAAAAGATAAAATATAAACCTTTTATAAATTGTTAATTTATTTCTTTCTATTAATTTCAATATTAAATAAAAAATGTAAATATAAATTTTTTACCCTTTATACCATAATTGGGAAAATTCATGATTCTTATAAAATAATTTTCATAGAATACAATAGTTGGTTATAAAACATTAATACACCTTTTTATAAGAAATTTTATTACACAAAACAAACTTCTTGAATAATTAACCAAAAAGTGAATTAATAAAAAAATATGATTGTAATAAAAACAATAACAAAAGGATATGAAACTATTTGGGGTATAAGATATTAGAATCTTATAATTTTTAAATATCAAAACTAAATATAAACAATATATATTTAATATAAAATATTACTAAAGACCAATAATAGTATTATTATGTTTTTAATGAAAATCCCTTAATGTGTTAACATAATTAAAAAATAAACAATTGATAAATAATTATTCAGGATTTTCCATTTAAAAGGATTTGTATAAAAAAATTAAAATATATTTTCCTTATAATGTACAACATGCCTCATTGAAGTGATAATAGGATTAAATCACACCTACATAATGGTTAATATACAAATTAAATCCCCCATTATAATAAAAAATTTGATGAATTTTAAAATTTTCATAATATCCATAAATGGAATCATGAAATTCATTTATATGAAATATATACACCATTTAGTTGAAAAATTCATGAATATGGGATATGTATCATAACAATAAAAGTGAAATTAGTAAACATTACATTTTTTCTCCACATAAAAATATGGATTTGATCTTACTATATAATGAATTTGAGTTTATATAGTAAATGAGTAATAAAAATTTTCAAATTTATAAATTCTTTGGTTTTTTTAATGATTTTAAATCCATTAGTTGTATAATTTTATCATGTATCATCCAATTTTTTGCTCATTGGTAAATTTCTAAAAAACTACATTGGTATTGCGTCAATGGTTAAAGGTGTCATTAAATAATTCCATAATATGAAGAATGCCAACAATTTTATGAATATTATTTTCCTTTATTATAGAAAATATGGTAATATTCAATGCATCTTTATAATAGGAGAATGGATCATATCGCTTCATGGAGGTGGAAGTCTACACATATGCACTTGTGACAAAGTCATTTTCTAATGGATGGGATGGTATACATGCATATCATATCATATATTTATTAAATTATAATTATTTCATTAATATTATAATTATTTCATTAAGTACATATTTAAAACCATCCAATTAAAACATTGATGAAAACTAAATTACACCCTTACGTATTGACCTTAATTCATATATAAAACCAAGATAACGTTTTCCACCAACATGATATAAATGAGGTGGACCTTTTTGTTCAATAATCATAGAAACATCTATTTATATAGAATATAATATTTTTGATGTAATATATATATATATATATATGTGTGTGTGTGTGATGATGATGTTGAAATAAACAATAAAAATTTTAGTATGCTGATTACTAATTCTTTGTGAGAAGTCCATTAGCCTACATGTGAATCATTTATAGGATGGAATTAAGGTAAGACCAGAATGAAAATTTTTAAATGAGGGAAGGTATAATGGTTTTTTTGGGATTCATTGAACTATTGTGGTAAATTTATGTATTTATGGGAGGATAAGGGGTTCCCTTTTATATGTAAGGAGAGGGACATGCATTTAAAATCATAAAAGATTCTAGTAATATAAGGTAATTTTCATACACAAATTATTGCAAATATTTATAAATTTGAAGATGATAAGTTTAATTTTTAAATCATGGAACCCACTATGGTTTAATCATGTTATTTTTTATCTTTAATATGTATATTTTTAATTTTATACCTTTAAAAACACTTTACACGTAATTGAGTGGATAAATATTTACCATGTTTAAAATTAATTTGGAAAAAATGTAAGTTTATACAATTAAAAATTATTAATTAATATAATTAAAAATATAGAAATAATGTTTTATTATTTAAATAATATACTATTAGTAAATTATTTTAAATATACTTTCAAAAGATATATGAAAAACCATGTCTATAAAAATGTTTGGCTTACGGATAAAAATTATTTTATATAAAAATTTAGTATTACAATTATTAAAAAGGTATTAATTGTATTATGTTAAATAAAATGAGAAATATATATAGCTAACATATACCCAAAACGAACATATCTTTGTAAATATCTAATTATGTGAAAATAAACAAAACACATTGATCCAAAATATCAATTAAATTACAAAATATTAATCCTATGTTTCCATGTTCGACGTTATATTTTTTATATTAATTATATTACACATTAAATATCATTATTTACTAGAAAAATTCTTTCAAAATAATTTTTTAAAACATCATTAGAATTTTAAAATAGTGATTTTTTTAAAATACATATTTTAACTATTCACTAAAGATTCTACTATTACTAAATTTTTTAAAAAATAATCTTAATGAAATTCATGTATTCTTAATTCAAAAATAAGATTCAAGTATTGATTTTTTTTTAATTTCATTATTTTTTAGTGAAATTCATAAAAATGGATTGTAAATTATGTTATTAATTCTTTAAAAGAATAAAATAGTTACTATAGGTAAGCCTTATGGGTTAAATTAATCCACCCTTAACAAATCTCATCCTCGACATTCCAAAATGACACCTCATGAATAATGTTGTAATTTATTCACCATGATTTATACAAGTTCCAATGTTTTTTGAATTTTACGATTTATCTAAAACACTATCACAAATTGTGTTATCTAATTCTATAAACATAATATATAGTGTCAAAAATATACATTGGGTCTTCACAATATGATAAATTGGCTCACAATTTTTTTTCCATAGGGATGATTGATTTCATTGTGTATGTCATTTAATTCCCCAATAAATTATTAAACAACTATTTACACTCGTTAAGAAAACAAAAATATTATGAAGACATCCTCTGGATATTCAAAATTCTATAGACCAAGCTAAAGGAAGTAATAGGAATAAAAATTGCGACAAACCTATGCAAAGTAGATACCTGACAGACATACGTGGAGGACCTATACTATAGAACTACACAACAAGATGTTTTTTGTACCCCCATGCTAAGGGACTACATGTAGGTGGTAAGCGACCAACCTACGTCAACAATGTCTTTTTGACAAGATACACTCCTTGCCTATAAATAGAACGCTTGAGATCCTCATTTTAGACTAAGAAATTAGAAGAATCCATGAAGCTCTTGTTTTATAGCTTTTTCTCCCAGGTCCCCCAAATTTTCTTATGTAGATCCCTAAAACATTATAGAAGAGAGAATTATATGGGATAAAGAAAATTTAAAATCCTTTCAGAGTTTAATGATTTTATAGGCTTCGTTCCCCTATAAAAAATCATTTTTACAATCATTGTTAGGACTAGCGCGACACACATACGCATCATTTCTGCACGGTGTACCTATGCATCATACTTACGGGGTATGACTAAGCTGCATAGCCGTACTCAAGGCCTACATAAATCACCATGTAAACCCTCTTCAAAGTCATTCATGGTAGCGTAACGCCTTCTAGGGATCCGTTATCTAAAAAAGACTACGTTAAAACCTCCACCAAATATACCAAACTTATCAAAACTTTGGGAATTTCACATAAATGTGTCTCTTATTTGGGTTTGTATATGTACAATCAAAGGATTCCTATGTTCATCTTATAAGGGATTCAGGGTCCTTGTGACATTTATTTTATTGTATATCTATAGTCACATAGATCCGTACCCTATAGATAGTGTTGGGATGTTCCGAGTCATAGATTCTAAGAAGGGGATTATGACCACCCCTTTTCATCTCTAAGACCAAGAACCTCTAGTTCCATATAAGGAGATGAGGGTCATACTTACTTTCCCATTCATCAAAATGTAACTATCCCTCCTCTCCTGGGATCCACAATCGGTTACCATCATGGTGTAATGACTTAGACATTCATGTATGAGGTTATAGTGTTGATTTTATCGAATTAAGTCACCATCACTCCTTCCTTACATTGTAACCCTGTATAACGTAAAGTGAAGAGAGGGAAGGTTCATCACTGAGGTCTCTTTCACGGTCACCATCATAGGTACTCCCCCTCTCATAAACAGAAGAGATAGAGAGTGTGGTTGGTTGAATCATTCACATCTTCTTGTTTCTCACACTGATGATGACACATGTGGGCTTAGTAAAAATTGATGATCCCAACATTTACACAATCTACCACATAATGATCTACGAGAAAAATGATTCCCACAATAATTGGGAAACATAAGAAGACTTCACTAGGGACAAAGCTCATTCAATATCCTTTTTAGGAATCCAAACCTAATTCCCTCAATCAAGGAATCCTCCTTAAGAGTAATCCCCGACCTATTTATCTCAAAGGATAATACAATACTTGGAAACTTCCCAAATTACATGTGCTTTTATTATCACACAAATGAGATTTGTAGTAGGCTTCCCTAATGTCCAAACACATCATTCTAAATCTACCCTATCCATTCTAGGAAACATTCCAAACAGGGTATAATCCATCTTGGAAACTCATATCTTTTCGAGGTTCCTTGGGATTCTTAGGTACAAGTCTCACCCAATGATTTTACTAATCCCATTCCACATAGATGTCCATACCACTTAAAATTAAATTGTATGATTATTTCCTTATCACAAAATCTTAAAAGTTATGATGTGTCCCAATAAGTGTAACTGAACAATAAGGGTTTTTATTTCTTTCAAAAGGTTATGTAGGTGGCCCATTTATGGGTACATTCCCGACATCCAAAAAAAACTTTCGTCTTTCTGGACGACAATAAATTCTAGAGTTTCCCACTATGTGTCTAAAAAACTAGTGTTATTGTAACAATGGTTAAATGAATCTCTAAATATTATATTATAGGATAGCATTCATAGAGAACCTCAAATACACATAGTTTCACAATTAATTTAAGAACCTTGAATACATACAAATGATTCTATATTTCACACATGCTAATAATTGATTAATATATCAAGGGAAACATATTTAATACTTTGTGAATTAATAAGGATTAACAAAAAATAACAGAAACCTATAAGAGAGTCCCATTGTAGGAAATAATTCTCCCTAAAATGTTGTGATGAGTTCAACTCCCATCCTATTGACAATAGTATGCTCTTAAATATCATAGGTCAAAACCTAAAGAATGACTAACATTGGAAAGCATATCCCATTGGATAAAGAACAGTTGTATGTTTCCATTACCATAAATAAGGCCTAAGGAAACTATAAAGAAGTAGTGATTCTTAACCAAAACCGATGTCACGAGGGAGACGAAACAAAAAATTGTGAACCTCATATGAATCCTTAACCAAGATGAATGTGTTACCAATATATTAGGACAATATCAATTGAAAAAGAACATCCATACAAATTAATCAATAATGCATGTTTCCATCTAAAAGATTTTTATTTAATGGAGATCATTGTTTATAATTTTCTATGTTTTTTCAGAATTCCATTCACATAAAATGGATTCCTTAAAATTTGCACCCATGAATTTTCTGGCCACTACTCAAACTGGATCCTCATCCTGTTGAAGGATGTAATCAATTACTGAGCATCTTAAATGATGGGTCAAAAATGTATTTATATGGTAATACCATCAACATGGTAAAATCCCAATTCGGGGGTCTTCCTGACATGCTCTCGAAGTTAATAATAACCCTAGATCGTCTGGTTAGTGAGTACAGATTTTCAGGATGCAGACGGTGCCAAGCATTGTATTCATCCATTTTGGGTCATTATCCCCAAAATGCAATAACTCATCCCTCCCATATTATATGATGATTGATCAATAGGTCACCCATGAACTCAAAACATACACCTAGGGGTCAATCCCGAGGCCCCCCACAAAAAATCACCGCTAACAAAATCATGTGGTAGTGAACCACCAACATGATGGGGATATTTCTATCAGTTGTTCGACACAGGTCCCTCAGACATGGGAATGAATGATGAACCACTGGGGAAAAAAATATGATCAATAGGGAGTAGGTTATTATGTTTCCCCCTTTGGAGGGTTCCTCAACCTAACTTAGTGGAAAACAATGAATGGGAACATACACCCATATGCTTTAATTCCGCATTCCTGTACACTCTTCTGGAGGCACCCAACTGATCCCACCATTTAATCCTAGTGGAGTTCTAGGAGTAGGCACATACACTATCTTACAAACTATCATCTAGTCTGCAGATACATCTGACTGTATTCAAGGAATCCTGCTGATCAAATATGGGGGAAACTGGGAAATAAGAACATACACCTGCCTTTACTCACTAATCTGGCCAGAAATCTTATCTGTCAATTTTGAAAGAATATAGACAACCACTCTTGGAAGAAAAAACCCAACAGGAACATACACCTTCCAACATTCATCTAGTCTTCCATCATTCTCGTTTGGAAGCACTCGGATAAGTCATTTAGAAAGCTCTGATGATAAACATGGGGAAGAGATAACTCTCTTACCCAATATATGAGTACTAGCAGTATCCATTGATAGGAAAGGGGGAATAAGAGTAGGCACATACACCCAATCCAGATACAGAATGGACGTATATTTCCATTCCATTAGCTGATGTCACCAAACACATTTTAGAAATGGTGAATGGGAAGAAAAGAATTCCTACAGATATTTTGTAAGCCAACCAAAATATAATAATAAAAACTTCAATATTACCATGGGAATAAACACATAATTCTATCCCCCAACTTAGAATGAATCGTCAATATTCCATCCCAGAGCAGATACACACCTCTGTTCTAGTCTAGGAGGGTTATGAGGCATACTCCCCCATATCATATGGACAATCAGATCAAGAACATACACCCCTTCCATTTGAAGATAATTGACCTATTCTAATGACCACTCAATGTCAAGAACATACACCTGACCTAATAACCACTTCTCCTAGTAAGTGGCCCCAACTTTGTGTAAATGTTCATTTACGAAAAAGACTCACCAAAAACATTAGGAAAATCAAGAGTCAATCTGTGATCTGGCTCCTCTTAATGCTGGAGTTCCTGAATCACTCAGACATATATTTTTTGGAACTCAAGATCCAACACTCACATTAATTTATTTTTGAGTAGTAGTAATTCTAAAGATCACTATCATAAAATTCATCTTGAAGGGTATCTTCAATAAAATTCAATCACTCTAGGGATCCTATCTCTAAAAGAGATCCATGAAAACCCTCCTTTTGTCCGGAAAACACATGATAATGAATATTAATCCCATACGGTAATCCACCATGGTGGTCCTCCCCATGATGAAATTTGTTGTGAAATTTATCTGTATAGTAGTGTTTCACATTGTCATGATAAATCACTAATTTACAATATATTAATGAGAATGTCCTATTATCTCGAGGAAATTTCTAATATATGGCTAGTCATCTATGATTCCTTTTTACTAACATATGTAATATATTCTCAACCAGATGGCATCCCAATGTGTCAGTCAATCTCCGAACCTCTATTTGGTCATTCAACTTCTCATATGAATGTGAAAAAACAACTTATTCAATTTTTTGTAATAAAAAAATTGAGATACTTCCACTCTAGTCAAACCATGTTGATAAATATCTAGAAATGTTTTTTGAGGATATGTTGAATATGAGAAAACATTGGATAAAGGTGAAATATGATCCATTTTTTCACCTTGGGTAACCTCTCAATACAAAAATCTAGAATTTAAGGCATAAGATTACTGTCATGATATCTTCCGCAACATGTAGAATAATCTTCATCATTTGAAAGCCAATTTATTACCATACGATGAATATCAAAGCCATGTAATGGTTATAGATTGGTTTCAATGACAAATTGTCTTGGTTCCTCTCTCAGTTTCCCAATATCCAAATGCCGAGAAGCATTAGAGAAGACTTAAACATGCATTACTCAATGCACTAAAGAGGAAGCGCCAGTTGATTCTGATACCCCATTTGATGTTCATATCAAAGGATGGGTTGCACATAGGGCCGGAAATTTTATTTGGCTCAAAAATTATAAAATACCACCAAATGTGGTCTCATGCAATGTTATTTCCCATGGACGAATACAATCAAAAGCTTTTGTATGTAATCAATGATATACTCAAGAAATAGTCTCAATTAGATCTCATTAAAATCATGTCCAAAGAGGGATAAATATTGATATAATTTTGCATCAAGAATCTATGAATATTAATCAGGCCTCTTGCTTATGGGATTTCAGCCATCAGAATGCACAAATGTCTGAAATAGCCCAAATATCATCCGGAACAGGTAATTTAATTGGTTTTCGGAAAATGCATCGAGCCACTTTTTGGACCAGAATTTTCAAAATCATAAGAGAAGCTGCTCTAATCGTATCCATAAATGTCCAGAATCCACCCGAGCCTATAGTGTTGGAGGATTGATCAACTTATCCTTTAAATTCAACAAACAATGTTTGAAGGTTCGAAGAAGTAGAACCTCAACAACCCCATCTTCTAGGGATGGGGTATTTTTCACAACTACAATCCCCGCCTCAATGGTAGTTAGTTTTCTCTGATTAGGGAAGAAGACACAAAGTGAACACAGAACTGAACTATCCAAGGTTACCTTTTGGGTTACATTCCGTCCAATAGTTCACAATAATTCAGTATATTGGAGAAGAAAGTCTCATAGAGGGCACAAAACCAAACAATCTTATAATGATATGGTTGAATTCCTCTAATTAACTACTCGTCAAAAAATGACATTAACAACATTTCATAAGATCCTCTAGGAAATGACTCCAGTTTAGGTGAGAATGAGGATAATGTTCTTATACAAAAAACAATAAACATTGATGAAAATGAAGGAGCTATGATTACCCTAAATCAGAGGCTTACCAAAAATCTATGTATTCTCACAAGTAACCTACTCTCACCTCTTCAAAAAAAATATTACAAGGGGAAAGGTGATAGTAAGATTGCATCTCACTTTTCCAGTGGAGAAGTTCAATATCTTTCATTTTAAGAGATATTTTCTCAGTAAGAGGAGGAGATGAAGGAGTTGAAAAGATTTAATGCAGAGTCACATCAAAGAAGCATTTCTACCATACATGCTTTATAGAAATATCCTCAACATGTGCATCCTGTAAGAACTCCTCAGCAAAGTGGTTTTGTTGAAACTATTGATGCATATTATTAATTCCCATCATTGGTTAAAAATCTAGTACATTATCAAATACATCCTTATATGCTTGTCCCCAAGGATTATCCAAGAAAAATACTAGAAACTCTATAACTATGGTTTTTCCAGTCGTCGTTTCAGTTCAAGCTCCATCTACTATGCCTATATAGGTCCATATCATTAGGATATTCAAAAAATTATAATGAATAAAATTTATTTATTAACAACTTTATTGAAAGCTATGGAAGAATTGAATGCACTAGTAAAACCTGAAATGAATGGTTACCTTGAATGGGTAGATCTGATCCATCCACAACCAATCTCTCTGAATTCCACATTTCAAATCTTTAATGGTTCAGATTATACAGAGAAAAACGTAACACATTTTTTCTCATTATGAACCCATGATGGGTACCCCTCTACAAAAAATAAGCATTAACACTCAGATGATTTGTACAATAATTATAGGGGCCAACCATTTTCTAGTATATAAGTTTTCTATATTGATCAATTACTTGATGTGTAAACTTCCATCAGAAATTCCTTATCCAATTCAGCTCAATGCTAACAAAGACAATATTTTTTATCTTACAAACTGATAACCAATAGTGAATGAATGTGATTTAGATTTCACTTCTCAATGGAATGAAATATCATTTTACTTAAATCTACCACCCCTTAAAGGAGAGTTACTGCCATTTATTTTCAGAAAATCTATGTGATAAGTTACGCACACCATTAATCCCTATGAAATACATGGTGGGGGGGGGGGGGGAGGGGTTAGAGACCTTACATAAATCACCCAAAATTTTGAGGAATGTATTGGGGAAACTAATGGTAAATATTTTGAGATAACATTAGCTCTGAGAATGATAACATGAAAAATAGAGGCATCCATAGTCACAAAAAAAAAATGAGGGGTACCTACTTATACATCAAAACCTTCATCAATCTGAAGGTCTCTGCCTCCTAAACATCAGCAGTAATGACCGCCTTATAATGAAGAACAAAAATAACAAAGGAGGGGATAGTTTAAAGATTTAATGAACAATGTTTATTCTTTTCAGAATGAATATGTTCCTAGTTAATTAATTTCATCGTTGGAATAAATTTTGTTCTTGTTTTAAGGTCTCATGAATCCCAACAATGAAGGAGATATGGATCTCCCTAATTATTTTCAATTTTATAAAATGTTGGGGAATAATTCATACTAGTGTTTTAATTTCAAATAAATTTAACAAAAAATTTGGAGACTATAGAATAGTGAAACAAAAAATTTCATCAACCGATGTAGCATTGTTACTACTATAAATCCAGGGAATGAAGTTGAATGGAAGGAAGTCAAAAGAAATAATCTACATAAGTATGATGATTGGATGGTCTGGAAAATGATCAAACGAACACATTTTATTCGATGAACAAAACAGAAAAAACTAACAATGTATTCATCAACATATATTACAAAAAATCCATCTTCATCCAAAGATCATTCCACCTAAATTCAATCATTAAAAAATTACAAGATTAGAATGATAAAGAGATTTCATATTATGAAGAGCTCATTTCAAGGACAATTTTTTACTTTATTTGGAAGATTTCATGCCACCGGTCCCAAAATCATAGGTTCCACCTCACCAAAAGACACAACAAGAACTAAACATTGAAGCAGAATCTTTATCAAATGAAAAATTGATCTTCGGTTCCATTAATGTTATCCACATAACAAAACCCAATGAAAATGATGATTCTGATTATGATTAGCCTAAATTCCTTGTACAGGACTGGGGAAGTAGATGAAGAAGAAAAGTTTGAGGATACAGGGGATGACGTGGATATGAAACAAACTACTATATTAACTATACCCCTACTCATACCATTTATAATACAGGAACTCCTGGGAGATCCCTTCAGCGGGCTCAGAAAGAACAATGAAATTATCATACACTTTTCAGGATAGATCCTAACATGATTATATTGTATGACCAATTAGCGGTTACACCATCAATCTCTCAGAATTTAGAGATACCTAGTCAGTCTAATCTACTAAGAGCATAAGTATTTCCATCTTCTGCCCTGACATAGGATACCTCTTCATTAGGAGCATCAACATCTAATGCACATGAAAACCAAAATTTACATTCTATAAAACGCTGATCATTAGATGAAATGTATGATGTTTTGAATCATCTTTCCCATGTACCATACATGTTTTCAATCCAAGATGCCTTGAATTTTTTAGAAGACCTTCAAGAATAACTTATTTATGTTTTTTCAAGTCCTTAAGAGTTTGAAACTGATGTTGTTGATTCTGAGGGATATCATATAGTGTATGATTCAACAAAATTTCATACAGTAATATATTTTCGGGATAATGATGATGATGATGTTGTACATTGACACATCATTCCATTATATTTATTTGACATGGCTAATGATACAGATAACTGATGAACCATTATTGATAATTAATTTGGATTCAAACTCTTTCCAATCCATACACTTCATCGATTGGGTCTCACTAAACCTGATTTATCCCCTCCTACATTGATGTTTCAAGGTTATGATAAAAATGAACATGATCCTCTAGTATAGATTAAACTCAGAACATCGATTAGGGATCTTATTTGTAATTCAAATTTCATGATTTTCTGAGAGGACACAACATTCATCATTCTTGTTGGAAGTCTATGGATACATAAATATGTAATTGTACCTTACTAATATCACCAAAGCCTCAAGTATTACTTCCATGGTCAAATTTGGACATTTTATGGTGATAAGGCTTCATTAAAAATGAATGAATAGTAGTATATTTAAGAACAATTCTATCACAGAAAGGGAACAAGGTTTTCGGAAAAAGATGTAAGAAAAATAAAACCCCAGAATAGTTTGGAAAAGATTCTAGCTAACCCATTCAAACATCTGGGTGTAGAGTCCGTGTTTCCAATCAACCAAATTGAATGGATAGACAAAAATCCAATCACTCATCCATCGACATTCATAATTTTATTTGTGGAAATTATGCCTCTTAACATACGAAATATTTTTGATAGTGAATGCTTAAATGGTGATTTTTTCATCTCATCTACCAAACATTATAAAGTGTTTTCTTCATCAATCAAGATATAATATTTTTTCAAATTAATAAAGGATGAAAAGGATTTTGATTCCTGACACATCTTTCTCCCTCCAATGATCCAAGAAGACCAATCATCATCTGTAGGGTTAGAAATGGTTGAATTTTCTTCAGGATTATCAAATACTAACTCCTCCCATATATCTAAAAGTTTTTCGTCATAACCCACTCTACAATAACAAGAAAAAAAATTACATGTGAGGAAGGTGAAAAAAATATCTTAAGGATTCCCCTCCAATATTTGAGGATGGAGTCTCAATCATTGTTGATGAGTGCAAATAAATAAATCTAGGTAAAAAAGAAGATCCACACCCCACATTAATTAATGAGCCCTTGAATTTTGAAGAGAAAGATATGTATAATTCATTTATAAAATAATTCAAGATGTATTTTTGTGGATCTATATAGAAGTTTCATTCCTTAATCCAGATGTGGACACACCTTAGTTGGGTTTTTCAAAAGATCCTGAAGAATTTATGTAGGCAACAAGAAGAAAATAACCAACTCACATCACTAAAATTGAAGATATAGTCTACAAGATTATCAAATCTATCTTTTTCAGGGTGGTGAAATATCCTAAATTGATGGTCAATATTATTCCTATAAAAAAGACAAAATTTATAATTATAGATATAATTGATTTTAGAGATCTGAATCTACATTTTCCCAAAGCAGACTTTCATTTTTTGATCACAAAACATTTCATTAATGAAATAAACTGCTATGAAGCTCTCTCATACATGGGTGGATACCCTAGGTATAATCATATCTGAATGACCACAAATTATAGTAGTCTACAGCCTTCAAATCCTATCAAAGCATGTTTTTCTATCTCAAAATTTCCTTTTTCTTAATGAATGCAGGTGAAATGTTTCAACATTCCATGAACCATATCCTCAAACCATTCTTTGGAAAATTTGTTGAATGTTAGGTTGATTAAATTGTGGTTAAATCCAGACCACATTTTGATAACATGACTAATTTGGGGACCATATTAAAAAACATTCGAAAATATAATCTATAGATGAATTATCTGAAATGTGCTTTTGGGGTTACCTTAGGAAAAGTATTCAGCTTCATTGTATGTTATAGTGTTATCTAAGTTGATTCTGAGAAGAAAAAATAAATCTTTGGCATGCCATCTCCTTAAAATTTGATGAAATTAAGATTAATTCCAGGATATATGGCCAATATTCGATGCTTTATAGCCAATTTGGAAGGATAGTGTTTATGCTTCATCAGATCAATGAAGAAAAGAGTTACTTATAAATGCACTAAAGACCACAAAGATCCATTTGATGCCCACAAGAAATATCTCCTGAGTCCATGAGTATTAATGAAACCTATTTAAGGAAAAACTTTTATTCTATTTATGATATCATTACAGAGATCACAGGTTTCCTTTTTTGCAAAAAAAAACGATGATAGGATTGAAAATAAACTTTAATATCTCATTCAAACTATGATCGACACATAGATTCAATATTCATTTATTGAGAAGTGATTCCTAGCATTAAATATTTTAGTTCATAATATGAGGCACAACTGACAACATCAAGTGGTTCAATTTGTATCTTGAATAACCCACTCAAATGTATCATCAGTTGTCCTATTCTTACTGGATGTTTGGATGGGTGGGAAGTTATTTTGTAACATTTCGATATCTAGTTTGTTCCATAGAAAGAAATAAAATTCAATGACTTGGTAGAATTAATTTCTGAACACCCATATACAATAGTCACATCTTTGAATACTGATCTTTTTGATGAAGAAATATTCTATATTCAAGATAATCCCCATACCTGAGAAATATACATTGATGGTGCATCCAAAATTACAATGGGGAAGAGAATAGAAATCCCTAAAATCAACAATGTTTGGTGTGTAATTTTACTTATAACCCCAGAAAAGGTAGAGTTGACATATTTCTTTTTGTTATCAGTAGAAGGTGCCAACAATGAGACAGGATATCAAGCTCTGGTGCAGGCCTGGAATTGGAATTCCCAATACAAGTGAACCAACCAAAAGTGAAAGGTGATTCAGAATTAGTAATCAAATATATAAATACAGATTATTCTATCCAAAAAATATTATTTAATCTTTTTGTGTCATTATGTCAGAAGGTTAATAGAGGAATTTCTATCAGATCCAACTTTATCAAATGTCCCATGATCATAAAACACCCAAACTGAGGCATTGGATAACTTGGCCACCACTATAGAAGATCCAAATCTTGATGAGATAATCATCAATATTTCCTATCCTTTCATAGATTCACCTTTTTTTAAATCTAGAATTGGAGAAATTAATGAAATTAACAGTATTTCCTAGCCATATAGAAATGCTACAAGATTGATGAAACCTATCATGGAATACATTCAAAATGGATAACTTCCACTTGATACACCTGGGAAAGGAAAATTTTGACGATGAATCAAAAATTTCAATATTTATTATAGACTAGAACACCATAATATCCTCTAAAAAATGTGCCTTTGATGGGGTCCTCTTTAGGTGTACTAATGGAGAAGAAAGTACAACTGTCGTGAAAGAAGTACATGCAGGAGTTTTTGGTTCTCACCAGTCTGAGCATAGGCTTACTGGTCAAATCTAAAAGCTTGGATGCTTCTAGCCTTCAATGATGTAGTATTTCAATTATTTCATGATGAAATTTCATCCATGCCATGTTATTGCCTTATTCATTCATCAACCCCCAGAGCTGCTACATACATCTAAATACTCCTTACCATTTTCAACATGGGCAATGGATGTAGTAGGACCTTATCCTCTATCTACTTCTAAGAAGTTAATGTATATTCTTACTACTACTAATTTCTTCTCCAAATGGGTTGAGAAGCACCTTGTAAAGAAGTCAGATCCAAAATCATTGTAATCTTTTTCAATGCTAATATCATTACCAGATTTGGTGTCCATCATACTATATTGATGTATAATGGTTCCAATGTCGTTTCTTTTGATGTAAAGAATTTATATAAAGAGCACAATATCAAATCAAACCATCAATCTCGCAAGCATGAAGTAGCCAATGGAAAAATAAAGGCTTCCAACAAGACCCTACCAAATATACTCTAGAATGTGGTGGATAATGATAAAACATATTGGCATGATAAACAGTTGTATTCATTATGGGTTATCAGATTACTACACATACTTCTACTTTGGAAATTCCATATTTGTTGGTGTATAGAACAGAAGATTTTTTTTCCATAGAAATTAAATTGACTTCAATATGAGTTGAAATATGTGATCCATTATCTACAGATAAAAAATCAATAAAGCAATTTGATGAGCATGAATGATAAGATGAAATGAGATAGCATACATTGCAACATTTGGATGTCTATCAGAAAATAATAGCATGGTATTTTAACAAATAATTTATCCTCCTCTCATTTTTTCCTGGAGAATTCGTATAAGTCATCAATACATTGATAATACATGGAAACTATCTTCCAAAGCTTGAGCCAAAGTGGGAAAGACCATATTCTATACAAAATTTCTACTCAAATGGACCTTATTCCCTAATCTTAATGGATGATGAATTTATTAAAAATCCAACCAATGCAAGATTATGGGAGAAGTAATTTGTGTAATTACACATCATATGTCCTCACTGCATTAATCTAAACTGCACAACATAATTTCCTCACTACATGAATCTAAAATACACATCAAAATATCCTTGTTGGAAGACATTAGACTTCATGACAACCATATGCGTCCATGCTCAAGGATGTTGAAATGCATAGCATCTTTGTTCTTATCACACGATGTTAATCTAAATGTCATCATTTTTACACTATAAATGAAATTATATTGTACTGTTAACATATTCTTCAATTGATGTTAAAAATACCAAAAGATACCAAAAATTGGTATTCATTATGGTTCAAAAAAACTGAGTAGCTTCCATGAGCCTGCATTGATCAAATCACTGTTACTCCTTAGTGGAATATGATTTCGATTTCTCAATATGTTTGAACCAGATTGGAAAAATGACAATATTTCATGATGTTTGTATAGCTTGATTCTCATTTTAATGAGATACGTAGAGCCGCCTAGATCTCCAATCTTGGGTCGAGCCATGAAAAAGAAAATTCCCTCTTCATTCCCTGTTTTCATGATTGAAACCTAAATAGGGAATCTTACAAGAATAATGTTTGTAATGATTCTCATTTCAATGGGATACGTATACACTCCTAGATCTCCAATCATGGGCCCAACTACTAAATACATCCATCTTCCCCACATAAAAACATCATTGACATGATAAACTATCTCAATAACTACATGTGGCTTATTTCTCATCCATATAAGATATGTAGTGACACCGAGGACGTATCCTCTTATCAAGACACAATATTCCTTTTCACGTCAGAATCACTTCATGTCATTGTTCCATGACATTAAATCGAACAGTACTTAATGAACTATGTATGGATAATTTCTCACCCCATTGAGATAAATAGTGAATACTAGGCCCTAACCCTTAGTCCCAGATATGATATAAAAGAATTTTTTCCCTCTCCCATAGAAAATTTAAAATCTATTTAGGAGGTCTTCATTTTGTGCCGCCTCATTAGAGACACAACCAAGTAAACAAGAAATGTGCCCATTTTATATATGAGACATATCTAGGTAAGGATGTCTGAACAGATGGAGAATATTGATTCAACTATTTCACATATACATTGGTAATTACCCCTTTTATTTTTCACACTCATAATCATGAATACTTTCATATCTTCATAATAATTTTCATGTTTTTTGGTGGAAGATACCTGAGATCTATTTTGCTTGATTATCTATCATGTTCCCCTAGGTGGCCCTGCATAAGTTGCCTACATAACAGGACTGCTAGTCAAAAGATACCACTGTTTGGATATGGAACATATTCCTAAGTCGTCCTAGCATGTTACAACCCCTATAATAGGTTTCTTCATGTAATGGTAACTTCGTTCGTGGTTAAATCATCTTCTCTCCCCTTCAAATTTTATGACAATATACAAGAATCTATATCTTAAAGTGATCATCTGTCAATATTGGTCCAATTACCTTTATCTCAATCTGAATGTCTAAATGAAAATGGTTTACACATTATCCCTTTCCATGTGTTAAAAGCTTACTGATATAACATTGGATTATTCGGCCACATAGAATATACTATTTCTATTATATTTTATTCATATGAATATAAACTAAAACTACACACCATAATTCGTACATTTATGTCATACCATCATAGAAATCCCATTCGTTCGATTCTATAGAAAACATGATTAGTAATATTGTTTCTATGTTTAGCTAACAACTCCAAAAACTAATCTATACGCTATGAAAAATATGAGTCTCCATAACCATTCTTCGAATTTAGCAATAGAATGTTTGAAACCCAAGATCTCTTTTACCTAACTATAAAGTACATACCCCTAGGATTCCTTTCATATGTCTCCTAACTAATAGGCATGTCAATAAAAATATGCCACTTTTTGGCTTTGTAGCATATTCCCCTATTAGCCCTGCATAATCCAACCCCTATAATGGGTTCGTCAAATAATTGTAACCTCATTATTGGAAACAAATTCCACTAATGCCTTTATCCCTTTTCCAATATCATTATATGGATCCAGAAATTCTCATATCAATACTTTAAATATTTTCATTATATACTTGAACAAGGAATAATATTCGAAGACAAATTATCATAAAAATGAAGACCCATACACCATTGGTAAGAGATGTAGACCATAAATAAAATCCCCCTAACATTCTTACTGCATGAAATAAAACCTCATAACATAATCTCTTTATTGAATGACTTAAAACTGCATAATATAATGTCTTTACCACATGAGTTAGAACTTCAAAACATAATCTCCTAACTGAATGACATAAAACTATAGAACATAATTTCCTCACTGCATGAATTAAAACTAGAAATCAAAATGTCCAAAATACCTAACATAAAACATTACATCATAATGTCCTTACTGTAGAAATTAAAATTGCACAACATAATGTCCTTACATCAAGACATAAAACTGCACATCATAATTTCTCCATTGCATGAATTGAAACTACATAGTATAATGTCCTCAGTGAATGAAATTAAAATAAAATATAATGATATCTTAAATCCCTCTTTCTGAAAAATTTTATGCATTCTTCATAGAAAAAATTTGTAGGACTATTTTCCCCATTCATGAACTATTTTTTCATAGGTGGAAATTTATTCTAAAATCCATTCCCTTGGTGAAACCACCAATTGTGAACTTACATAACCTAAATCTTACTTTCCATTTTTTATCAACAACAGATTGTCAAAAGCTTTTATATCTTTTTCTTGACTATGTAATACCTACCCCGGTGGCCTTCCATAAGTTGCCTACATAACCAGCATATCAACCAAAATATGCCACTGTTTGGCTATGCAGCATATGCCGTAGTCGGCCCAGTGTAGTACAACCCCACAATGGTTTAATTAAATAAAGGTAACTTCATTCATGGAAAAGACACAATTTATGTTTATAATTCACATTTAGATTTTGTGACCATAAAAATCATGAAACAAGATTTCACATGGAAGATTCTAAATAATATTGGAGAAAATCCTAGCCACTAATCATTGTTTGGGATAAAATATCAAAATTTATGGTCAAACCTTTTCGATATTAAATGATTGACTTTTTAGTCCAACATTCATGAAATTAAACTGGTAGTAAAAAGTGACATACCACTCATCAATCAAAAAAACACATTCAAAGGGAACCTTAAAAAAAAGTCGATTCTGAGCTTGCTAAAACAACATTCAGTATGGTTTAGGAAATATGGAGAAATAAGAATAAAAAATATAAAAAGTTTTTGGGTTATGTCAATATAACCCTATTACAAATCCAAATATGATCACTAAGCCCATTGGATTATATAAAAAACGAACATCACATTCCATTCATGTTATTAATATTATGATTTTTTTGACATAAAGTTTTGATGTTGAAAAAAAATCACATTTGATATTGAAATTATAGAAGGAAAGATAGAATGAAGACATATCTGGATAGAGAAAAAATTTGTTCCATTCAAATGGACAAATAGTAGGATGTCCATAGGTGGGACCTTTCTCTATTGTGGGATATAAAAATGCTTACTTCCACACTCTTGGATGTATGTGTTTCCTGTCTTAAGGTAATCCCTTCAAAATTTTAAATAATTCATGATCCTATGGGGGTGTGTTGGTAACATCACCACATGTTTTTACAAGTGGAATGATCTCATAATACATTTCCCTAAGAATGTGAACCCCATATATTTTCTAGATATCCCATAAACTAATGAAAACATAATTGTGCATCATGTGGAATGCATTTATTTGCAGACACCATTTACTCACCAATTTAGAAATGAAGTCATTTGTGTGAACATAATTCTGTTGCATTCATACAGTATCACAAATGTGAAAATTTGATAATTCTTTCCTAAATTCCACATATGTTTGGTGTACTCAAAACAAACACATCCATTCAGGTTTAACTTACCTTTTGAATTAAGATCTCAATCATCCTTCCATCCATTAGAATGATAGTATTGTGAAGCACAATAGTTAGAATCATTTTAATGGGAACATAATTCTTCTCCATGATATTTCATATTAGGGGTACAAACACTATGGTGTTGGGAGCATCCATATGGGACTGTTGCCTAATTAAAATACATACCCTTCTTCGTAATATTCATGCAATGATTAGTTGAAGTTTTCGAAAATCCAAGTCTTTGGAAATTAACTCTTAGCAGCTAGAATATTGGAATCTATTAAAATAACATATCCATACAGAGGAATATTGTAACTTTGTGTATATTCACATTGGTATGGAATTATGCCTTTCAACAGCCTAGGGATGGTAATTTCAACAACATCATAATAATCCAGTCCAATAATGTTCATCATCTCGTATTGGCAGCCTTCACATCCCCAATTGTGGTAATCAAGTGAGTAATTTACTTCAAAATAATTATTATATTATCCTTATTATGTTGGAATTTGGACTTAAGAAAGTTCAAATTTTCCTCTTAAATGAATTTATGAATTTTGAAAAACAAATGCTATGTTTAGGTCCTTCAATGATGTCTTCCATGTAGGTCTTTCAACAAGGATCCTAGCACAAGTGGTTTCACGAAATCCTCCTACATTGCTTCATTTCTCAAATGGTTTCACCTTGAGAAAACATCAAGGGACATGTGCAAGAGAACAACACGGCATGGCTAGATTAATGATCTACACAACGTGAGCAAAAAATATAAGATCCCATGTGAAGAAAATATCAAATAAACAGTTCTTCTTATAGGCATATTTGACCAACATAGAAAACCTACATGATATAGCTACTCAAAAAACCTATGCAATATAGCTACGCCACAATCCTTCATTGTTTAGAATTTATGCCACACTATTTTACATATGATATTACCTCAGGGAATGACCATCTATCTAATCAGATCCAATTCTCAGGGGGGGGGGGGATTTTGTTGACAATACTTAGCAAAAAAATATATAATGAATATTTCCTCTAAATATTTCAAATTTTAAAGACAATTAAAAAATAAGTAAAAGGCATAAAAATTTCTACAAACCTATGCAGAGGAGATACATGATATACCTGTATAGAGGACCTATACGATGGAGCCATGTGCCATGATTTTTTCTGTACCCTTATGTGGAGGACCTACAGGTAGGAGCTATAGGGATAACCTACACTGATGAACGTCTTTCAACCGCTCCCCACTTTTCCTTTATATAGAACATATGGGCTTCTCATTTGATAATGAGATTTTTTGAAGAACAATGGATGCTCCCATTGTGTAGATCTTTTAACCAGGTCCCCCAAATTTTCTTAGGATTCTTTATAAAACATGAGAGAAGATAGAATTAAATTGGATAACTGTGCTTTGTAATCCATTCAATGTTTGAGGCTTGCATATGAATGGTTCTCCTATGTTTTGTATTTTTTATTCATCTCCTTGACCAGAGCAAGAAAACTACACAACATATATGAACGGTGTACCTACATGACTTACCTCACGGTAGAGCTATGCTACATAGCTATACTCAAGGCCTATGGACATCACCTTGTTAACCCTCTACAAATCCATTCATGGTATGGTATTTATTTACGTGGTTCCACTATCCAAAATGGTCTAAGTTGAAACCTCCACAGAAACAACATTAATTATCAAACCATTGGGAATAAACATAAGTGTGTCTATGATTTGGGGTTGTATATATACAATTAATAGTTTTTAGTATTCATATTTTAAGGGATTCAGGGTCTTTGTGATGTTTTTAGGTTTTTATATCTACAGTAACATTTATCCTTAGCCTGGTTATAGTGTTTGGAATTTCCTAGTTTTATATTTTCGAAAGGGGATTCTAGCCTCCCTTTTTTCATCTCCAAGAAATAGATCCTCTGGTTCCTAATAGGGAGTGTGAGGTCACACTTGCTTTTCAATTCAACAAAAGAAAACTCTCCCTCCACACCTGGGATGCAAAAACGCAAACCATCCTGGTGTATTTCCATAGCCATTCATATAGAAAGTTTTAGTCATTCTCATCTCTACATTCTTCACATTCACTACTACATTACATTGGACCCTTATCTAATGTAAATTGAACAAATGGAAGGTTAGTCACCTCGACCTCATTCAATGTCCCTGCCATAGGCCCACCCTCTCTCATCAGTGGAAGAGAGTGTGTGTGGTCTGTTGAATATTTCACATCCTCTTGTTTCTCACAACGAGCATGACTAACATAGGATTAGAAAACTATGATGATTACTACATCAACATAATCAACTACCTCTTGAGCTAAAAGAACTCTGATTCACACCATAATTGTGATAAATTGAAAGCCTTCATCTTTTCCAAAACATAGTAGATATCATATTTTGGAATCCAACCCTAATTTCATTAATATGGGAATCCTTATTGAAATTATTCCAAAACCAATTTTTCTCAAAGGATCACACCCCCTACCTGGCTTTCCAAATTACATGGGATTTGATTCTCATTAAAATGATAAATAATGGATGCCTCCATGTGGTTAAATCCCAACAATCTAAATCAACCAAATAATTTTTGCGCCACATTATATATAGGTTATAATCCATCTTGGAAACTCATATCTTTTCCAGGATACTTAGGACGCATAGGCATAATTCCCACACCTATCTTTGACTAAGCACTTTCCACATAGATGTATTTACAAAATGACATTAAACTGTGTGGCTAGGTCCTTATCACATGACCATAAAAGGAATCATGTGTCCCATTATGTGGATCCTAACTACTTGGGTTTTGATACTTTTCACAATTATACATATGTTCCAATTTATGGGTTTGATCCCAACATCAAAACAAACTTTCCTCTCTCGGGATGATAATAAATTCCAAAGGTCCCCAATAAGTGTCATAAAATACAATATTATCATAAAAATGGAAAAAGTAATATTGATATAGTATATTAAAGAATACCATTGATGGATAACATTGAATATATACATATGTCTCGATCAATAAATAACCTTAATGATGATTGAAAATTTCACACATGATAATAATTGAATGAAAATTTCACAGGAAACCTATGTTTTACATGGAAAATTAATAAGGATTCATGAAGATGTATTAAATATATAAGAGAGTCCCATACTATGAAATAATCCCATAAAATAGGGTACTATGAGTTCAACCACCAATCCTCTTGACCAATGTATGTTATTAAGTATCGTAGGTTCAAACCTAATGAATGTCTGCCTTTGGAAAGTATATTCCTTTGGATAAAGTACAATTGGATATTTCTTGTTCAATAGATAAATCCAATGGAAAGTACCCAGATGTAGTGATACCTAACAAGAACACAAGTTCTGAGGGAGTTGTAACAACAACACATCATGATCATTATATAGGAATGGTGGCATTTTCATATGGTAATACATTAGTCTAATTCTTTCCTTAATATCAAATATCTTGATGTACATGGGAATTTTTTCATATTTCATTAAAAATGGTATAATATCATTCAATGAAGAATAATTTATAAAAAAATTATCTTTCACATGAAATTTCATGTCCTTACATTGGTTAACCATAGACATCTTTTTCTCCCTATGGTATTCCTTTATATGAATAAATTTTTTTTACACATTCACCATTGTCTCCTCACCATGATATTGGGAAAAAACATCTAATCACCAAATTCATCCCAAAATGTTTATATATGAAATATCTTACATTAAAATTCATTATATAGTGAGATTGGAATGTATGGATGAAATCTATTATTATCAGAATGTTCTGTCAAGGTTAAACACTAATCCAAGCTACCAAGAATGTCATATGAGAATGACCTCATCATGTATTCTATTTTTGGAATTATATTTTTATTATTTATATATTTATTATTATGGAAAAATGTGATAAATGTTAGAATAGGGTTGAGATCCTTCTAAATAACATTATATAAGTTTGATGTCAACTATGGGTCATGATCATATATAATTTTTAAGGTCCCACAAAGAATTCTCATAGTATCATTAATGTAATGTTATACGGGGTTCATAAGAACATAATATTCCCACAGATCAAAGATATGTGATGCATAGATAAGGATAATAATAATAAACCATGTTTCATCATTCATTTGTAGATCCTTTGGAAATAAAGAATAATTTTCATAGTAATATCTTCCAATTTTTATAAATGAATATGTAACTACTATATCCCTCCTTTTAGATATTTTCAATCATAACATACATGTTGGAAAATGAATCTTTAAGAAAAATGTTAATCAATTTCCCATTTCATATTATACATCCAAATTTATCATTCAAATCTTTGAACATACTGGTGCTACTAAGGTGTATATAGAAATTTAAGCTATGAGATTCATCTACATATTCAATTATTATCACATTCTCGGATGGAGCTCAAATATAATTTCTAAATTTCAATATTCAATATTCAGAGAAGAGTTTTAGAAATTTAACATAATTCAAAAAATTCACATCTATTTTATTATTATTATAAACATACATATATCTTTTTTATCTTCTATAACATGGATAGTGTAGTTATAATTTTTAATAGATTGGATGTTTCTCCATCTATAATGATTCACACAACCAATATTCCAAAATCCATGAATATGAGATCTTTATAAATATAAATTTCAAACCCATTCTCCTAGACATTCCTATTAAGTATCTCAACCACCTTATTTTCCTTTCTCTGGTGGTTGTGTGTTGGGAAAAAATAATCCTTGAGTAATTCTAGTCATGACTATTTACTAATGATGATCTCTTTCTTTGAGATGTAATATTGAAAACCTTTTTCTACAAATATATTTGTCATCTTAGATTATAAATATACTTCATACATGTCGATAATAAAAATATTATTGTTGAATACACTGGATCATAGGTTGGATAATTTTATTTCTAAAGAAATAACTTATTTGATACATATTCAGAAACTAGTTCATTCTAAATACAGAAACATCAAAATCTCTTCTACAATGCATCAATTTGTATCTCAAATCCAACCCTTTAGAGTGGTAAAGTCAATATTAGGAAATTTTCCTATATTACCTTTAATTAATGAATACAATCTTTACATTTTAGGACCTTATGAACTTAACCCCATTAAATTTAAAATTTTTTTAATGTGGCACATAACAAAGAAATTTTTTAATGAACTCATCAAAATTAACTTTCTAGTAAAATAAAACATTACAAGTTAGTTATATTAGATTTGGTTGGTCATTCTATAATTTCCTATATCATTGAGTCTCCACATACATTATATTTTTAGAGATATTATTTATTTGAAAATATATTTACTATAGCTAGAATTCTCAGTTTCTTAATAGTCCATATTAATACATTTCTCTACAATTTTAATGTTTGGTACAAAAATGAATTTTATGCTTATAGATATTTTATATAATAAGAATATGTCATTTTAAAATACAAAAATTTATTTATTGAAAAAATAAATAAATACTATATTATTCCAATTCTAAAAAATAGATTGTACTCTATACACTCCAATGGTAATTACAATAAACTAGTACTCGCCTGTCCAATAGCACGACTTATTCGATTAATGATTGTTCATTTAATAAGAATTAATAATTATTATTGTTGAGAAGAAACAATAATGTTGCCTAAAAAGAGAAGGGCTTGATTAGTGGTTTTACTTTTAAAAAGAATTTGTATTTATAAAAGTTGATAAGAAACAATAATACTGACTAAAGAGTGAAAGTCAAATCCAACATAAGACAATAATTGGAGAAATAAAACAGACAAATGTGAAAATGACTGAAATAAATATTGTATATTTAGAAAACCTAGAGAACAAAAACTAATGGATATCAATCCAGCAAAATGAAAATAATAAAAAATGAGCAGAATGAAAACATGGATTTCGCAGCCATTGTTTTGATGAACAGTTCAACTGTAGGGGTGTTGTCATCCTTTTTGGAAATCATGGACTTGCTCCAAACCATGATTTGAAGATAGCCACATGAAAATGGAAATAAAATTATGAAATGTATTAAAAAATTTAACACCATAATGATGTTAGTGGAATAATCATGATGGAAGAAAATGGAATTAAGACAAAAGACAACGAAAATAGAAGATGCTCGAATGGGGAAGGTGAAGTTCAGAAGGTGTGAAATTTAAAAATCTGTTGAAAGAAATTGAACTAAAAAACTACAACTACAAATATGAAAACCTCTCATAGCCCTGCCCCTCCCCTTCCCCTCTGCCCAGCACCCCCTCCCCCTTCCCAGCCCCCTCCCCGTACCCAGCCCCAAGACCAGCTCCCCTCCTCCCCCTGCCCAGCTCTACCCCCTTGCCCATGCCCAGCCCCTCCCCTCTGCCCAGCCCCCTCCCCCTGCCCAGCCCCCTCCCCATGCCCAGCCCCCTCCCCATCCCCCTGCCCAGCCCCCTTCTACTGCATAGCTCCCTCCCTCCACTGGCCCCTGTTCAGCCCCTCCCCCTGCCCAGCTCCCCCCTCCTCCTGCCTCTGTCCAGCTACCCCCCTCCCCCTGCCCAACTTCCCCCCCTCCCCTCCCCCTGGCCCTGCAAAGCTCGCCTCCTCCCTCTGCCCAGCTCCCCCAGCCCCTGCCCCTGCTGAGCTCCCCCCCTCCCACTGCCCCTGCCCAGCTCCCCCCTCCCCCTGCCCACCTCCACCCCAGCCCCTGTCTAGCTCCCCCCCTCTTCCTGCCCAACTCCCCCCCTCCCCCTGACCCTGCCCCAGCCCCAGCCCCAGCCCCTACCCCAGCCCCTGCCCAGCTCCCCCCACCCTCCCCCTTCCTATCTCTAAACATCCCCCATGCCCCTGCCCAGTCCCTCCCCCTGGCCATCCCCACTAAAACATGCCCTTAGAAAATCCGTGGAAAGCTCAATAAATTTAAAAAAAATGAACCATAGGAGGAGATATCCAAATCAGTTACAATTAATTCCTAGGATGGTTATTCATGAATCTTTAAACAGAGAAGACAGATGTAAGAGAAGGAGTAAATATTTGGTATACCTCAATAATCATCCATTGCCAAAAATGGGAATCACCTTTACAACCGAGCTGAAAACCCAGGCCAAACAGAAAGATATGATAGAAAGACAAGATAGTGGTAGGTAAAATTTAAACAGAAAGAGAAACTTCTTAGAAATAATTATAACAGTAGGAAAAATATATGACTAAATGAAAAGGAATAAAATATTACCCCTCCCCTTCCCCTCCCCTCTGCCCATCCCCCTTCCCATGCCCAGCCCCTCCCCGACCCCTGCCCAGCTGCCTCCCCGTCACCTTGCCCATCCCCCTCCCACTGCCCAGCTCACTCCCTCCACTGGCCCCTGCCCAGCCCCCCTCCCCCTGCCAAGCTCCCCCCTCCTCCTGCCTCTGTCCAGCTACCCCCTCCCCCTACCCCTGCCCAGCTCCCCCCCTCCCCTGCCCTCCCCTTGGCCCTGCAAAGCTCTCCCCCTACATCTACCCAGCTCCCCCACCTACCCCATCCCCAGCCCATGCTGAGTTCCCCCCTCCCACTACCCCTGCCCTGCTCCTCACCTCCCCCTGCCCAGCTCCCCCCCCAGCCCCTGCCCAGCTCCCCCCCTCCACCTGCCCAACTCCCCCCCTCCTTCTACCCCTACCCAAGCCCCAGCCCATCCCCTGCCCAGCTCCCCCACACCCTCATCCCTCCCCTGCCCTCATCTGCCCCTCCCCTCCCCTCCCCTCCCCTCCCCTCTATCCTGCCCAGCCCCTCCCCCTGCCCTCATCCTCCCCTCCCCTCCACTCCCATCCAACCTGCCCAGCCCCCACTTCCCTTCCCTAATCCTCCCTCCGCTGCACTCCCCTCCACTCCTCCCTACCCAACCTCTTCCCCCCAGCATCCCCTCCCCCCTCCCCCCTTCCTTCATCCTCCCCTTCCCTCCCTTCCCATCCCCTCCAACCTCCCTAGACCCTCCCCTCCTCTCCCCCACCTAATAACCAAAAGAGGAATGTGTAAACCATAAACAACATTAAAAATCAAAGTAAAAACAGGAACCTAGAAGTTTGTTTCAGCTTCTAACAATATGAATCGATCTTCAACAGCTGCGTGAGGTGATGTCCAGTTTCTGTCTAGCCCATAAAAGAAAAAAAAACGGTTATTAAGTAGAAAATTAAATAAAGGAAATAAAATTAAATGAATGGGAGTAGAATTTTTGGGTTTATAACCCCAAACAGGTGTTGTAGTAAACCTATAAGTAGCCGGACAGTTCCTATAGGTCAACCCTAGTCCATTAGTGGGTGTGATATTCAAAGTAGGAACCACCACATCAGGGTATGCACCACCTTCACAGGCACTAAAATAATGAGAAACTGAAAAATATTAATTCAAAACACAAATATATCCTATAATAGAATTGCACATGATCAAATCAGAACCCAAGTAAATAAACACATTTGCGTGTCTTCCTAAATGTAGTTCACATTTAACATATTAATAATGAATTTTCCATGGGATTGATTAAATTTGGCATACTAAAATCATTCCATACAAGAGGATGTCAATGTATTGATAGTAAGACGGTGACATGCATGTGGGTGGGGGGGGGGAACAGAACACTTGTTATATTATCATTAAATATGTTCCTCAATAATACAAAATCAGTAATGGAATGCACCAAAAAAGGAGATATTTACCTATATAGTCTCTCAAAGGTCCATTGCAGAGATGAGTAAATCAAATCTTGGATAACAGTGACATAAAACCTACACATTTAATGACTTTTAGAGATACCTACACATTAAATCAGAAATGACATGCATACAATATAAAGAGGTAGGTGGAAACCATCAAATACATTGAAAAAAAACTAAAAAAAACAAACCTGGATGTCTGTTTCTACTTCCAAAAACTAAATGATTCGATCTTCAATAGGTGCGTGAGGTTCTTTCTAGTTGTTTTCCTAACCAGAAAACATAGAAAAATGTTATTAAATAGTAAAATAACACCTTATGCATGTCATTAATACTCTAGGTGATCACATTTGTCAAGGCATTGTCTTCACTCAGACATGAAGTGTTAAAAAAAGATTCCATTTGACAGACTAAGGCATTAGATATGCTGCCCTCAATAGTAAAGATTGTATTTTCAGTATACTATAATTTTATGAAAAATTACTTTCTTTCATTTGAAAATCCTATTGATGTATTCACATGTATAGAGAAAAAAATTAGAAAATAATCAAATAAAACTATAATCATTTAATGATTAATAAAAGGGTAAATGTCCTAAATGAGTAATGTCCAACATGAAACCCATCCATCAACATGAAAAATGTCAAATATAACAGACCTTCTCGCATTAAATGACATATAACATGAAAACCCAAGCTTCTCAATCTACAAAAAAATGTCCAGCATCAAAAACCTCCAGCATGAGTAATGTACAACATAATAGAAAACATATAGAAAGAAAAACTAATACCAAGGTGTCCACCATGAAAACCATCCTCGATGACAAGAAAACCATCCATCTTGAAAAACGTCCTACATAAAAAACTTCAATCATGAAAAACTGACAATCAACATGCTAAAACCCATACGAAAATTTCCACCATGAGAAATCCTGAAAATAACAATCTGTAGAAATAAAAACATTCAATAGGTAAAATCTGCAAATATAGAATATACGTACATGAATTAGTAGTAATGAATTTTCATACAGTAATTCATTTTTCTGGAATTGGTTTTCTCCCAAATAATACCCTAGAAAATTCGTAACTGGTGTATAAAGTAAATTTTGTATGTAAATCTTATAAAAAACTATAAAACTGAGCAGTATACATGTTATAATAATGTAATTGTAATGTTTAGACTCCAGAACATTATCTAATGCACATAAGATTTTAGAAAAAATGAATGAAAACCAATTAAATAGCTAAAGTATTATTAGGACGACATTGAATCTGAACATCTTAGTCTGATTTCTCAGTTTTCTTGTTCAAATTACCCTTTGTTCGCCTCTCCAGTTGACTACAATAAAATGATATACTAAATTTCACTCCACAATAATCATTGTTTCCTCCATCTTGGTCTATGCCTCTACTGTAAGCTAACTATTATTCCTCTAGTGATACCATTTTTACATTAGTGTATATTTATAGACATTTTGTTGTCCATTCATAATTATAGTCCCCTAAATCAAATATAACACTAAAAAACATACATTAAACCTATCATCACAAAACCCATATATCAATAAAACTGAAACTGTCATTCATACAGTTATCACCTTCCCAATAAAACTAATAATATCAGACATTCATAATTTTATCACCTTCCTCTCAAAATGAAACCATAATTGGAAGAATGATGAGGAAGAGTTTTAAAAAAATTACATGGGAATGATGGTGGGGACAAAAACATAGTTCTCACCCCTCATCATCCCTTCTATGATAGAGACAAAAAACCTAAGGGAATGAGACTGGAAATAGGGACAATGTGATGGGTTGGCCTCTCCAAACCAGGCATCGTGGCTTAATGGGTCGCCATACCTTTTACAGGGTGACCCATGAAGATTTGTTTGAAAATGGATTTCTCTATGCCTTTATGCTTATACAATCTGCAATTACAGAATATACTTGCATGAATTAATAGTAATGAATTTTCATACAGTAAAAATTTATAACGTTACCTTACGTGATTCAGTGGCATTGTGATAAAAGAACACTAATCCATACATCTTGTTTCAATGAATACCAGTTTATAAGTAACGGTGAAAAATGTACCTACAGATTTCAAAAAACCAGGAATTTTTAGTAAATATAGATGCACTTCATGTAGAATAATATCCAGTTGACCATGGTGTTTTTTCCATTCTAAAAATAGATCAATAAACATATTTTATTGAATAGTCAAAACATATCAAATTCTAACAGGTAGTTTCATCAATTGGTTAACAAAGATAATGACCCTGTTTATTTATTAGAATAAATTCAATGGAAAATAGAGAGTTCATTATCAGGAAATAATATGAAAGAATGAAGCATGAAAAGGAAATTGTATCATTATAAGTAATTGGAAAATATTAAATAGTTTCCTTTATTAATGCATGAGTCTAGACTACAGTGTAAACCATGGAATATAAATACAGCTAATCCCTCTAATACTGAAATATAAAAGCCTAAAGGTAATTGTAGTCATAATTAAACGGAATAGATGAATATTGATAATTCATTTTTCTATTTATGTTAGTATAATTGAAGAAAACCTTATTCATTTTAATTTTAAATTCATTATAATAAATATAAAAATGAAACTGAAATTTCAGAATGCCTAAAAACCTGAACTGAGTCTTTGAAGCAACTCAAGGGTGTTGTGTTGTTGGTTTTAAAGCTCGCCTGAATAGAGACATGTAATGTGGAAGTAGATGGCTGCCGGATCTGTTATGATTTCACAACCAATAAGAAATTTTGTAAACATAAGTCCGATTTTAATGCAGGTTCACCAGCATGTCACTTCAAATAACATCATTGGCATGCTATGTAGAAAAATATATAGAAGTATGTTATTACAGCAAAAATGTTGGGTTACCTGCTAAATTCAAAACAAAATGTAATTTCATTGTAGTAAATGTAATGAAAGAATTTTTTTACTATTACTATGAATTCAATATTCTATTAAAAATCATAAATTATATATGAAATAGAATTGTAATATATTGTCAACATAGAGAAATTAAATACATGAAGTATCAATCGGATCAAATAAAAAATTTAATAAAAATAGTGAAACATTCAAATTGAAACAATAGTTGCATCAAAACTGATTTTGAATTGAACACATGAAAATCAAAACAAATTGTTTGGACAGATGGTGTATTTACCAAAAATATGGGTGAAAAATATTACAGTAACTGGATACATTGATAGTAGATAATGTCTCACTTGGAGACGAACTAAATTTAGAAAATTGTGCTAGTAAAAACCTTGAAGAAGTGGGTTCATGTAGCACTACTGTGGACAAGTAGTGGTGGTTTCTGGTTGATATCAATCTGATACCTGCACAGGTCACTAAAGTTGAGTAAATAGTGGTAAATACATAACATGTACGTGATTTACTCATTAGAGAGGGTGTACTTGTGCCTTATACATGTTCATACATCTTTTGTGTATATTTAATAAAAGTAAAGTTTACAGTGGATGTGAAAAATGTAAATATTAATTTGAAAATAAAAAATCAGTAATGTTTTTAAAATACCTTGCAATTACATCGCCAAATTTTATTCAAGCTTTTCAGTTTTCTTATTGAAGTTTTCCTTTAAATGGGGATGCAGTTCATGGATTGTTGTTGCCTCAGAGTCTTGAGACGTAATAGTTCGTTGGACCACATATTCAACATCAAACTCAGTCAATCAATATATTTTTCTACATGAAAAATTGACATTAGTCAATAATTTGAAAGAATTTCTGAGATCTTTTAGTGTAAAAAAATTTGAAGTTTATGAAATGGAAAATTAAATGATAAAATGAAGTCAGTATTAATCATGCTAGGTAAATAGAAATGAAAAAATTATGCAATGTCAACTCTAATGAAAATAAAATAGAATGAAGAAAAAGAAAACATATACCTGAGTTGTTTAAGCTACCAGCTCAGCTTGGGTAAGAGTTCCCTGGGGAACTCTTGAGTTTTTGTCTCCAATTTCTCCTCTTCTCCTCATCCATGCTTGTGTTTCTTCTCTATTTTTTATATATCTAGTAAAATATATGAAGGTTTTCTTTTATGTGATCTTCATCATATTCCCACCTACATTGCTCTCCAAGAAATAGTACCCTGGGTAAAAAAAATGACTTCATCTTTGAGCATCATTACAATGGGAGCACTCGTTTACTTTAAGCCGCATACAGTTTTCATTACCATAAAAAACTCTAATAAACTTGTGATGTAATTAAAAATTGATGATATTAATTTGAAAATATATCTATGCATGAAATATAACATTGGATGATTGATGTATGCATGTCAATAATCTGCATTAAACTGAGTAATCAGGAATCATGCATGGCACAACAGTAATCAAATTGCATGATAATAAAACATCACAATTTATACATGATGCAAGATAAAAGGGAATGTTTTATTCTTCATAACAGAACCTAGAAAGAAGCTTCCAACCTTCATCTCCGTATGTTCAATAGAAACAAATCAACTTCTAGTGTTTAAAAAGGTAAGAATTTATGTGGATATTCCCAGAATGGGAGAGATGCATAATGAAAATTATTATAAATAGAATCCACAGGAGTATACAATGATATACAAACTGAATCAAGGGAAGAGAAGAGTAAATCTATTTTGTTGTAGAAGTAATCATGGAAACAATCTGAAATATAAAATCTGAAAATATCTATATGTAAGAAATCAGAAAATAGTCTCGTATAAGACAACACATATGTATAATCAATCTAGAAACAATTATGAAAATTCAATCCATCCTAGGATTGTTGTTGGATGCACAGAGGAGGCAGAGGAGGAGCAAGGGGAATCAGAGCCGACAGATTTGGAAATCCCGACCTATATTTGTGAGTTTCAAAGGAACAGAAAGCGTACCAGATGACTTAAATCAAAGGGAGGCCTACCAAGGTGATTCATTGTAGTTCAATCAGTGTAATAGGATACTGCTTGGACATGAAGGCATGAATAGTAGTTGGCTTCCTAAAATCAACATAAATCATAGGCTTATAACCATAAATATGCACATAAAACTAATATTGTCATTTACACCGCTATGGAGAAATGAATAAATAATTTTCACATGATCCATGGAAAGAGACCTACCTTCAACATGAATTTTAATTACTCCAATATGACTAATGCTGGGACCAGATCTACCTACCTTCAGATCCTACTCTCCCATAAGATCATACTCAAATTCCTAATGAAATATAATGGACAATCAACTCTTCTAGAAATCATATTAGGTGAAAACATATACGTCAATCCATTTTGAAGATTTCATAGAGGCTCATTATATCAAGAATATGGAAGTCCAAAAAATTATCATAGCCTACAACCAGTATGGTTTCATATGGGAACCTGTGAACATAGTCCAAACATTTAAAATGATGTGTATTAGGAACAATCACCCCTATAAACAACTCCATGTTCAACCGATTCCCATATATAAATTGAGAAGAAATAAAGTAATAGGATTCTGTTTAATCATTAAATGAATTATAAATACTCAAATAAATTAATACCATACATATAATGGTAAAAGAAAAATGTTTTATATATACTGAAATATGATCCACATTGAACAGAAGATACGTGTTCAGATTTTAATAGAACATATGTGAACATATCCCGAAAAAATATTTTATAGAACATAGGTGAATAGATGTGATGCAGATAATTCTAATAAACAAATTGTAGCTATAAACATCTGCGGATATTTAAATAAGTTTTAACCAAATAGAAATTGAAAAAAAAGGATGATTTGAGAAACAATGAGAATAGAAATTGATACTAACAAATCATATATGTTAGAATTTGTAATTTCAATTTAAGAATGCTAACCGAAGAAATCATACAAGAAGAATGAAATATGAGGTAGAACTATGATATTAACCAAACCCTGGGGGGTATTTCTGGGATGTGGAGAAGCGGCATGAGGAGGTTGTCAGTAATGGAGGAGTAGGAGGTGGAGGAGATGGGGAGGTAAGAGCTGGAGGCAGAGGAACTGCGGTGGGAGGATCCAGGGTCGGAGCAGCCATAGGCGTACCTGACAGAGGAAAATCACCTAGAGGAAATATCAGGGTGTCGGGCATGAAGCAACCACACAAGGAGGAATCGAAGGTGTAGCATATGAAGGCTGAGTAACCGGATACAGAAGTGTCGTTTGCAGGGGAGCCAGAGGAGGTGGATTCGGAGTCATAGTAGCTGGATGCAGATCTGGATACAAAGGTCGAATAAATACTGTTGTGGGGTTTTGGTGGCAGAGCGGAGGATGTAGAAGAAGAACCCTAATCGTAGCGGAGATGAAGCCAAAGTGGGCTAAGGGTATGAATGGAGGTAATTGTCTAATGGAGAGTCGGGAATTGGAGCGGGAGCGGGATAGGGGAGTCGGAGAGAGGAGGGGAGCGGGAAGTCTAGTAGAAATGTGGAGACATAGGCGTGGAGGAGGAGGATGTTTGGAAAGGTGACTAGGAGAGGGGAATCGCGGAGAGGATGATGCCGGTAGGAACCCTAGGAGAAACCCAATGTAATGGAGGTGGAGCATGGGATGGGGAGACAGAATTGTGTCGCAGGATGGGGAATTGGGAGCAGATGAAATTGGAATGTTGGGTGACGTGGAAGATGGAAATGGTGACACGTAGGCAAAGAGGAAGCAATTTTTAGTATAGATAATAGATTCATAATTCATAATTCTTGAATGAAATATAATATATTGAATTTCTTCCCTATATATATTTAGTTGATGCTACACTAAAAAAATATAAATCATTGGAAAATATTGAGTTCATTGATTTTGAGAGGAAAATCATCAATGTGACGGTGATGTTACTGTTTCACATTAGTATGGTGTTGATTTATGAATAATAAATACAAAACCACATGGACACATATTTCATTTACCAAATAGACTAGGGATTCTATATTCTTAAAAATTAATAATTATAAATCCCTTATCACACAACATATATAGTCATTTCTACAGTTCCACTATTTCTTCTAGAGTTACCCTATGTGGAGTTATAGATATAGGTTTTTCACATGGGATCTTAATAATATAAAATTCAACCACATTATTAACCAGATGTCATGTCATATATCAGGAAACACATTAATATTTTCTTTCACAATTGGTGAATCCTATATTCTATGTATACATGTCTTATTTATATAGTGTGTATTCTCATATTATCTATTAATATCATTAATAGTACCAATATAAGTATAACACATACATGAATCAGAGGATGTTTTCCCCTATAAATATAATTGATTCCACATCTCTATTGTGATTTATATGCCTTTTGCTTGGAAATAACCTTTTTCCTCATAATTCTAAATTCAATTCACAATATGGATTATATTAATGTCAACCATATGTATAGTAATAAAGATTGAAAATTCAGTTTTTCTATGTATCATAATGGGAATGAGAAGACACATCCACACTATAGAAATATATCCACTAGGGTTTGTCATTTTCAAACCTTTATTAATGTTCATAGGAAATATTTAATTTTTTAGGAAAATCTGTTTTTAGAAAGAGATTATAGATGAATAATAAAATAAATAATTACATAAATTTATAAATATAATAAAAAATACCACTATATATTTGGGAACATTATCCTAGGATTCATTAATCTCTTAATATTGTACTTCTACCATTTACCTCTAATGCGAGAGATTACCATGCTGCATGGGAAATTACATTGAATAATGAATAATTCCATTAAACCTAAAACACAAATGAATGAAAGTTAATTTCACACTCTTTCATTTATCATATGTATTCTACCATTCTACACAGTTGAAATGGAATCATGATCCAATTAATCAAGTACATATGTGTTTCATTCCATAATTACGTCACTATGGAAATTGTGACTTCCCATTGTTATAATTTGACACAATTATTTTATCATTGTTCTCATCCAACATCTTCATTTCTCAACATAAATTGGTGATATAATACGAGGAAAATCGATTCAATATCTTGATGGAATTGATACTAAATCATCATAAGATAAATTCAAATAATAAAAAATGTCCCTTTGGACACTAGGATAATAACAATCAATGATTGACCAATTATGATTCTTGGATTACAGATGTTCATTTCATTATAAGTGGGAAATATTGTAAATTAATCATCATACTATGTAACACATTCTTCTTACATCTACATTAAAGAAGGGAACATCCTCTGAATTTCATAATTCGTTACTCAACTAATTTTGTTTCTCTATGAATGTCAATTTATATGTTCCAAAATAAATAAATTCAATTTCCTAAAACTCATTATACTTTTCTATCAATGAGAATAATTGATTAATATATCACTTTAGTCAATACAGTATTGTAGTAACCATTTCCCATTTATAACTTCATTATTCCAAATATTTCTTTTTCATCCAGAAAATAAATTATTTAGCTACTAGTGGATTATATGTTAAATTAAAATATATTATATTCTGACCTAAGAAGTGAGTTATCATACATGAATATTATAATGTATCTACAATTTTCTCAGTAAGGGATTTTTTATTCATCATAACCTGATTTGGCTTCCATATTACATATATGGTCTACAGAAAAAAGGAAACAAATTTCTCATATAATAAATTCTAATATTGACAATGGATGTTGATTCCCTCTCATCCACCAGTTTCCATCTCAAAAAGAGCACACAATCTTTGTTGTCTCATAAACATCCTAAACATTTAAACATAATAAAATATACCTTTTTTAGAAAATTTCTTCATTCATCCTAAGGGGTTATTATAATTATCATGGTAGTTATGTTCATTTAAAAATTATTTCATATAGTTCCTAGTAATAATTATCAGATACATACATTAACACATTGACCCTATCAATCTAGAGCTCATGTTTACATTATTATAATTTTATATGATATTAGGGATTTCACTATGAAATATTTATTGTATTGGTGGTCCGGTAAAAATAGATATATACATGATTCTCATATTATACTAAATAAACAATGACATAGAATAATAAACATTCTGGAATCCATATAAATCATTCATTATATGATTCATCATCTCGTTGGAATAGATAAAAAAGTTTTATTTAAGATATGTATAAAGGGTTGTGTATTGGGAAATCTACCATGAGTAAATAAGGAATAATTAGTTTTGTAGAGTGGATAATTAAAGAATTTATTCAATCACAAAATTTTGTTTTTTAAACATCCATTAATAATATCAATTTATAAATCACATGGAAAATGGATACTAAATTCTGACTAAATATAATTCATAAATATAAACAGTCATGACCATTGAATCCATCCATAAACTATGTTATTTTTAAACCTAGAGTCAATACACGTCGACCATGACAACATTCTAAACAAATTTAGGTGTAATTAAAATACCCATTTAATATAGAATGATAAATTTTTCACGCATGAGTAATGTTGATGCATCAAGTGGAAATTAAAAACTAGACTTCACCCATCATGTGAACCTCCAATATATTAATCATATTTTTAATGATCAGTACAATTCAAATCCAAAAATTATTTACATGTCAAAAATTATCTATAGTGAATTAAGACTATGAGACATTTATATTTTCAAACTAAATAAAATTACCTTTATAACAACATTCTACAAAATGATTCTACATATAAGAATGATACATACCTGAAATAATAACAATGTAACATAATTTATTTTTAATTCATCCATGGTATTAAAAATATGGAAGTGAAGGATAAAAATAGTGTCCTATTAATAATATAGATTAATATAGAACATGATCTAAAAATTTAAATGATCTCAAAATAATCCATAGTTTAATATCATTAAATGATTATAGATGTATAAAAATTTATTAGAAAAAAAATTAATAATAGTGAACATAATCAATTATATAATATTTTATAATTCATACATAAAAAATATTTTCCTTGTGGGTTTTTGTAAGAATATATTTATTAACCACATATAAAATCTTTTCATTACACAGAAAAAATTTATTTTTTATATATTTTTTGAAAGACAATTCCCAGATAAGATTGAAACATATTTTTTTAAATTATTATATAAATATATAAACTATGATTTATAATGCATAATTTTAATTTCAAAGATATGTAATTCAATTCTTAAATGCTAAATTCTAATTAATTTTCAATTTTTTAAAAATTAAAATATCACATATAGAAAATATTGAATGTATACCTTTTAGATTGTTGTAAATAATGTTAAATTAATTTAAAGTGACAATTTTAACCATTGGATGAATAATTAAGAAAATTTATTAAAACATTTAAACATATATCAATTTAGATGAAAACAGTTTAGAGTAAAAAATTAAAACAATATCTTTATAAATAACTGCCTTTTACTAACATAACATGTTAAATCCTAATTCAATAAGATAAGAAATTAAATATAAGCATTTCAAACCCAATATAACAATAAAATATGAAAATATATGGGGATTCAGATATTAAAATCATTTAATTTTCTGAATTTAAATTTTAAATTTAAAAAATAATGAAATAAAATAATAATGTAAATGAATTCCCTTACTACTTTGGATACACTTTAATCAGAACCCCATTAAACGAAAAAATTCATAAAATGTTTTAATTAATCTAAAAAAGAGGGAAACATGACATCACATTCCAATGGGGAAGTATATACACCATTTTGAAGAAATTAGGCACATGATGTAAAATATTCAACGTTGAATTTTTAATAATATAGAACTACTCTTAAATATTTGGTAATCTCCAAATCAAAGAATCAATAAAAAAATATTCAGAAAAAAAAATTAAATATAAATAAATGTCCAAAAATATTAATAGAAATAATTTATAGTATGTACCCAGACCAGAAAAATGAAATAAGTGGTGAATATGAGATATTTATCACTAATATATGTTTTAAATGAAAAACAATTACTATATGTCTCATATTAGTCATATATGTTAGATCCTCTTATATAATGAATACGGATTTATTAGATACTTATATATGAACATTTTTTATCATTTTTAAATTTTATCATTAATATTTTATAAAAATTTTAAATCCTTTCATTCTATAGTTCATGTTTACGTCCACCATGGTATGGTTTTCAATTAATTTCCTTAAAATTAGTTCAACATATTCTCTTTTATTACAATTATAATAAATATTTCTATGAAATGTAGTTCTGTTTAATGTAATTATTATACTTATTTAATTATATACAATTTTATAATAATCCATTCTTATGGTAATATGATAAAAATCATTACTTCCATTCTTAGATTTGATTGTCGACATGTACATATGAACAATGTGATCATTTTCCAATGAATCAAATTCTAAGAAGGAATATTTTATGTTGTATTTAATTAAACAAATATCATCCCATAAATATATTATATATTAAATTTACATCCTATATTATATATTATATTTACTTCCTAATTATAACCATCTAAGAAAAATGTTTATGATAAATAAATTTCACCACATCATTGATATGGTAGGTCATTCAGTTCCACAATTGAGATTTTAATTTTCCATAAGAATAAGGCGAAAATGGTTATTCCATAATAATAATAATAATATATAGTATATTGGTGATAATATATTATTATATTATAATGGAAAAGATAAATTTGAAAAAGTTCATGAGAAAATAAATTTTGAAATATTCAGGTATGAAGATTACCTCTTCTTTGGGAGGACTCCTTTAGATTGCACCATATTCTAGTATAAGATTATAATAGTATAAAAACTATTTCTCATGAATTATTAAAATGATGATAGAATACTTTTTACTATGGATTGGATTAGTTATAGGGATTATAGGTTTTGAATAATGGAGGAGAAGTGTTTCTATTTTAAAACTGATGGGAGGAACACACACTTATTTATAAAAACTATTTTAATAATATAAATTCATTTCCTTGTGATTATGGCTACAAAATAACATATAATTCACGATGATAAAGATTTGGTCTAAACATAAACAAACGATTATTTTTATCAATATGATTAGTGTTATAATAAACCCTTATCATTTTATTTTAATTTTTTTAACAATTACCCTTAACTAAGGTGATAAATATTTAACATTGTTAAGATTTAATTTAAATAAAACTATTTTATTATCATTAAATATCATAATATTGATGATTCTAAATGTATAATCCTTTTTACATGATTCTACAACGACAATTGAAATCAATTTGGTTGGAACGGTAATATCCCAATTTAAGAATCTTTTAAACATATTAAATATATTATTATATAATTATTTTACTGATACATAATATTACATAATTAGACATGGTTTAAATTTTAAAACATCTTCGAATATATTTTAGAAATCAACACAAATAATGCTGTGTTATAATAATTTTATGAGTGTGGATATGTTTTTTTAATTATAAAAAGACTTCAATAGAAGATTTAAAGTATCATAAATCTCATATAACATTATTAAATTTATTCACATGAACATACATGAAAAATAGTTATGATAAATTAAATCCATCCTTCAAGGATTCAGTAGTCTTTTATACACATAAATAATTATCCTAATTATTAATGAATGGGAAATAATTGATGATTATAAAAAAATTTCATTTCATAATTATAACATTGAAATATGAATTACACTAATTCCTAAAGTCAACAATTTTTATAAACCATAATTGGTGGTGAAGAAGAAGTAACCACAACATTTCATGGTAGAAATAGTTTCCATGTACACATAATTAATGTTCATTTATTTTTATTCGTAGAAGAAAATATTTGATTAATGTATTGTAAATTAATATAATAACATTAAATTAAATTAATAATATTTTTCAATTATATTAATATGTATATAAGATAATGATAAGAGGAATAATATGATGAAAAATCAAAGGAGTATGAAATACCGATGTTGATTATATGAGATTTATAATAGAAATATACCTTGAAAAGGAGATCTTAAACATTCAATTTTAGAATATAGTATTATGAGAAAAAGAGTGAATTAATATAGGATAAAATGAATGATTTTTCAAATGATAGTTGAAGGTAAAAGGGTTTCATGAAGGTTTAGAAGTGTTCCTACTTTAAAACAGATGAAAAGAGAACTTTTGTGAATAAACATTATTTTTTATAAATTAATTATTCTATAATATGATCATGGATAATCAGTTTGTAAATAATTTAGTGTGGGGTGATATAAGATCTTTTAATATACAGAAACTGACTTTTTCACCCTTTTATGCTTGTTTCATGCTATTTCAAAACAGTTTTTTTTACATTCCCCATGTTTTCATTTTAACATAGAATCTAGTTTTTTCCCTATTACTTTTTGTTTTATTAAAAATATTAATGGTAACTTCTGTAAAAATTTGTTTTTATAACTGCAAAATTATGCTCTATATATACAAATTTAATTTGAAACTAGAAAAATGTATCACAATTATCATATACAGAAATATTTGGGGTAAAAATATTCTATTTACCATTATGTGTGTTTAATATCACATAACATATATTAAAAAATTGTTCATTGATATTATATATTTCTATATGTGTAAAATTTTTATAAATTTTATTATACGTAATAGGTCAATTGTATTTATCATCTTACAATTTCTCAATTCTATTCAATCAATTAGTTCTGAATAATATTTTGGGGATTATTATGGTCATTAAATTACATCATAATAATCACACATTGATGCATAAATTTGATATTTCACTTATTACATAACATGAAAATCCTGGTTAAAATTTGAAATCTTTTTTTTTATATTTAATTTCTACATGTTTTGAACGATATATTTTTACTGAATTTGAATAAAACAAAAGTTTTGAAAGTGAAATACAAATTTTGATTCTAAAATTTGAAATGTAAATTTAATAAATAGAACAAAGTATTTATAAATGATTTGTTTATATATATATACAAATTATTTTTCAAAAAATTGTAATCCATTCTTTTATTTTGATAATATAAAAAATATTATGATATTAATAAAATTATTATATAAAAAATTTTCACATAAAAATTGAATATTTCCCAAAAATCAAATAATTCATATTAAGATAATCTTCATTGGTGGAACTAAAATATTATGTTAGTTTTATCTAATTAAAATCATCATATTGATTTAAATATTTTTTAAATGGAAATAAAAAATATAAAAAACATTTCTATTGAAATATAACATTTCAAAACATTTAGTCTCATAATATTATTTATTTCCAATTCCTAAAATATTATATCATATTATTTTTATTAATTTATAATTAAGATAATCTGAACATAGTTGTTTATTTAATATATTAGGATAACATACAAAAACACTTCAATTATTATTTGAGAAACAACATCCACGACATTATTTAATATTATATTTTATATCATCTTAATATAATATTTTTTAGTTTAATAATATATTTTTATTTAATAGATAATTTATTTCATAATAATAACCAATTCATATATACTTTTTGATTTATATCTTTTTTTTTGTGAATGAAGCTATCACCATTGAGTTTATTTGATGGAAATTTATATAGAAAAGTCTTGGGGATATACATCCCCCCCAATAATACATTCCACGGAAATTTAAATTATCCAATAATAATGAAATATAAAAGGGTTTAAAAAAGGAATTCATGACTCAAGGTGTAAATTATATATAAATAACAAGCTTAGAAATATAGGGAACATATTTTTTTCCCTCTGAAATGGGTGATTAAAAATATTTTGTTTTAATGAATTATTTTGAGATAATGGTTTATCATTAATCATTATCACATTGATAAGCTGTTATTCATTTATATCAATTGTTATTTTCTTTTTGAAATAATTTTTTATTATATCAACAGAAAAAGAATATCATTAATATCACATGAAATTTATCTAATGGATGAATAATAAGTTAATCATTAATCATAATCCCACAAACCATAAAGAATGTTGATATACCATGACTACTGTGTTCGTATCACAAGGTATTTGTAAGACCCAATGTTTTATCAATGGAAATTACCTTCATTTAATTATTTCATATAGTCACATAAAATTACAACATAATTAACTAATAAGTAATATGTGACCATTAAACATAATTTTGATACTTCTATGTTTTGAGTATTGAAAATCTGACATACAAAGTTACATTCCGAAAGATATTTTGAGTCTAATAGAATAGACTTAGTTTTTTTTGAATAGTAACATATCATAGTGAATAGTAACTCACCCTTATGAATATTAGTGAATTGTGTTGAGTTTTAAGTTAAAAAAATAGAAACTTCACCCATTAATATAAAAATATAATTTAGAAATCATATAAGTATAAAACGATCATAGTAAATGTATTAAAATTTTTTGTATGTCATAAATATTTTAACTATGATTTTATGATTAATTTAAAAATTTAAAATCTAAATTTATTTTAATAATGTGTAATAATAAATTTTAAATTCATTTTTGTAATGATTATAAGATAAATTTATGTGGCCTTTAATAATTTTTGAAGTTGTTATAATACTAGTTATAGTTTTAATGTTGTTTTTTTTCAAAAAAAATATGATTTTATATAAAAACTGTATTAATCATATTTTAAAAATTATTTAATAAAAATAGAGTTCATTTTTTGATTCTACATGTTGAAAAATGGTTATGGTAAATTATTTGGATGTTTATAAAATACAGGAATGTTTTATGAAAAGTAAAATACGATAATTCACAATAAATGTTAAAACAACAATTTCTAAATCATTCCTGAGCCATAGATGATGGAAATGGTGATTGGATAATACTTATATACACTTATTAATATTTTGGTACCAATAATCCAACATTATTTCTTTTCTGGAGAAAAATAATTAAATAATGAATTAAATAATAAAAAATTCACTCCTCGACTACACTATAAAAACCTCCCACATGCCCCACATCTCTTCATACCTCTAAAAATTGTGAATTGCCTATGTTTATCATAAATAACATTCCATGACCATCCCCTATAGCTAACAGCCCTTGGTCTCCTCAAAGGACCAAATAATCCCCCCTGAAGAGGTTCTCAAAAGAGATAAACTCAAGAGTTAAATTCCACTTTTAGATTCTTCTATTTTCTTTTATGTTATATTCTGTTTTGGTTTATTCCCTCACCTACCTTTAACCAAATGATATGATAAATAAATTAACATACATGTACTGGAATTATATTATGATACTGGGATATTTTATCATATTCTATCTCTCCCCCTCCTATTCTATTAATGAACATACAGTTTGAGATGTGTTGATTTATCACATTCAAGGACGATGAGTTTTTAATTTTCATTAACCTCTTCTAGATTAGTAATGAAACCATTTCAATGGTTTATCCATATCAGAATATATGTATTTTATCTTATTAAATGTTATTTATGTTGAGCAAAGAATTGTTTTCATCTATACATATTAATGTTATTTAAAGGGGGAGATTATTGAAAATAATACTCTGTCTCTTTATGATAATTTTGATGCTCACAAATAACCTTAGTTATTTTCTAATTATTTTATTTTCTATTTTGTAGGAATTTATTAATTTATTTTACTCTTGAAATACTGATAATTTATTACTTAGCGCGGATTCTGTTTTAGCACGTTCTGGAATCACTGTTAACATTTTACGTAGATGGATATAGCGCGGAATCTGTTTTACCACGTTCTGGAATCACAGTTCATAACCTACGTGGATAAACGTAGCGTAAGGATGAAAAGCATGTATACTTTTTGAGATAAGTGAAAAGTATGGTTAAACCACCCTACATTTTCAGCAAAGTATGTAAGAAGAACCTTACTTTAGGATGGAACCCAACATTTTGGTTTTCCTCAAAGTATAGAAGAAGAACCTTACGTTAGGAAGGAACCCTACGTTTTGGTTATCAGTAAAGTATAGAAGGAGAACCGTACATAAATTTTAAATGTTTCTTTTATTTCTCAAAAGTATGGTTCATCAACCTTACTTTTGTGAACAACCATATGTTCCTGGAAAAGTATGGATCAAGTAAAAGTATGAATCTTTTACCGTACGTTTGAGTGTTGAAGAAAAAATTATGGATTAATAACCTTACATTTTTTTTTCAACCTTACGTTTGTATTCAACCCTACATTTGAAGATTATGTTATTAACCCTACGTTTAGAGGCCACGTCATTAACCTTACGTTTGGCATCAGAATTGTTTACAGACAATATTTATGTGCAACGATCAGTAAGCTGATTTCTGGGCGGATTTCAAGCAAGATTTAAAGTCGTTTCAAAATATAGAATTTGACTGATTCAAAGAAATTTTATTAATGGATTTCAGATCGAATTAAAAGGAGCTTTTTATGCTGAGTCTTATGGGAAGTTACGACATCTCTGTAAATTCAAAATTTTTAATATCGTGAATCATAAGGCAACTTTTATGGATCTAAATATGCAGAAGATATGTTTTATTATATATGTTCTATCTGAAACACTAGGAACAAGGAGATGTGATCGATATATTATGGAAAATGGTGCAAAATAGAGATTGCAAATATTCACGATTGAGCTGCTGATTCAACAGGAGCATAAAAGCTCTGTTTGTTCAAGAAGAAGGAACTCGATAAAAGATTAACCTGTTCTGCATCGAATATCAATTGTGGATATACTACTGATAAGGTTGTGAACTATATCTCTATATCTACTACAACTGGATCAACTCAGAACTACTTTGTCTTGATGATTAATATTTCTAGAGACGTCGATCCATCTGCTGTCAATTTCATTCTGGTGCAATTGTGACGATCAACTGGAAATTTCTTTCTGAAATTTTTTATTCTTGAGTAACCAGCTTGTTGTTCTAAGCAGTGTAGGATCGTGTTTAAACCAGAAGGCATTGTTTTTCCTTGGATTGTAAAGGTGTCAACTGCCTGTACTCAGTTGTGAATTGGTCTATGGAAAAGAGGACCAGATAGTGAAAATCACCAAGCTCATGGAGTAGAGTGTTGGAGGAGTGGACTAGGGGATTTCTGTTCCCCGAACCACTATACATCTTTGTGTTCTTAATTATAACTTTTTCCATTGCATGATCAAATCTGATAAAGTATAAAGGACAGAACTCGTTCAAGAGAAGAGTTATCAAAATATTTCAAAAGACACAATTCACCCCCTCTTGTGTATAATCTATAGATTCAGATCCAACAATTGGTATCAGAGGAAGAGCTTATGATAGAGCCTTAGAAAGCTAGAAGTATTTAAGGATTATACAACAGAGCATCATGACTGATACAAGAGAAGAGATGTCGATGGTTAGAGCACCATATTTTAATGGAGAAAACTATGGTTTCTAGAAATCGTGCATGATAATATATCTGAAAAACTCGAATATAGAGTCTATTCACAGATTTTGACTCCTTATGAAATTCCAGAAATTTCTGAGGCATGGAGTCCTACTATAGAAGCAGAGTACAATATGAACTCGAAGGCTATGAATGCAATTATCTACGTTCTAGGACCAGATGAATTTAACAGAGTATCTCAGTGCCCGACAACATATGATATGTGGCGAACAACAGCTATGGCATATGAAGGAACAGATAATGCAAGGCAAATGAGATATGCAACTGCAAAACTGAAATTTGATACTTTCAGAGTGATTAAAGGTGAGAGTATTACCCAAATGAATAGGATATTGACCGAAATTGTCAATAACATAACTTCTCTAGGAGAATCTATCAAGTAGGCTGATCAAGCATTAAAAGTACTATGAGTACTTCCTACTTGATGGAATGGTATTTTTGCTGCAATCAGCAATCAACACTTGTTAGAGATCTAACTATGAGAGAGCTGATTGGTACACTGATGATGTATGAAGCTGAAATTCAAGATAAAGCTAATGAACATAAAGTGCTTATCAAAAGAGAAGATACTTCCTTGAAGGTAACTTCGCTACAAAATAATAGAAAGATGAAGAGAAAAGAAGTCAAAGATAAATCAGAACGCTCTGACTCATCCAACTCAGATGAAGAACTGGCTCAACTAGCCATAAAATTAATAAAATTATAAAACAAGAAAATATGCATCAAAAAATCCATCAAGAGAGATAATAAGAATGTGAGATGTTATGAATGGAAAAATATGGGACATATCAGACCAGATTTTCCACAATTGAAGGATTAAAAGAAGAAGAAATTCTTCAAAAGAAATGACATTGTGAAAAAAGACAAGAAAGCTATGAAAGCCACTTTTAGTGTATCTGGAGACTCTAGCAGCTATTTTGAATCAAGCTTAGAGAAATAAGAAGTTAATCTAAAGGAAAACATGTGTTTCATGGCATAAACTGATGAGGTACACTCATATTACTCGTCTGAATCACATTCTGAATCATGATATACAAATGAAAAACTTGCAGCCTACTGAAACATGCTTGAAGAAAGATATGACTCACTATTTAAGAAACATAAGTTACTAAAAAATAAACATAGAGAGGTTTTAGATGAAAGAGATAGAATGCAGAAACAACATAAATAATTAACTGATAAATACAATTAGATTTATACTAACTATAATAATTTTGAATCAAGAATAAAAACACTATAGGATGAATTAAAATCATACAAACATGCTGCATTGGTTTTTACAAAAGGAGATAATTCATTAAATTAAATTCTCCGAAAAAATATCATTAAAAAGGAGAGATTTTGAATCGGCAGTAAAGGAGAAAAACCAAAGCTATATAAAAATTATTTTCTTCCTAGCTCTAAAATGCTTAATTGTAATTTTTTTTGGGGCAAAGGGACATGTAGCTAAAAACTGTTTCTTAAGATAACCTCAAATTTGTGGTATTAAGAAAGCATATGTTTCAAAAGACTTATATGATTCAGCTAATTTTAAAAGAACAAAGAAAATCTAGATACCCAGATCATTGCTAGCTAACACTCCTGGACCCAACAAAATCTAGGTACCAAAGCAACTTGTTTGAATGGCTTTGCAGGTAGCAGGTCACCAAAGAAGAAAAGATATATGGTACATGTACAGTGGTTTCTCAAGACATATGAGTGGAAATTCAATGAATTTTTCTTCACACACTCAAAAGGAAAGAGGACTTGTCACAATTTGTGATAATGCCAATAGAAAATTCATTGGCATTGGAACTATTGGAGATCCAAAAATAGTCTCAATCAACAATGTAAATTATGTACAAGGAATAAAACACAATCTAATAAGTATCTCTCAAATTTTTGATGATGGATATACTGTTGATTTTACTAACAATTGACGTACTATTTCTAAAGATAAATTGTTTAAATTTAAAGCACTAATAACTGAAAATGTCTATACATTGGATTTAAATTCCTTGTGTAAACCACAAGTAAACTGCTTAACTGCTAAAGTAAGTGAATCTTGGATCTGACATAGAATACTTAGTCATTGCAAGGTATATTTTTTACATATGTTATATAAGAAACATTTAGATTCTCATTTAGTATGTCTCAAATTTTAAAGTGACAGATTTTGTGATGCATGTAAACATGGCAAGAAACAAAAATCATCCTTCAAATCTGTTAATAAGGTTTCTACATCTAAACCTCTATAATTTATTCATATGGATTTGTTTGGACCTTCAAGAGTAGCATTTTTAGCTGGTAAATTATATATATATGTTTTAGTTGATGAATATTCAATATTTACATGGATTGTCTTCGTGAAATTTTAAAATAAAGCTTTTACTTTATTTAAAAGTTTCTGAAAATTTGTTCAAAATAAAAAAAGGTTTCAATATAATCTCATTGAGAAGTGATCATGGTAGAGTATTTGAGAATCTGGAATTTATTTCCTTTTCCTCAAATATGGGTATTAAACGCACCTTCTCTGCACCAAGAACACCTCAACAAAATGGGAATGTAGAAAGAAGAAATAGAACAATTCATGAAATAGCTAGAACTTTGTTAAATAAATATAGCCTACCTATATATTTCTAGGCAGAAGCTGTGAATACAACTTGTTATATAATTAATAGAGTTTTAATTAGACCTTTTTTGAAAACAACACCCTATGAATCATGGAATAACAGAAAACCTAAAGTAAATTACTTTAATGTTATTGGATGCATGGTTTATATCTTAAACACCAAGAATAATCTTGGTAAGTTTGATACAAAATCTGATGAAGGTATTTTATTATGATATTCTGCTACCTCCAAATCTTATAGAGTTTATAATAAGAAGTCATGGATTGTTGAAGAAATAGTTCATGTGAAATTTGATGAATCTGATCCTTTTGAGAAGAAGATAGAACAAATGGATGAACTTGACTTTAATGATAACACGAGACTTGAGAATTCAACGAATGATTTTGAAAATGATATAAAAGAAATTCAGTCCAGTTCAGAGGAACATGATACTGAAGAACCTTTAAATATATTTCATATATAGTCTAGAACCCTAAAGAATCAACCTTTAGAAACTGTAATAGGTGACCTAGAAACTGGTGTTCAAACTAGAAGAAACATAGGAAACCTAGTGGAATTCTCTGCCTTCCTATCTCAACAAAAACCCAAGACTATAGAAGAAGTTTTAGATGATGAAAGCTGAGTAATTTCAATGCAAGATGAATTAAACAAGTTTAAATGAAATGAAGTTTGGGATTTAGTTGAAAGACCTACAAATTAACCTGTAATAGGTACCAAATGGGTTTTTAGAAGTAAATAGGATGACCAAGGCACAATAACTAGATATAAAGCACGATTAGTAGCTAAAGTATATAATCAAGAAGAGGGAATAGATTATGATGAGACTTTTGCACCTGTATCAAGGTTAGAAGCTATTATAATCCTTTTAGAATATTTATCTTATATGAATTTTAAATTATTTCAAATGGATGTTAAATCTGCCTTTTTAAATGGTTATTTAATGGAGGAAGTTTATGTTGAGCAACCACCTGGTTTTGAAAACTCTCAAAAACCTGATTATGTTTTTAAACTTACTAGAGCTCTTTATGGCCTTAAACAGGCACATAGAGCTTGGTATGAAAGATTAAGTTGTTTTCTTTTAAAAAATTATTTTACTGTTGGATTGGAAGAACCAACACTCTTTAAGAAAACTGTGAAAAATAATGTTTTATTGGTTCAAATTTATATTGATGATGTAATCTTTGGATTAACAAATAAAACTCTTTGTCATGAATTTTCAAAATTAATGCAAGAAGAATTTGAAATGTGTATGATGGGAGAATTAAATTTCTTTTTGGGTCTTCAAATAATTCAAAAAGATTTAGTAAATGTTTTAAATCAAAGAAAATACATTACTGATTTATATAAGAAATTTGGACTTGAGAACAGCAAGACATTTACAACTCCTATGTGTACTAATATAAACATGATTTGGATGAAACTGGAAAGTAAGTTGACAAAAGGTTATATATAGGTATGATTGGTAGTTTGTTATATCTTACTGCTAGCAGGCTAGATATAATGTATTCAGTGTGTCTTTGTGCAAGATTTCAATCAAATCCTAAAGAATCTCATCTAACTGCTGTTAAGAGAATTTTTAGATATTTAAAAGGAACAGTTTTTCAATCTCTTCTTTATCCTAAAACTTCTGATTTTAATTTGATTTCATATTCAGATTCTGAATTTGGAAGTTTTAGATTAGATAGAAAAAGTACATCAGGTACATCTCACTTTTTAGGAAAGTCCTTAGTATCATGGTCTAGTAAGAAACAACATTCAGTGGCCCTGTCAACAACTAAGGAAAAATATGTTTCTACTGGCAGTTGCTGTTCACAAGTGTTGTGGATGAAAAACACTCTTATGGATCTTGGATTGAATTTTAATAATACACCTATTATATGTGATAATACGAGTGCAATTAATATTTCAAAAAAATCCTATTAGTCATTCTAGAACTATGCACATTGATATAAGGAATCACTTTTTAGGAGATCATGTTATTAAAAAAGATATATTTTTAGAAATTATAAATAAATAAATTCAATTAGTAGATATTTTTACTAAACCACTTCCCACTAAACAGTTTGATTTTATTAAGGGGTAGCTTAGTTTATTTAATTTTAAATAATATTTTTTTATGTAAATTTTATTTTCTTTATTGAATACAGTTTAAGATTTTCATTATTTCGTCATATAATTTTTTTAAATATATGTAATGATTAGTGATTACATGGGAATCAAGGCTTTCAGAGCCTTTTCGACTTCTAAACCCTTTCGCTTTTATCGAAACCCTTTCGAAATCCAAAAATCGCACTTCCTCTTCTGAAACCCTAACCATCAAACCTTCAGAGAGTCTTACGGAAATGGTAAGGTCTAAAAGATCCAGTGTGGTCGAGCCGAGAAATGCCAAGAGACAATGCATCGAGGGAAGAAAAATCTTACAGGTTAAGGTAGTCGATCTCGACTAGTATTTTCAGTAAAATCTGTTATTGAAGCAAGGGCTGTCGTTTCAGAATCTTGAATAGATGTTCAACAGTGAAAATAAGGAATTTCTATATGAAGTAGAACATAGATACTTCTACAAATCTGTACAATTTAGTCTGGAAGATATGGATGATAGTATGATGGCTATGATAGAGGATATATATTTCTAAATCTCTTCAGTAGAGATTAGTCAGATTTTCAATTGCCCTAATGAGGGAGTTTTTCATATTGACTTGAAAAATATAGGAGATTCTGTGCATAAATCGGAAGACACTATGTCTTTCCTTTTCGGTACCAAGACAATAAAGAAAATGTTTGTTAATGATTTTGAGCCTGATCAGAAGATTTTGGTCAAATTTATTCAAACTAGAATAGATCCACAGATGGAAGAAGTGGAGAAGACTTTGTACCCTGAAATGTATATAATGTTTCTTATGCTAAGTGATATTAAGTTATAATTTCCATGATACATGATAAGGTATTTCAGTTACTGCTGTCAAACCGAGGTCATGATGAATTTCTACCGCTTTGGTAGATTTATTTCTAAGCAGGTGTTTAAGAAAGACATGGTAAGATTAGTGGATGCTGGAGTTAACTGTCATCACAGTAAGACGTTTAATGCTGGAACTTTGAGGAAAGTTGGTTATTTTTAGAGCACAATTAATGGAAATTTTTTTCCAGTATGAGCTGAGGATGACTCAGAGAGTGCCCAGGCTCAACCTGCTAAGTCCAAGTGGGGACAAGATGAATCTAGAGTTAGCAATGTAACAAGAAGGATTCATTTTGAAGTGGAAGAAGTTGAGGAAGACAAAAGTTAGGAGGGACTTCAATCATGTATAAAAAGACCAGTAAATGTGGAAGTCACTTCCACTGCTTTGGAAACTCCAACAGGACCTTTATTTACTTATTCTTTTGTGAGGGAAGCTCTTTCTGATAAAACCATGGAAGATGTTACTAAGAGAACGACTCCAGTAGATAAATCAGGAGCTCAAGAAGAAGCTCAAAGGGAAAATCCTGAATAGATTGTAGCTGATGTTGAATTTGAATTTCAATAGGAACAAGAGATGGAGGCAGTGCCTAGTGAGGAAGTGGCCAGACCTCAGGAAACATCTGAAAATATTGTTCTTGAAATTCTAGAAGATGACAAAGATGCTGATGTTTTTGGTGGACATGCTTCTAATGCTCACACAGAGGTACTTCAAGATGATTTTTCTGTAGAGGAGTTTGAAACTCTAAGGAAAGATCTGTGGATCCACCTTCTCAAGATAGACAAAAAGAAAAATCTAATGCTGAATCATTGCATTTGGTATTTTTGCATCAACCTGAGACTGTGAATTAAGCACAGGGTGTATCTAATTCTAAAAAAGAAGAAGATGAAGAACTATACAGAAAAGTATCTCAGTTGAAATCTGATAATGCTTCTATGAGAAATGCCTTAGACATAGAACATATGAAGTTTCAAAAGCTGAAAGAGTATACAGTTTCAAGACAAGAAGTTGAAATGTTTAAAGAGGATATGGTGACTGATGTTACACAATTAAAATCTAAAATGGTTATGAAGTCAGATTTATCAGATCTGACATTGTTTATGGAGAACCAATTTGCATTAGTTGCAAATAATGCTGTTAATCAGGTTCTTCACCAGATTTAATCAGAAGGTTTCAGACTATCACAGCTACGTTGAGCAATATGAATGATAGGATACACAATCTTCAATGTAAAAGTGATCCTTTGTATGTGTTGCTGGATAATCAGAAGTTCTTAGTGGATCAACTGACATCTAGTGAGCCATCAATTAGAACTCTGTTAGATCAATTATTTGAGAATCTGTCAGTATTTGATGAAAAATACGAATGGATGCATGAGTTTTTCAGATTTAATTTAATTGAGGAAATTCATATGACTCAAGAGAATAGAGAGCTCATTATCAAGCATGGATATGGGATGATGAAGAGACATCGGGAACAGTTTACAGAAATCAAGTCTGCAATCCAGACGAGATAGACCCTATTGCCAATCTTACCCAGACCTTGATTCCTGTGTATATCATTGTCATGGATATAAGCCTATTTTTGAATGAAAATTTTCCTTCATTGTTTATTTGTTTCTTTCTTTATTTAATTTACTGAATTTATTTTTAATATGCCAGTACTCTAGATTTAATTATTGATAAATAGTTCGTAATAGAATATACTAACAGTTTAGTGCAATATAAAAAGTGATAAAATCCATGGTTTTTAATTATTTTTGATATCACAAAAATAGAGAGAATTTGGATAAACACAACATCAAAACCTATGTTTTATTTAGAGGAAGAGTTCATTTTATTGAGGGAGAAAATTAAATGAGACATTTGGATTTATAATTATATTTTTTGTGGAGAAGTTTTTTTTAAAACATTATAAATACTTTTAAAAGTTAATTTTGATTAAAGAATTTTAATTATTTTATGGGTTTTGTGATCATAAAAAAGGGGGATATTGTTGAGCAAAGTATTGTTTTCAACAATACATGTTAACGTTATTTAAGGGGGAGATTATTGAAAATAATACTCTGTCTTTTTATGATAATTTTGATGCTCACAAATACACTTAGTTATTTTATAATGATTTTATTTAGTATTTTTCATGAATTTATTAATTTATTTTACTCCAGAAATAATGAAAATTTATTACATAGCGTAGAATCTATTTTAGCGCATTCTGGAATCACTGTTCACATCTTACGTAGATGAATATAGCACCTAATCTGTTTTAGCTCATTCTAGAATCACTGTTCATACCCTACGTGGATAAATGTAGTGTAAGGATGAAAAGAATGTATACTTTTTGAGATAAGAGAAAAGTATGGTTAAAAAACCTTACATTTTCAGCAAATTATGGAAGAAGAACCTTACGTTAGTAAGGAACCCTTCCTTTTGGATTTTAACAAAGTATGGAAGAAGAACCTTATGTTAGGAAGGAACCATACGTTTTGGTTATCAGAAAAGTATGGAAGGGGAATCGTACATAAATTCTAAACATTTCATTTATTTCTCAAAAGTATGGTTCATCAACCTTACTTTTTTTAACAACCATACGTTCTTGGAAAAGTATGGATCAAGTAAAAGTATGGATATTTCACCGTACGTTTGAGTGTGGGAGAAAAAAGTATGGATGATCAACCTTACGTTTGTGTTCAAACTTAAATTTTTATTCAACCCTACGTTTGAATAATATGTTATTATCCCTATGTTTGGAGGCCATGTCATCAACCTTACGTTTGGCATCGGAAATTTTGACAGATGATATTTATGTGCAACGATCAGTAAACTAATTTCTGGGCAGATTTCAAGCCTGATTTAAAGTCGTTTTTAAATTATGACGTTGACTGATTCAAAGACGTTTTATTAATGGATTTAAGATAGAATTAAAAGGATCTTTTTATGCCGAGTTTTAAGGGCAGTTAAGACTTCTCTGTAAATTCAAATTTTTGAATATCACGAATAAGAAGGCGACTTTTATGGATCTAAATATGCAGGAGATATGTTTTATTATATATGTTCTCTCTGAAACACCAGGAATAATGAGATGTGATCGATCTGTTATTGAAAAATGTGGAAAAAAGAGATTTCAACTATTCACGATTGATCTGCTGATTCAACAGGATCATAAAAGCTCTGTTTCTTCAAGAAGAAGGAATTCGATAAGAAGATTCACCTATTCTACATCAAATATCTATTGTGGATCTACTACTGCTAAGGTTGTGAACTATATATCTATATCTACTACAACTTGATCAACTCAGAACTGCTTTTTCGTGAAGATCAATATTTCTAGAGACGTCGATCCATCTGCTGTCAATTGCATTCTGTTGCAATTGTGAAGATCAAATAGAAATTTCATTCTGAAATGTTTTATTTTTGAGTAACCAGCTTCTTGTTCGAAGCTGTGTAGGTTCGTGTTTGAACTAGAAGGCTTTGTTTTTACTTGGATTGTAAAGGTGTCATATGCCTGTACTCAATTGTGAATCGGTCTATGGAAAAGATGACCAGATATTGAAAATTATGAAGCTTGTGGAGTAGAGCATTGGTGGAGTGGACTAGGGGATTTCTGTTCCCCGAAACACTATACATCTATGTGTTCATAATTTTTACTTTTTCTACTGCAAGATAAAATCTGATAAAGTATAAAGGATAGAACACGTTCAAGAGAAGAGTTATCGAAAAATTGCAAAAAGACACAATTCACCCCTTCTAATGTATAATATGTAGATTCAGATCCCACAATTGAATCCTTATAAATTCATTATGTAAAAAAAATAACACAATACAATTTAATTGTAAGCAAAATCACCACATTTATCCAATAGTTTATCATAAATGTTTTATATAATGGCTCACCTTCACTCCAAGTATGAAAATTAAATTTACAACCAAGTAATCATATGTATGTTTTTATAATTTCATATAACTTTAATTCTGGACCACCACTCTCACCATACACGTTTATCCGTTCATGTATATAAGTAAACAAATTCCGAAAAAAAAACAGACCCGAACAATGTAATTGAACCTCATAACAAATCAGAATGTTTATGAATGAAATCAAAAAGGTTATAATAATCCATTTAATTTTCAAATATTTTATAGAATTATTAATTAATTAATATATTTTTATTATTATATTCATTAATATCAATGGGTTAACAACATCATACATAAAGTAAGGGATCCTATCTTTCTCACATTTATTCAAGAATCACATAAATGTTATGACCTTTTACTTCTAATATCTAATAATGGGTTCTAAATTTTCACCATCCCTATACTTCCATAATGATTTATAAAACATTATAAATCCCTATATCTATCATTAAAACCTCCTATGTACACATAATACCATTTTGATATTCTGTAAGGGTTTTTACCCGAACTACATTTATTTCTTCGAGTTGTTGTGTCATTATTTTTACCCAAACATAGTTGTCTTTTTCATTTTATGTATAACTTCTAAATTATGTATATATGCTCCAAACTCATTTTTGAAGATCCATCTCTCTTTATATATTTGGGATATACATTTTTTTTATGAAATTCCCTCCTCGATACTTCCCAATAAGAAAGATCGTTTTATGAAAACATCCCAAATGTTTACCCAATTCGAAGTGCACTAGAGAATTTGTTTTAAACCACAATTGCTTTTTTAAATATATTTTTTATTATGAAAACCATTTTGTCTCAATTTAGGTTCTATATAATATATTATTCTCTTTTCTATTTTAAATTCTATTTGGCATTTTCCTTAAAACCGCACTAAAATGTTTTAATTCTAATAATTTATTAAATAATATTTTTTCTTGTTTCCACTTATATTCTCTATCACATACCTTTCTATATGAATATTTTTCCTTATAAATTCCAATGTAATTTTTAATTAATTTCTATCATGAAAACTTATATGATTTTCCCATTCATTATGCATTATGGCTTGAATGTTATATTGATTTCTATCTATGTGTTCTCATGTGTTTATGTATGATTATTTATGTGGAATGAATATTCATGAACATGTTAATATTAGTGAACCTAGATAGAGCTCCAATACATTGGGTAATGTTTAGTATCATGACACATTATGTGAAACAGTCTTGGTGGTTCACTTTGACTCGTGCTACTATATGTAACAATCACGGTGGTAAACCATGACTTATGATCCTCTATTCACAATGAGCCTTTACTCGTGCTAAATTCATGATTGATGTTACTGCGACAATGTTATGAATTGATGTTTATATGATCCATTTTTTATATGTTATGATTCTATATTCCATTTAATATTATTATTTCATGATCTCTAACCGCTTTGGTAAAGCGTTATTCTTATTTTGATTTCCTTGTTGAGCTTTTTAGCTCATCCCTTTGTTTTTGTGATCCCCAGGGCACCCTATGTAAATGTAAGGTCTCAAATAATGTTATTATCTATTTATAAAGATTAAATAATGAAATGTACTTCGTCCCATGTTTTTAGTTATATATATATAGTTTTCTAAGATACTTCGATTTACAGTCCTAGACATGTACTCTGATGTATAATTATTCTTAAAATCATGTAATGTTATATGTAAAACGATAGGGTCATTATTGTATTTTTATTTCAACATCTAATAAATATTTAAAACATAAATTACACAAGATATTAAAATATATAGAAAGAAATTATTGTATACAAAACCGTTGAATTTTAACAATCAATAACAATAGTAGTTGTAGTATAAGATTTTTCATGTTTTCATGGACTATGTGGTTTTTGGTGATGATTTCATTTTAAATAACATGGTTTTATACAATCGTTTCACATATAAAAAATTTATCAAATTTAAATATTAAAATTACTCATAGATCCTTAGTTATTATTTATTCCCAATCTTTTAAACTCAATTCTAACATTTTCTACAGTGTCCTATTAATCGAAACAATTATTATAAAAAATAATTTTCCAAATTTTTTAAGATATTTTTCTAGAAAACTCTTAAAAAAACATTTACACAAATGAAATTGAATCTTCCATTAATTCACATATTTATCTCCAGCATATCCATTATAGCAACCTAAGATTAACATACATGGATTTTAAATCAGTTTAGATTAATATTCAGCACATTATAAAAATACATGATTGAGGACCGTAATTGTTTATTGACTTTGGAATCATGAAAACATAATATATTAAAATGGTAATAGATCTTCAAAATATTCCTTAATGATTTTCGCATTTATTACTCTTATAAAAATACAATTTTCCCAACTTGGGGAAAAGAAACATAACAATGGGTGAGGTCAAATTCTTAGTAATTGTAAACATGGAGGATATGTTACTAGAACATGAGAATAAGGGACGATAACAAGATGTTAACAATATAAGTTCATAATATTCATATTAAATATTTTAATCAGGTGTAGTGGATTAAATATTGGCAGTGCAGAATACATAAATCATAAGGGTGATAATTTAGCAGTAATCAATCACGGACCATAAAATGATGTCATATACATGTGGAACCATTATAATTATATAAAAACATTTCATGTGTCAGGAATAACTACCATGATCATTAACATAGTGTACCAGGGCAAAAATATTTCCCATTTTTGGATTAGGAGAAACGACTTTCCCATAGTGGACTATGAAACACCTCTTTCTCATAGTCATTCAACACATGTCAGCTTCCCAATATTTATTAAGGAACATGGGTTTCCCATTTTCAATATGGATGCCCCTATTTATCATTTTTTATCAAGACACATTGGTTCCTCATTGTGTATAAAACCTTTTACATGCTTCCCATCATTATCTCATGATATATAAATCATGACTTAATTTATTAAAGGGAGATATAGGTCCTCGTAGTCACATAATAAAATCATTAAACATGCATTATATCATGACTCAAAAAATAGATAGATTTCATAAAAAATATATAATAACCCATTAAATTAAATTGTTATCATAAAATTTTCATAATATCATTACCTATATAAAAGAGTTAGGTCTCAAAATCATTACAGAAAATAATTACCATGAAATGAAGTGGGATTCAAAGTCATATAACACATGCAAGAGATACATATTTTATAAAAATAATATCATTAAAACATAATAAATAAATAAATAATATGAATGGTAGTATTTTAGAATTTCCACTACATATCATAAACTATAACAAAGTATGTCATCTTAGTTTAAGAAGGATTTTGAAATACCAGGTAAACTATTTCTTAAGAAATAATATCTATTCCATTATAATCATTTTCAAAAAAATATTTCAATTTTTTTTTGTAAATGAAAAAAGTTAAATTTTACTTAAAAACATTTCCTGTGGAAATTATTTTTTCTTCGTTAATATTTTATTTTTAAAACATAAAAGATTTTGAAAACAATTTTCTTTTAAAATATATTGGAAAACTTAAAAAGGATGGTTCAAAATATTTTTAAAAAAATATTTCTTTGAAAATACATAGTAGTTATAAAAATAAGGGTTTATGTAATTTTGGAAACCCTTTTGTATAAAATTATTTTGAAAAACTATAAATATTACATGATATCATATATATCATATTATTTAAAAAAATCTTATTTAAAACCTATAAAGAAATCTTTAAAAATCATTTAAAACAAAATTTAATAAAAACAATTGGAATTTTTTTTGAAATCTTATTTAATATAAAAAAAATCAATAATATTTTCAAATATAAACTAGTCATCATGTATAAGAAGCTTAATTGAAATGATTATCACAGTGGGGTAAAATTCATCACATGCTGAACATACATTTTTCACTATATAATGTTTAGAAATGATTTTGGATCAGAATTCAGAAAAATATTCCTTTTAAAAAATTTGATTAAATGTGTAAAAAAATGTAAAAATTACCTTTTAAATATCATTGTATTATAGTAAAAAAAATTAGATACCTTTTTAGAAAACACGATTTTGAATGAACCGCGATTTTCGACCGAAAGGATAATTAGAGTTGGATTTTCATAAGAACATTTTCCTAAATATAATATGAACCAACGAGTGGGAAAAATGTACCATTACATGGATATAACATGAATATATAGATAATAATATTATTCACATGAGTTCCTAATATATTGATTTTAATATATCATCAATGGATGAATAATCGTAAACCATCCCGATAAATGATGAGAATATAGTAATAAAATCATACCACTTTGGTAAGTTCATATCATTATCTAAAATATTTAATAAAATTAAATTATTCTTATAATAACATGAAAATAATATCATTAATGATATAAAATTTCAAAGAGTTTGTATATACACCTCTTAATAGAATATACGTGTATAGTAAAACATGTGTGTCAAGGAAAGTGCATTGAGAAAAAACTACCTTACCAATTTTGAAACTTTTGAATAATAAAACCCATGAATGAAAATTCCAAAATTGGATATTTAAATTCTCATAAGTATAAAAATTTATATCAAATAATACGTCCAGGTAAATTATATAAACCATAGGAATGAAAAAAATGGTGAACAAGGCATGTATATCATGGATATAAAAAGTGAGAAAGGAAAACCTTTACCTTATGTCTGGAATTTCATCATACCCATTCAATCCTCCGATATAATAAATACATTTTTATTAAAAATATTTCATAAAAAAATATTCTAACATTTCATACAGAATATGATTAACTTATGACTTTATATTACACATTTATTACCTATTCCATGTTAAATTAACGTTTCGGGATATAAAATCTATTTTTATCATATGTGTTTTGACTAGTTATTCTTGATCATATTATTTAGATCATGATATAATTATTTAATGATTTCGAAAATAATTTATATAACATCTATATTCATTATATTAATATTTCCAATTATATATATATGATTGATAAATGAAATTAAATACACCATCCATGGAGATGGTAGGTTGTACGTACTCATGAATGTTGTTTTTGTTTTCATTTACATTTTGAAAGAAGGAATGTCAATGAAATATATATATATATATATATATTCATTATAGAAGTAATATAATTACAATTTTATAACATATATTTATTAAATTCAACTATAATATATTCTGTGTAATGTGTGAATGATTCACATCAATTTGAGGTGGCGGTAGTCCACACATCCACAAACAAAGTTATCATATTCAGAAAAATGGAATTCATGATGTTTTGTTTTATATAATAATTCCTAAAAAATAAATAAATAATAAATATCATATATATTATATAGAATTATATTTTCTATCATAATTACCAACCATGATATGTGGTAATGGAAAAAACGAACAACATCATTTCGGGAGGGGACATTTCTCAATACAAAGGAATTGTGAGATTATTATCCTAGTAGATGTAACAGTGATCGGTTTTTGGTCAACCAATATAATAATAAAAATTCATTATATTGATTATGATTAATGTATTATATAATAATGTAATAATAATATTGTAGAGTATGATAATAAAAATAAAACATAATATTTTGAGAGAGGATGTTACCGCTTCATTGTGTAACTCCTTTTGGTTTGAACTAATGTGATTACTTTGATAGATTTCATCTATAAGGGAGGATTATAGGAATTTTTATTTGTTTTTCAATGAGTATTGGTCATATTAATTCTAGGTAAAATTTATTTAGAGGTGTCAATAATTGGTATGGGTGTGTTCCTTATTATAGTTGTGGTGTAGTGCCATTCTTGAAATTTTTTGAAAAGGGAATTATACCCACGGTTTTCCCTCAAAATAGGATACAATAATGGTATCATATAGATTTATTGGAGGATAATTTATAAATATGAACATATAATGGCCTCTATAAATATTTCTAGTTTATTTTCATCTTTACTTTTAAGGATTTGTCATCTTTTATACTAATTTTTCTGTTAATCACTGTCATTAATATTAATAACTTTCCTTATTATATTTTAAAAAAAACTATATTGAAATTAAAAGAAATTATAAATTATACTCATTACAAATATGGAATCTATTTTTCCAAATTCTATTCAAATAAAGAAGATAAATTAATTTTAAATTAATCCCACAGACTAGTCAATGACACCATGTCTTTTTACAGATAAATGTTTTAATATTTTAGATGTTTTATACCCAATTTCAATGTAAAGATAGTAACAATGAACTAAATTGGATTAATTAATGTTTTTTTAGTCTAAATAGAATTTTTAAAAATTAATATATAACTTAATTAGATAAATAAATTAAATAAAAAGGATCTTTTGAATTTGAAATGAGTGTTTTTCATTAATCATCAAAAAAGAAATTTATCAGCAAAATAAAAAAAAACCAATGAAAATTTTGATATTAATAATTCAATAATTTATGTGTATTATTTCATTTAAATTTTATTAATGTCACAAAAATCATATTTAAAATTGTTCTCTATTTAATGTTTGTAAAACATCATTTTAGAAAAATACATCTTTTTATTCATAAAAATTAATTTATTCATATATTATACTAATCAAATAAATTTGATGAGTTAGAATAATATTTATTGACATATATAATATATAAATTTTAATGAAACCATTAATCAAATGTTTTGTAATTTATTAGGATGAAATTGTGTTAGTACATAGAAAAAATAGTTTTCGTAATAAAGTACTTTATTATTTTGAAATAGTTCTGTATTCACATATACTAATTGATAACAAATGAATTAATTTTAAATACATTTATAAATCATATATTCAAAATTAATTAATATTATTTATAACTTCCCTTATTAATACTAGGTGATAGCTATTGTAATATTTGGATTTTATTCTAATTGGAATATAGAAGTTTGATAAAACTTGGCTTTGCGTGTTATTATGACAATACAAGGAACATAAAATTTTGTATAAAATAGTCAGAAAATAGTGCTATATGTAGGCTAATTTACTCTATGTGTTGGAGTAGAGAAGAACAATATAGTTTTTTGTATTATGAAATTCTAACAGAATGATTTTCTATAAATAATCAATATTTAATTTTTTGTGAAAAGAAAAATATCAAAAAGATTAAATTAATTCGAAAAAATATAATTCACAAAATCCATGGGTGATACATTATACCCCATTAAAATGAAATTATCCCTCGATTGTTTTCAGGTTTACCAATGGTTTAATACATGAATTTGTTTTCAAATAAACGATTATCGTAAATATGAATTCTCAAATTTTACTTAAAAATGTAATGCTAAAAACATAATAGTTTCCCAAATTAACTCATAATTTGGGTTTTCACATAGTATATCATAGATTTAATGTGAAAACCAATACATCAATGAAAATAATAAATAGTTATAGATATCGATAAATATCATCAATCAAATGAATGTGGTTGATCTAGAGAAAGTTAACATTCAGAAAAACGTAAGTTAAAAAGGGATAATGATGTCATTAATATCAAAATAAATGATGATAATGGGAGATCTGTTTATTTAAGGATCCTTTCTTAAAGATTATGATTTTTCATAAGGAGTTATACTTAATTGATTTCATAACAATCAGACCCTTTTATTACGCCTTAATCAATTTAAATTTTATTTCACATTCAACTAAATTATGGTGAATTTTTCATTCCTAAAATATTAACAGAAGATGAGGTATAATGATAACTCACTCAACCCATATTGACTTATCCTTATAGAGAAATGATTATCATAAGTTATCCAACATGCAAAAATATGTATTTGGTGAGATAATACTATAATCTTTAAAACTCCATCTAATGTTTAACATTAACCATTCCATAAAAATTTATCCATATAACCCTTCAAAAATATGAAAATCTAAAACATTAGAATGAAGTTCACTATTGTATCTTATCATTAATCCCTTATATATCATATGGTATCTCTTGGTCATAACATTCCAAACAGGTAAATAACATTATCATTTCTTCTTTTGAAACATGTTAATTATATCAATTACCATACATGCATTCTGAGAATATGCATATTTCCTTATTCTATATTTTCTAGATATAATCCTTAAATCCAATAATGTTATAAAATCCATCCATGATAGTAAAAAATACCTATTTCAATAAATCCTTTATCATTTATGAGGTAATCAGTAAAATCCATTTTACTCCTTCATATTCTACATATATTAATCCAAATATCCTTATGTTAATATATTAAGGGTGTTATTACCTTAGTCAAGTTTTTTCCTTACAATTCAATAAATTTTCTAGTACATTTGTTGCTCGGATGCTTTTGTTGGGGTGTGCACATCCGTCTATGGGGAGGACGCGCTATTTTATAGCCCAAATTCCCGCTTTCCAAAGGTGGGAAACATCTATTCCTTGTTCAGGAATGTCTGCTCCTTGATCAAAAAAGGGATGATGGGATGTCGGTTCTTCCATCTGTGGATTCCTCCTCAGAGCTCATCACCTAGTCCGGGTCTCCCTCATAGATTTAAGACGGGTTTGTGAAGCCCATTCCTGGTGCCATATCTACATGGACAACAGTTAATTACACTACTTCCATTGAGACGCTCCAAGGGGTCTTTTCGGGGCAACAACCTTCAGTGAGGAGAATGGTCATGTTGGGGCATCGTTGGCATGTCTGTCTTTGGTCCCTCATCATAGGGCTTCTCGAGGGCGCGAAAGCCCGAGGAATCCCACATCAAACGCGGGGAATGTGTACCATCTGTGGTTTTCCTCAGCTTCCCATGTTTAACACGGGGTATGTCGCGAGTTTAACATCTTGCAGAGACAGATCAGGTTGAATTACCCCTAGGGGGGAACACCGATGTTGGGGCCAACACGTGGGCGGCTTCCCGGATGCCATGGAGTGGGATGGGGTGGCATGATCTCACCGAGATGTGGTGTCCCAGTTAAGGATCAGGATGGATGTTGGAGTGAGACATGGGGCTTACGTTCTGAGACGGCCCAAGAGGGGGAATACAATTTAACATCACGTGGGACGAGATACAGTTTAACGTAATGTGGGACAAGATACAGTTTAACCTCATGTAGGACGAGGGGTTTGGGGATTACACTCTGAGGCGGCCCAGGGTGGACAGGGAACTGACATGGAGAGGTCGGGACGACCGGGTGGTGGGCTTGAACCTAGTGGAGGATTCATACATACCATGCATTAGCACGGATCAAAGTCCACGTAGTTCGCTGGGATGGGGCTTACGCTCTGGTGCGGCCCATAAGAGGATGTGATGGTCGATGCATGCTCTTAGCCCATGTGATTCATGCTTGGTGTGGGAAACAGGAGGCAGTAGGGACCAGACGATCACATCACGAAGGGTGCGTCCGTGAGAAGCGGAATGGGGCTTACGCTTTGAGCAGCCCAAAGAGGAAACAGGGGCTTACGCGTGGTTAGCGGCCCTTGGTGCCGGGGCTTACTCCAGGGTGGAGGCCCATGGTGTGACAAAGCGTAGTGGGAACAGGACTCCATTGGCCTTGGCAGGGGGGAAGTACGGAGATGCACGGGTGCAATCATCCGCAAGAAAGGCTAGGGGTTTACGCTCTGAGGCAGCCCTTCCCCCACAGACAAACGCCACTCCGACAAGGAGGATATCATTCCATGTGATGAAGAGTCCATTCCCGTGGAGACGAGTGGGCGTAAAAAATGTCCAAGATGGGGGACCCAGCGTGCGAAGCACGAGGTCAGACCACAATTTAATGTCTTGTGTTAAGGACGAGGTGCATAGCAGTTTAACGTCATGCAGCTTGGACGAGGTGGGTTCGCTCCACACCCCTAGGGCTAACAAGCCCGACGCCATCTACCCCTTGTGGGAGGGAAGGCATCGGCAAGGCCATACTGAAGGGGGGCCGTAGGGCGAAGCACCGGGGGGTCCACGTTAGCGTGGCTACGGTGGATGGGGCTTATGCAAGGAAGCTGCCCAGGTGCCACTAAGGAGCAGCAAATATGGAAGGGAATCATGCGTGGAAGCTGCCCACAATGTATTCCTCGTGTCTGGACATGAAGGCATCCCAAATCATTAGTGGGTTGAGGTATGCACAAGTGCACAAGCGGGATAATGCCAAGGGCGTTGGAATCAGACCGAACAAAGGGATATGAAAAGTGTGAATCACATGAACGGCATTCGAAATGCAATGAGAGTGGAATGGAGATATACGATAGTTTCTGTAACACCCCAGGTAAATAAAGAATATGACATTTTCATATTTATCCAAATTTTTGAATAAAATATTAATATGACTTTAAAGGGGATGCTATGCTCGATGGCGTACCCAACACGCAACAACGAGTTTCTTGGGAATCTTACGTTGCACTCTAATAATAAAATAATATTATTTCAAATGGTAGTTAACATATAGCCGTTGTATTGGTGGGAATGGATAGAAATAACTAAAATATGATTATATATGTTTTTAAATGTTTTTACATTTATCCAATAAAGGATATAGGATTAAAATACGGAAAGAATTCAATTTTAGGCGTATATGCCCTAGTTTTCACTAAAGGTTCACTTATCACCTTTTGATGGTGAACCGTCATTAAATATAGTTTTGTTCACTCTTAAACATTCTTTTGGACCAAATAGAACTCTTATTAAGAATCGGGACATGAAAATTTACTTTGTGTAAATTTTTGGTATCTTTCCGATAAAGTTCATTTTTTTAATGAATAGTATAAAATGTTGTATTTTAATTCAAAACCACTTTTTAATATAATTTATTTATATTATTAGATAATATTTTGAATTGGTTTTAAAGTGAAATTTGAAAATATTTTTACCATTAAATCCAATAGTGGTCGTTGGAATTAATTTCACTTTGAAATCAGACTTAAACTAGTGTCAATCTTTTGATACTTATTGTTTTATAAAAACACGCTATTTGTCATGACAGCGGGAATTAATTATTAAATTAATTAATTTGACTTATATGTTTTGAATTTTGTTAAATTGACTTCATTTTTTAATTCGGAATATCAAATATAGCTTAGGGTGAATTTTTGGTAATTTTCTGAAAAACGTCAATTTTTGATGAATAGTGAAACAACTAAGTGGTAATCAAGCAAACTGATTTTTCAGTTAAATGAAAGTTTACCACTAATGTGTATTGAATTTTAAAAATCCTACATACATGGTTGTCATTAAGAAGTAAAATGTGGTTCAATGGGATAAAAATAATTTTTTGTTGAATAGTAACTTATTAAGTTTTTAATCGCGTTTAGTGGTAATTAGTGTAGTTTAAGGTAAAAATAATGCTTTAATAAAATGAAATGAACTTGACACATGTCCCAACCTCATTTGTTGTGTCATGGCCGACCATGAAAAGCCATGAGTCAACTTGGGGACCCCATGGATCCACTTCTGTTGGGAAATGACATAAATTACTTTTTATTTAATGTTGAAGTGAAAATGACACAAACATAATATGTTTTACGAAAGCAATTTTTAAGTGGGTTTATTAAAGTCCCAATTTTGATTACAAATATTCATTGGAAAGATAAAAATAATTCCTATATCATAGTAATTTTTTATAATTTTTAGACATTAAAGAAATTAAATTATTTATGACATAATAATGATGCAGCGATGACATCATTTTTTGACGATTTAATTAAAATGGAAAGATAATGAAAAATCTACAACCTACACATGGCCAAAACCAATTGGATGAGTGTATTTCGATGCCTTATCACCGTATCCACGAATTATATCAATGTGGGACCTTTTAAAACCGAAACACATTTTCAAATAAAGTAATATTTCTTACTTTCCAAAAGTGTCCCTCCTCTCCTCTTAAAAAAGGCCCCCACCTCTACCTCATTTCACACACTTCTCAAGCCATTGGCTCGGCCAACCCCTGACAATTTACTCTCTCCACATCCCTCTCCTCATCCTAGAGGTTTCACTTTGGGCAGAATCCTTACTAAGGAAGCCTTTAGGCTCAAATCAAAAGGAGTTACACTTTTAAAGGTAATTCATTCTCTCATGTTCATTTTTTTTATTCTGCTTCTCCAACCCCCTAAACTCTTTTTATTTACTTCTTTTGTAACAACACTAGTATCTTCAATATACTAGGATGTTGTTATAGGATTTATTTGAGCTACACTCTCACACAACTACATCAAATGGTTAAAGAACATACGGTTTCTGTGGATGGCGAAATTCTGCCTCCCGAAACGATGATTGCTCAATACTCATTTAACACCTTCAAAGGTGGCCATTATGATGTCACTATTTTTATATATGATATATAATATGTTTATGTTTTACTTATGCTTCTGTAGTTTTCATTTGTGTCTTACCTTTATGGCTTCCATTATGGGTATACGCGATATCTTCATTTTAGGAAGTGCGGACTACCGCCCCCTCAAAGTGATGTGATTCGTTAATGCCATACGTGGGACGTATAAAGGATGAATTTAATGTTATTATATACGATGTTATACTGGAAATATTATATACCTCTATATAATTATTATTTCTTTCCATTAAATTATGAGATAGAAATGAAAGTAGCGTTCATGCGTACGTACGGCTTACCGTCTCCATGAACGGTGCATTTCATTTCTTACCTCCAAATGATTATGTAATGTTATAAATGCATGCATGTACTGGATATATATGACATATATTATATCTACATCATGAATACAATTCTGGATATAATAAACATTTGGCCACACGAACAACATGTAATTGTAAGAAGTCCACTTTCGACTTAAGAACCAAATATCGACAAAACAATCATTATTAACTGAATGATTACATAGTGTTTATAACAAGGAAATAAGTGACATAAAAGGAATAATAAGCTTGAAAAAGGTTCATAATCAATTAGAAATTAACTCAAGTTTATTATTCAGGAGATTAAAGAATGATCGAGTCAAGTCGGACCCGAGGTAAGGGATCCTACAACTCTCTTTCTTTTTAAGTACACTCTTTTATGTCATTTCTTTTAAGATCATCTTTCTTATGATTGGGATGTTTTTTTATATTAATCCTACTTTAATTTTTATGTTCATGTGATGAGGGACCCTATTCTCTCTCATCAATCCATTTTGGAGGTTTTATGTGGCACCGTTAGGCTGCCGAGTTCTCATAAGGGAGTTTTCATCTCACTTTTATTCCCGTGAGATTTATGCTAAATTTGCCACAAATTCCATTGAGTGGTGTATGTACTTCCCATTATTCTACACTTTGTGTAAAATACTTTCGTTTATGAGTATTTACATCAATGATCTATTGTCCTTATTTCATGGGGTTTATGTTTTGAAAGATACCCAAGTCGGTAAGGGAACCTTTCACCCTCCTCTTTTTTTTAAAAGAATTCTTTTGTTGGGTCTTCTAATTTACATGTTGTTATGTTGGGATATGTTATCATATATCCCTATTGATGAAAATTTTATTTCCAAGTGATGAGATACACTTTCTATCTACCATCAACTCATTTTGATGCGACGCCGTTAGGCTGTCATGGGAACTTCTTAACCCAATTTCGATTTCTTTGGGTTCAATATGTAGTTATTGAATATGTCATCCTTTGAATATGTGTGAATGACCTTTTATTGTTTTACACTTAATATCCAATTATATTGGGTGTATTTATATTTTTCGCACATAATTTTGATATTGATTAATCCTTAATTTAAGGATACCTTCTTTATAAGGGATTTCATCACATTTTACATCCTTATTGAGACTTCATTGTTGTTATACACCAATTCACTCTTATATGGTATATATACTGTCCTTTGGAGTATTATATCATGAATCCATTTATTCTCGTGATATTATAAAGTTCTGACTAAATGTTATTCCTCAATTATTGTTTTCAAGTGTCTCTAATTTTGGTAAAACCCCTTTAACCAAAATATCGTTTTAAAATGTTTTAATTATTTGTTCTTGTTAATATCCATGTTTTCAAAATGGTTTTAAGGATTTATTTATATGGATATTAATGGTTTAAAATTTTAAGCTTCAAGGTGGTATGGGAAACTTTTATTCAAAAATATCTTTATTAAATGTTTTAAATTGTTTTGGAAATTGTTTCTTTTTGAATGGATTCAATATATCAATATACTAAAATGTTATATTGTGATTGAAATGTGGATATGTTATGTTTCCTTTAAGAATGTTTTATGTGACACATTTATGTTATGGTTCTTGGGCATTGTTATGAAGAACGGGTGGTTCCGTGATAAACTAAGGGCGAGTGAGCCCGATATAGCTCTCCAATGCATTGGGTAACGCGAAGGAGTGAAACGTTAAGGTTTCTCCGAATAGATTTTAGGGAATATACTATGATGGCTATTCCAAACGTAACCAAGAGGGTTACTCCCTACGTAAGAATGTTATGAATGCCTCAAGTTACCTTTATGTCTTATGATTTCTATGATTTATTCATGATTTGATGAGGTAGGTTAAAGTGCCTATGTTTTATGGGTAAATTATGATTTAATTCTTATGTATATATGAACTCATGTTTCCTTTGCATATTTTTATATCCCTTACTGAGATTTTTATGCTCATCCCAAGTTTTTGAAATGTTTTTCAGGTCAAGGGAAAGGTACATGATAAGATGATAGAGTCAAGGATGTGTTAAGAGAGAATCCATGTTTTATTTTCAATATATTTCTATTGATGGGAATAATGAATACGGTATTTTATGTAACCACTTTGTTTAAATGTGGAATGTAATGCAAGTTCCATGATCTAATTCTCTAAAACTCTAAACCTGAAAAGATCATCAATGTGTAATCTTGTAATAACTCAAGATTAAGTAAGGTTTAGGGCTAGGGCCTTACAGTTGGTATCAGAGGTCGGTTTAGATAACTTTAGAGGTTAGGGTATTCTTTAAGCATAAGTGACGTTACCATAATGGTTAGGATTTCAGAAAGAGTCCTAGTTTTAGATAAAGTGAATGAGTAAGTATATCTTAGTGTTTATCTTACTCATTAGTACATGATGGTTTTGTTGATATACTCACACTAACCTTTTTGGTTTTAGTAAATGGCTGGATCTAACAGGCACCAAAGTGACAATGGGTTTGAAGGAAACTATGGTGGTTCTCTGATTAAGATACTGGATGAGATGGGGGATTCAATGAGTAATCTCATAGTTGTTCTAAACAAACTATCAAGGAGTCATGATCAATCACTTCAACCTTGGTGAGTTCTCTAATGCATCATGTACGAGATGGCTAACTCGATGTGGAAATTCAGGTAATAATTATTAAGGTAACCATTAGGGTTTATATGATCCTTACTTTTGAGGTAATTATGGGTTATTATATGATATGATGGAAAATGAAAGGCATGAGATAAACATGAGGTTAAAATATGTTATGATTATTCTTGAAGATTTTATCTCATTTTGGGGAATGTTTTAAGAATTATATAGTTTTGGAAAAAGGACAACACGCAGACCGTGTGACTACCCGTCGCGTCGGACAAAGCTGCGGGAATCGAACCCACAACCAAAGTGCGACTGGTATTAATCGCCTACCACTGGACTACGTGAAGTCCCTGGTTAGTTTGACTAATTCTTTTTAGTTATATGATTTTATGAATTAAGAGTAAGTTGATTTTGGGTTATTTATGAAAATGATTAACCTATCATGGAGGATATGTGATTAGGTTAATTACCTTTCAATACGAGACTTTAGGAGCAACTGATGTTGTTTGGAGATAAATGTTATGATTTAACTTGGAAGACTATGTGACTAAATCCTTTAAAATATTTGGGTTTCAATATTATATTGGTTTACTTTGAAGAATTTTATGGACAAATTGTTTATCGGATGGTCCTCGTTGAACTTTGGGTTTTGTTGGACAAATTTTGGAGGTTAAGAATAGATTTTCTTTTTATAAAGGGTTATCCTTTTCTGGATTATCTGATCTTGTACTAACCTTTTGGTTTTGGTTTTGGTTAAAGCCTAAAGAAATGGGAAGTATATAGTTCTCTTTTGTGGATTAGGTGATTCTCTAGAAGTTGATTATAGTACTCTTAATGTGAACAAGTCTCCCTAAATACTCGTCTTTTGGAAAAAAATATGAGTTTGATTAAGGAATCTAGTAAAAGTTGAAATTCAACATGATAAGTCATTATGTTTCCTTATGAATAAATTCCTCAATAAAAAGTAACTTAAAACAAAAATGTTGTCTATTAACTTTTCCTACTGGGGAATCGAATACCGTTTAACCCATCACAAGTTTGTGATTTTCTCGTGGTTAACTTTCTCCTAAACGTGTTTTCTATCACTCTCCATCAGAACATGACCCATTGTTTTTTCCTCCATGTCCATATTTTCATACTTGGAATCCTAGTATGGGTTAACTCGGGTGACCTATATGCTTATCTTTCTTTATTTTAAAGTGGTTGTTTTACCGACTCTTCTTCCTATGCAGGACTTTCAAGGATGTTTCCAAGCCCAATTTTTTTAAAAATTGCGAGGACGCAATTCCCAAAAGGGGGGAAGGATGTAACACCCCAGGTAAATAAAGAATATGACATTTTCATATTTATCCAAATTTTTGAATAAAATATTAATATGACTTTAAAGGGGACGCTATGCTCGATGGCGTACCCAACACGCAACAACGAGTTTCTTGGGAATCTTACGTTGCACTCTAATAATAAAATAATATTATTTCAAATGGTAGTTAACATATAGCCGTTGTATTGGCGGGAATGGATAGAAATAACTAAAATATGATTATATATGTTTTTAAATGTTTTTACATTTATCCAATAAAGGATAGAGGATTAAAATACGGAAAGAATTAAATTTTAGGCGTATATGCCCTAGTTTTCACTAAAGGTTCACTTATCACCTTTTGATGGCGAACCGTCATTAAATATAGTTTTTTTCACTCTTAAACATTATTTTGGACCAAATAAAACTCTTATTAAGAATCGGGACATCAAAATTTACTTTGTGTAAATTTTTGGTATCTTTCCGATAAAGTTCATTTTTTTAATGAATAGTATAAAATGTTGTATTTTAATTCAAAACCACTTTTTAATCTAATTTATTTATATGATTAGATAATATTTTGAATTGGTTTTAAAGTGAAATTAGAAAATATTTTTACCATTAAATCCAATAGTGGTCGTTGGAATTAATTTCACTTTGAAATCAGACTTAAACTAGTGTCAATCTTTTGATACTTATTGTTTTATAAAAACACGCTATTTGTCATGACAGCGGGAATTAATTATTAAATTAATTAATTTGACTTATATGTTTTGAATTTTGTAAAATTGACTTCATTTTTGAATTCTGAATATCAAATATAGCTTAGGGTGAATTTTTGGTAATTTTCTGAAAAACATCAATTTTTGATGAATAGTGAAACCACTAAGTGGTAATCAAGCAAACTGATTTTTCAGTTAAATGAAAGTTTACCACTAATGTGTATTGAATTTTAAAAATCCGACATACATGGTTGTCATTAAGAAGTAAAATGTGGTTCAATGGGATAAAAATAATTTTTTGGTGAATAGTAACTTATTAAGTTTTTAATCGCGTTTAGTGGTAATTAGTGTAGTTTAAGGTAAAAATAATGCTTTAATAAAATGAAATGAACATGACACATGTCCCAACCTCATTGGTTGTGTCATGGCCGACCATGAAAAGCCATGGGTCAACTTGGGGACCCCATGGATCCACTTTTGTTGGGAAATGACATAAATTACTTTTTATTTAATGTTGAAGTTAAAATGACACAAACATAATATGTTTTACGAAAACAATTTTTAAGTGGGGTTATACAAGTTCACATTTTGATTATAAATATTAATTGGAAAGATAAAAAGATTTCATATATCATAGTATTTTTTTTATAATTTTTAGACATTAAAGAAATTAAATTATATATGATATAATAATGATGCAGCGATGACATCATTATTTGACGATTTAATTAAAATGGAAAGATAATGAAAAATCTACAACCGACACATGGCCAAAACCAATTGGATGAGTGGAGTTCGATTCCATATCACCTTATCCAAGTATTATATCAATGTGGGACCTTTTAAAACCGAAACACATTTTCAAATAATGTAATATTTCTTACTTTCCAAAAGTGCCCCTCCTCTCCTCTTATAAAAGGCCCCCACCTCTACCTCATTTCACACACTTCTCAAGCCATTGGCTCGGCCAAACCCTGACAATTTACTCTCTCCACATCCATCTCCTCATCCTAGAGGTTTCAATTGGGCAGAATCCTTACTAAGGAAGCCTTTAGGCTCAAATCAAAAGGAGTTACACTTTTAAAGGTAATTCATCCTCTCATGTTCATTTGTTTTATTCTGCTTCTCCAACCCCCTAAACTCTTTTTATTTACTTCTTTTGTAACAACACCAGTATCTTCAATATACTAGTATGTTGTTATAGGATTTATTTGAGCTACACTCTAACACAACTACATCAAATGGTTAAAGAACATACTGTTTTCGTGGATGGCGAAATTCTGCCTCCCGAAACGATGATTGTTCAATACTCATTTAACACCATAAAAGGTGGCCATTATGATGTCACTATTTTTATATATGATATATAATATTTTTATGTTTTACTTATGCTTCTGTATTTTTCATTTGTGTCTTACCTTTATGGCTTCCATTATGGGTATACGCGATATCTTCATTTTAGGAAGTGCGGACTACCGCCCCCTCAAAGTGATGTGATTCTTTAATACCATACGTGGGACGTATAAAGGATGAATTTAATGTTATTATATATGATGTTATACTGGAATTATTATATACCTCTATATCATTATTATTTATTTCCATTAAAGTATGAGATAGAAATGAAAGTAGCGTTCATGCGTACGTACGACTTACCGTCTCCATGAACGGTGCATTTCATTTCTTACCTCCAAATGATTATGTAATGTTATAAATGCATGCATGTACTAGATATATATGACATATATTATATCTACATCTTGAATACAATTCTGGATATAATAAACATTTGGCCACATGAACAACATGTAATTGTAAGAAGTCCACTTTCGACTTAAGAACCAAATATCGACAAAACAATCATTATTAACTTAATGATTACATAGTGTTTATAACAAGGAAATAAGTGACATAAAAGGAATAATAAGCTTGAAAAAGGTTCATAATCAAGTAGAAATTAACTCAAGTTTATTATTCAGGAGATTAAAGAATGATCGAGTCAAGTCGGACCCGAGGTAAGGGATCCTACAACTCTCTTTCTTTTTAAGTACACTCTTTTATGTCATTTCTTTTACGATCATCTTTCTTATGATTGGGGTGTTATTTTATATTAATCCTACTGTAATTTTTATGTTCATGTGATGAGGGACCCTATTCTCTCTCATCAATCCATTTTGGAGGTTTTATGTGGCGCCGTTATGCTGCCGAGTTCTCGTAAGGGATTTTTCATCTCACTTTTATTCCCGTGATATTTATGCTACATTTGCCACAAATTCCATTGAGTGGTGTATGTACTGCCCATTATTCTACACTTTGTGTAAAATACTTTCGTTTATGAGTATTTACATCAATGATCTATTGTCCTTATTTCATGGGGTGTATGTTTTGAAAGATACCCAAGTCGGTAAGGGAACCTTTCACCCTCCTCTTTTTTTTAAAAGACTTCTTTTTTTGGGTCTTCTAATTTACATATTGTTATGTTGGGATATGTTCTCATATATCCCTATTGATGAAAATTTTATGTCCAAGTGATGAGATACACATTCTATCTATCATCAACTCATTTTGATGCGATGCCGTTAGGCTGTCATGGGAACTTCTTAACCCAATTTCGATTTCATTGGGTTCAACATGTAGTTATTGAATATGTCATCCTTTGAATATGTGTGAATGACCTTTTATTGTTTTACACATAATATCCAATTATATTGGGTGTATTTATATTTTTCACACATAATTTTGATATTGATTTATCCTTAATTTAAGGATACCTTCTTTATAAGGGATTTCATCACATTTTACATCCTTATTGAGACTTCATTGTTGTTATACACCAATTCACTCTTATATGGTGTATATACTATCCTTTGGAGTATTATATCATGAATCCATTTATTCTCATGATATTATAATGTTCTGACTAAATGTTTGTTGACGCTCCTTTCGTCACAGAATCTAAAGATCGGAAAAGGGAATATCTCAGCTCAAAGTGATTAATCCTTTGAAGAAACATCAAAAATCAACAAAGGGATGAAAAAGGAGAACATTGCCCATAGGTCGCGCAAGTTTCCTCTTGGTCGCGCAAGTACACTTGCGCGCCGCCTCAACACTTGCGCGACTCCTCATAGTCGTGCAAGGGACTTGCGCGACATATCTGGTAACCGCCCAGTAACCGCCCGGGGTCTTCTTTTGCATATAAATAGACCTTGTGGGCCCCCCATTCGAGAGGATCAGTTCCCAGAAACTCGGATCAAAGCTCCCGACGCCCAAGTCTCTTCTCAAAGCTTCCAGAACACTTCTAAGGTAATTTCTTACCTAGAATGGAAGATCTAAAGGGAAGAAGGAAGGCCTAAGTGTTGAAACTTATCAAACACTTGCGCGCCGACTTAATTCCTTCAATATAACTTGCGCGTCCCCCTTCTGGAAGAACCTCAAGAGGATCGGAAAGGGTTTAATAAAGAGTCTCTCAAGTAATTCAACTCTGGTTGAAAATCGCGCAAGTATCCCTTATGTCGCGCAAGTATACATGCGCGACCAATACTTGCGCGCCGCCGCAGGACTTGCGCGACCTTCAATACTTGCGCGCCCCTATCTTTTTGGGTGCCCATCTTGCCCTTTTTCACCCCTCTTAAGCCATTTCACCCTTCCTATTCAAGATTCAGTCTTCAAGATACTCTTCAAAGCCATTTATGGCATGATTTCTTGATTTGACATCCTTATCTGAAAGGAATTATGTGAAATATCTCTCAAAACCTAATGATTTAAACATCTTTATGTCACCAAAGATTGAGAGTTCATTCATTCAACCTCATCCTTTAAGATGAGAGAATCCTAACCTGGGTTTCCTTTTCAGGAATAATCCCCAGTTATAAAACCTTTAAACTTGGGCATCTTCCTTAAGAATAAGCCCCAATCAAAGTCCTTTAAACATGGACATCCTCCTCAAAGAGTAAGCCCCAAACCTTAATCCCTAACCTGGGTCTCCTTTTCAGGAATAAGACTCAGTCATAACCTTGGGCTTCCTTTTCAGGAGTAAGCCCCAAGTCCCCTAAACCTAGGCTTCCTTCTCAGGAATAAGTCCTAGTCATAAATCTTGGGCATCTTTCTTAAGAGTAAGCCCCAAGTCTCTTAAAATTTCTCTTAACCAGTCATAAATTTCCTTTGATTTGGGTTTCCTTTTCAGGAATAAAACCCAATCATAAGTCCCCTCCTAACTTGGGCATCCTCCTTAGGAGTAAGCCCCAAGATTAGCGTATTCAAATCTCTATGAAGCACATATAACATTGTGGACCCTGTTCATGGATTTTCTTCCTAAAAGTAAATCCTAAACCTTTGCCTATCTGGGCAGTCATCTATACATAAGCCCCAAAACAAATTCTTATGATTGCATCTTTTATGGCACAATTGTCTAAATTTTACCAATACCTCTTGTTTCTCACACCGAGCATGACTCACGTGAGCTTAGAGTGTAAAAGTAATTATGACATTCATCTTTGAGCCATCAATCATAAAACATCATATCCCATTCCTCGAACTACGTGGGTTCTGATTCCTTTTTCAAAACAAAGGATACGTAGGTAGCCCATTCATGGGTTCGATCCCAACATTGAAATAATCTCTGTCCTTCTGAATGACGATAAACTTCAAGTGCCCCACTGAGTGGCTTTAAAACCAGCCTGGTCATCAAAATGAACAAGAGACTTTTATATAAATGTTTTGAAGGATACCATTGACCAAGAATCTCTAAACAAATATAGATGATTCTATATTGATGAAGAACCTCAAATACATATAAAAGATTCTCTAAATTTCTTGCATATTTAATCATTGATTGTTAAAACTAAAGGAAAGCTCATTTTATACTTGGTAATGTAATAAGGATTCACGAACATAACTTAAATCTATAAAGAGAGTCCCGGAGTAGACAATAATTCCCCTGAAAAAGGTGTGATGAGTCCGACCTCCCATCCTCTCGACCAATGCAAATTCCTAAGCCTCATTAGCCCACAAGCTAATGAGCGCCTGCCTTTGGAAAGTAGGTCCAAACGGATGTGGAATCATTGAATGTTTCCGGTTCTACGAACAAACCCGTTAGAAACCGATCGGAACGTTTGAATCTCCCGTCCAGGAGGTCATCCCCGGATTCCGCGCGAAACAAAAAATGGTGAACCCGACGTGAATCCTTAACCAAGTTAAAGTGATGTTCTTCTTATCTGTTAGGCCCTTTGGGCCAACAAGGCAATCATTGACATATGATCATCCAAAAGATGCAGTAGCCGGATTCATCTTGATTATGTCTGTTATATGGAACAGGCACTCTTTTTTCAAGATCTTCTACAAAAAATGGCTTTCCTTAAATTCACCCCTGTGAATACTGCTGCTAAGAACACCTCTACTGTGAGGTCTGCTGCTGTGAAAACCAATGCTGCTACTCCTGCTGGAACGTCATCCGCTCTGAGGATGACATCACCAACTCAGCGTCTTCAACGCTGTGTTTCAAATGCACTGGTTAAGGAGTACCGTCGTAACGGTACTATCCCAACTCTAGAGGGCGCTCGTCAAGCCCTCCAAGTTAACAATTCTACCTGGTCGTCCGGACAACGGCGACCAGCAATCAAGAAGCAGGCGGTGCTGACTACCGTCTCCAACCGTTTCGGGTCGTTATCCCCGGAACGCAATTTCCATTCACTCCCTTATTCTGAGGAAGTGAATGAGCAGGTCCCGCAGGACCTTAATTCAAAGAGACAGGAGTCCTTATCAAGGGCTCCCATCAACAATCGCCGCCAGACTCGTGCGGTAGTGCGCCCTCAACATGATGAGGGTACCGGCTCCAGGCATTCAGCTCAGGTTCCTCGAACCCGAGCAGGCAAGATGAATCACCAGAGACGGAATCCGGTTAATAATAGGCAGGTTGTCATCCCTGCCATCTCCGGAGAAGTCCACCAACCTAACTTGGTGGCAAACAACGAGCAGGCACACACACCTGCCCGTTTTAATTCAGCTGTCCAGCAGACTCGTCTGGCAGCATCAAGCCGATCCCGCCAGGCAATTCCGGCGGAGTACCATAGGCAGGAGCATACACCTGCTTATACATCAGCAGTTAGTCAGCAGGCTCGTCTGACTACATATGATGGATCTCGTCAACAGCGTTTGGCGAAGTGTAATCAGCAGGCACATACACCTGCTAATACTAATCAAGCCTACCAACAGTCTCGTTTGGTAGCACACGGAGAAGTCAGTCGGAAAGCCCCGACGACAAACAGGAGGCAGACTAAACTCTCTGCCTCCACACTTGAGTACTGTCAGGATTCACTGACAGGAAAAGGAGGACAGGAGCAGGCACATACACCTACTCTAAGCCCGGAATGGACGTATATCCCTGTTCCGGCGGCTGAAGTCACCAAACATATTTTTTCAATGGTGAAAGAGCAGAAGCAAATTCCTGCTCATATTCTGGATGCTTGCCAGGATATCATAACAGCTTCAGCATCATCTCAGGGACAGACACATAAATCTATCCCTAGCAGTGGAGTGACACATCAACAATTCACTCCGGAACAGACACACACATCTGTTCCAGTCCAAGAGGGTTGTGGGGCCTACTCCCCCATATCATATGGACAACCAAGTCAGGCACATACACCTGATTTGAGCGATGATCGTCAGCCTAACCTGACCATCTTTCCTGATCAGGCACATACACCTGCTCAGAGCAATCACTTTCGTCATCAAGTTATTTCTAAAGCGAGTAAGAAGGCATCTAAGAAAAAGATCCGCCCAGCACAGTCAGGAGATCAAAGGCCAATCTGCAACAAAGCCTTGCTCGATGCTGGAGTTCTTGAAGCCCTCAGACATTTATCTGTTGGTATTCAAGATTCTACTCCCTCAGTTCCCAATAACAGGAACATTAATCCCGAAGGTCTTCAACAGACACTTCCTCATGAAGACTTGCTTCATGAAAATTCGGTCAATCTTGAAGTTTCTTCTTCAGATGAGAACCACAGGAATCCTCTGTGTGGTCAGAAGACCAAGGAGAAAGAGATCTCATCTTTTGCTGTAACCCATCATGAAGGTCCTCCTCATGGTGATGAACTTCGCTGCGAAAGTCCTCTCCGCAGTAGTGATTCACATTGTCTCGAAAATTCTTCAGAAGGCAATGTAGTGACGAGAAATCCCTCCTATCTCGAGGCACTTGCAAACGTAAAACCAGTCATGTCTGAAGTTTTACTATCGGCAGGTGAAACTCTTTCTCCATCAGAAGATAGCTTGGGGTTCAGGTTATTCTCCGAACCTTCCCTGGGTCATTCATCTTCCAGCATGAATAGTGATTCCTCTACCAATCTTGTTGAATCCGATGAAGCAACAAGGAAACACCAATTATGGTCCAAACAGGTAGAAGAATATTCATTTAATGATAAAGAGGAAATGCTGAACATGAGGAAAAAACTGGCAAAAGGTGAAGTACCAGTCATGTTTTGGCCTTTGGCTGATTCACAGTATGACATTCCAAAGATGTTGACGGATGATGGAATCCATGATATTCGTCTTAACATATGGAAAACTCTTTGTCAATTAAAGAAGAAGGTATTATCTTACGATGAATATGAAAATCATCTTAAGATAATAGAAGGGTTACAACGCCAGATTGATTTGGCATCTCTATCAGTCTCTCGGTATCCGAAGGCTGAAAAGCAACAGAGAACCCTTCAACGTTCATGCCTTGGCGCGCTGAGAAAATTGCGTCAGTTAATTTCCAATGCTCCATCTAATGTTCATATCAGAGGATGGGGTATTCACGGAGCACTACATTTCACAGTGCTTTCCGGTCAGCAAAGCCCGCCGAAAATGGTCTCATGCAATGTTATTTCCCATGGCCGGCCACAGTCAATGGGCTTTGTTCATAATCAAAATCTTGCTCGAGATCAAGCTTCAACTAGTTCCTCTCAAAATCAAGTATATAGAGAACAGGTTGTTGAATTGCTCCTACATCAAGCAGGCGAGAATATTGCGCAAGCCTCTCGTCTGGAGCAAACACGTCATCAAATGACAGAAGTTTCGGAAATCATCCAACGGTCTGTTGAACCAGGTGATAAAAGTGGATACAGGTTAATGCATCCAGCTAATTTCCGAACTAAGATCCGCAAGATCAAGAGAGATTTCAAGAAGATCTCAGACATAGCATGTCAAGAGACACCCCAGCTTGCCAGACTGGGGACTTCTCTAACCCAACCCTCAGAATCAACGAATGGGATTCGAGGAGTTGAGCAGAAGCAACAGGAACACCCCCAGTCCACCGGACTGGGGACTTTTTCAAATCTTCAATCCCTCCCTCAGAGAAAGTCAGTATTCTCTCGATTAGGGAATAAGCCTCAAGAGGAACGAAGAGCCAAGATGTCAGGAGATTCTCTCCAAGTGACGGTTCACAAAGAAATTCCTGAGGGGTCAAGTCAACGGAATGCCATGTCTTATCATGGACATAAAAGGAGACAATATCATAGAAATGCTGATAGAAAGGATTTCATGAAATATGCATCCATTAATGTCATCACTGCCGTTGCTGCTGATTCACCAGATGAGGCTCAATCAGAGGGATCAGATGAAGAGGTTCCTGCTCAAGAAGTTGCGCACACAGACCTAAATGAAGAAGGTGTGCGCACACGTAATCAAAGGCTTACCCAAAATTTGGGTATTCCTTCAAGTAACCCACTTCCCCCTCTCCGAAAAGGATCCAATAAGGGGAAAGGAAAGAATCAGGTTACTTCTAACCCTTCCTCTGAAGGAGGTCAATCGCTCTCATTAGAGCAAAGGCTTGCACAACAGGAGGAAGAAATGAAAGAATTAAGAAGGTTGAATGCAGAACTACTTCAGAGTAGTCTTCTTCTTAAGAATGCTGAAGTCCGACAGCCGAAGGAATTTGTTGTAACTACTGAGATGGATCAGGAATATCCTCCTTTATCAGTACACCCACAGAGGTCTAATCCTACGGGTCAAACGCAACAACGGTTGGCAGCACTACCATTAGTTGCAGCACCAACCTCCACGGCTGTCCAAGCTCCATTCATTGCACCTACCCAAAACCAAGTTCAACCCGATGTTTCTCAAAAGTTAATAACTACTATTGAGTCATTAACAGCTCGGTTAGAAACTATGGAAGGGAAACGGGCGCAAGTTCAACCTGAAAAGAAAGTTTACCCTGAATGGGTAGATTCAATTTCTCCTCCATCCAGTTTTGGAAACCCTATTTTCCCTACTTTCAATGGATCAGGCGACCCTGAACAACATTTGACGCATTACGTGTCTTGTTGTGATCCTATGATGGGAACTCCAGAACAACAAGAAGCAGTGAAACTCAGATGCTTCGTGCGAACCTTGCAAGGACCAGCTTTTGTCTGGTATACAAGCTTGAAATCCCGGTCAGTCATCGGATGGGAGGATCTTCGTCAAAAATTCCTTCTTCAGTTCAGCTCAACTTTGCCAAAAACGACAGTTTTCGATCTTACAAACTGCAAGCAAAGGGAGAATGAAAGAGTCTCTGATTTCATTGCTCGTTGGAAGGGATTAACGTATTCCTTGAGTTTATCACTCCCTCAGGAGGAATTATTGCCAATCTGTGTGGCAAATTTGCGTGACGAATTACGCACGCCATTGATCCCTGTGAAATACACAGGAGGGTTTCGAGACCTTACTTCAATCGCTCAACAGATTGAAGATTCCCTTATGCAGGCTAAGGTTAAATCTCGTGTAATTCCATCAGCTCCAGGAAGAAGAATGGGTAAAGAAGAAACTGCTACAGTTATGCTTAAACAGGCACCTGTACCTATTTCTACTTCAAAACCTTCATCTTCTCGAAGGGCTCCACCTCCTGAACGCCAACAACAAAGGCTGTTTCGTCCAAATGATCAAAAAGATCAACGACGAAAACAATTTGAGGATATGAAGAGTAAAACATACTCTTTCCGAAGTGAGCAAGTTCCTGGTTACTTCATTTCAGCTCTGGAGAATAATTTGGTTCAATTACCAGTGCCGAAGAGACCAAACAAGGAAGGAGATGAAGACCGTCCCAATTATTGTCCCTTTCATCAAATGTTGGGACATCCCATCCAGGAGTGTTTTGTCTTTAAAGACCTCCTACAAAAGATGGTTGACTTGGGACAAGTCAAATTGAAGGGTTCTTCAGCTCATGTAGCGTGTATTACCGCTACAGATCCAGAGGAAGGAGGCGAGTGGCAGGAAGTCAAAAGCAAAACTGCGAAAAAATATGATGATTGGATGGTCAAAAAGACAATCAATCGGACCCATTCCATTTTGCGAACACAATTGAAGAAGCCAATTGTGTCTCCTACAAAAGCTGCAGTAAAGCCTCCATCAAAGGACAAATCCTCAAAAGGGCAGCGTAATTCAAAGAAGAAAGAGGAATCAGAAGAAGATGAGTATGCATCAAAGCCTAAATTGTCTTTGACTCTGGCAGATTTCATGCCATCTACTTCAAAGTCACGGGCACCGCCCCATCAAACGGCACAGCCTAAACAGGCTAATCAGGCAGAGTCTTTATCAGACGAAGAGTTAATCTTTGGTTCTGTTTAATCTCAATGGATGGAGAACACATCACGACTCCAACTAATGCCAGATTTCTGAAGAAGTATTTTGTATAAACACAAAATATTGTTCCCAGAACCAAGACTTACAATTGGTTCATACACAAAGGTCCGGTATGACCTTAAACTACACCAAGGTCCGGTATGACCTTAAACTACACAAAGGTCCGGTATGACCTTAAACTACACTAAGGTCCGGTATGACCTTAAACTACACAAAGGTCCGGTATGACCTTAAACTACACAAAGGTCCGGTATGACCTTAAACTACAACTTCGTCCAACATGACGTTAAACTGTGTCACCTTCAATGTCCGAGATGACATTAAACTAAATTTTGTCCCTGCAACATGACATTAAACTGTGCAGCACCAATAGTCCTAACTGCAAGACTTTAAACTGCATAGTCCCTGATTTTGTCCTACATGACAATAAACTGTATAGAAGTTCCTATATTTTGTCCGAGATGACATTAAACTATATTTTGTCCTAGCGACATGACATTAAACTGTGTGGCACTTTCATCGTCCAGCATGACGTTAAACTGTGTTAAGTCCCTTATTTTCCTACATGACACTAAACTGTATTTTGTCCGAGATGACATTAAACTATATTGTGTCCTAGCAACATGACATTAAACTGTGTGGCACTTTCATCGTCCAGCATGACGTTAAACTGTGTCAGTTCCCTTATCGTCCAACATGACGTTAAACTGTCACATTGGTTACTAATTCGTCCAGCATGACATTAAACTGTAAAAAAGTCCCCAGAACTGATATCCTCATATTTGTTCACCTTAGTCCAAGCTACATGACTTTAAACTGTACAGCACCAGTTAGTCCTAGCTACATGACTTTAAACTGTACAGTAATGGTCCAGTATGACTTTAAACTGCAACTTCGTCCCACACGACATTAAACTGTGAAAAAAAAAATTTCCATGAACCGTCCAGCATGACCTTAAAACTGCATCATTCCTGGTCCATGTATACGACCATAAACTATTTGCAAATATGTCCAGAAAGACGTTAAACTGTGACGTCCAAACTACATGACGCTAAACTGTATAAAAGTCCCTCACGTCCGGAAAGACGTTAAACTATATAATCATCAAAAGTCCAGCATGACATTAAAACTGCACAATCCCCCTTTCGTCCAATATGACGTTAAACTGTATTGTCCCCATCGTCCTAACTACATGACGCTAAACTGTACAGAAAGTCCTTGATATGTCCTACATGACATTAAACTGTGCATCGTTAAGGTTGTTATTACCTCTTGTTTCTCACACCGAGTATGACTCACATGAGCTTAGAGTGAACATCAACCATAACACTCCCTTTGGGCCACTAACCATGTGTAAGTCCCAACAACATTTTTTATTAGATTATTGTCCCAAAGAACAATCTCTTCACATCATTTCACCACCATCTCATATGATGATGATTTGTGAAACCGCCCTTGGAATCAATATCATTACATTGATTCACTTTCGTCCTTGTTATATGACGTTAAACTATACAACACTTTTGTCCGGTACGACAATAAACTACAATATTCTTTGATCTCCTCACTTGAGAGAGAACTATTATTGACATTGATTTTTCAATCATGTTTCATTTCAAAAAGACTACGTGCATACATGGTAATGCCTAAACTTTTTATCTTAGTTTAAAACCATCATTGCACTAAAGTCCCCTTTCACCCTTCACATGTACGAACCAAATTTGTACAAAGGGTAGTTCTAGAACTACGTGGACTTGATTCCCATCCTTATGGGATACGTAGGAACATTCGAGTGTCCCTCGAATCCAGTCCCAAGTCTTTTGGGCCTAACCCCAAATTTCACTTTCAGTCCCTTGGCTGAAAAGTCCTCATGAAAACACACACTGTGTATTCATTATTATGGTCCGAATTATATGACCCTAAACTAAGATCACTCATCCTTTCGTCCTGCACGACGTTAAACTACATTTCAAGAACTACGTATGGCTTGATTCTCATTCTTATGAGATACGTAGTGAAGTCCAAAATTTCAATTCAGGACCCAGCCACAACATGATTATGGTTTTCATTGACCTATGTATCTCTACATACATTGGACAATACCCATATTTATGTGTTATAATCCTAACCTTAAATATTTTCAGATCTTCATAACCCTTTTCATGACTTCTAGTCACAAAAATGTCAAACTTCTGAGAATTCTTTTGCCTGACTATGCAGCACGTGCCCATAGGTGGCCTTGCATAAACAGTCCACATAAAAGACTTGTCATCCAAGAGATGTTATTTATTTGACTATGCAGCCAATGCCCATAGGTGGCCCTGCATATTTCAACCCCCTAACGGGTTTGTTAAATAATAGTAACTTCATTCTTGGGAAGAATGCCTCTTTTGTCCTTATTTGTCTTAAACGACAGTATGTAGGGATCCGCAAAAATAGCCATCCTTAACGTATTTGTCCCATATCCTTTTTCATGATCTGAAAGTATTCAAGTCTATGGTTTATTCTTCTTCCCTACGTTTGGGTCAGACCTTCGTAGGAGTGATATTCATCCAGTTCTTCGATATTCTTGTTTGGAAATATCTTCTCCATATTCAAGTACCTCTTTCCATACAACAAACTCTATGCTTTAGAAAATTTGAATCTTCATAAACTTTCACTGGCTTTTAGCACTAGGAAAGTAAATTTCTGGGAGTTCTTTTGCCTGACTATGCAGCACGTGCCCATAGGTGGCCTTGCATAAACAGTCCACATAACAGACTTGTCAGCCAAAAGATGCTATTTTATTTGACTATGCAGCCAATGCCCATAGGTGGCCCTGCATATTTCAACCCCCTAACGGGTTTTGTTAAATAATAGTAACTTCATTCTTGGAAACTACTTCTTCTAATGCCTTTTAGCTCTTTTTTCATATCATTCCTCAGATTCAAATATTCTTAAGCCATAGTTTACATTTTTTCCCTCATACTTGAGTATGGTAAATTTGTTTTCAGATAAATTATCAAGGAATTGAATCCATTTTAATCCATTTTTCGGTCAAAGCTATTTCGACCTTAAACATTAGCCCCTTTATGTCCGGCGTGCATGACTTTAAACTGCCCACACAAAAGACAATGGAACTCTGAAAAAAAGTCAAGTTCCAGCACACTTGCGCGCTGCCCTCTGTGCACTGAAGACTTGCGCGCCCCCCTTTTCCTTTGAATGGATTCAATTTCCTCAGAGTCAAATCCTCATTTCTTTCCGGATCCAACTCTGAGGGGGGACTTTTGTTGACGCTCCTTTCGTCACAGAATCTAAAGATCGGAAAAGGGGGAATATCTGAGCTCAATGTGATTCATCCTTTGAAGAAACATCAAAAATAGACAAAGGGATGAACAAAGAGAACATTGCCCATAGGCTGTGCAAGTTCCCTCATGGTCGCGCAAGTACACTTGCGCGCCGCCTAGTGGTCGTGCAAGTACTTGCGCGACGCCTTCTGGTAGTGCAAGTGACTTGCGCGACCTAAGTGATAACCGCCCGGTAACCGCCCGGTAACCGCCCAGGGTCTTCTGTTGCCTATAAATAGACCCTGTGGGCCCCCCATTCAAGAGGATTTTTTTCCAGAAACTCGGATCGAAGCTCCCGACGCCCAAGTCTCTTCTTAAAGCTTCCATAACACTTCTAAGGTAATTTCTTACCTAGAATGGAAGATCTAAAGAGAAGAAGGAAGGCCTAAGTGTTGAAACTTATCAAACACTTGCGCGCCGACTTAATTCTTTCAATATAACTTGCGCGTCCCTCTTCTGGAAGAACCTCAAGAGGATTGTAAAGGGTTTTATAAAGAGTCTCTCAAGTAATTCAACTCTGGTTGAAAATCGCGCAAGTATCCCTCATGTCGCGCAAGTATACTTGCGCGACCAATACTTGCGCGCCGCCGCAGGACTTGCGCGACTTTTAATACTTGCGCGACCAATACTTGCGCGCCGCCGCAGGACTTGCGCGACTTTTAATACTTGCGCGCCCCTATCTTTTTTGGGTGCCCATCTTGCCCATTTTACCCCTCTTAATCCATTTCACCTTTCCTATTCAAGATTCAGTCCTCAAGATACTCTTCAAATCCATTTATGGCATGATTTCTTGATTTGACATCCTTATATGAAAGGAATTCTGTGAAATATCTCTCAAAACCTAGTGATTTAAACATCTTTAGGTCACCAAAGATTGAGAGTTCATTCATTCAACCTCATCCTTTAAAGATGAGAGAATCCTTAACCTGAGTCTCCTTTTCAGGAATAAGACTCAGTCATAACCTTGGGCTTCCTTTTTAGGAGTAAGTCCCAAGTCCCCTAACCTGGGCTTCCTTTTTAGGAGTAAGTCCCAGTCATAATCTTGGGCATCCTCCTCAGGAGTAAGCCCCAATCAAGTCCTCTAATTTTGGGCATCTTTCTTAAGAATAAGCCCCATCCTCAAATATGGGCATCCTCCTCAGGAGTAAGCCCCAAACCTTAATCCCTAACCTGGGTCTCCTTTTCAGGAATAAGACTCAGTCATAACCTTGGGTTTCCTTTTCAGGAGTAATCCCCAAGTCCCCTAACCTAGGCTTCCTTCTCAGGAATAAGTCCTAGTCATAAATTTTGGGCATCTTCCTTAAGAATAAGCCCCAATCAAAGTCCTTTAATCTTGGGCATCCTCCTCAGGAGTAAGCCCCAAACCTTAATCCCTAACCTGGGTCTCCTTTTCAGGAATAAGACTCAGTCATAACCTTGGGCTTCCTTTTCAGGAGTAAGCCCCAAGTCCCCTAACCTAGGCTTCCTTCTCAGGAATAAGTCCTAGTCATAAATTTTGGGCATCTTCCTTAAGAATAAGCCCCAATCAAAGTCCTTTAATCTTGGGCATCCTCCTCAGGAGTAAGCCCCAAACCTTAATCCCTAACCTGGGTCTCCTTTTCAGGAATAAAGACTCAGTCATAACCTTGGTCTTCCTTTTCAGGAGTAAGCCCCAAGTCCCCTAACCTAGGCTTCCTTCTCAGGAATAAGTCCTAGTCATAAATTTTGGGCATCTTCCTTAAGAATAAGCCCCAATCAAAGTCCTTTAATCTTGGGCATCCTCCTCAGGAGTAAGCCCCAAACCTTAATCCCTAACCTGGGTCTCCTTTTCAGGAATAAAGACTCAGTCATAACCTTGGGCTTCCTTTTCAGGAGTAAGCCCTAAGTCCCCTAACCTAGGCTTCCTTCTCAGGAATAAGTCCTAGTCATAAATCTTGGGTATCCTTCTTAAGAGGAAGCCCCAAGTCTCTTAAAATTTCTCTTAACCAGTCATAAATTTCCTTTGATTTGGGTTTCCTTTTCAGGAATAAAACCCAATCATAAGTCCCCTCCTAACTTGGGCATCCTCCTTAGGAGTAAGCCCCAAGATTAGAGTATTCAAATCTCCATGAAGCACATATAACTTTGTGGACCCTGCTCATGGATTTTCTTCCTAAAAGTAAATCCTAAACCTTCATCTATCTGGGTAGTCATCCATACATAAGCCCCAAACAAAATTCTTATGATTGCATCCTTCATGGCACAATTGTCTAAATTTTACCAATACCTCTTGTTTCTCACACCGAGCATGACTCACGTGAGCTTAGAGTGTAAAACTAATTATGACATTCATCTTTGAGCCATCAATCATAAACATCATATCCCATTCCTCGAACTACGTGGGTTCTGATTCCTTTTTCAAAACAAAGGATACGTAGGTAGCCCATTCATGGGTTCGATCCCAACATTGAAATAATCTCTGTCCTTCTGAATGACGATAAACTTCAAGTGCCCCACTGAGTGGCTTTAAAACCAGCCTGGTCATCAAAATGACCAAGAGACTTTTATATAAATGTTTTGAAGGATACCATTGACCAAGAATCTCTAAACAAATATAGATGATTCTATATTGATGAAGAACCTCAAATACATATAAAAGATTCTCTAAATTTCTTGCATATTTAATCATTGATTGTTAAAACTAAAGGAAAGCTCATTTTATACTTGGTAATGTAATAAGGATTCACGAACTTAACTTAAATCTATAAAGAGAGTCCCGGAGTAGACAATAATTCCCCTCAAAAAGGTGTGATGAGTCCGACCTCCCATCCTCTCGACCAATGCAAATTCCTAAGCCTCATTAGCCCACAAGCTAATGAGCGCCTGCCTTTGGAAAGTAGGTCCAAACGGATGTGGAATCATTGGATGTTTCCGGTTCTACGAACAAACCCGTTAGAAACCGATCGGAACGTTTGAATCTCCCGTCCAGGAGGTCATCCCCGGATTCCGCGCGAAACAATGTTATTCCTCAATTATTGTATTCAAGTGTCTCTAATTTTGGTAAAACCCCTTTAACCAAAATATCGTTTTAAAATATTTTAATTATTTGTTCTTGTTAATATCCATGTTTTCAAAATGGTTTTAAGGATTTATTTATATGGATATTAATGGTTTAAAATTTTAAGCTTTAAGGTGGTATGGGACTCTTTGAATCAAAAATATCTTTATTAAATGTTTTAAATGGTTTTGGAAATTGTTTCTTTTTGAATGGATTCAATATTTCAATATACTAAAATGTTATATTGTGATTGAAATGTGGATATGTTATGTTTCCTTTAAGCATGTTTTATGTGACACATTTATGTAATGGTTCTTGGGCATTGTTATGAAGAACGAGTGGTTCCGTGATAAACTAAGGGCGGGTGAGCCCGATATAGCTCTCCAATGCATTGGGTAACGCGAAGGAGTGAAACGTTAAGGTTTCTCCGAAGAGATTTTAGGGAATATACTGTGATGGGTATTCCAAACGTAACCAAGAGGGTTACTCCCTAAATAAGAATGTTATGAATGCCTCAAGTTACCTTTATGTCTTATGATTTCTATGATTTATTCATGATTTGATGAGGTAGGTTAAAGTGCCTATGTTTTATGGGTAAATTATGATTTCATTCATATGTATATATGAACTCATGTTTCCTTTCCATATTTTTATATCCCTTACTGAGCTTTTTATTCTCATCCCAAGTTTTTGAAATGTTTTTCAGGTCAAGGGAAAGGTACATGATAAGATGATAGAGTCAAGGATGTGTTAAGAGAGAATCCATGTTTTATTTTCAATATGTTTTTGTTGATGGGAATAATGAATACGGTATTTTATGTAACCACTTTGTTTAAATGTGGAATGTAATGAAAGTTCCATGATCTAATTCTCTAAAACTCTAATCTTGAAAAGATCCTCAATGTGTAATCTTGTAATAACTCAAGATTAAGTAAGGTTTAGGGCTGGGGCCTTACAGTTTCTGACCATGTTCGGAACACAACATCCTATCACGTTAGCCTAGAATGGGAATAAACAAATGAGGGGTCGACTGCTGACCATGTTCGAAACACAGGACCTGACTCAAAGTGTTGCCCAAAGCCTTTCAGGGGCGTTGGCCTAGGACAGCAGGCAAACCATAGGTCAATCATCCATACCGTTAGGGGGTCCCTCTAGACTTAGAAGTGGATGCAGATCTGAATGAAGTACATGCAAAGCGTGGGGTGGAGTGATGGGATGTTTGAACGGATTCCAATGCTCTTGAACTATGCCACTATAATCATGGAATTAGGCATTTTATGCTTGGATCACAAGGCATTTCTTATTTGGAACAAGAGGAATCATATGTTTGGAGCACAGGGTTTACTATAGTTTTAGTCATGTAGATAGGACTATGGCATCTCATGCTTGGAGCATAAGGCATCTCTTATTTTGGACAAGAGGCATCCTATTATTGAATGATAGGGCATTCTTCTCAGGGGAATTGATGATGATAATCTCAACTCACGACATAGGAAACGAACCAAGAAAAATATTTCAACTAAAGGTGTTTAGCAGTGTGCAGAGGAGTATCTCAAATCATCATATTCCCTAGGTGGAAGGTGGGTGCGCATAAGGGAGAAATGGAAAATCCCGACATCCCGGCCCAAGAAGTCCACGGTGCGACTCTACAATTTTCATGGAGGTCTGTGACGGTAGTGAAGTGATCGGATAGGCTGCACACAATAATGGAGGCCTGCGCACAATAGGGCAGTCATGCGTGCAATTGAGGCTGCTGCACAGAAAACACCGGGCCAACGCGCAATTTGGGGATGCACGCGAAAAAGGCCGGGTCGGAGCGCAAAGGAAAGGATTGCGTGAAAAAGAAGGAATTGCGTGCCCATGTCAGTGGTGCGCGCACAAAGGAAGGATTTCGCACAACTTGGCCGGCCTGCGCGCAAATGAAAGAATTGCACGCAAGGGGCGGACCCCGAAGGGGATGGACTTTAGTCTAAGCCAGGGGGATCTCGCGCAAAGGGTGGATCCCAGGGAGACTTGGCATGGAAAAGAAGCAAAACTCAAGACTATTTTGCGCATGATATTATGCGCACGGGAGCCGGTTCAAATTCCTCCCCAAAAATGAAGCAGGTCTCCTTTTATTTATAGGCACTTGGTAGCGCGGAATCCAGGGTTTCGTGAAATTATTGTGCGACAAGGGCGGTGGCGCGAAATATCAATCGCACGGGACGCGGGCGCGAAATTATTTTGCGCCAGCGCTGAGACTCTTCGCAAATCCAGGGTTGCCTTTCGCACGGGACATTTTTTCCGCGCACTTCACCATATTTTTCACACACCACTTCCAGGCCCTCCGGACTGGGCCTCTGAGTCCGAATATGACATCGCTTTGTCATTTTGAAACATCTTCTGGGAGTTACGGACTTTTTCGGCGTCTACAACATCGTACCATTGTAAATCCATAGTGGAAATCAAAAATTAAAAAATAAATATATATTTCACAATTAAAATAATACAATTCCTAAATCCAAATATGTAAAATATTCAATTATTCCAATTCTTACGTAATCCATTAATAGTGCTATGTCATTCTACTAATTAACACATCATTTTTTTCTGATATCAATTGTAGTCTCATTATCATTAACAATATAACCATTACTGATACCACTTTGCTGATTCGTTCCATTAGCTTTCCACTTGGATATTGTTTTCACCATGAACATTCATTCCAAACATAAAGAAATTATCCTTCAATGGTGTTTTAGGGTGGAAAAAATTCATATACATTTGATTAAATAAACTCTTGATTCTTCGTTTTTAGTTACTTTATTTATTTCATTCTTTTCCAAAGTAAAACCTTCATTTTGTTAATTTAAAACATTCAATTTGGTGATATTTTTGAAAATATTTACATAACAAAAAATGAATCTTCATTCATCTATAGTCACCAATACCCATAATATTAGAAAAATCATTCATTCTCTTTGTTGGTGAGTCTAGTAGTTGGTTAGGGTACCTGTTGTAAATTGGGTTCCGTGAAAACGATTAGGCCATATCAAAACATCGTTCACTCCTGTGGTCATCCCTTTTGACTAATCATAAGAATATTTTATGTCACATTCATTGTAAACCTAGTTCCATCTTGTTTCTACCACTATATAAAACTAGAAATCATATTGTGAGTAATAATTATCATAGTGAAAAATTAAAAAATAGGAAAAATCAGTTATAATACGTCTAAATTATGAATCCTTATTTTAAATATATGAGAACTTAGTATTATGTATAAATATATCCTTATTCATATACCTATAAATTTCCCTAGAGATATCATATAAGTTTTCAGACCATAAATTCCAAAGGATCTTAAACCATTCCTTTGATTCTAACTATATTGACCCAGGATTAACACACCTAGATATTATATAACATTAGATGAATATTCAACACATTATAAAAATAAATTCCTGACTACTGAAATTTTTTAGCATCTTTGTAAACATGGAAACGTAATATTATAAATTAATGAATATTATTCAGTATCCCCATTAAATATCTTCCCATTCCTTACTCTAGAATAATACCATTCTTCATAACCTAGTAAAATGAAACATAAAAATGAGTGAGATTTAAAGATTAATAACTAAAAAAATAGGGATATGTACGCATAACTATGGAATATGGGATTGATTACATGATCTTGACATTATAATATCATACACTTTATAGCAAAGATCATAATCAAGAGTCTTTAGTTCAGAAGATATAATTCATAAGGTTTATAAATCTTCATAAATCAATAATTAACCATAATATTGTGTTATATAAGGTTGGAACCAATATAATTGTTGAAAACAATTTCATGGGTCATGGTTAAGAACCAATACCGTCAATATAGTGGATTATGAGACAATTGTTTCCCCTTTTTGGATCTGGACACACCTGATAACCATAGTGGATCACAAAACACATATTCCCTATAGTAGATTAAGACACACTTGTCTACCATTTTGGAATGGGACATACCTATTTCCCATTTTTTACCCGGACACACCTATTTATCATTTTGGACCAATACACACCTAATCCTCTACTTGTATAAAAAACATTCACTTGTTTACCATCATTATCTCATGATCTACAAATATTTACATAATTTATTTGAGGGAGATATGGTCACACACATGATATAATGAATTCATAAAACACATATCATATAGTAACCCATAAAAAGAAATGAGATTCATAATCATTATATCAAAACCGATGAAATGAAATGGATATCAGAATTTTTTTATCATTACTAACGGAAAATAGTTAGGTATTGTAATAATATCATCAAATTATTACACGTGAAAAGAAGTGGTTTTCAAAATCCTAAAAACCATGTAATATAAAAGAGTGTCACTATTAATATTCCATGAGAAGATAACAGTTAAAGAAAAAAATTGAATAGTATTCTTGGTTCATATTTTATGTAAAGATTAAACTTTAAAAATAAACGTAATCTTTGATGGAGATGTATTTTGAAATATCCTATGAAACATATTTTAATTAAAAATATCCTAATTTGGAAATCAAATTCAAAAAATCATATACATTTTTTTATCATATCAATAATCCCTTAAAATTTCGTTTAAATTATTTATTGAGGAAAATATATTTTACTATTTAAAAGACTCTTTTGGAAACATAAATCATTTTGAAATAATTTTTCTTTTAAAATATCCTTGACAACAAATAATGGAAGCTTAAAAATACTATGAAAACTTTTTTTCTTTAAAAATATTTTGAAATCATAAAAAAAATTATTGATATAATTTTATAAATAGTTTAATAGAAAATTTATTTGAAATTTTTTAAAAAAAACATTAAATCCTTAAAATACATTAAATTTAAATAAACCTTTTGAAAATATATAAATTATGTTTTGAAAATAATTTAAATCAATTTTTAATTATAAAAATGTTTTGAAGAAGTTTTTCATTTGAAATAAACATTAAAATAATTTTTCTTTATAATATTAGGAAAAATATTCATTAAAATAATCATTTTAAACTAAAAAACGATGTTTTAGGGAAATGGGGTTCATGATGATAGTTATTTCTATATAAGATGCACATTTCTTTTTCTCCTTCATTAGTTTAGAGAGGTTCCTTATTCATAAAAATATTTTAATATAAATTATAAAACAATTTTTGAAAAAGTTAAAAAGTGGTAAAAATTTTATGAAACATAATAGGACAATAAAAACACAATTTTTGATGCATTTTTAGATAAAATAGTTTCTAATGAACAAATGTTTCCAACTACAAGGAGAAATAATGTTTGATTTTGATATATTAAGTAAAAAATAGTTTGAAAATTATACCATTACAAGGATACAACATAAATATATATAATAGAATAATTTTGTTTTGAGTATTTAAAATATTGATTGTAATAGTCAATAAATGAAACCATTAACATAATCAATCCAGACAAACGATGAGTTCGTAGTAATAAAATCTAACCACTTTTGTAACATAATATAACAATATCCATGAGAGAATAACATATATGTGATGATTATAATGTCATTAATATATAAAAATTTATGATATAAAATTTAAATTGGAACATATATACACCTCATAAAATAATATAGATTTATATAAAAACATGTGTCTTAAAGAAGGTGAATTGAGACAAAATTAAATTATGGATTTAGTATCTTTTGAAACGTAAACCCCATGCATAAGATATAATTAAATAGATAAGTAAATACGCATAACATTAAGTTTAATTCTCATATAATACATTCATGGAAGTGTATACCCCAAATGAAAAAAATGTGGTGAACATGGCATTTATCAAAATGATGTAAAATGTGTGATCAGAAAACTCATTCCAAATGACATTACATTCTTCGTACTCGTTCAAACCACAAGTAAAATAATTATATATTTATTATAATTATACCAAAGAACCATATTATATTATATAATACTTAATATGAACGAGGTTCATGTTTTCTTTTGGTATTGGTGGAATAAATGTAAATGAAATATATATATATGTATATGCATTATAGTGGAATTATTAATTCATATATATCAAATAATTTAACTAAACCCATATTTAATACATTCTATGTAATGTGTGAATTAATCAAATAACTATATGGAGGTTATAGTCAACACATCCACAAATGAAGTCATCCAATTTACACAAAATCAAAACCATGAAGGTATGAGTTATATAATAGTTACATAATAATTAATAATTAAAAAAATAATATATATATATATATTATAAAAGTATAATTTCCTTTATAATTACCAACAATGATTTGTGGTAGAGAAAAATCAAAAAACACCATTCTGTGAGGCGTTAGTTCATCGTAGATAAAAAAATTAAGTAATACATTAGATTAAAGTATGTTTACGTGTGGGTAGAAAACATATAATAAAAATGCCTCATTATATTCATTATACTTATGTTATAATAAAACAATTGAATAATACGAGCTTACAGTGGTGTAGATTGAAAAATAACCAAAGCGTTTGAGGGATGATGTATCCTCTTCTTTTGGTAAATACCTATGGTTTTCACCAAAATGATTCATTGGAAAGATTTATACCCAAAAAAGGATTATAGGATGATGAAGTGCCCAGATCAGTGTGAATAAATGAGAGGGGAGGGGGTGAATCAGTGATCCCTTTAAACTTTTTACTAATTGATTCTTTATCAATTAAACCTCTATGGCTGGTTAAAGCCTCGATCCACTCTTCTTGTATCTCTCACCTTTCCACGAATGATGCAGTAAATGTAAAGGCACTGGACACATGGATTTACATGGTTCTGCACCAAAGGCCTACATCCTTTCCATGTTGGTTATACACCCCAACATGGTTTCTTCCATTATAATCTGTTAGTATTACAATGGTCGATACAGAGTCCCACTGTATCTCTCCTGAGTCCAACAGGAGGGTCTTTATACTGCGTCCCACAGTGTTACCAGAGTCCCACTGGCCTGCTCCAGAATCCCACTGAAGACTTCTTCTGCCCTGTGTCTCACAGGGGGCTTCTCTTGCCTCCTCGAGTCACACGAGTAGCTCTTCTTCTTTTTCAACTCTTCAAGTATCTTCAGCAGCCAGGGATAAAGGCTGCTGGCCTTGCTCTCTTCTTCTGTTCACTTGTGATGAACAGGACTCCTCATCTTGCTCAGGCTTTATCTCCTTCCTCTCATGATGACCAGGCTTCTCTCTTCAAGAAACATCAAAAACCTCTGATAAGGTTAGTTGGTCTTGCTCAACTTCTGAAAACTTAGCCAAATAATATATTTCACTTCAGCTTGGCTTCAGTCTCACTTCATCACAACTTCATGCACTGAGTGCATGGCATCTCTGCTTCCTCATGAACTGACTGCATGGCCTCTCAATATTATTCATGAACTCTTGTTCTTGGTCTTCTCAAATGCACACAACATGATTCAGCTTTGTTCAGGTGTGCACGTGCATGCATGTAAGCATGCACTCCCCTTCTTCTTCTCGGTGCAATAAACCCAGAAAGGGTGTAATCCTTTTTAGCACACACCTTCTCACTTCCTTCACACACTTTGTTCTTATTCTTTACACTCTTGAATGTGTGTTATACTTAGTTTGGGGGTCTCCTCTTCTTCTAAGTGTATACACACTTCTTAGTGCACACACTAGGTTCGGCCTCTTCACTTTGTTTAGCACACACAATTTGTTCTTCGTTTTGCACACACTTAAGCTTGGACTCTTTCCTCTTCTTGCACACAATTGGCTACGGCCTCTTTGGTCCTTTGTTTGCACACACACTTCCTTTGTTCAATTAGAAAACACAAGGCTTGGCCTTCCTCTTCCTCTTGCACACACAACTTGGATTTAGTTGTGGTCTTCCTCTCCTCCTTGCACACACACGGCTAGGGTGTAGTCTCTATTAAGCACACACACACAAGGTGTGTAATTCATACTACCCAACCCTCCTACCAATGTGAAGGGCGCGCAAGGGGTTCGTCCACTTCCACTTCTTCTTCAAAGAGCTCAAGGTATGAGCCGCGCAAGGGTGCGGACACTTCTGTCGCGCAAGCTCCAAGGGTGCAAGGAGTCTTCTTCCGCGCAAGCCACAAAGAACACAAGGTGATGCAATGGGTAGCCGCAGGCGCGCAGGGTATAACACCGTGGGTGCGCAAGTGTGTCAAGGACACCTTGGCTGCGCAAGTGCAAACCGCGCAGGAGGCACGATGCACAGAGCGGGCTCTTCCTGTCGCGCAAGGGGTGCGCGCAGGGGACCTCTCCCTTTCTACTTTTGCGCAAGGGTTGCGCGAAAGGATCCTTACAGAGCTAATGGGAGCTCCGGGCTTCTGCCGTGCAAGTGATGCGCGCAGGGATGACTTCACATTGCAAAAAGGCTTCGCGGGACCTCTTATGTTTTTCCGAAAGCATTTCAAGCGCCTCGACCTCTCTTTTTATAGGCAGAGGTATGCCCAATCTTCTGCGGGATATAAATATTGAATCCCCGAAAGTTTCGGGTTATCTAGATTTTCCAAATCTTGACTTCTTTCCTCTATTTCAACGCGGGTTCCTTCCCTTTGTTTTCTTTCACGTGCATGTGCATGCAGAATGTTTTCATGTCTCTTAAAAGTCTATCCATGCATATCATGAATCCACCGATGCCTCGGCAACTTCGTTTTGCCTCGGCCTTGTTCGAAATCGTTATTTCATTGCATGCATGTATATTTTCATGCATGGATGTGTTCATTACATCCAGACGAACTCCATGGACATTTTAGCTCGAACAACGGTGGTCGGGAACTCAAAATACGGTGGTCGGAGTGGCTCTGGTTCAAGCGGCATCGCGGGATAGCTTCGACTGAGCTCGAGGAAGACAATGTGGCAGCCGTCAGATCAAATCTTTGGATGGCCGCGATCAGAAGATCTTGTGCGGGATACGATGAGCGGTCCAGATCGACCGTGAGATCATATGAGTGGCCAGGATCACTTCCGCGGCAAAATCCCGCGTCCCACATTGAAACCTCTCGCAGTTTATCCACACTTTAATAAAGACCGCATGCCATCCTTAGCTCAATTGAACTTCCTCCTCCACGGTGCCACCCCGCACCGTATTGTCTTATCGGGCGCGCTCTTGCGCCCACCTCTGCTCCCTCTGGCCGCGCCACTGGCGCCCACTATGCACACACGGGCGCGCTCTTCATGCTCACGCTGCGCGGGATTCATCACCGCGTGGCCTCAGGGGCGTATACACGGCCCCGGCCTCTCTCGGGCTGGCCCCATGGGATCCCCTTGGGCGTGGTGACCTAGTCCCACATGTGCCTTGGGTTGAACCCTTAAGGCTGGCCCTTGGTGGATTCCTTTTTGCTTGAGAACACTAAGTACTTTGTATACAAACAAAGTAACCAAGTGTAAATGCCAAAAGCCCCTTCTTCTTCTTCTAAGCCATTCTTTCCATTTCTTCTTCATCCTTCTTCCACAAACTTCCTCAACTCCTTTCAATCATGTATTCTAGACTTATGACACATTTGTAGAAGGTTCTTCATCAACCGAATCACTTGATCAATTATTTCGTCAATGTGATTCATTGATCCAATCAGAGATCAAATTGGAACTTCTTCTATTTCACATGCACTAAGTAATAGTGCATGGACTTCATTAATCTCCATCATCCACTTAGTAGTTGTGGATGGATCATCTTCATCTCCTCATGCATTGTTATGACAATGCATGGTCTTCAGAAAATGTTGTGTCATTGTATCTACTTGATACCAGTTCTTGGAACTAAAAGAGCAGCTCAACAATCGTCTGATGTAATGATGATTCTCCATCATCATCCATTCCTCAAGTGGTGTAACTTAGTATCATCTTGATACAAGTATTGAAACATTAAGATCAGTTCTAAAATCATCTGATATTCATAGAGAATGATTCAACCACAACATCCTATATCACTTAGTAAATCTCCTAAGTGACATGCATCTTAGTACCAAGGCCATTCTCCTTTCCTCACCAACACCATCACATCCTTTGTCATTAACATATTGAAACTCCTTGAAATCCATCCATTCATTCCTTGAAAACAACATAACTCATTGACAACAAATGCAACACAGTGCACTTCAATCTCCCCCTTTGTATTTGTTGTCAATACACATCTTCAGCACATATGAATGGGTCAATATGTGTGCCAATATTTTCTCCCCCTTATTGGCAATCAAATGCAAAGATGTGGTGTGGTTCACTTTCAAAAATCACTTCCTCCCTTATAAAAGCATTTTCTTCAAAATCACTAAGAGAGGGATGATGTAACATGTTCTCTTGAGCAAGGAACCTTTAGTAGATCAACTCTAATTCTACTTGGGCTAACCCGGTGTAGAAAACAAGGGTGATGTAACCAAGGTACTCAATGTTGTCCAACATTCACTATACATGTGAGATCATGCTTCAAGGGGCTTGAAATTTTTCAAATATAACAATGAATTGCTAAATCCTGCACATACTTCACCAACCACATTAGAAAGTTCAGTTCAAAGATAAAGCTCCCCCTTTCAACCATTTTCCTTCAATAAATACTCCCCCTTAATTTTCATGATGAATATAATTAAGAAACAAGGGATGAAAGTATGATTGGAATACCTTTAGATTTTCTCAAGATGGTATTAAATCTTAGAATACCATCTTCTCCAGATTGGCTCCCCCTCAAGGGGTGCACTCTATTCTGTCCAAACCACTCTCCAGATGAGAATGATCATCATATTCAATTCCTTGTAATGTTAGCACATGTTAATACAAGTGATTAGGGAATAAGATGGAACCTCCTTGGTTCATCAATGTGAACAAAAAGGTTGAGAAGATTCTCTCAACCGAGATGTCCCATTTTCACCATTCTTCACACTTTCACATTTGATCTTCAATGATGTTTGTGCTGGTGTGGATCTCAACACCTCTTCAACTCCTTTGTGTGTGACTCCTCTATTTCTAGGTGACTTCTGAACACTAGAGTCTCCTGGTGCAATCTTCATTCTTTTGAAGAATCCCTTCTGAGCTGGAATGAATATCATGTATTTATCACAAGTATGTCCAGCTTGATTGCACCTCACACACAGAACATGATCTTCATGTGAAATCTTCTTCTTCCCTTTTGCCTTAGCAATTGCCAGAACATCATCTTCAGCTCTTTGTAGATCTTTGGCAAGTTGCAACTGATTTGGCCATATGACTAGTAAGTCACTTGGAAGTGTGGCCTCAGTTTTGGAAATTCCACATGGTTCCTTTGATGCTTTCAAGCTACCTTTCTTAGGCAACTTGATTTCAATCAACCCCTTCTGCTTCTTCTGGATTGATTGTCTTTTCAAGTCCAGTCTGCTTCTATTCAATTCCATGGCTTGTTCAAAAATATCCATGGTGTGTCTTTCTTTCCACCGTAGAAGCATGTTTTCTTGGTGGTCCTTCTGGATGCATCAACCTTCATGGATTTAGACTCCAAGGAATTCTTTTCCTTTTTCAACATCTTCTTGGGATCATTGTCACCTTTCTTCTGTTTGCTTCCCAAGGATTCTTTCTCAGCCAGGTTCTGTGATATTTTCTTCTTTTGAGCTCTGGATACAGTTGAAGATTGACATGTATCTATTTGTCCACTTTTGCACACATCCCAGATGTTATCAAGCAATCCAAATCTTTTAGTAGTAAACAGATGTCTCCGGACCTGTGGATGTTGCTTCTTTTCCTCTGGCTTGCTCCCCCTTGGCATGGGCTTCCTTTGTGCTTTTACATTCAGTGGATTGTACCAGCAATATTTTTCACAGTGCCCATACTTATTACAACACCAACACTGACCCACAAATCTTGACCTCTTCAGTCCTTCTGATTGTTGGGTACTTTTCTTGACTTGCTATGTTGTTTCAGGAGAGCTCTCTTTCTTCATTGTCTTCATCCATACTTGTTTAGAGTTGCTCTTCCATCCTGCACTATTTGTGGAAACACAATTAGAAGAATGAGTACAAGATGGTATGGATGGTACCTTCTTTTTAGAAGATGTTTCCCTTTCATTAGAGGATGTCTTTCATTTAGAATCATACTTCTCAAAGCATACTTGAGTAGCAACATTTCTTCTTTCAGCTGACTGGGAGGATTCAGCTTTGGGTGATTGCATATTTTTCAATATCACCTTTAATTCAAAGCATTTCATGTTGAGGGAGTTCTTCTCATCCTCAACCAATCTTAGCCTACCTTCCCAATTCTGTTTCATCTGTTCCATCTGGTCCTCATGCACCTTCTTTCTTTCATGCAATGATTTGTCAAGCTCCATCACCATTTTGAATTTGTCTTCGAGTTGAGAATCTCTGACATTCATTGACACTTTATGCCTCTTTTCTAGTGCATGGAAAACATCTTTGACCAGTATCATAAAGAATTCTTTCTCAGAAAGGCTTCTTTGCAGTTCTTCACAAGTATCTTCATATCTATCATTGCAAAGAGAAACTGTTTCATCCTTAGCCTTCACCAACTTTCTGAGAGTGTTGGTTATTCCAACCCTTGTAGCCAACAGATCTTCCATTGTATTGGCTTCTTCTTCTACCTGTAATTTTTCTTCATGAAGATCAAGGATGCCTGTAGCTATACACATTGCCACTTCCTTGGGGACTGTCTTCTAAAGATATTCTATTGCACTTTGAAGATCTTTCATTGTTCCAACATCAACACAGCTAGGACAGGCTTTCTTCATCTTCTTGGCCTGTTTCTTCTTTCTATTTTTCTGAGTCTTGGCAGATATCTCCATTTGAGGCTGGTCGTTCATTTCCTCAAATCTTCACTTCATAAAGACTCCCTTGGATCTTTTAGAGGTAACCTGGATTTGATACCAATTGAAGTGCCCAGATCAGTGTCAATCACTGAGAGGGGGAGGGGGTGAATCAGTGATCCCTTTAAACTTTTTAATAATTGATTCTTTATCAATTAAACCTCTATGGCTGGTTAAAGCCTCTATCCACTCTTCATGTATCTCTCACCTTTCCACGAATGATGCAGTAAATGTAAAGGCACTAGACACAAGGATTTACAAGGTTCGGCACCAAAGGCCTACGTCCTTGCCATATTGGTTATACACCCCAAAATGGTTTCTTCCATTATAATCTGTTAGTAATACAATGGTCGATATAGAGTCCCACTATATCTCTACTGAGTCCCACAGGAGGGTCTTTATACTGCGCCCCACAGTGTTACCAGAGTCCCACTGGCCTGCTCCAGAATCCCACTGAAGACTTCTTCCGCCCTGAGTCTCACAGGGGGCTTCTCCTGGCTCCTCGAGTCACACGAGTAGCTCATCTTCTTGTTCAGCTCTTCAAGTATCTTCCGCAGCCTGGGATAAAGGCCGCTGGCCTTGCTCTCTTCTTCTGTTCACTTGTGATGAACTGGAATCCTCGTCTTGCTCAGGCTTTATCTCTTTCTTCTCAGGATGACCTGGATTCTCACTTCCAGATACATCAAAAACCTCTGATAAGGTTAGTTGGTCTTGCTCAACTACTGAAAACTCAGCCAAATAATATCTTTCACTTCAGCTTGGATTCAATCTCACTTCATCACAACTTCATGCACTGAGTGCATGGAATCTCTGCTTCCTCATGCACTGATTACATGGCCTCTCAATATTCTTCAAGAACTCTTGTTCTTGGTCTTCTCAAATGCACACAACCTGATTCAGCTTTGTTCACGTGTGCACGTTCATGCATGTAAGCATGCACTCCCCTTATTCTTCTCGGTGCAATAAACCCACAAAGGGTGTAATACTTTTTAGCACAGACCTTCTCACTTCCTTCACACACTTTGTTCTTATTGTATACACACTTGAATGTGTGTTATACTTTAGTGTGGGGGTCTCCTCTTCTTCTAAGTGTATACACACTTCTTAGTGCACACACTAGGTTCGGCCTCTTCACTTTGTTTAGCACACACAATTTGTTCTTCGTTTTGCACACACATAAGCTTGGCATCTTTCCTCTTCTTGCACACAATTGTCTACGGCCTCTTTGGTCCTTTGTTTGCACACACACTTCCTTTGTTCAGTTAACAAACACAAGGCTTGGCCTTCCTCTTCCTCTTGCACACACAACTTGGATTTAGTTGTGGTCTTCCCCTCATCCTTGCACACAAACGGCTAGGGTGTAGTCTCTATTAAGCACACACACACAAGGTGTGTAATTCATACTACCCAAACCTCCTACCATTGTGAAGGGCACGCAAGGGGTGCGGCCACTTCCACTTCTTCTTAAAAGAGAGAAAGGTATGAGCCGCGCAAGGGTGCGGACACTTCTGTCGTGCAAGCTCCAAGGGTGCAAGGAGTCTTCTTCCGCGCAATCCTCAAAGAACACAAGGTGATGCAATGGGTAGCCGCGAGCGCGCAGGGTATAACACCGTGGGTGCGCAAGTGTGTCAAGGACACCGTGGCTGCGCAAGTGCAAACCGCGCAGGAGGCACGGTGCACAGAGCGGGCTCTTCCTGTCGCGCAAGGGGTGCACGCAGGGGAACTCTCCCTTTCTTCTATTGCGCAAGGGGTGCGTGAAAGGATCCTTATAGAGCTAATGGGAGCTCCGGGCTTCTACCGCGCAAGTGATGCGTTCAGGGATGACTTCACGTTGCACAAAGGCTTCGCGGGACCTCTTAAGATTTATAGCAAGCATTTCAAGCGCCTCGGCCTCTCTTTTTATAGGCAGCGGTATGCCCAATATTCCGCGGGATATAAATCTTGAATCCCCGAAAGTTTCGGGTTATCAAGTTTTTCCAAATCTTGATTTCTTTCCTCTATTTTAACGCGGGTTCCTTCTCTTTGTTTTCCTCCACGTGCATGTGCATGCAGAACGTTTTCATGTCTCTTAAAAGTCCATCCATGCATAGCATGAATCCACCGAAGCCTCGGTAACTTCGTTTTGCCTCAGCATTGTTCGAAGTCTTTATTTCGTTGAATGCATGTATATTTTCATGCATGGATGTGTTCATTACATCCAGACGAACTCCATGGACACTTTAGCTCGAACAACAGTGGTCGGGAACTCAAAATACAGTGGTCGGAGTGGCTCTGGTTCAGGCGGCATCGCGGGCTAGCTTCGACTGAGCTCGAGGAAGACGATGTGGCAGCCGTCAGATCAAATCTTTGGATGGCCGCGATCTGAAGATCTTGTGCGGCATACAATGAGCGGTCCAGATCGACCGTTCGATCAGATGAGTTTCCAGGATCACTTCCGCGGCAAAATCCCGCATCCCACATCGAAACCTCTCGCGGTTTATCCACACTTTAATAAAGACCGCGTGCCATCCTCAGCTCAATTGAACTTCCTCCTCCACGGTGCCGCCCCGCACCGTGTTCTCTTAGCGGGAGCTCTCTTGCACCCACCTCTGCTCCCTGCAGGCGCGCCACTGGCACCCACTATGCACACACGGGCGCGCTCTTCGCACTCACGCTGCGCGGGCTTCATCACCGCGTGGCCTCAGGGGCTTATACACGGCCCCAGCCTCTCTCGGGCTGGCCCCATGGGATCCCCTTGGGCGTGGTAACCTACTCCCACATGTGCCTTGGGTTGAACCCTTAAGGCTGGCCCTTGGTGGCTTCCTTTTTTCTTGAGAACACTAAGTACTTTGTATACAAACAAAGTAACCAAGTGTAAATGCCAAATGCCACTTCTTCTTCTTCTAAGCCATTCATTCCATTTCTTCTTCATCCTTCTTCCACAAACATCCTTAACTCCTTTCAATCATGTAATCTAGACTTATGAGGCATTTGTAGAAGGTTATTCATCAACCGAATCACTTGATCAATTATTTCTTCAATGTGCTTCATTGATCCAATCAGAGATCAAATTGGAACTTCTTCTATTTCACATGCACTAAGTAATAGTGCATGGACTTCATTAATCCCCATCATCCACTTAGTAGTTGTGGATGGATCATCTTCATCTCCTCATGCATTGTTAAGACAATTCATTGTCTTCAGACAATGTTGTGACATTTTATCTACTTGATAGAAGTTCTTGGAACTAAAAGAGCAGCTCAACAATCGTCTGATGTAATGATGATGCTCCATCATCATTCATTCTTCAAGTGGTGTAATTTAGTATCATCTTGATAGAAGTATTGAAACATTAAGATCAGTTCTACAATTGTATGATATTCATAGAGAATGATTCAACCACAACATCCTATATCACTTAGTGAATCTCCTAAGTGACATGCATCTTAGTACCATGGCCATTCTCTTTTCCTCACCAGCACCATCACATCCTTTGTCATTCACATATTGAAACTCCTTGAAATCCATCCATTCATTCCTTGACAACAACATACCTCATTGAAAACAAATGCAACACAGTGTACTTCAGATGATGGTATATATTTAGTGAGGATGTTTTGAATATTTATTCCATGAAAATTTCGTTCATATGTATGAATTATTTGGTGGGGTGAGTGCCTTTCTATAGCTGATGAGGAGTTAGAATTTGATTTAATTTTTTTAAAAAAAAATTCAATCAAATTTTTCCCATGTAATGGGGAACCAATAATTTAGAAAAACCATGAAAATGGATTATATGGTATAATTAGGGACATAAAATTACTTTTTTTAAATGTTTCTATGTCATTTTTGTACTTATGATTATTTTTTATTCTTTTATTATGCTAATTTTTCTCATAATTACTATATTTATTTTTAATTGCAATCACTATTAGTTTTTGATAAAAACTAAAATTAGTGTATTAAGAATTATATATTATTCTAATTAAAAATATGTTTCCCAATTCTCCAAATTCGAATACAAAATATAGAATAAATTTATTTAAAATTAATCCCACATATGTGTCACGATAGTGGGGATTATGATAGAAACATTTTTAAAAGTATGGTATGATTTTATATCAAATTAAAATGTTAAATTTGACCCAATGACCTAAATTGAATTAAAATAATTAAAATTAATATAATTATTCTTTATAAAAAAAAATAAAATCTTTCATAATAAAATAAAAAAATTTGTGGAAAGGATGTTTTGAATTAAAAATAAATGTTTTCACTGTTCATCAAATAAAGAAACTTCTCAGAAGAGTGAAAAAAAATTATGCAAGGAAAATTTTGAGATCAATATTTGGGAAATAAATGTTATTTTCTAAAATAATAATTATGAATGTTTAAAAAAATATTTCAAATGTAATGACATATAAAATGCTGGAAAATTTAATTTTAGAAAAATACATTTTTTACATCACAAATTAGGATATATTAAAATATTATACATATCCAATCTATTATATGAGTTAAAAAATTGTTGAATATATAACATATAATTTTTTGAACATTAATAATAAGTTTTTGTTTAATATATTCAGATAAAAATATGTTTGTAAATAGAAAAAAAAATTATTTTTAAAAAATTAATTTCTTTATTTTCAAATAGTTCATTCATTCACTTATATTAATTGATAACCAAATGATTGTTTTTATGTAAATTTTTGAATTGTATTTTCACAATTTACATAATATTATTTAAAAATTCCACTACAACATCTTTGTGGTATCTATAATAATATTTTAATAATATTATTAATAATATGTTGTAGTTTGATAAAACTCGTCATTGCATGCTACACAATACATTGTGTTGGATCGGAACAAACCGAGGAGTGATGGCAAGAGGGGGGGTGAATTGCCTTTTAAAAAAAAATAAACAATTGGATCGGAACAAACCGAGGAGTGATGGCAAGAGGGGGGGTGAATTGCCTTTTAAAAAAAAATAAACAATTTAAAAACAAATTGAATCAAAGTAAAGATGCAGCGGAAAAAAAGAGGCAATCACACAAGAAATTGATAACGGAGTTCGGCCAAAACCCGGCCTACGTCTCCGCTCCCAACTCAACCGTTGAGAGATTCCTACCGCTTGCTTTTCAATGGTTTTAGCAAGAAACCCACTAGGATTTGAGGTAGCACTAGAACCTATTACAGCTTGCTTTTGGTGGTTAAGCAAGAACCCACTTGCTTTCAATGGTTTAGCAAGAACCCACTATCCTTCTTACAGGTGAAGGATAGCTCACCTATGTCTCAAGCTATTTAAAGGAAAGCTTGACAACCTCTTCACACCTTAGTGGTGGTGTGAGAACCCAAAAGAAAGAGGGGATGAGAAAGAGTTTGGGGTTTGTAGGCACAAACCCAAATTTAAGCTCAAAATAAATAAAACAATGAAAAACCGTATTTGAGGAAGTCTTGGGCGCCGGAGGATGATTGGAGATGTTGAAGGCCGCTTCCAAGCTTCTTTGAAGGAGCTCCTTGGATGTGGAAGTTGTTGGAACAAGGTGGGTTCCTTTGAAGGAAGTCGTCGGAGGTTGGCCAATTGATACAAAATATGTCCGTTGGCTTCGTATATGATCCGGTCACTGTCTGGGGCTTCCTTGGCCTTTATTTATAGGCATGGAACCCTTGGGGAGTCTTCGGAGCCGTTGGAGGAGTCCTCGGAGCCGTTGGAGGCCAAAAGAAGGTTGACTGGTCAACCCCAACGGCTAGTTTGACTGGGCTACCGGCTGGCCGGTGCAGGGCCACCGGCTGGCCGGTGCCTTGGCAGAGGAGAAGAGCTTCTGCCTAGGCCTCACCGGCTGACCGGTGACAGAGCCACCGGCTGGCCGGTGGTGAGGCAGTAGCCTTCACTATTTGGGCTGGGGGCCACCGGCTGGCCGGTGCTGAGGCCACCGGTTGGCCGGTGGGGAGGCAGTAGCTACCCCTTGAGTCTGGGTGCCACCGGCTGGCCGGTGGTGAAGCCACCGGTTGGCCGGTGGACTGAATTGCAGTCCATTTGATGTGCTTCATGGCCCATTTCCTTGGCAATCTTTTGCCTAACAACAAAAACACTCGAAACATGGTTAAACACATATGAAAGTGATTGTGATCATGAAAATCAAAGAGTGTGGGGTACAACAATCTCCCCCTATTTTGATGATCACAATCACTTATCTAAGCAATGAAAAAACTTAAATGAAAGGCATGCTTTAAATGAATAAATTGAAAAAAAATGCTAAGCATGATCAAAAGATTTCTCCCCCAATCAATCAAGAAATTTCTCCCCCTTTGTGATTATCAAAATAGTGTGGGGCATAAAACTTGATTGAGGGAAAATTGAAAATCAAGATCAATTGGAAGTTTTGAAAATTGAATTGAAAAATTTGAATAACAGTTTGAATTGAAAGTTTTGAATCAAAAACCAATTGAAATTTGAAATTGAAACCAAATGAAATTTTTGAAAAAATTGAATAACTGTTTGAATTGAAAGTTTTGAATCAAAATTTGAATTGAAAATTGAAACGAAAAGATGAATTTCAAATTTGAAAAATTTGATGCCAAGAGTTGAGTTTGAAATGAAAATTTTTGAAAATACAAAAAAAAACTTAAAAGATCCTAACTCCCCCTAAATAAAAACAATAGGTCACCGGGGAGAGGGATTTTGAAAAGAGACAATTTTAGGCCCGGAGAGACTCGCATGAAGGGATTTTTCAATCCATACTTGTCTCATGGCGGGTCTTCTCCTAAAAAATTCATCGGAAAAGAAAATACATTTGGGTTGGCCATACCGGGCGTTTTTGAAATCACACTCATAAATGAGGTGCCCTGTTTTCTTGCAATAATTACAAAATTTAAAACTAGAGCTCCCCTAACAAAAACAGTGGGTGCATGGGAGGAGGAAGCTTGGTTGGTATAGCCAAGCCCTTGGGTGGTTCGGGAAATGTGTTGGAAACCATGTATATTGTTCAAATTTTGTTCCCCTTGGGTGAACTTGGCTAGAGTCTCCCTTAGGTCTTTGATGGTTGATTCCAAGGAATCAACATCGGGGAGGTTTTGGATTTTTAGGGTCAACTCCTCCTTCTCTTTGAGAAGTTGTTCTTTTTCAGAGGAGAGTTTTTTGAAAGACTTTTTTAAAGCGACAAATTTTGAAGAAAGCTCATGAAAACCATTTTCAAGTTGGTCTCTAGCATGTGAGAGTTCTTCATAAGATAGATGATTTAAAGAATTGGAATTTGAAGAACAAGAGGAGGAAGAGGAGGAAGAGGAGGAAGATGATACCTCATGATTTGCCATTAGGCATTTTTTACCTTGGTCGCTCGAGGAGAAGGAGGAGAATGAAGAGGTGGAGCTATCACTCCATGTTGACTTTGAAGCCTTATTCTTCTTCTTCTTGGCCCTTTTCTTGTGAAGTGGGCAAGCGGGTACGGATTTTGCATCGGGTTCTTGCTTTTGAGCGGGTTCTAGCTTTTGAGCGGGTTCTAGCTTTTAGCGGGTTCTTGCTTTTGAGCCTTCTTAGTGCCTTCATGGGTTAGCTCTAGACATTTCCAAATATCATGTGAAGTAGAGCAAGAAGAAATATGATCAAAAACATTACGATCTAACCCAAAATGTAGAGCATTCATGGCTTTGCCATCAAGCTCAAAATTTGCAATGTCTACGGGGGTCCATTTAGACTCATCGGGAGAAGAGAGCGTAAAACCTTGCATGACAATTTTAAAAATAGGATAGCCAATACTTTTAAGAAATGTGGTCATGCGGGTTTTCCAAAAAGAATAATCGGTTCCATCAAAGAATGGAGCACGATCCAAAGAAAAGCCTTCGGGGGCGTAAGAGGTTGAAGCGGTAGAAGCCATCAAAGAAAAGGATCTTTAATTTGAAACCGGTTAGGGAATTATTCAAATACTGCTTTTGATACCAAGTGTTGGATCGGAACAAAACGAGGAGTGATGGCAAGAGGGGGGGTGAATTGCCTTTTAAAAAATATAAACAATTTAAAAACAAATTGAATCAAAGTAAAGATGCAGCGGAAAAAAAGAGGCAATCACACAAGAAATTGATAACGGAGTTCGGCCAAAACCCGGCCTACGTCTCCGCTCCCAACTCAACCGTTGAGAGATTCCTACCGCTTGCTTTTCAATGGTTTTAGCAAGAAACCCACTAGGCTTTGAGGTAGCACTAGAACCTATTACAGCTTGATTTTGGTGGTTAAGCAAGAACCCACTTGCTTTCAATGGTTTAGCAAGAACCCACTATCCTTCTTACAGGTGAAGGATAGCTCACCTATGTCTCAAGCTATTTAAAGGAAAGCTTGACAACCTCTTCACACCTTAGTGGTGGTGTGAGAACCCAAAAGAAAGAGGGGATGAGAAAGAGTTTGGGGTTTGTAGGCACAAACCCAAATTTAAGCTCAAAATAAATAAAACAATGAAAAACCGTATTTGAGGAAGTCTTGGGTGCCGGAGGATGATTGGAGATGTTGAAGGCCGCTTCCAAGCTTCTTTGAAGGAGCTCCTTGGATGTGGAAGTTGTTGGAGCAAGGTGGGTTCCTTTGAAGGAAGTCGCCGGAGGTTGGCCAATTGATACAAAATATGTCCGTTGGCTTCGTATATGATCCGGTCACTGTCTGGGGCTTCCTTGGCCTTTATTTATAGGCATGGAACCCTTGGGGAGTCTTCGGAGCCGTTGGAGGAGTCCTCGGAGCCGTTGGAGGCCAAAAGAAGGTTGACTGGTCAACCCCAACGGCTAGTTTGACTGGGCTACCGGCTGGCCGGTGCAGGGCCACCGGCTGGCCGGTGCCTTGGCAGAGGAGAAGAGCTTCTGCCCAGGCCTCACCGGCTGACCGGTGACAGAGCCACCGGCTGGCCGGTGGTGAGGCAGTAGCCTTCACTATTTGGGCTGGGGGCCACCGGCTGGCCGGTGCTGAGGCCACCGGTTGGCCGGTGGGGAGGCAGTAGCTACCCCTTGAGTCTGGGTGCCACCGGCTGGCCGGTGGTGAAGCCACCGGTTGGCCGGTGGACTGAATTGTAGTCCATTTGATGTGCTTCATGGCCCATTTCCTTGGCAATCTTTTGCCTAACAACAAAAACACTCGAAACATGGTTAAACACATATGAAAGTGATTGTGATCATGAAAATCAAAGAGTGTGGGGTACAACACATTGAAGGAACATTGAATTGTGTGTAATAAAATTAGAATTTTTTTGACTTTATCTCATGTTAATATGAGTATTTCATGTAGTTCATGAATAATTTTTTTGAATATAATGAAAGACAAACATAGTTCTCTCATATAAATAATGATATATTTAGTGCTTTCAGAAATGGAAAATATCAAAAATATTTAATAAACTCATAAACAGAATAATTCACCAAATCGTGGGTTCTGAATTCCCTGAGAATTCATATAAATCATAGCTTTTGTGTTTTCATGTGAAAATATTTTCATGTTTTTAATCAAAATTATTGAAAACTGGATTGGAAAAATCCCAATATTTATCACATAACCTAATATCAAACATGGTTACATGTTAGGACAATCATTTCATTGAACAGGAAATCTAATATTAATGTTGTTTCATCATAATTTATCCTTTACAAATTCATAAATTAGTTGACAAAAATTATAAAAAATTAACATCATAAGATAATTGTTATATATGATCTAATGAGTAAATCAACCTTAAAATGTGTTACCCTTTATAACAATCAGATTATACATTAGTTAAACCCAAATAAAAATCCATTAAATCAAGTATTATTATTGTAGTATTCAATCAAACGCCCTTTACTAACTCCTTAATATAGTCACTCACTCATAATGTATATTAATGTGACGTTTATTTACTAAATATATATTTTTGGAGTATCAAAACAATATTAAGGTTTGGACTCTCTATTTAAAACATTTTAATGACAATGTTAGTATACAATATTCCTCTTCATAGATATAAACCTATGTACCTCTATAAAAAATCCATCACACACTTAAATTTTCCACAAATGGATTATATTTTTGGGAAAACACTGAATGTATACATTATAAACATTTTTGGAAGTTATTAGATAAATAGACGCATAAATGGGATGCATTCCTAGAGTTTTCATTAATGTTATGTTGTCCCAATTCAAAATATAACTAAATTAGTCCTTCCAAATAACTACACAATATTTTTATACCAATTTATGTTCCCTATATCAACACTCCCTATTCGTTTTATAAAAATAATTTCTTTTTAAAATAATATTTTATACAAGATGATATTATAAAGGATAAAAATTTAATAATTTGATATTAGTATTATATCTCATAATAATAACAAAATACTCATAGAATCAATTAGTCTTTTATATCAGGGGATTATATATATAAAAAATTTATTTGTAATTTCATGTGAATTTCCTCAGTATTGAACTCCATTGTAATCCCATTAAATCATCGTACATGATATAGTTATCTATAAAACCTTGGGAAAAGAAGCATAAAAATTAAGTGAGATCAGATGCTGAGTATATATAATATTATTAACAATATATCAACTATTGGATAATTTTATTTTTACAAGATATTTCTATGTGAGATCATTTTTATTAACAATATCATAGAATAATAATATTTTTCCCAAAATCATGATAAAGGTACTTGTAATCACAAATGAAAAAAACACAGATAATGTAAAAGAGTATCAAATCATGTGATAAAAAACATGGACCATAGAGTATAATCATATGAATAGTTCCACAAATTTAAAAAATTACTTTAAACATAGCATAACAATTTAAATTAATACATACACTATTATATTGAAATTATAATATTATGAGCAAAAGAACTTCCATAGTTCATGTTGTGATAAATAAAATTGTCAATAATTATTGTTATGAATAGAAAAAACATTAATGATTCATCATTTGGAATAAATAATATATCAGTAGTCCATATTAATTTTTTTTTTAATTTCAATGCTTCATGTGGTGAAAAATTAATTGCTCACTCAATATATTTGGAACAAAATTAATTTCCATGCATCATGCTATAAATGAAAAATATCCCTTCTTAGTGTTGTGAATAATAAAACAATATATATTTCCAAACATTATAAAATGGGATATAAATCCTTAACCGAAGCATTGGAGGGTGATATATGACCCCTGTAATGATATAATAATAAACTATATAAATAATTTACTTCGACATGTTAATAAGTTCATAATGCAAAAAACCATTAATTAACCAATAGTAATGAGGTAGTTTTGATGAGAATAATTCCAAGAACATTCCATAAGAAATATAAGTAATATTATAAGAGGGTGCATTAAATATTTCACTTATAAAATTATAGTATATTTAAGGATATTTTCAAAAAATAAAATAAAATTTTATGAACTTGGATAAATAAAATGAAAAAAATATGGTACACCACTTTTTGAAATTTTTGATAACGCTATAAAATATATTAATGAAAATGGATTACATGAGATAGCTTAAATATTTAAATAAAAACACTTACATTTTATATAGTGTTTTTATTAAAAAAATTCAATGAAATATGTTTTCAAAAATATTAATTGAGAAATATAACATTATATTAAAATCCACTGTTTATAATACAATCCTTTAGAACCGCTTTTAAATAAATAATTTATTATAAAAATGAAAATTATAAATTATAATAATATAATAATATATCATTTCTTATTATTAATCAAAATGATTTAAAATCATTTTTAAAACCATTTTAATTATGGGCATACAATATTCATAAAGGGGAATAATCATATGAAGAAAGGAACCATAATGTTTATTTTGGAATTTGATTCCATAGTTTTTAAAGACTACATTACATGTAAAATTTATAATTATTTTTTCCCAATGATGAATATTACATATCCTCTAATAAATTATTACTATGGAAGAAACCATTACTATAATAAAGATGTTTATGAAGATGAATTATAACTTGACAAGGGAAGTTCAGTAAAAAACCAATAAAACATTGTTTTAACAATATATGAATGATATTTAAAAAAATAATATGATATTTATATCTTAACACCATGAATTTTAAGAAATGTTTAATAGAAATTCAAAAAATTGTAATTAAAAATATCAATGATATTGTGTAATATAATAAAAAATATTTCTCATTGAATTAAATATGTGACAATTAACATCATTTCATGTATTCTGACTTACTAAGATGCACTCAAGCCTCTTATATAAGAAAAAATAACATCTCAATCACCTATTGATATCCAATATAAATATCATTAAACAATAATAAATTTCATATATAATTATTATCAACATATGTTGTGGTTTGTTTTTATCAATTACTAATATATTTTTAGTGTAATCATGATGGTTTTGGAATAATTTATTAATACTATTGTTCTTCCTCATTAATTTGAAATGGTTCATCATTATCATATTATGAAATAAATGATCAAAATTATTTTTCATAGTTCTGTATTTATATTTTCATTACATGAAACATATAGATATGGTGTTTGAGCATTGCATTTTATATAATGTTGGTTTGACATATTCAAAATAAAATGGTTATATTTTAAAAAATATTTCAGATATTAATAAAAAATTTCCATAATTATTAAGATATACAAAATAAATTATAACAAAAAAGTATTACCATAATATAACATCCATTAAACATTTAATTTTTAAGCATTATAACATCCTTTATATATGTGGTAAATAACGATCGAAATAAAATCAAGTTATGTATATTTTATGACTAAGGAGGATTTATTAAAAACATTTAATCTAACATTCATACATTTATAATAATTTAATTAATATTATAAATATAATGGTTAAATTTTTTTGATATAACCATCTATGATTGATCGTAATGAAAAAATAAATTCATTATTCATGAAGGTTATAGTCGATTATAATTGTGATTAACTTTTTCTTCTCTTAGAAAATGGGATTGAGTAAATGTATATAAAAAACCATTATTTAATAATTACATTTTTTTTATTTTCATAGAATTTATTAATATACTACACCCCTATTACTAGCCATGAAATTAGCAGTTAATAAATGAACAACATCATTTCATGGGGGTGGTAGTTTGTACCCACAGGAGATCAATGTTATTTTATATTTCACAGCGTTATCTTTATAAATATAATAACATTTCAAAATATTAAAATTATTCATTCCATTATTTTGGGTTCACTATTTATTTGATAAATGACGATTAATAAAAAAACTACACAGTAAGAAATACACTTGTTAAAAACTTCATATTTCTCTATAAAATATATATTATAATAGTGTCCTTATGATAGTAATTAACACTAGAGAAATATGAAATTTTTTATAGGATTATAGGTGGATAAACAAAAATTATTTTAAGGATAAATTATTTAGAATGCATTTTTTATGAATAGGTTGAAGTGCTCCTCTATTATAAGTCAATATAGTAGATCTTTTGTGAATACCTATTACATTTCAATAATGTAATAACATAATTTATGTGTAAAGGGTTCAAAAATATAGAAATATTTATTTTTTTTGTGATTTAATGTTGATAAATATTCAACCACTATTTTTTTCTGCACATTTTAAACATGATCAATACTTTTTAAAACATGTTTTTTATATTTTAAAATGTTATTTTTTACCCATGTATAAACATTTTACTATTTTAGTTTACATATGTTAAAAAATATAAGTTAGAAAATAGGTAAAATTGTTATGTTATAAACATATATATAGTAATCGAATAGTATAATTGTTTTTATAAATAAATTTAAAATTTAATATTATATTAAAACATTTAACATAAATTTTTTTTTATAAAAAGTTTTTGTTTTTCAATAAGGTGATTGTAATATTATAAATCGGGTTATACATGTTTAAATGAGTTATAATATATTATTATATATGTGGAAAAAATCATATCAAAGTCAATATTTATAATATATATGTATAATTTAATTAGAGAAAAATTTCGCAACATTAATAAAACAATTCATTGAAAATAATCATTCAAGCATTATGATAGTCAATAAAATATATCTCTGAAATCACAAATATATGCCTATAAGTTTCATTGAATATATTAAAAGATATTTTGTTGTTTATTTAATATATGAAATTCATTTTTTTGAAAAATATTTTTTTTACAACTAATCATGAATTATTTTTTTATACAATAGAATAAAAATAATTTATTTTAAAATATTATTTAAATAATTTATTATCAATTATTATATATATATATATGTCAAAATATATATCAAATAGTTATATTTTAATCTTTTATTATGATAAAATTATGAAAGTAATGGTTTTAGACAAATTTGAAATTGTTTACTATTCACCCACGAATAATGAATTCATAAAAATCCTAGAAATTATTATTAAATTCTTTTATATACTGAATTAAAAAATAAATTTTATTTTACCAATTTAATATATTATATTTTATAAATTATGATTTTAAAATAATATATAAAATATAAAGGAAAACTATTTTTATTAAAATCGAACAATTCATACATCAAGTCATTATGGTATTATAATATATGATTTACTAACATAATTAATATTAGTATTTTTTTAATATTACTAAAAAATATAAATTATACAAATAATCCTTCATATTTTGAGGATTTAATATATTACTCTAAAATACAGAACAAAAAAAGGGAATTTATTTTAATCATAACAATATTTAATATTAAATGAACTTAACTATGTGCCCAAATAGTTCTTGAATTTTTGTATTATTAATATATTCCTATTTATTATAGGATTTATTTTTTAAAAAAATTCACTATAATAATCATCTAATATATCACAACTCATTTATTACATTTTTCCTAGTAGAGAAATCAATCAACACATTGGGTCATCAATGGAAAATTATATTGTAAAATATTGGTTAATTACATATTTGTTTGTTGGATGTTATGATTATAGATAATGAATAATAGTGATTTAAATAGAAGATATATATATTGTTTTTTGAGAAGTATTACCATTATATTTTAAATTTTTTCATTTAAAATTTATTATATATTCTTAATAATATCTTGTTGTTATTATAATATAGGATGAAAATAAATATAATATATTCCATTGATAATTAATAGGAAAATGATAAAGAATCTAATCCATGGTTTTTTCAGATGGGGTTAAAGGATAATTTAAATACTCATGTACTTCTTTTCAACATTTTAACATTCTCTCAAGTGTTAATTAAGTTTAATGTATCCATAACATGTTTCAAATGGTGTTCAGGTTCTAAAAACATATTATATGGTTTATTTATAGAGAATATAAGGATTAATAATTGTATATAAGGATGTGAGGATAATATATTAGTTAGGTCAATTTATAGAATCCAAAATTGAATCATTCATTCTTATCATATCCCAATAAGCGATATTCAACATTATTATATTTGTTCTAATTGTTGTCACATCATGAAAATTTATTCAATAAAATATGTAAAATTCAATATATATTTTTAAAGATCACATATAAGCTAATTTAGTCCATAAAATATTTAAGTGTGTTTTTTAAAATAAACATATTTGACCCATAAATCATAAGCCTAATCTCGTTCATGTTTGGCCTCAATAAGCTAACTGCAATTTTGGAGATCTGGACATGTGGGCCAATGATAGAAAAGCAGATATCAAATTTGTATTCTTTCATCTGAGATGGATTTTCTATAACAAGAAAATCTTTGTAGTTTAGGAAAAACGTATGCAGTGAAGCAACATATTATCAATCCATGAGATGGGAAAATTATAGATATATAGTCTATGTTTTATCTAATAATATATTTTTTTAAATAATTCAGTTTTTTAAAGATATTTATTTATAATAGACTGGAACCCCATTTATAATATAATGGTTGGTTTACCATTCTATAAATTAAACTTGACACTCCTCAAGGGTGGAATATTTTGTGAATAATAAAAGTTCCTTCTTGTAATTAATTTGTGGGTAATTATAGATATATTTAATATCTAACTTATATGTATATTAAATAATAAAATGTTATTCAAAAAAAACTTTATAACATGTTTCTAATACTATAGTAATTTCTATCAAATAATGTTATTCTTATTATATTCCATAGTAATTATCAAAAATCAAATTAGGAAATTGGAATTTAATTTCAATAATGAGAGAATGGAAAACTACAAATATTGTCCTATTTTAGCTATGATAATTTTTCAATATTTTACAATATTTGAGTATATGAAATACAATTTTATTTATTTGGTATTACAATTTATTCCTTATATTCTCCTTGATAGTCTGTGAGGAATTCCTTAGAAGTAAGACCTAGAATTTTATATTTATAAATAAATGAAAATAATATATATATATATATATGTCATCGGGATATAATATTACTAATAGTGATAATTATATATTTATAGGAGCCTAAATAAAATTGATTTATTACACTATGTACATCTCACTAGGTTACAAAAATTATTTTAGAAATGATAGAATTGTATAGTTAGTTAAGGACCATCAATTTTAAATCATTTAATGTGAAAAATAATTTACTTTCTCCGTGAATTTATGATTTTATTAATCTTCTAAATGGTTAATGTGGTTCTCTGGGATTTAATAAGACTCCTTGTAAAATTATCCTCATGTTAGATTAATATTTTTTAAAACATGGAATTTTGATCTTTTTATTTTAATTTTAGCATCACTTTGTGATATTTTAATTGAATAATCATATTGAATTTTTTTAATATTATATTAAAAAGATATTATTTCCATTTAAGAAACCTTCAATGTAGTCTTTATTAATGTTATTATAATGTGCTAAATATATATATGGTACATATATCAACCGCTTCATTCTGACTTAGTGACTCTAAAAAAACCTCAATAATATGAATCATTCTATACATTCAACTTACTAATAAAGGAAATTTACTTCCTTTAAAATATGGTTAATAAAAAAGTTTTGTAAATATATATAATAAAGATGGAAATATAAATTAACTATAATATTCAATTAAAATTTATTTTTATTCAAATATTTTGTAAGATTATAGGATATAAACTAAATCATATACTACAATTATATAAGGTAATGAGTATAATTATAATATTAATAAGTAATTTATCCTCTATTTTATTATTTTTACAATTTTATTGTCATTATATAATATAGAGAGGGAATTTTTTATGGCCCTTATTCTTATATTAACTCGGAAAAGGAAAGTGGTTGAGTTTTGTTGTGATACCTTTTTTTTCATTATTTTTTCTATGATTTTGAATAAATTCCCTATTGTGGATTTTTATATCATAAATTCCATTTCTAATAAATGAAAATATATAGACGATTATATTTTTTGTACACATTTTTAATTTCTATATTATGTGAGTAACATTAACTTTTTTATTAATATTTATAAATATATAGTAATCATAAGTTCCTCAGGTATATGTATCCAAAATTTAAATTAAATTTATGACTATTTCACTATTAATAATACCTATAAATATTTAATTATAAGTTTCCATATTTTTTGTGGAATGGAAATTTTATCACTGGTTATATAGGAATGAATTTAAAACATCATATTTTAAATTCTAATGTAAAAAAAGTATAAATAGGTTTTATTGGGGTCTAAACATTGTAAAGCTGTAATAAATATCAATATGGGATATATTTATTTATTTTAATATTGAAATAATATATCTTTTCTAATAATAATGACTTGAAAATATATTACTTTTTATATATAATTATTCAAAAAATTCTTGATAGTGGATAGATATTAATCACATTCACTATAATAAAATTTATTTTATTTGTATGCGTTTATTTATTCTAGATAATATTATCATAGGAAATAAATGTGGTAAAACATTATTATGAATTTATTTTTATTATATATCTTTTCAATTCCAAACATTACTATGACATTAAAATTTGAATTTTATGTTCCTTTATAAAATAGTAAACAACTAGTTTTGTCTCTGAATAATTTTCTATGTAGAAAGTGGAAGAATAATGGAAAATATATATATGTTAATTTTATTATTTTTTTACTACATAAAAATTGGAAGATAACACTGTCAACTTCACAACTAATATTATAAAAAATTATGAGAAATTTCATTATGTGTCATTCATTGTGGAACAAAAAAAATAGAATATATTACTATCTTCCGATTGGTAGATCATTGATTTTATAGAACTACAAAATATTTATATCATTTAAATTAGAATCTATACTGAGTGATATTGATATCAAACTTCTTGTATCATTTATAGTAATCATTGTTAGTAATTTGAAACAAATTAGAACTTACCACCCTTAAAAAAATATCTCAGAAGGATACAAAATATTTTGTTTTTGAATATATTCTATGAGAAAGTATTATTAATATGTATGGGGAATTATAAGGTTATATATTAATTATAATTTCCATTTAGAACAAAAACTATTATTCATTAAATTTGATTTCATTTATTGAGGCTCTTTTTGGTTCTATAATTCATTCTTCCCTATTTTGATGGGAAATTTGTCTACCCATATTAGTTATGGGTAAAAATATATATTATAAAATTTTAAATTAAAATTTTTAGTAAATTAAAATGGAATTAAATAATATATTGATAGTATTTCATATATTAAAGAATATGACCTGTTGAATTTAACTCATATGGTTATGTGTTTCTTTATGTATAATTATGATTAGAAGTATAACATATGGTAAAAATAGGATACTTATCACTATGATCATTGAACCATGTGAATTCTAAATATATTTTGAGAAACAATATACCTTATTTTATTACCACTGAAATTCAATTCTATATATATATTTTTTCATGTTCCTACAATGTGGAAATTCATTCCTGATCCTAATATAGTGATACCCTATATTATTATATAGATTTATAATGTTTAATATTTTATATAATAAAAAATTAATATCATTGATCAGAATAAAATGCTGAAATAATACATTGATATTATTATATTTTATCTTTATGGTAATATCATATATTTCATGAAAAAAAAATTTAATATGATGATGAAATAATAAATTAGTCTCTTACTATTTTTCTTCAAGAGGGTACTTAATATACATTAAAGATTATAATTGAGATGTTAGTGAGTTTTTAATAACCCAAATATTTTCTTGGTTATTTTTCCCTCAAAAAATGACATAAAATCCCAATTTTTTTTGACTATTTAGTTTTATAATATTTTAATATCATTATAATAACATGGGAATATAAAAATAGGATACATTTTGTAGGAGATGGAATGTGTACCAAGTGGAGGGTACTAATTTATTAGATGTTTTTTAGATGAAATCATTTCATTCCACACTACTTGGGGATCTATGCTGTTGTACCAAGAACCTAAAAGCCATCAGAAACATTATTTTAATTGGGTTTATTTTACTCAGATCCTTTTAGATTTATTAGTAAATTATTTATTTCACTGGATTCCTCCTCATTTCTAATTTATATGGAATCTATTTTTCTATTACTCTCTTGTAATTTATATCTCAATATCCCAAATTAGTGTATTTTAGATTCTTTATTTGGTAAAAAAATTATGATCTTCTTATAAATAACTTATTTTATTTTTCAATAATTGAGCACAATAATAAATCATATTAATTTAGGAACATGTTTTTTAAACCATTAGATTTTAATTTAATATATTATTATAGGAACTGACACTTATTTAATAAATTATAATTCTATTTATTTGTTTCATAATTTTTTATATTCACAATATATGTGATTAATATTTCATGAAATAATTTCCCATGGATACTTTATAACATAATAAATAATTTAACATTTCTATCTATGTTTAGAATGATGATTCAATTGGTTTTCAGGTAGGAATCCCCAAATATCATCAAACTAATTAATAGGATTAGGATTCTATTGATAAAGGGATAAGTGATATTAATTAAAAATGGTATTGTTTCATTTTTAACTATTAAGTTGAAATTTGTTTGAAATGTGTTAAATTATTTTTCCTCAAAAATATAAGTTTGTATAAAAACAATATTCCTTTAATGTCTCATATTCGATACCTTGGGTATAAATATACCATTATATATAAATAAATATATAAATATATATATATCATGTTTCACATGTAAATTATTTACAAAGTATATGAACCATGTTACAGATCACAAATATTATTATCCATTATTTATCAAATATAATGAATATTAAAGAATATATATTTGGTTGATGTAAAATAATTTCATCAATAATGTAACATTAATTTATATCATAAAAAAATTTCATTATGTATCAAAAATTGATTATTTTTCATAGATTAATATATTATATATTTGAGATAAATATTTCATATAGTAATATTTATTTCTATTTAGAGAATGTGTAAATGGTTGTAGCATTGTAGTTGATTGCACAAGAATTATTAATATCTTCTGGTGGAATGGTTTTGTTTCGAATTTTTTTGAGTAACATGATTTTCTAAATTTTACCAAAAATTAATCTTTCCCTTTGGATAATACTTGATATTTTAGAAACTAATTATATTTAAAACCCTATTATTTCAAAATGAAATAAATTCTTAAATATATTTTATGTTATTGATAGGTTGTGATCAACAAAAAATGATATTTCCTCGAATAATGAAACATAATATAAAAATGATTAAATGAATGAAATTAAATATAAATAGTGGTATTATTTATATAGGAAAACTACCATTGATTTAATTGATATTTTTGTAAATAGTATTCATTAATTATTATTTTTTGTTACATTGAATATATTTATGGAATAAAATTATTAAATTTATTTAAGAATGTTTCATTGAAGTATTAAATGCATATAATTTATTTTTATTCTACAAATCAAATATTTTAATGGAATGATGTCGATGAAAAATACTATTTAATTCATTATTATGCATTGAATAGAGAGGATGGGATGTCAAGCACATATTTACCATTTGGAGGGAATTATTTTTTACTGTTGGATCCATTAATGATTTGATACATGTTTATTATTATTTCTATGTAATGTTACTAACACAATTAATATCATTCATGAATGATGAAAAAAAATTTGGGTGTGAATGAGTGTGAACACATCTGTGTACATTAATGGTTCCACATATCCACCATTACTAGGTGAGGTGATGATATTTAATATTTAATCCTTGTTATCAGGATCATTAAAACATCATTGAGTCCCATTTTATATTTGCAACCAAATATTAAGACAATGAATTTATAATAGTATTTCCATGTCCCCGGAGAATGGGATTAAAATCCCACATAGTTTGGCTCCACATAAGGGGACATATATTTCTTTTTATGGTTGTGGGATAATCACCCAATCCATACAGTTAATTTCCTTTTAAAATGAACAATCTAGGTGAATGGATCCAATAAATAAAAGGTGTGAACATATAGATTATTGAACCTCCATATAAGTCCTTAGAGGGAATACAAAATAATAATAAAAATATAATGAATTCCCTATAAGAATATGGACCTACATGTGGGGGAATGATGTCATCATAAGTATAACACAATGAAGAATATGTTTTTTCATTCCATGTAACCAAGTGGGGAACTATATCAAATAATTTTTAAATTTTAATTATAGGGTTATACAATAAATATTCATCTTAAAAATCCTATTGGTGATAAGAATCAAATTCCATATAGATCTTGTGTTATAGTTTGTAGTCATTTGATGAGACTGTACCATGTTGTTAAAAATTATATGAAAGGTAAGTTGAGGATTATTTTAAAGTCATGTGACTAAGATGCTCGTGACATGAATGGTGTCACAGTAGAGGACTATTTTGGTCTTGGGAATATGAGGAATACCATATATGATTGATTTGGAATATATTCTTTTGAAGTAGCATCTCATGGGGAACATGGAACTTTTAGGTGGAATAAATTTGGTTGTTGGGTATTACACATGGAATGTTTCACTAGTTGTATAATATTTTTGTAGTTATTTTGAATGAATTTCACACATATATATAATAATTCATGATTCATACATTATCGTAGAAATAATATAGGCTTGATTATTAATCACAATTAATAATATCATATGACATGATTCGAATGATTATTTCACATTGAGGAAACATAGACGATTTTTTAGGCTATAAACATTGGAAGAAACCAATATTTTTGATAGATACAAGAATATATGGAGTATAAATATACCATTCATCATATAATTTGGAATTATAAATAAATTATGGAATTTACAGAAATCTAAGGTACATACACTGAATTAGAGACCTAGGGTTATTAAAAATTAGGAAAGAATGTGTAGGATTTAAACATGATGGGATGTTTCCCAATCTCACCCCCAACTCGCTGAGTTGATAGTAGGGGTATACATGATTCATGTGAATAGCCGATATGAAGGATGTGTCATCAAATTTGTAACGCCCCGACCCCAGTTACCTAGATTTGGTGCATTATATTAATAAATTTGCATGTTTACAAGGAATCAATTCCCGAAGGACCGATTAGTTTAGCAGTCTTGGAAAACAGATTATACACATCAATGTTACATTGCACTTTAAGACATACAAAACAACATAAATAATCTTTATGAACACCATTATTCCCTTGACCTAACCATGCATATCAATCACAATACACTCCTTGGAATCTTGAGAAAAATAAAACATAGAAAGGGGTGAGCTCAAACTCTCAGTAAGGGTAAGAAATACAGAGGAAACTTTCATATATAAGACTAAACATTTAAGGAAATGTATAACTAAAACAAAATCCTTTTAAACATAATCTTTAGAATAATATGGAAAAAAATAAAATTATGTAATGCCATTTACATGTTCACATGGATATTATACTAGTCAAATAATCACAGAAAATTTCACTAACCACTTTCATAATGATATAATGCATAATGCCGAACCTTAATTTCTGTGTCAATGCCTCGTACCAAGACCTAAGGGCTAACTGTTACCAGAACACAACCCGGAGAACCTCTGTAACCAGACTCCATCCCGAAGAACCTCTATAACCGGACTCCAACCCAGAGTGCCTCTAATAAATGGACACCAACCTGGTGTGCCTATAATAACCGGACACTAACCCGGAGGGTCTGCTGTAATCGGACACCAACCCAGAGGGCTTACTTTTACCGGCCCCCAACCCGGAACATACTAGTCCCACACATTTATCTTAAGAAAAGGATGAAATATAACATAAACAGTCGTATTAAAACTGACATACGAAATTTAAAATCACAAATCATAAACCATTAATGGAATAAAAATAACTCATCCATATTCAAACATATCACCAAACCTTAAATACAATATGGATTATTTGTATCATAATAAATCTACTTGAAACAAGTGTAAAATTTATCAACGGATGTTGACATAGATGAAATCAAAACTATTTGAGAGACATATCTCTTTTTTTGAAATCATTTAAAAGCCACATAATTATAGAGAAAACCTTTATTTTGATAATATCATTACAAGATTGTGATGGAAACTTCAAAGGTGTAATAACAACGAAGAATAACTGCACCCGCCGTATAAGTTAAAAAAAGACATTCTTACCTTAAATTTGTCAAAAAGGTTAAAAAGTAACTTGTTTCGAAAACGATGGAAAGATTCCTTTATAAAATTATTATAAAAAGTCAACAAGGGTATAAATGACTTTATCCCATAGTCTTTAAAATAGTATAATGATTAGAAATACATTTTTAAGAAATATGGATGTGGATGAGAAAGTTGTCCCAGTAGATAATTACGTATAAACAACTTAGATAATGAAGAGATTGTAAAATAAACCCTTACCAATTTGGTAACATATGAAACATACACCCCATGAAAGAGGTATCATGGAATTAATATGTTTGTACACAAAAATTAAAGTGTATTACATAAAGAATACAATTATGGGCATTACATACACCACACAAATAGTAATAGTGGCAATATGGCATGAATCTCATCGGAATACTGAGTGAGATGAAACCCCTGTACCTTGTACATTTACTTGTTTGATCATAGGTTAACCTCATTTATAATGGTTAAATAATTTTTATTAAATTATACATGAATAATATATATTAATATGATATCATATATGATCTTTTAACATTTCTTTGTTAATAAAGTCTTAGTCTTATTATCGTTTTTGGTGTTAACTTACTCTTTTTATATTATATGTTTTGTGACATATGTCAAGTTTATTATGGATATGTTGTATCTTATTCACATCCAGAATGATATCATGTCCTTAAACATTATTTTTAATCAACAAATTTGAATTATACTAGAATGGATACGATTGGGAATGAATCTCATCGCATTCATGGAGATGGTAGTTCCTACGTACGAATGAGCGACAATATCATTCTTTCGATATTAAAATAACATATAATTGGATGATATATCATATAGAAAGAATCATTATCATATTATATTTATTATTTAAATGAATTATAAATCATTAGTATACCCATATAGATAATAATATATTGAATAACAATTACACGACGACGTGGAGACGGAAGGCCGTACGTACGCACGTATGGTGAAATTTCATTCAAGTGATATATAGAATAATGATTTTTTTTGGTCCATATTTATAATAAAATCATATTATATAATGGATACTGGAGTTATTATTTTAGAATGTAAATAATAAAGAAATAAGAATTTGAAGAAGAGAGGAACTTGAAAGAGGGTGGTTAAAACATTACCTCTTTCTTTGGGTTCTTTATTTTGATTTGATTGAATGGGCTCCTTACGATGGCTTTATTATCAAAATAAGGACTCTAGGATGAAGTGAGGGAATTTGAGATAGTATTTGGTAAGGGTTTTTCTGAACCAAATGGCTTTGATAGTGTGAATAATTGGTTATAAGTTTGGTCTTTTTATAAGGGAGAGGAGGGGCTCTTTAGAAAAAACATAAAGTATTAATTTATAATAAATTCATATTCAGTTTATAATGGCTCCAAAGTGGATTATTAAAAGTGTAAGGTGGGGATGGGTCAAAATAATTTCCACCAATAGATTTTATATTGGTTTGTTTCATTATATTAACCTTATATTTTAGTTTTAACTCTTAGTTAATTAATCTGACACTTACCATGTCACTTTGTATTTTTGTATTATATAGTTAATAATCTTACTATATACATTCAAGAGACCCCAAAGGGGTCCATTAATTATACAAATACCATGATACAAGTCCTTTGGACTAATATTAGATTTTTAAGGATTTAATATCAATTAATAATATAATATTTGTTTTAAAAACTCTTTTATGTCAATTTTGACACTATTTGATATTTTATTTTTGTGAAAATCATAACAACATGAATACTTAGAAAAACATTAATTAAATAAACTGTAACATGTCATGGTAACCTATAAATTTCTTGGAATTCATTAAAAGTCTCAAATTATATTTATTTGGGTATTTATAATATCAATTATTTTAATATTTCACTAATAAGGTAATTACTACATCATCATTGTGTCTAAGATAAATTAAATTATTTAGTGTATAAAATTTATAAATAAAATAAAATTATGTAGGAAATTGTATTATTTTTCTAATTATTATTTATAGTCTAAAATATTACATATATTACTTTATGTAAAAAAAGTTTCTCTAAAAGAAATTGCTTATGTCATTTTTTTATTTACTTTAACTTAATTAATATAAAGTGTCATTATCATTTACAAGTGGATCCATGTGGTCCCAAAATCGACGCAATGATTCCCATGGTCAGACATGTTTAATCCAATAGGGTTAAGACACATTTTAGTGTAATTTATTATTATTATAAAATTATGTTTTTACCCTTATTTACCGAATTTACCATTTAACCATGATAAATAAAATATTTATCGAAGTAATTATTCAAAATGACTAAAAATAAGAGTTACCTATTTACACAATTTGTACATCTTGATTGTAATTATGGAGTCCATTTTTATAAATTCAAAACACAGAATTGGCAGAAATTAATTTAAAATTAATTTCCATTGTCAAAACAAAAAGTGTGTTTTTAAGAGATAATAACTATCAAAAGATTGACACTTGTCTATATACGGTTTAAATGTGAAATTATGTCTAATTATGAAAAAAAATTTAAATGGTAAAATTAAATTCTAAATATACTTTAAAACTACTCAAATTAATAATTTATCACTATTAATTATTTTGATTAAAAAAGTTGTTTTTAATTAAAATTTAGTAATTTTCACTATTCATCGAAATATAAAAGTTATGCGAAAAGTACAAAAATTTTATCCTAGGCTAATTTCGATATTCCGAATCCAAAATGGAATTCCATTTTGAGAGATAAAATTTTTAAAATTTCAAAAATTGGTTATTACTATTCATAATGGCTACTTTGATTGGTTGTGGTGTGTTAGTATCTCAGAGTTGAGTACAATGCAAGCTATTTCATTATCCAAAGGGAAACATACCATGTAATCTTTGGATGTTAAATTCTCCCCTCCTTTAATAAATTGTGTCCTCACAATTTGAAATTGTTTTTGGAAAATAAAAGGTTGAAGAAAGAAAGTACCGTTGTGGAAAACCCATATAGGAAATAGGGTAAATAAAATTTAGTTTTAAAAAGAGGGAATGGGAAATGAGAATTCACCACCAAATTAGGGTTTCAAATAGGAGGACATTGGTGGAAATTATAGACATGTAATAAAAGGGAAAATGTAAATATTTATAGGGAGTGATTGAGGTCATCAATCAAAAACATGTGTAAAATTGAGGGCCTCAAAGCCATCCATCTATGTTGATTTAAAATATCACATGTTCAACAAAAAATAAGTTATTTGGATAACACATTTTTGGTTTTAATATACCATCCTTAAAGTTTAAGAATTAATTTCTTCATAGAATAAGTGAAATATATATATATATATATATATATATATACTTGATAGGTAGATTTTCATCCTTCAACTAATTTTTTCCACAAACTCATCTTTCACTCCAAAAGATAACATAACTAAAAAATATTAGATTTATCTTAATCATATAAGTTTCCAAATGTTAACACATACCATTATATTGATGAAAACTATTTTTTAATAACTAGGGACTTCCTGTAGGCTAGTGGTAGGTAATAAAGGCCTATCGTAATATGGTTGTGGGTTTAATTCCTACAGCTTTGTCTGATGTGATAGGTTATCGCCCGCCCTACAGGTTGTCCTTTTCCTAAAACTATATTATATTAATATTCTAACAATAATCATAATAAATGTTTTAACATTAAACAATGCTATCCAATGTTCAACTTAATTCATCTAAACATTATAGTTATCCAATGTACCTTTGTCCAGACTCTCTGTAAAAGGTATCTAAATTCCAAAATTAACTGTAACATCTTATTCCAACAAATTAAAGTATCTGTTATTATCACATTCTTAAAATATGATTACCATAGTCATATTAAAACCTTAGTAAAGTCAAAAAGTACTGCATTAAAATCCTTATATATATCACATTATTCTCATAACCAGAATATAAACCTTGATTCCAAAAAACACAAATACATTAATTATTCGTCTTCAACTATAGTAACAGTGTAATCTTGTTCTTGATCCCTTGGAATTTTCTGAGGTATGTTCCCTTGGAAATTAGGTCATTTGTTTTCATAATGCCCAATTCCTCTACAATTGTAGCATTCTACATTGACAGCCTCCTTTTTTACCTTGCAATCACGAGTCTGGTGACCTTTTTCTCCATATTTTTAATAAACTCCCATTCCTTTTTGGCAAGTACCAGGTTGTTTCTTCCCACTATTTTCACATAATGGAAAATCCTTCTTTCCATTTTTACCTTTATCTGTCTCTTGCTTCATCATTCTATTCTTCTCTTGATTTATATTATTGTCATAAGATTTAGAGATTTCCTTTCCTGTCTTGATAGTACATGAGACTATATCTTCGTACGTTGAGAAATATTGCAAGACTATCGCTCGACGAAGAAATGGTTTTAACCCATCAAAGAAATGATCAATCTTACTTCTTGGGATATGTATATAATCTGTTGCATGCCTCGCTAACCTTGTAAATTTAGCCTCATACTTTGCGACATTCTTATCCGCCTTTTGTCTCAGACTCAGAAATTGCCTTTCCATATCTTCTCGATGCTCACAAGGAATGTATTTTTCTAAGAAAATATTTTTGAACTCCCTCAATTCCATATTTGATACTTCATCATCTTCCTTCCTGTTTTGAATCAATTACCACCACTGATCAGTATCTCTAGTGAGGCGGTAAAATTCCATGCCAACTTTTTCCCTTTTTCTACTCCTCAAGGCATTGAATATTTTCTCTAAGGAATTTATCCACTACTCAGCTACTAAGGGATTTGTACTCCCATTTAATGATGTTGGTTGTTGCCTTAGGAAGCGATCTAACATTGATCCTCCATGCTGCGGATTGGGTTCCTCCATATGGGTAAGGTTATTATTCATAACCTGAGTGAGTTGTCCCAGTATGGGGATTAGCGGATCAGCACCAGTTGCATCATCAGCTCCACTATAATTATCATGACTTGGAGGGCAATCCCTACATGGAGTGCGTGCATTGATACGGTTTCCATTCATTCCAATAGCTTCCATTTATAAACAGTGGAATAAACTAGATCATATTATGAATAAAAATACATAATCCCATACTTATAATACACTTAACAGAAATTAAACGTTTTATGGATATATTCCATAATCCAAAAAATATTATCATTGAGGTGGTATATACTAATAAACCTTTCATAGTGGTTTGTAAAGAAAATGAGAATTGTCCTAAGCATATCTCCTAGGAGTGTCGTAACCAAGAGTGAAGAAAGAACCATTTTCATGCACGAGTTCCCGCTCGAGTCTAGCTCAAAGCGGTGTTTTCGTGTTTTACCCCTAGGTACATCTGTGCCAAAGCTGCCTCTACCTGCTCGTATCAAGAAAGAGATGCATTGCTCAGAAAAATCACAAAATCACTACAATACAAAGATTCTAAGAAGTTCTTTTATACTAATCCTCAAAGTATATGTTAGGGCTATGTGCTCTAATCAGAGTTTATCTAAATCTAGTTTCCAAGGTTTCTACTAAACTTCCTCTAATACCAAATGTGACGCCCCGACCCCAGTTACCCATATTCGGTGCATTATTTTTATACATTGGCATGATTAAATGAAATAAAGTCCTGAAGGACTGATCAGTTTACCAATCTTGGAAAATAGATTACATACATAAATGTTACATTGCACTTTAATACATATAACACAAAATAAATAATATTTATGAATTCCATTATTCCCTTGGTGTAACCCTGCATATCAATCACATTACACTCCTTAGAATCCTGAAAAAAAAACATAGAAAGGGGTGAGATCAAATGCTCAGTAAGGGTATGCAATACGACAGATACTTTCATAAATAAGCATAAAAATTTAAGGCAATGTATAATTAAAACAAAAGCCTTTTAAACTTGAACTTCAACATAATATGGCAAAAATAAAATGAAGTAATTCCATTTACTAGATCAAATGGATATTCTACTAGTCGAATAATCCCATAAAATTTCACTAAAAACATTGATAATGATGGAATGCATAATGTCGAACCTTAATTTCTGTGTCAAGGCCTCGTGCCAAGACCTAAGGGCTAACTATAACCAGAACCCAACCTGGAGAGCCTTTGTAACCAGAATCCATCCCAGAGTCCATCTAATAACCGGACACCAACCCATAGTGCCTCTAATAACCGAAAACTAACCTGGAGGGTCTGCTATAACCAAACCCCAACCCAGAGTGCTTACTTTAACCGGTCCCCAACTTGGAACATACTAGTCCCACACATTCATTTTATGAAGAGGATGAAATATAACATAAAAATTTGTATTAAAACTGACATATGAAATGTCAAAAATTTAATCATAAACCATTATTGGAATAAAAATAACTCATCCATATTCCAACATATCAAAAACCTTAAATACAATATGGATGATTTTTATCATAATAAATCAACTTGAAACAAGTGAAAAATTTATCAAAGGATGTTGACATAGATTAAATCAAAACTATTTGAGAGATAAATAACTTTTTTTAAAATCATTTAAAAGTCACATAATTATATAAAAAAAATTATTTTGAAAATATCATTATAATCTTGTGAAGTAATATTCAAAGGTGTAATAGTGGCGGAGAATAACTTCACCTGCCGTATAAGTTAAAAAAAGACATTCTTACCTTAATTTTGACAAAAAGGTTAAAAAGTAACTTGCTCCAAAAACGATGGAATGATTCCTTTATAAAAAATTTATAAAAATTAAAAAAGGGTATAAATGACTTTATCCCATAGTCTCTAAAATAGTAAAAATGTTTTGAAATACATTTTTAAGAAACATGTATGTGGATGATAAAGAGGTCCCAGTATATAATTACGTATAAACATCCTCAGATAATGAAGAGATTGTGAAATAAACCCTTACCAATTTGGTAAATTATGAAACATACACCCCATAAAAGAGGTATCATAGAATGAATAAGTAAGTACACATAAATTACAATTTATTACATAAAGAATACAATTACGGGAAGTACATACACAACACAAAGGGTAATAGTGGCAATATGGCATGAATCTCACGGGAATAATGAGTGGGATGAAAACCCCTTACCTTGTAATTTTCCTTGGTTAATGGTAGGTTAACCTCCTGTATAATTGTGAGATAATTTTTATTAAATTATTCAAGAATCATATATATTAATATGATATCATATATGATCTTTTAGCATTGCTTTGTTAATAAAATCTTAGTATTATCGCCGTTTCGGGGGTTAACATACTCGTTTTATTTTATTTGTTTTGTGATATCTGTCTTATTTATTCTGGATAGGTTTTATCATATTCATATCCATAATTTTATCAAGTCCTAAAAAATTATTTTTAATCATAAAATTTGAATTATACTAGAATGGATACGGTGGGGAATGAATCTCATCGCGTTCGTGGAGATGGTAGTACGTACGTACGCACGAGCGACAATATCATTCTTTTGATTTTAAAATAACATATAATTTGATGGTATATCAAATAGACTGAAAAATTATCATGTTAAATGTATTATTTATAGGAATTATACATCATTATTATACCCATATAAATAATAATATAGTGAATAACAATTATACCACGACGTGGAGATGGTAGGTCATACGTACGAACGTATGGTGACATGTCATTCAAGAGATGGATAGAACAATGATTTTCATCCATATTTAAAATAAAATCATAGTATATAGAGGATACTGGAGTTATTATTATTGAATGTAAATAATAAATAAAGAATAAGTTGATGATGAAAGGAACTTGAAAGAGGGTGGTGAAAACATTACCTCTTTCTTCGAGTTCTTCCTTTTGATTTGATCAAAAGGGATCCTTATGATGGCTTTATTATCAAACTAAGGTCTCTAGGTAGAATTTAGGGATGCTTAGAGAGAATTTGGGAAGGGTTTGGATGAACCAAAATGCTTTGAAAGTGTGAATAATTGGTTAGATGTTGGGTCATTTTATACGGGAGTGGAGGGGCTCTTTTGAAAAAACATAATGTAATAATTTATAATAAATTCATATTCAGCTTCTAATGGATAAAAAGTGGATTATTCAATGTATATGGTTGGTATGGGTCGAAATACATTCCACCAATAGATTTTATACAGGTTTTGGTCATTATATTAGCCTTATCTTTTAGTTATAACTCTTAGTTAATTTATTTTCCACATACCATGTCACTTTGTATTTTTATATTATATAGTTAATAATCTTACTATATCCATACAAGAGACCCCAAAGTGGTCCATTAATGATACAAATATCATTATAAAAGTCCTTTGGCAGAGCAGTAGATTTTTAGGAATTTAATATCAATTAATAATATAATATGTTTTTAAAAACTCTATTATGTCAATTTTGACATTATTTGGAATTTTATTTTTGTGAAAATCATAACAGCATGATTACTTCAAAATCTTTAATTAAATCAATACTAACATGTCATATTAACATATAAAATTCATTTAATTTATTTAAAGTCTCAAATTATATTTATTTGGTTATTTATAATATCAATTTCGTTAATATTTCACTAATATGGTAATTACTGCATCATCATCGTTTCATAATTAAGTTAAATTATTTAATGTCTAAATATTATAAATAAAATACCATTATGTAGGAAATCACTTTATATTTCTAATTAATATTTATAGTCGAAAATATAACATATATAACCCTTTGTAAAAACTGTTTTACAAAAAGATATATGCTTATGTCATTTTTTATTTACTTTACATTGATTAATATAAAGTGCCATTATCACATAAAAGTGGATCCATGGGGTCCCAAAATAGACCCAAAGATTCCCATGGTCGGATATGTATCAAACAATAGGCCTAAGACATGTTTTAGGGTAATTTATTATTATTATAATATTATTTTTTACCCTTATTTACGAGATTTACCCTTTAACCATGGTAAATAAAATATTTACCGAAGTAATTATTCAAAATGTCTAAAAATAAGAGTTACCTATTTACAAAATTTTGAATATATGATTATAAATATGGATTCCATTTTTTCAATTTCAAAACACAGTAGTGGCAGAAATTAATTTAAAATTAATTTCCGCTGTCAAAATAAAAATTGTATTTTTAAGAGATAATAACTATCAAAAGATTAACACTTGTTTATATCTGGTTTAAATATGAACTTATGTCCAATGACCAAAATTTTATTAAATGGGAAAAATATATTCTCAATATTCTTTAAAACTACTCAAATTCATAATTTATTACTATTAATTATTTTTATTTAAAAAGATGTTTTTAATTTAAATTTTGTAATTTTCACTATTCATCAAAATATAAAAGTTATCCGAAAAGTACGAAAATTTTACCCTTGGAGAATTTCGATATTCCAAATCCAAAAATGAAGTGCATTTTGAGAGGTAAAATTATTAAAATTTAAAATAGTGGGTATTACTATTCAAAACAGCTACTTTGATTGGTTGTGGTGTGTTAGCATCTCGAAGATGCGTATAATGCAAGCTATTGCAGTATTCAAAGGGAAACGTACCATAGAAGCTTGGGGTGTTACACAATTAAGATTGAATGAACTAAGAAGGATATCATTCAAAGAATACGAAGAAGATGAATCTCATTACCCAGGGAATTGGGCTTAGTGACTACCAAGAGGCTCATCCCATCAAGGTGGATGAACAGAAGATATTCCTTTAACAATGTAAAAACAATTATAATTGGGGTTTGTAGTAGTTAATATTACATGATTATTTATTTTGGGTAGTTTCGTTGGGTCATTGAGATTACCTTTTAATGTTTTGGACTTGGAGAAAGAAACCTAAAAAGGTCTTTTATTTCTAAATTCAATCAGATATATAATTTACATAATGACCTGACCCTAGATTTCCTAGAGTCTTTGTCTACTACTATTATATTAGAATGATTACAAGGAATCAAATCTAGATGTACCAAAGAGTTTAGTAGTCTTGGTAAACCATATATAAAATTTAGATTTCAATTAAAAAATGAATACAATAATTAGAACATAATTGATTCTTATAAATAAATATATAACTTTGAGTATAACATTATTCCATATAGTAAATCCTTGTATATCATTCATAGTATGATTCTAAGATTTATGGGGAAAGAATCACAATAAGGGTGGGTTAAAATTCTTGGTATGGGTTAAATATAATGTTAGAAATAATTAATCAATGATAATGTTCATTATGGAAAGGTAAATAACTACACACGCATTCCATATAGTCAATTAAATTAATTGAAGTGTGTAAATGATATGTAAATGTAATAACTAGAAACACATTCCATTTAAATAACATGATAAGGCCAAAATAAATACAGAATGGTACGAAACTAAAAAACATGTCATTTAATCAATGAAATGATATTTAATTTTTTCCATAGATATGTTGATGGAAAAGTTCATGGATGAATAATAAAATAAATATATACAAAGGGAATGATTAATTATTGGACATCTCTTTTAGGCACATGAGGAACTATTCTATCAAGTTCAATCCTCCAGATAGTTTAAAACTATGGGTAAAGACCCATTTAATTTGTGCAAAGTGTTTTTATCATGAGAACCAATCGGTATATCGAGGATAAATATAATGTCTAAGATCCACCTATTATTGCATGCCCAAATCATTATTCATATTGAGTAATTTATTTATGCCATGACCCTCCTTGATTATATGAGAAAGGATGTAAATATTTAATGAACGTCCTTCTTTATGATGAAAAGGTGATAGTGACCACCCAAGTCCCACCATCAATAGGCCCCAGGGTGGCGACTAGTGTAATGCCCTGACCCCGGTTACCCAGAGTCAATGCATTATTACATAACATTGGCATGATCACAAGAAAGATCAAATCTCAAAAGACCGATTAGTTTAGTAGCTTTGGAAACACTAGATATATTCATAAAGTTTTACATTACATCATAAAAATGAAAACTGCAACAACATAGTCTCCATAGTATACACTATTCTCCCCTCATACAATCCCTGTAGTTCATTCATAATTAACTTCTTCACATCCTGGGAAAAATAAGACATAGATAAGAGGTGAGCTCAAATGCCCAGTAAGGATAACAATATAGAAGAAACTTTCATAAATAAGAAAAAAAAATTAAGGAAATGTATAACTAAAACAAAAGCCTTTTAAACTTGAACTTCAACATAGTATGGAAAAAATAAAATGAAATAATTCCATTTACTTATTAACATGGATAATCTACTAATCAAATAATCATATGCAATATCAATAACCACTTTCATAATGATGGAATGCATAATGCCAGTGTATCATAACCACATAGCCAAGGCCTCGTGCCAAGACTACAATTAAGATTTTGTCAGGGCCTAGTGCCAATACACTAGTTTGTCTCATGAGACCTACCGACGCATCTAGGAGTTATAGCGAGCTCCACCCATCACATCTTAATTCCAATGCATTCCCATATAAAAAGGTTTAAACATAACAAAAACATTCATAATAAAAATGGCATACGAAATATAAATACTTCATCTATAAACCATGAATGGTATAAAAATAACTCATCCACAGTAAAACATATCACAAAACCTTAAATACAATATTGAATTTTCGTATCATAATAAATCAACTTCAAATAAGCGTAAAATCCATCAAAGGATGTTGACATAGATGAAATCAAAACTCTTTTTAGAGAAATATCTCTTTTTATTTTGAAATCATTTAATAATCATATATTTATAAAATAAAACATTTTCATTGAAAATATTCTTATAAGAATTTAATGGAAGCATTGAAGATTTTATAATGGCGAAAAATAGCCGCACCTGCCGTATAAGTTAAAAAAACATTCCTACCTTAATTCTGTTGAAAAGGTTAAAAAGCACCTTGTTTGGAAAACGACGGAATGATTCCTTCATAAACCTCTTATAAAAAGTCAAACAAGCGTATAAATGACTTTAACCCATATTATTGTAAATAGTAAAAATGTTTTGAAATGCATTTTTAAGAAACTTGGATGTGGATGATAAAGAGATTCCAGAATATTATTACGTATAAACAACCTCAGATAATGAAGAGATTGCGCAATAAACCCTTACCTTGTATTTTTCGTGGTTGGGGTAGGTTAACATCCTATATAATGGTGAAAGAATTGTTATAAAATTATAAAAAGAATCATATATATTAATATGATATCATATATGATCTTTTAACATTGCTTTGTTAATAATATTTTAGAATTATCGTTGTTTCGGGTGTTAACTTACTCATTTTCTTTTATATGTTTTGTTACATAAGCCGTGTTTTTCATGGATAGGTTGTATCTTATTCATATCTAGAATTATATCATATCCTTAAACGTTATTTTTAAATAAAAAAATGATAATTATACTTGAATGGATATGATGGAGAATGATTCTCATCACATTCGTGGAGACGGTAGTCTGTACGTATGCACGAGCGACAATATCATTATTTTGATATTAAAATAATATATAATTGGATGGTATATCATATATACAGAATCATTATCATGTTATATTTATTATTTACATGAATTACACATCATTATTATACCCATTCAAATAATAATTTATTGAATGACAATTACACCACGACGTGGAGATGGTAATCCGTACGTACGCACGTATGTTGACATGTTATTCAAAGGATGGATATAATACCGAATATTGTTGTACCATATTTATAATGACATCACAGTATATATAAGATACTGGAGTTATTATTTTATAGTGGGAATGAAAGAAGAAGTTGAAGATGAAAGGAACTTGAAAGATGGTGGTGAAAATATTACCTTCTCTTCGGGTTCTTCATTTTGATTTGATCAAAAGGGATCCTTAGGTTGGCTTTCTGACTAAAGAAAGGCCTCTAGGATGAATCGAGGGAAGTAGAGAGAGTATTTTGGCAGAGTTTGGCTGAGCCAATGGCTTTGAAGGAGTGAATTAAGGAGAAGGGGGAGCGCCCTTTTATAAGGGGGGTGAGGGGCACCTTTGGAAAATCTAGAAATAATATTTTATAATAAATTCATATTTGGTTTCTAATAGCTATAAAGGGTATTATTTAAAGGTGAAGGTAGATATGGGTCGAAAACCATTCAAACAATAGAATTTAGACAGGTTTGGGTCATTATATTAACCTTATCTTTAAGTTTTAACTCTTAGTTAATTAGTTTGACACTTCCCATGTCACTTTTTATTTTTATATTATAAAGTTATTAAACTTACTATATACCTCCAAGAGACCCACATGTGGTCCTATAATGATACAAATATCATGATATAAATCTCGTGGCCGAACCTTAGATTTTTAGGAATTGAATATCAATTAATAATATAATATTTTTTTTAAAAACTCTTTTATGTCAATTTTTACACTATTTGTAAAATGATTTTTGTGAAAATTATTACAGAATGATTACTTTGAACAAAGTTAATTAAATCATTCCTAACATGTCATATTAAACTAGAAATTTATTTTAATTTATAAAAAGTCTCAAATTAAGTTTATTTGGGTATTTATAATATCAATTATTTTAAATTTTCACTATTATGGTAATTAATTCATCATCATTATGTCATAAATAAATTAAATTATTTAATGTCTACAAATTATAAATAAAATATCATTATGTATGAAATATTTATAGATTTATAATGAATATTGAAAATCTAATTTATCTTATGTATAACCATATATTAAAAATGTTTTATTAAATAAACATTGATTTTAACTCTTTTAACTCTTCTTTGAATTAAATAATAATAAATGTCCTAATCAAATCCAAGTGGACATAAATGATAATATTTAATTCCTAAGGTTGTTTTTGGTCGAGATAAACTTGTCCAATAGAATTAGGACATGTGTTAGTGTAATATTAATATCATTTGTACCCTTAATTACCATAATTACTTTTAACCGTGTTAAATAAAAGTAAAAAGTTACTATTCACCATAAATTATTTTCATCTCATTTAACCAGATTTTACTTCTCGATATTAACCGTGTCTCTCAGATTTTTGATATTCCACTCACAGATGCGGTAAAATTAGTTTTTATGAAAAAATTCATTTTTTTAACTACCACTTATTGGTTTCTCTATTCATCAAAAAATGAAGTTTTTCAGAAAAATACCAAAAATTCACCCAAGGCTAATTTTGATATTCCAAATCCAAAAATGAAGTCCATTTTGAAAAATAAAATTTATAAATTCCAAAAAGTGGGTATTACTATTCATAACGGCTACTTTGATTGGTTATGGTGTGTTAGAACTCGATGTTGCGTACAACACACGCTATTGCATTATTCAAAGAGAAGCGTACCGTAGAAGCTTGGGGTGTTACATTCTCCCCTCCTTCAAATAATTTCATCCTCGAAATTTCTAGAATACTACCGAATGAAAAGACTTTGGTGGTTCGTCATCATAATTTCATCAGGTTCCCACGTCGCCTCTTCCATCTTATGGTTTCTCCACAAGACTTTTACCAGACGAGTCGTCCAATTTCTCTGTACTTGTTCTCTCGTATCAAGAATCCTGACAAGATCTTCGCAATAAGACAGATCGGGTTCCATTTCTAATTCCTCATAGGTGAGTACATGTGTTAGGTCAGGAATGTATTTCCTTAATAGTGATACGTGGAACACATCGTGAACTTTGGAGAGACATGGAGGCATTGCCAAACGGTAAGCTACAACCCCAATTCGTTCTAGAATTTCGAAAGGTCTGATGTACCTGGGACTCAATTTACCCTTCTTACCAAAACGTATTACTCCCTTCCATGGAGATACCTTCAGGGAAACATGATCAATGATTAGAAATTCCAAATCCTTCCTACGATTATCGACATATCTCTTCTGCCTAATTTGAGCTGCTCTAATATAGTTTTGGATTACCTTCACCTTTTCTATCATTTCCTCCACCAGTTCTGGGCCTACAAGTTTTTCTTTCACCAACGTCATCCCAACAGGATGGTGTGGGACATCTCTTTCAATATAACGCTTCATATGGTGCCATATGAATACTCGAATGGAAGCTATTGTTATAGGAAAATTCTTCCAAAGGTAAATATTTATCCCACATACCCTGAAAGTCAAGTGAGCAGGATCTCAACAAGTCTTCTATGGTTTGAATAGTTCGTTCTGATTGCCCATATTTTTTAGGGTGGTAGAAAGTGCTCAAATGAAGTTCAGTATCCAAGGCTTTCTGAATACTTTTCAAGAATCTTGAAGTAAAACACATATCACGATCAGAAACAATCGATAGGGGTACACCATGAAGTCTGAAAACTTCATCAATATATAGTCGTGTTAGACGTTATAGTGGTAGATCATATCTTATAGCAAGAAAATGTGCTGACTTGGTAAGATGATCAACAATAACCCATATTGTATTGTTCCTTATAGGAGTCTTTGGTAGTCCCATGAAAAATTCCATCATGATATTATCCTATTTCCACTCCGGTATTGGAAAAGGTTGCATGACTCCTCCAGGCTGTTGCCTTTTACCTTTCACTTGATGAAAAACAATACATCTTGACACAAAATTAGCAATCTCCCTCCCATGTTGTCCCACCAAAAATGTTCCTTCAAGTCACTATACATTTTGGTGCTCCCAGGGAGTATAAAAAAATTGGAACTATGATCATTATCCAGCAATTCCCTTTTTAGATCAGGTATATCAGGAACACAATGTCTCTTCCCAAATTTCAAAATTCCATCTTCATACACAAAGTCTCTCAATCTACCAACATTCACAGCTTTAATGTTCTTTTGAAATTCTTCATCTTCGGTTTAAGAACTCTTAATCCTTTCTAGTAATGATGGTTTGGCAACCATTTGAAAAAGCACTGATGTTTCACCTTCCATGGTTATTCCCATGCCTATCTTCACTAGATCCATGAAAATTGGATCCCTTTAAATTCTCATATTGTTCAAAACTCCATGGTCTTTGCTGCTCAAAGCATCTGCCAACTTGTTTACTTTCCCTGGGTGGTAGTGTATCGTACAATCATAATTCATGAGTTAATCAAGCCATCTCCTTTGCCTCATGTTGAGTTCTTTTTGTGAGAAAATATACTTCAAACTCTTGTGATCAGTATAAATTTCACATTTTTCACCATATAGGTAGTGCCTCCATATCTTCAAAGAAAAGATCACAGCTTCTAACTTGAGATCATGAGTAGAATAGTTTTTTTCATGAATTTTCAACTATCGTGATGCATATGCAATAACCCTATAATTCTTCATAAGGACACAACCAAGTCCTTTCTTCGATGCATCACTATAAATAACAAACCCATCATTCCCCGATGATAGAGTCAATATAGGAGCATCGAAAAATCTTATCTTCAATTCTTCGAAACATTCTTTACACTCTTTTGTCCAAAAAAATTTAACCCTTTTACGTTGAGCTTCGTTAATGGGTTTTCCAATCAAGCAAAATACTGGATGAAACTTAGAAAATAACCTGCAAAACCAATAAAACGGTGTACCTCAGTTATAATCATAGCTACTGGAAATTCTTGGATTTCCTTCGTTTTAGAAGGATCAATAGAGATTCCATATTTAGAGACAATATAGACAAGAAACGAAATCTCCTAATGACACAATTCATACTTGCTAAACTTCCCATATAATTCATGTCTTCTCAGAGTCTTCAGGATAATGCTCTAGTGATTTTCATGATCTTTGTAGCTTTCGGAGTATATCAAGATATCATCAATAAATACCACCAAAAATTCATCGATATATTCTTTGAAAACTCTATTCATCAGATCCATGAATACAGAGGGTGAATTAGTCATATAAAAAGGCATTACTATAAAATCGTAATGCACGTACCTGGTTCGAAATGTTGTCTTCAGAATGTCTTCCTTCTTCACACACAACTGATTGTATCCAGATCGAAGGTAAATATTTGAAAAGTATTGAGCTCCATGCAGTTGGTCAAATAAATCATTGATGCGAGGTAGGGGATACTTGTTCATTATTGTTATAGCATTGATCTCCCTGTAGTCGATACATAACCTCATTGACACATATTTCTTTTTAACAAAAAGAACAGGGGCTCCCCATGGAGAAACACTAGGGCGAATAAATCCCTTATTACTCAATTCATCTAGTTTTTCTTTAGTTCAACTAATTCTACAGTGCCCATTCAATAAGGGGTCTTTGATATAGGCCTTGATCCAGGAATTAAATCAATGGAAGATGCAACTTCTCGTTCTGGAGGATTTCCAGGTAAATCTTCCGGAAACACATCTACATATTCTTTCACAATAGGTACATCCTCTATTTGAACATTACTTTCCTCACCCACTATTATTTCATCATCTTCCTCCCCAATAAATGAATTTAGTTGAGCTACTGGGGGTGGATCTAGATAAGAATTAGGTTGTGACGATTCTGCTATAAAGATAAGGTGTTCTTTATCATCATCATCAAAAATTGTAACCTCATTCTTCGTACAATAAATCTTCGCATCATGGTTCAAAATCCCATCTATACCGAGGATTATATCAAACACAATCCTAGGTATGACGATGAGATCAACAGATAAAGAACATTTATGTGCTCTAATGGGGACTGATTCAAAAAACATTGTTTCAATGATACTTCCCTTAGGTGTTTTAACTGAAAACCCCCTTGTTAAATCAAATTGGAAATATCTAATTTTCTTACCAAACTGGGAAGATATCAAATAATGCGATGATCCAAAATCAAATAATGCATTTTCTAAACTCGAAGAAACCATTAAATTACCTACCACAATGTATTTCGGAGCTTCTACCTCATCAGTAGTGATAGCATAAGCTTGGCCTTGATCCCTTGGCCTTTTCTGGGGTAAGTTCCCCTAACACTTAGGACATTCATTTACATAATGTCCCATCTCCCTGCAATTGTAGCATTGGACATCAGTAGATTCCTTATTCCCCTTGCAATCACATGCTTGGCGGCATTTTTCACCACACTTATAACAGACTCCCATTCCTTTTAAGAAAGTACCATGGTGTTTCTTCCCACATTTACTATAGGTTAGATATTCAACTTTTCCCTTCATACCATTATTTCCTTTCCCAGATTGATCAGCAGATCACTTCTTCTCATGCTTTGCTTTAAAGACATAAGACTAAGAGAATTATTTTTCTGTCTTGATATAGCACGAGACAATGTCTTCGTACGACGAGAAGGATTGGGAGACTAATGCTTAATGGAGAAATGGTTTTAACCCATCAATGAAACGATAAATCGTACTTAAAGGGTTATGTATATAATCTCCATCATACCTTGCTAACCTTGTAAAGTTAGCCTCATACTTTGTGACATTCTAAACCTCCTTTTGTCTCAGACTCGGATATTGCCATTCCATATCTGCTCGATGGTCATGAGGAAAGTATTTTTCTAAAAACAGATCATTTAACTCCCTCCATTCCATATTTGATACTTCATCATATTCATTCATGTTTTCAATAAATGACCACCATTGATCAGCATCTCCAGTGAGGCGGTAAATTGCCATGATAACCTTTTCCCTTTCACTACTCCCCAAAGCCTAAAATATTTTCTCCATGGAATTAATCCATTGCTCAGCTACTAAGGGATTTGTACTCCCATTGAACATTGGTGGTTATTGCCTCATGAAGCGATCTAACATTGATCCTCCATACTGCGGATCAGGGTGCTCTATATGGGTAAGGTTATTATTCATAACTTGAGTGTATTGTCCAGTATGGTGATAAGTTGATCAGCACCAGTTGTATCACGAGCTTCACTATAATTATCTTGAGTAGGAGGGAAATCCCTACATGGAGTGCGTGCATTGATATGGTTTCCATTTCTTCCACTGGGTGCCATTTCTAAACAATGGCATAAACTAGATCAGTTTATGTATCAAAATACATAATTCCATACATATAAAAAACATAACATAAATTGAATTATTTATGGATATAATCCATAATCATAAATAAATTATTGGAGGAAGTATATACTCATAAACCCTTCATTATGATTTGTAATGAAAATGAGAGTTATCTTAAGCATATCCCCCAGGAGTGTCGTAACCAAGAGTGCGGCAAGGCCCGTTGTGGTGCACCAGTTCCCATTCGAGTTTATCTCAAATCGTTGTTTTTAGGTTTTACCCAAAGGTACATCTGTGCCAGAGCCGCCTCTACCTGCTCTTATCCAGATAGGGATGTATTCCTCGGAAAACTCACAAAATCTCAATAATACCAACATTCTTGGATGTTCTTCTATACTAATCCTCAAATTCCATCTTAAATCTATGTGCTCTAATTAGAGTTTATCTAAATCTAGCCTCCATGGTTTGTACTAAACTTCCTATAATACCAACTGTAACTCCCCGAACGTAGTTACCCAGATTCGGTGCATTATTACATAACATTGGCATGATGACAAGAAAGCTCAAATATCAAAATACCGATTAGTTTAGTATCCTTGGAAACACTAGATATATGCATAAAGTTTTACATGACATCATAAAAATGAAAAATACAACAACATATACTCCATAGTCTACACTCTTATCCCCTCATAATATCCCTGAAGGACATTCATAATTTACTTCTTCAAATCTTGGGAAAAATAAAACAATGAAAAGGGGTGAGCTCAAATTCCTAGTAAGGATAACAATATAGCAGAAACTTTCATAAATAACAATAGACATTTAAGGCAATGTATAACTAAAACAAAATCCTTTTAAACATGAACTTCAACTTAGTATGGAAAAAATAAAATGAAATAATTCCATTTACTTATTCACATGGATATTCTACTAATCGAATAATCACATGAAATATCAATAACCACTTTCATAATGATGTAATGCGTAATGCCAGACTATCATAACCACATAGCCAAGGCCTCGTGCCAAGTCTACAAATAAGATTTTTTCAAGGCCTTGTGCCAAGACACTAGTTTGTCTCATGAGACCTAGCGATGCATCGATGAGCTATAGAGGGCTCCACCCATCACATATTAAGTCCAATGAATTCCCATATGAGAAGGTTTAAACATAACATAAACATTTGTAAAAAAACAAGCATAAGAAATGTAAATACTTCATCCATAAACCATGAATGGTATAAAAATTACACATCCATAGTCAAACATATCACAAAAACTTAAATACAATATATAAGTTTTGTATCATAATAAATCAAATTCAAATAAGCTTAAAATCCATCAATGGATGTTGACATAGATGAAATAAAAACTGTTTTTAGAGAAATGTCTCTTTTTATTTTGAAATCATTTAAGAATCAAAAGTTTTTAAAATAAATCTTTTTCATTGAAAATATTCTTATAAGAATGCAAGGGAAGCTTTGAAGATTTTATAACGGCGGAAATTAGCCGCAACCGCCGTATAAGTTAAAAAAACATTCATACCTTAATTCTTTTAAAATGGTTAAAAAGCACCTTGTTTGGAAAACGACGGAATGATTCCTTCATAAACCTCTTATGAAAAGTCAAAAAAGGGTATAAATGACTTTAACCCATATTATTGTAAATAGTAAAAATGTTTTGAAATACATTTTTAAGAAACATGGATGTGGATGATAAAGATATTCCATAAGATTATTACGTATAAATAACCTCAGATAATGAAGAGGTTGCGAAATAAACTCTTACCGTGTATTTTCCGTGGTTGGGGTAGGTTCACATCCTATATAATAGTGAGATAATTGTTATTAAATTATACAAGAATCATATATTTTAATATGATATCATATATGATCTTTTAACATTGCTTTGTTAATAATACTTTATAATTATCGTTATTTCGGGTGTTAACTTACTCGTTTTCTTTTATATGTTTTGTTACATAAGCCGTGTTTTTCATGGATAGGTTGTATATTATTCATATACAGAATGATATCAAGTCCTTAAACATTATTTTAGAAATCATCAAATGATAATTATACTTGAATGGATGCGATGGAGAATGATTCGCATCGCATTCGTGGAGACGGTAGTCCGTACGTACGCACGAGCGACAATATCATTCTTTTGATATTCAAATAATATATAATTAGATGTTATATCATATATAGAATAATAATCATGTTATATTTATTATTTTCATGAATTACACATCATTATTATACCAATCCAAATAATAATTTATTTAATAACAATTACACCACGACGTGGAGACGGTAAGCCGTACAAAAGCACGTATGGTGACATGTTATTTGAAGGATGGATAGAATACTGAATATGGTTGTACCATATTTATAATAACATCACTTTATATATAAGATAATGGAGTCATTATTTTATAAGGGGAAATAATGAATAAGTTGAAGAAGAAAGGAACTTGAATGAGGGTGGTGAAAATATTACCTCCTTTTCGGGTTCTTCCTTTTGATTTGATCAAAAAGGCTCCTTAGGTTGGCTTTATGACTAAATAAAGGCCTCTAGGATGAAGTGAGGGAAGTTGAGAGAGTATTTGGGAGAGTTTGGCCGATCTAAATGGATTTTAAGGTGTGAATTAATGAGAAGGGGGAGTGCCCTTTTATAAGAGGGGTGAGGAGCACCTTTGGAAAAGCTAGAAATATTATTTTATAATAAATTCATATTCGGTTTTTAATGGCTCCAAAGTGGATTATTTATAGGTTAACGTATGTATGGGTCAACAACCACTCATCCAATAGATGTTAGACAGGTTTGGGTCATTATATTAACCTTATCTTTTAGTTTTAACTCTTAGTTAATTAGTTTGATACTTACCATGTCACTTTGTGTTTTTATAATATATAGTTAATAAAAATACTATATACCTTCAAGAGACCCCCAAGTGGTCCATTAATGATACAAATATCATGATATAAGTGTCTTGAAAAAACCATAGGTTTTTAGGAATTGAATATCAATTAATAATATAATATTTGTTCTAAAAACTCTTTTTTGTAAATTTTGATACTATTCAAAAAATTGATTTTTGTTAAAATTATAACAGAATTACTACTTAAAATAAAGTTAATTAAATCATTCTAACATGTCATAATAACCTAGGAAATTATTGTAATTTATAAAAAGTCTCAAATTATTTTTATTTGGGTATTTATAATATCAATTATTTTAATTTTTCACTATTATGGTAATTACTACACCATCATTATGTCATAAATAAATTAAATTATTTAATTTATAAAAATTATAAATAAAATATAATTATGTATGAAATATTTTAATCTTTATAAGGAATATTTTAAATCGAATTTATCTTTTTTATAACCCTATATTAAAAAAATTTTGTAAATAAACTTTGATTTTAACTCTTTTAACTCTTCTTTGAATTAAATAATAATAAATGTCCTAATCTAATCCAAGTGGATCTAAATGATAATATTTTATTCCTAAGGTTGTTTTTGGTCATCATAAACTTGTCCAATAGAATTATGTCATGTGTTAGGGTTATATTAATATCATTTTTACCCTTAATTACCCTATTTACTTTTAACCGTGGTAAATAAAAGTAAAAGGTTACTATTCACCAAATATTATTTTCATCTCATTGAACCACATTTTACTTCTTTATATTAACCGTGTCTCTCAAATTTTTGAAATTCCACTCACAGAAGCGTAAAATTATGTTTTATGAAAAATTTAGTTTTTTTAACAACAACTAAGTGGTTTTACTATTCATCAAAAAAATGAAGTTTTTCAAAAAAATACCAAAAATTCACCCTAGGCTAATTATGATATTCTGAATCCAAAAATGAAGTCCATTTGGAAATGTAAAATTTATAAATTTCAAAAAGTGGGTATTACTATTCATAACGGCTAGTTTGATTGGTTGTGGTGTGTTAGAACTCGATGTTGCGTACAACACACGCTATTGCGTTATTCAAATAGAAGCGTACCATAGAAGCTTGGGGTGTTACAACTAGCACCAAGGGTATTCAAATCTCATAAAAATTTGAGGAATTTATATTTTTTTGTATCCAAGATCTGGAGATAAGATGTATCAACATCAAAACAACTCTAACACACACACACACAAACACACAAAAACACATATATATAAATATATATATATATATATAAGATGCCAAAATCCATCCAACCTGAATGTTTAATTTATTTTTATTATAAATACAATGAAAAACTCCAATGTAAATACAAAAAGAAAAAAGCTAAATAGAGACACATCAACTATCCAAAAGCCCGAGCTTGTAGGGTCCAGCATGGTCCATGTAATCTCCATGGAATCCTAAATTTTTTTATATACATAGGGTGAGCATAAAAGTATACTTAGATGGAAAATACGAATTCTATCATGAAAAAGTTAGAGAATCATAATAATTCCCTTTTGGGAAAAAACAACAATAATGTGCAAGAACAAAAAAACGTATACAATCCACCCCAACCACACCCATGAATAATCACCAAAGAACTCAAGTAAATTAAAGTAAAGTAGTAATCACATTGATGATATATGCCCTTTAACACTTCCCATGATTTAACTACTCATCCATAATAATGAACATCCTGACGCTACCATGTTCTTCTACAAGCGACACTATTAAAACCTTCTCTTACACACCTTGGCCACATACCATTCTCCCTCCCCCAAACACCTAGACCACAACCACATCACATCCCATCCACATGAAAATGTGACACAAAATGAAAACCTCTCCATAAAGAATCATGTGAATGTACTCCATATCTCTTCTAGAGGACACTTTGGATGTACACCTCACCTGCACAAACGTGGACCTCACAACTTCCCCACAACCTACCCAGAGTGTGTTGGCCTAAATTGAATAGAATTGGGAGTAGGAAAGAGACAATAACTAGCCATCCATTATCCCACCAGAATTTGGGGAATGGAAACACACCAACATAACAATAGAGTTCTTCAGTAAATAGTGCTCAACATGGGTGGAGTGTATATAGAAATAATATGGAACTTCTTGTATATATATAGGTAAACAATACTCAGCCCGGCCTATGGGTTTTCAAAACAAACAACCATACCACAGAAAACAGACCTTGCTAGATCTCTAATGCACAACCACACAACCATCCATATACTCAATTCATATCCCCAACCAATTATCACTCTGTATTAAACAATTCATTTAATAATTTATTCCACCCATAAATGAGAAACTAACAAACACAACACTCCACAAGTAACATTAAAATGCTCACACAATACACAAAAGAATATGGAAACTACAACTGAAACTCCAACAAAATGTAATACCATAATTCATTAAAATTATCCCTCCCAGACTATCCTCGGTAGCCCCACTGTACAAAAATCCCTACATCCACAAAAAAAACTCAACCTGGTTGCAGTCCCACTGCACAAAAAAGAATATGCTCAATGACCAAAATTAAAAACAAATGCAGACCCACTAATAAAAATGTTCATCCATTCTAAAATAAACCAATCTATCAACCATAGATTCAATGACACTACCCTTACCACCCCATACAGTCAACCACACTATAGGACACAACACCACATGAACAACAAAAAACATGAGGTCAAACAGAACTATAAACAACATAAAGGCACACCAATCCTGATGAGGAACTCTTATTGAGTAAACCTAGTTATTTAATTCCAGTTTGAAAATTTAGGGTTTATAATAGAAATTTTTAGATCACGAGAATCTATTTAATTAATCAGATGTATGTGATTAATCATGTTTTATTCTTCACAGCTATTCAATAGAAGATTAACAACAAGAATTCATGAGTATGGGGTGGAAACATAGACCACAAACATACATGTTTTTTAGAAGTAATATAACTGATATCATTCACACTTTATGTCAAGGATAACTGATTAAAATAAAACAAACATCGTCATAATATTTCTACCCCCAAAATTATTTCTAAGGTAACTAAACCCATCATCGATAACATGTATATTCATCAAAAAAAATTAATTTATATTTGGATTCGATTGTATTATAAAAGATATATGAGTTTACCCACCCCATATGATAAACTATTAAAAGAGGGGTGGGGGAATTATTACATGGAAGAAAGGATGACTAGAAACTCCCCCTTTCCCAAAAAATAGGAGGTCGCAAAAGTAGCTGGAAGGACTCCAAGGAAAATTGGATCTGAAGGACACATCACAGGACACAAATCCATATGGAAGTAAGGATTTGGGCAAACCAAGAGAAAATCGAAACACCCAGGGATGAGAAGATATCGGCATAGATGAGCAGGACCCTATATCAAAAGAAGGAAATTGTTTCAAGGGACATTAATGTCGGATTGTGGTCAAGATTACATGGTCTGACTATATTAATATCCTAGAAGTATTATGATAGAAAATATAGAATTAAAATACTTTAAAAATCCATTATAAATGATTAATAAAGATAGATAACTCATTTAATGTCAAATAAATTTTAATAGGGAAGTTACTAGAAAAATAAGAGGGTGATGGAAATTACTCTCTGATGGGAGAGTCATCGATGCTAGTCACCGATAGTGATTCTTCAACCCTTGACTCATTGATGCGACTCAATAATAGGAGTACATGAAATGAATGATCGAAAAAGAGTCACAAATAGTGAGTTGCTGACACCATACTCACCGATGTGAGTCACTGACAAGACTCACTGACACGATTCACTGATGTGACCTACCAATGCCGTGACCTTTAGACATGCTTACCTACTGATACCCTTCCCTAATAATTTCATGACCAATCATTGAATTGACCTACAAATTTCATTTCCTAATGACGTTGAACTATTGACACTGAGCCAACAACACTGAGCTAACAACAAGAAAATCCTGAATTTTGGAAAACTATTGAAATGATATACTATTTCCTCCAAAAACTACCCAAACATTATATTTTTAAAATTTTATTGACCAGGGAGGTCCGGTTTATTACATCTGATACCTATCAACCTGTTCTCATCCAATAGAATCTAAAACCAAACATATAAGAAATAGGTATCTGAACAACCACCCCTTAAGATTCCTCTCAATAATAAACCCCCCTATATTTTTCGAATGGTGGGGTGAAACCTAAACATCAAAGAACACCTCCTCTGACATCTACTAACCCAAAATTCAAATTGATACCCTACAAAAGAATCAAATGTCTGGTCACATGAATTAGGGTAATCCTTCCACCATGTGAAGATATTATCCACAATGGGTAGTACTCACTCACCCACACATGGTTAATCACATCTCAGTTATTGTGTCACAATTATGAATTGGGTCCTAACATTTCTACTTTTTAGGTCATCATCACACATTAAAAAATAATGAAAACACATCACTTAAAAATGGTTAGAGTATTTCATAAAAAATATAGCACAATAAAAACAGAAAAAAACTCATAGTATTTGTCATACATTTGGATCTCCCTTTCTGAAGAACAGTCCTCCAAGCCACCATGAATCCAAAACATGAAATCCAATGGAATGGTCCATCCTTGAAGAACGTTCTCAATATGATCATCGATCTCCACTAGCCGCTCCACAATCATTATGTTACCCTCAATATCCAACTATCCTCAGTCAATGACTTGAGAGTCATCATGAAGATATTGATGAAGTTGGGATACATGAAAGACGCCATGGATACTATCCAAATGTTGTTGAAACACCAACTAGTATGCCACCTTGCCAACATTTCCAACACCTCGAAGGGTAAAATGATCTAGGATGAAATACTGCTCCATCTACCAATCCTCCACTACCCACATCAAGGGGTAACCTTCAAGAACACATGCTCTCCAACCGCAAACTCGAAAGGCATCATCTTAATATGATTATTCAACTTCTAACTATTCTGTTCTACCAGGAAACTCTCACGGACAAGATACACCTTCTCTTTCATACTTTGCACACCATATGATCATTGAATAGCCATCTTCCCATCTTCCTTCTAGTACAAAGTAAAATGTCATGGTATTCCATATAAGGCTTAAAATATAGCCATGCCAATGGATAAGTGACATTTGTTGTTATAAGTAAACTCTACTATGGGAAAATGACATACCTAAGACCCACTAACATTGAAAAAGCATGCTCGAGGAATGTACGCCAATGTCTGGATGGTTCATTCTATCTTCCCATATGTCTGAGGTTAGAAAGCAGTGCTGAGGAATAACTGAGTTCCAAAAGCATATTGTAATCCCATATAGACTTGCAAGGTAAATCAAATATCTTGAAGTGGGACAATGGATCTCGGAAATCCATGATTTTTTACCACCTCATCCACATACCTGTGCACTAAGGCATTCACTACACCCAATTCATTAATTTCTAAGTAGTGAGCTGATTTCCTCAGCTGATCCATAATTACTGAGATTTCATCATATCCTCCCTGGTCCATGTGTAATCCAATGAAGAAATCCATTGAGATTTCATCCCAATTCAACTCAAAGTCATCTAGGGGTTAAAACTAGCCTATGAGAACATGGGGATCATCCTTCAACTACTTGAACACTAGGAACATTACCAAAAACTCTCCCATTTTCGGTTTCATCTCTGGCCAACAAAACTATTCCCTCAAGCAATGATACTTCCTGTAATCTTTTGGGAGTACTTATAGAGGTGAATTTTGATACACATAGAGAACATCCTCATACATTACCAATGTAAAAAACATCTTCTCATGGAACATCACCTGATTCTAACCAACCTCCAAAAATCCCTTCAAGGCATCACCCTGGTCAATGAAATCACGCCACCTCCTCCTCCAAGCCTCCCCACTAAGACTTCTCCACATACTACCTTCAATATGACTTCACCATAATCTGAAAAGAAAACCACAACCACCATCCATACCTTCATCCAGGTGTAAGGAACCAACTCATCCATCACCCTCCATGAATCTAGATATTCTCAAACAACGTCCTTCTACAACTTCATACTCAAGGAATTGGACAAGACATTCCCATTTACGGAGGTGTAATTGTTTTTGAATTCTTAATCTTAGAGAAACTATATCCACCCATGATTCAGTAAGTTTAGGTCATACTAAAAAAAGATATAACTCAAATCTCTTCTGATCTATGAAGACCAAAAAGCGCTCTATAATGATGTAATTCCACCACTAATTGAGTGAAAACAAGAATAATAATAGGTCTAGATAATTGGTGGAATAGTTATGTTCATGGAGAAGTAATTTATTAGACACATAAGAGATCACTAATTGATGTTGGATCAGCACATATCCAATGCCTAGATGGGAAGCATCACAAAACACCTCGCACAACACACCCTCATCTGGAAACCGGAGAACAAGAGCATTGAGCAACATACCATTCAGATATATGAAAGCTACATAACATTTCTCACTCCACACAAAGGCCCAGTCATTTTGGAATGATCCATCCACAGAGATGTTACTCAAGATAAATCATATAAAAATATTAGTAATAGCCAACCATATTGAGAAACCTGTGAACCTATACCACATTCAAAGTTTCTTCCAAAGAAATAACTACCTCAACCTTCGATGGATCCACTTTTAAATTCTACTGAGACACCACATATATAAGATATTGACCTCCCATGTCCAAAACATTCACTTGCACAATGTTATGTAGTGTTGGTGGTGTTGAAGGACCTCCAGTATAGTCCTGAGATGATCAGAATTGTCTTCCTCTAACATTGAGTAGATCGGAATTTCATCGACGAATATGAAGATGAATCGGTCCAAGAACTCTAGAATGGCAATGTTCATAAGTCCCATGAACTCAACCAGTGTGTTCATAACAAAAAGAAGAATAACCATGAACTCGAAGTGTCCATACATACATATGAATGAAGTATTCAGGATGTCACCATCCATAACTCACTACTAGAGATAACTAGACCACAAATCGATCTTACAAAACCAACATTGTCCACTCAATTGGCCGAAAATGTTTTCTATCCTTCGGATATTGTAATGGTTATTGACCTTCAAATGATTCATTCTTTGATTGTCTATGCATATCCTTATACCACCATCTTCTTTCTCTGTTAACAAGATCGGAGCACCCCATGGTGATAAACAAAGATCAAAAATTGGATTATTCATTAGATCATAATTTCATATCTACAACTCCTGCTACTCAGAACGTTCCATCTGATATGAATCTGTCTAAATTGAAAATTCCCCAGGATACAAGTCTATCTTAAATGCTATGTCATATAGATGGGGTAGAGCCATAACCTACTTAATAAATTTAACCCCAAACTCCCCAACAAATCTGGGAGCTCCCACCATCTCAGTATTTACAATATCCAATTACACCTCATCCATTAAAGAAATATGTGTCTCTACACATTGGACGCCCATCATACATCCCTTATAGCCAACTAATACAACACATTTTCCATCCACATTTGAAGACACGACTCTTCTTCAGAAGTAGTAGATAACAATACGCACAGAGTACATCTATTTAATGATAACGATGACGTTGTACTGTAGCATATATTATAGGAAAAGATCCTCGGTGGATTAATATGGTCCCATGATCAGTATGCATCCCCGACACACATCAAACAAGCTGGTCTGATCTTTGGCCAGTGTACTCAACACTAGGGGAATGAAAAATATCCCTATATGCAGTCCCAATGCATAGTCATGACTGGATGCAACAAAGGAGTGTGAATATTTTGAATTAAACAATGCACAAAAAAGAGTACTAAACATGTTGAACATACCTCAAAAAGTCTTTTTCCCCATTTGAATGTCTTCCTCTATAGTGTGAAACTGACCATGCCCATATCCTCTGCCCCTCTTCTATTGACCACATCATCGACCAAATGAGGGTCACGGTCCCTAAGGAATCCCTAGAGGTCATCCTCCTCTTACTCTATCTTCCCTCTATGGTGCAAGATCATTTCATCATTACTGCTGTAATTTCCTAGTCGATGACTACTGGTGAGGCAGTTGCTGAACCTACCCACCTCCACCATTCTAAGCTCAAATTAGATACTGATTTTGAAGGTTCCTATAGCTTCGATAAGAAAAACATATCTATCCCAAAACTATGAAAATTTTGGAGTTTAGGAAGGTATAAACTGAAACAACTGAGGTCTAATCCCTTTTGGCCAAAACCTCAAATGCCTTGGTTCCTGAGACCTGTAGATAATGGTCCTTTCCTTCAAAAAACCGCACTAGATGCCCTATCATGTTGGAAATAATCATGACTGCATCCTCTCAACAACATACACCTAATTTTGTACCACATGGAACGTCGTCAATGTGAAGGGTGTTACTGTATACTAGAGGTAAGGAAATAGTGCCTCCTCTAAGCGCCTCAACCAAGACTCATCATCCAAAAAGAGATATGGAGAAATGTGGAGGAGATCCTTGAACTTGATCCCCGGTTCTGGTACCGACATACCCCCTACTGGAGGGAGAATAACTCTAGCCTCTTGTTTGCCTTCATGGTAGAAAAAAAGAATTTCACAAGGAACACCTTCTCAAAATCGCCCCATATATCATTATCTTACTTTCTCTTCACAAGGTACATCAACCTTCATGAACACACAACTCACGTCATATAACTATCCACCAAAAAAACCAAATTCTCCTTTGGAGCTAGGATTAGGCAAAGAGTGTTTACCAGATCCTCAATCCAATTCTTTATCATTGTATCTAGAATGATTCCTTTTTTTTACTTTTCCAATCTTTACATCTAGAAAGAACAAAGCCTCTTATACCTGTAATTATCCTCCCCCACTAGGTCAACCTCATTTTGGAAGAATAGGCCAACCTACTGAGCCTCCAAAGCTTATAACACAAGTTGACGATGAACCAGTTCCATAAAAAAAATTTAAACATGGAACTCCTAAGCCATAGTTGTATGGAATTTAATTAGGATTAATTTTAACTCATTTTCAAAATGATGCATATACCTATTCCTAGGGTCTACACCCCAAAAATGGTGTAGCCTCACATGGTCCTTCAGTAAGCTCAGAGTCCTTGCATCATATCACCGAGGTCCCTAAAATCATGTTTCCTAATCTTTCTTCCCTGGACTATGTCATTAACCATGATAACCTCACAATGTTTTCCTACCAACCCATGTAATCCTCATGATTCCTAACTCAAAACACCATCCAATATCTCAATAATAACCTTCAATTCCAATTTATCAGGACCATTCTTCTTTAGGATGAGGGAAGGGATAGAAAATTTCCATGACCATCCTACTTCATGATGAAAAATAGATAATGACCCCCCAAGTCTGACCTCTAATAGGGCCCGAGGGGGTGACCAAACAAAGGGTGTCCAAATCTAACAAATATGGGAGGCATTAACCTTTTTATTGTAACCATGTATGGGAGATACGATGTATTTACCTCAAAACAACTCCAAGTAATATATATAAAACAACCCAGAATCTATCCCATATGTATGTTTAAAAGAAAATTGGAAGTTTTACAAGGAAAACTACATTGTAAATAGAAAAATAACAGAGATAACTAGAGACACAACTTCTTTTCTAATGTCCGAGCTTGTAAAGTCCAACATGGTCTATGTTATCTCAATAGAAACTTGAAAAAAAAATTATATATGTTGGGTGAGAATACAAATATTATAAGTTGGAAAAGCCAATGTATATCGTGAAAAAGTGAGAGAAGTATATTATTACCCTTATGAGAAAAACAACAGAAACATAAAAGAACCTAACATCATATACTATCCACCCCAACCACACCATGTAAACCCCATCAAAAAATGTAACTCAAGTAATGTAGTTAAAAAATCGATGATAGTTTACCCCACACCACTTCCCACAAGTTAACTGCCAATCCCTTACAATGAATGTTCTAACTATTCCATGCTCTTCCAAAATCGACACATTCACATACTACCCATAAACACATGGAAAACATACCACATCCTGCCTGAAAACACTAGGTCTAGAACCACATCAAATCCCTCCAACATAATATATGGAAAAATCCCACAACCTTATCCTAATGAAGCATTATAATGTACAACATACATCATCCTAATGATACCTGGAATGCACACCATACCCACAGACACCTGGGCCTCACAACTACACCACTACCTAACTAAAGAGTCTTAGGATACCAATTCCAAGAAGAAAGATTAGAGAGGATCCAATAAATTGTCATCCAACCTCCCCCCGGGATATTGAGAAATTACAGGATCCCCCATAACAATGGGTGTGTTCAGCACATAGTGCTCAACATGGGTGGGGTCCTTATAGAAATCATAAGGAACTGCATTTATATATATAGATACCAAACACTCATCCCAGCCTAGGGGTTTAAAAAAACTACCATTCGACACAAAACTTCACTCACAGTCACCTATAATGTATAACTACACATCCATACATATACATAACTAATAACTCGATCCACTTCATTCAACCAATTATTATTCGTCATTAAAATGTTTATTTATTTATTTATTACATCGATACATGAGAATCTACTAAACAAAACACACAAAAATTATCATCAAAAACCCCACACACTTTAAGAAAGTCTTCGAAAACTCTGAGAGAAACTCCATTTTAATGTTACACCATCCTTATTAAAAATTATACCTCCCAAACCATCCTCGGTAGCTCCACTAATTGAATAGAACCACATATAGAGAAACAAAAAAACTCAATGAGTTTGTATTCCCACTATAAAAATAATCCTTTCCCAGAGACCAAAACAAAACCCAGATGTATAACCATTTTCAATAACTTCATCCATTCCAACAAAAAATAAATCTCCCAAACTGAGACACCATGACACTACTCGTACCACCCCATACACGAATCCACACTACTATACACATCACCACATGACCAGCACAAAACAAATGTCGAACAGAACTATACATAACACACAAACAAACAAATCAAAAAAATGTATTCAGATTTAGCACTCTCTCATTCATCAATTCCACTTTGATTAATTAGGGGTTATGACATAAATTTTTTATCCTAGAGCATCAATTTAATTAAATGTATATATGTGATTAGTCATGTTTTTATGTTCACAGTCATTCAATGGATAATTAACAATAAGAATTGATGAGTCTTATGTGCTAATAGATACCACCAAACCTCCATGAATTTAAGAAGGCCTAATAAAAACACAATTCACTGCATACTTCATAGAAAATAGTTAAAAATAAAAAAAGTCATCATAACCTTTCCATCCTGTAATTTATTTCTTATGTAAAAAAACCCATCATCGGTAACAGGTTCATTCATCTTTAATAAACACTATTTAGATTCACGTTTGACCATATTCTAAAGGAGAAACGATTTAACCCACCCCATTTGATACATAATTAAAATTGGGATGAATGAATTATTATGTGGAAGAATAGACGATCAACAATTCATCCATTGACCAAAAATTGGGGGTTGTGCATGTAGTAGGAAGGACTCCAAGGAAAATTGAACATAAATTCCACATTAAATCACATGAATCTAGGGGGAATGAAGGCTCTGGTCATATCAAGAGAAAAGAAAAATACACTTGGAATAGATGATCTCAATGTATAAGAGATATATCCTATATTAGCGGAAAGAAATGGTATCAGTGGACATTAATGTTGGATTGTGTTCAAGATTACATGGTCCAAACCATTTAATGTTCTGGTAGTGTAAATATATTATAGATATTATTTATATCCCTTTAAATTATTTTGTAAATTCTCAAAAATGATAGGTAACTAAATTAATGTTAAATAAAACATATGCATGGAGAAATTGGAAAAAAGGTAATTGTTTGAAATGATTCACTAATGAGTGATTCACCGATGTGAGTAACCAAAAGTGAGTCACCAATGTCTTACTCACTGATCTGAGTCACCAACATGACTCACTAACAAGATTTTTCAATGTGACCTATTGATATGGATTCAATGATGGTGAGTAGTCAATTATTGACAAACTAATGCGAGTCCCGATGCAACTCACTGCCATGAGTCACCAATATGACCAACCGATGTTGTGACCTATCGATGGCTTGACTTACTGACACCCTGACCTATATATTTCCAAACATATTAATTAATTGTCCCACTGATTCCCTGACATACGGATTCCCTGACCTACCGACACCCCATCCTACAGATCCAGAGCTACCGACATTGATCAAGAGGCGTTGAGCCATCGAATGAAAAAAAATGGAATTTTAGTAAATCATCCAATGAGATGGAATTGCCTCCCAGAACACCCTGAAGACCACATTCTGACAAATTAATTGATTGGGGAGTTTGGTTCCATTACAATTTAACTGTTAAAAAATATTACTTATCAAATATTTGTGTTCAATAAAAGAGACTGTTTTTTCAATAATTCCCCTGTTAATCATATTACTATAAAGGTAGACACCATATGATAAAAGTTATATAGTTTAGGTAATAGTAATATCAATGATAATTGAACTTCATAATTTAGAGGAAATTCAATGTCAAATTATCATAGTAAATTAAATATGTCTTGGAGACTTAAACAAATCAAATAAGTGAATGTGAATACCATCCGTTGAAAAATCAATTATAAACCATTAAGATAAATATTAAGGATAATATTAATAAAATATTTCTTAATTGGAGTAAAATAAATGGTTGTTGTCATTTATGAATATAAATATTATAAAAAGATCATTTGAAATCATTTTTGAGGAATATATCATATTGTTTTGAAAAACCTTTTCTTTGATAATTTATATAGAAAACATTTTATGTAAAAATAATCTTTTTGAACATGATAAATAAATATTCTAAAACATTATGGGGAATAAATCCTTACATGTTGTATGAGGTAACTAGAACATTAAAATTTTCATGGTAAATGGATAAAAAAATTTCTTATTTAGAAGGTGACAAGAAGATTCCTTTTAAAACAAGAGTTAAAAGGGTGAAAATGTCTTTAATATAAATTTTTTATTTTTATAAGCATTCTAATAAAACATGGTTTTTTAAGAGAACATGGTCTGCAACTAAATAGTGAAATGACTTCAGGTTTTCTGAAAAATTATTTTTAAAACACTATGAGTACCCAAAATTGTTAGATGGTACTAATATTTGAAAAATATCATAAATTACAAGAGGTTAGAAAAATGAATGTTTATTTGAAGAATGGTAATATAATTTCATAAAATGTATATCTCATTTAAGATCATTAAATTTATTTTTGAGGAAAATACTCATTAAACATTCCAAAGTGTCCCATGCCACATTGGAACCTTTTAAATCATAAACTCTAGAAGGAATAATATTAAATGAAATCCTCATACATCCTAAGGAAAAGGAAAATAATGATAAAATATATAAAAATATCTGTTAGAAACCCCACAAAAAAATATATAATAGTTAAACAATACATTAATCTCATAGTTGTAAAAAGTGAGATTTGAATACCTTACCCTATGTTTCCATTTAGGTGAAAATCATATAAATCTCTGTATAATAATTGTTTCTTCTGGAAATGGGAATGAACTTTTTTTTAGGTTCAAACATTTTAATTGGTTTCTAATGGGTTTATTCGTAGAATCAGAAACATCCAAATATTCTATATCAATTTTATCCTACATTCCAAAGGTCGGTGCTCATTAGTTGTGGACTGATGAGGCTTAAAAATTTGCATTGGTCCAGAGGATGGGATGTCAGACTCGTCACACCCTTTTGGGGGGAATTATTTTCTACTCCGAGACTCTCTTATAGATTTAAGATATGTTCCTGAATCCTCAATAATTTACCAATCATGAAAATTATATTTTCCTTAGATTTAGCAATCAATGATTGATAAGTATGGGATTTATAGAATCTTTTAGGTGTATTTGAGGTTCTTCATAGATAGATAATCATCTGTATTTATTTTGAGCTTCTTAGTCAATGGTATTGATCAACACATTATATATAAATCTCTTGGTCATTATGATAAACATACTGGTTTTAAATCCACTCATTGGGGCACATGAAGTTTATTATCATTCAGAAAGACATGGATTATTTCATAGTTGGGATTGTACCCGCAGATGGGATATCTACGTATCCTTGTTAAAAATAAAGGAATTATAACTGACGTAGTTCGTTAGGAAGTATATAGTTTAACATCATTTGGGATGGAAACAAATTAATGATAGATGGGATTGAAACTAAGAAAGTATTCCTACGTACTATACTTTAGAGAAGAGATCAAAGTCCATGTAGTTAAGGTAAGAAAGTATGTGGATTATGCATGATTAATGGACCAAATATAGATGTTGTAATTAATTTTACACTCTAAGCCCACATGAGTCATGCTCTGTGTGAGATATAAGAGGTATCAGAAAATCAGACGATTATGCCATGAAAGATACAGTCATGAAATATAATGTGGGGATTTCGTATGTTTGATGGCCCAAGTAAATGAATATCAGGACTTAGTTCAGGAATGAAGGCAAAAAGCATGGACCATAAAGGTATTTTTACTTTATGGAGATTTGGAATTTTAACTCGGGACTTACTCCTAAAAAGGAAGCCGAAATTAAAAGGTAATTATGATTGGGTTTTATTCCTGAAAAGTAAGCTGAAATCAAATGAAAATAATACTGGGGCTTACTCGTGAGGAGGATTCCCAATTAAAGGGAACTTATAAACTGGGGAATAATCCTAATAAGGAGGCCCAAAGTTAAAGGAAATTGCGATTAGGACTTACACCTGAGAAGGAGTCCCAATGAATTCTTCTCAGATAAGGAATTCAACAAAGGAACCATGCTATAAATGGATTTGTAGAAGGTTATTAAGGCCATGTCTTAAATAGGAGAGGTGAATTTGAGGAAATGATGTTACTAGGATTGAGGTGCGCAAGTATTTTTTGGTGCGCAAGTCCTAGTCGTGAAAGTATACTTGGGCGGCATGAGTCACCTTGGGCGATGAAGAATCCATAGGGCAATACGTGGGCGACATTGAACTCAGGCCATTAGTATCATACCTAGAGGATTCCAGAAGGGTGGCGCGCAAGTTACCTTGAGAGGGAAAGGCGACACGCAAGTGTCTTCACTTCCCTTAAGGCTGGACACTTAGGTGCACAATTATTAATGAGTTCTAATACTTAGGCATTATTCAACCTCTTTAGTGCTTCCATTCATGGTAAAGAATTACCATATAAGTATTCCGAATACATCAGAGAAAGACTTGGGAGACCAGAGCTAGAATCTATGTTTTGGAAAATTTTTTCACAAAATGGGTGGCCCACAGGGGCTATTTATAGGCCACTGGGAACCTTGGGAGAAAAAAGGAATATGGATTGCAAGTATACTTGCGTGACCCATATGTGGTGCGCAAGTGACTTGCGCAACCAAAAGGAAACTTGCGTGCCTCCTTTTTAAAGGGTTCCTTGTTCATGACTTTGTCAATTTTTGATATTCTTAAAAGGATGACTCATTGTGTGCTTAAGGTATTCCCTTTTTCCATTCGTTATACACTATGAAGGAAATGAGTGTCAACCGAAGTCCCCCCTCAGAGTTGGATCCGAAAAAGTAATGATGAATTGACTCTGAGGAAAAAAGAGAAACCAAGGTTCAGCGGCGTGTAGGTGGTGGGCGTGCAATTTCATGTGAGTAGGTTCTGATGCACAGGGTTGTGGGATTGCCTATATATATGGGTGTCACTTCATGCACAATGTCCTGCCTTCAATGTGTTTGAGCTCTCGCCAGGAAAGTGTCTGCATCTCCTCGGTCGATTACTCTTTTTTTGTGCCATGCTTTGTCAGTAATATTTTGACTTGCGCGATATTACCTGAGCGACAATACTTGCACGGACTTGCACGACCACACTTGTGCACCTTAATGACTTAACCATTTTTTGTTTTCTTGACAAGTATTTCATAAAAAAATAATTTACATATAAGTTAATCGTTAGATGTTTGTTCAGATTCAATGGCCCCCAAAAGAATTGGACCGGCTAATGAGTTGGATAGCAAGAGAATTGTTTATATGATGAACATCATTGGCCATGAATATTATGATATCTGTGAAAAAAGACTCCCTAATTTTGTAAAGTACATAATGAAATATCATGTTAATTTCTCATAGAGCATTTACTTGCCTTTATATGGCCATGGTCATCTGCAAGGAGTCAACATTCCAGATGCAAAGAATTATCTTCCTCATTCTTGGTTTCAGACTTACCCTAATTTTTTATTAGCAAATGTCTCAGTTTCAGGTTCATTTGCTAATGATGGAACAATGGAGAAGGAATTATATTTCATCATATCCCATGTGCTCCAGATCTGAAACCGCACAAGCCTGAGCTGTAGCCACATTGATATCCCTCTATTTTCTGAAATTCTCAGATGGATCAATCCAAGGGATGGAAAAAGAATTTTGATTTCTATCTGGGAGGAGGTGTAAATCTGACTTGGAGGTGAGCATATTGTGTGTGACAAACATGTGAATAGTTTTTTGAGGATTTGAAGGGAGCTGAAATATATGAAGCCATCTAGGCTGGGCAAACATATGTCGACAGGAATGATACATTTGTGCCGGCGCTAATGAGTCGCTGGAGCCTAGAAACCAATTCTTTCCATCTGACTCATATAGATGTAGGCATCATCTTGTCGGATATCTATAAGATCTCAAGGGCTCCAATTATGGAAGATATGTATGTTGAATTAATTCCCCCCAAGGTGACCTAGAATGATTCGGAGAAGACTCTGGCTTCGGCTCGAGAGTTATTGAAAATATTCAACAATCTCAAGAATTAAAAGTCCACCAAATCTCATTCTATAAAGGATATTCATCTATATGAGTGGATGGATATGTTTCTTATCAAGAAGAAAGAAAAGGGTCCCACCTATACACATCCTACCAGCTTCCCCAGAATAGAGAAGAGGGGTTCTCTTAGCACATTCTCGCCATATATGGAAGCTGGATTGTTTGAAAAGTGGGGGTATGAAGTGGATCATAAAATCCTAGAGAAGAAAGGTCTTGTGGGCTTTTTAGCTTTTTGGATTAGTGTTTATCTTCTGCGAGTTAGGTATTCAATGGGAGGCATTGGGCCAAGGACCTTCATTGTTGCATCCATGTTGGCTGAGATAAAAATGGAAGGGTTGGCCACCACAATTTTTGCAAAGATTCACAGGAGCGTACTCCATGTCTATATGAGTAATTCTCCTTTGAGAATAGTGGGACCATTCCAATGTTTTTGTGGATGGATCACTACTCACTTAAGGACATAAAATGTATACAGTAGAGTGTAGGTTCCTGGAAGTTCTTTTAGGCCATCGGTGCTGGAATTTTCCTGAATTTCTCTATTGTCCCTCAATATCTATGATTTGAAGGTGAGGCTGAGTATGTTCTATAATTTCATTTCATTACTTATGGAAATGCACCAACTAGGCGGTTTGTTGATGATGGAACAACTAGCTTGGAATTGAGATCACATATGATGGCTTCATAGAGATGGTGTATTTGCCACCAGAATTGTTGGAGATATTTTATGTGAGGCCTATGATCTATATACATTTTCACGTCAATTAATGTGTCTACGATAGATTTTTGTATCCCCTCCTGTGCACGTCAGGTCAGAGAAGCATCCAACGGTTGCCCACCAACTATGGTTTCTGACAGCTATAGAGAAAACCTGTGCAGTGTTTTATCTTCCAGTTACTGGAGAGGCGAGTCAATTGACTTCATCGTATGCATATAATTGGGTAACATCACGCCTTGTAGTGGTACTGAATCATTCGGTCCCTCTAGTGGGGAAAAAGAGAACTGTCAGGAATGAAACCCTTCATCTAGAAGGTGATTCTTCCTCGCCCAGAGCAGATTCACCAGGTTCCTCACCTGGGGCTGATTCATCGAATTCCCATGATGGGGATGATGAGGCAAAACATGCGTCAAAGTGGCCTCATGCCAGATATAATCCTCATTCCATAGTAAAGAGACCGAATCCATCGATCCCTGGTGAGTTATGTCATTGTGTCAATTTAGTCACCATTATTTTATTGAGAAACATGTTTCATGTTTCAATTTCTAATCCTTTTTCTGTGATTGCAGGAACCGGGAAGAAGTTGATGTTCCATTTTATAGGACCCTCCTCATGGCCTTCTGGTGCACATGCTGAATATTTATGACCAGAGGCCATCCAGACATGCCAGAGTTTATATTGTGATGTTGAAACCGCCTGGATGGACTTATGTGAAGGGATACATATCCCAGGAGTGAGGATTCTCTGTGCTTCTGATGATATCCGCTTCGAGGATAACCCTGATAAAGTGCGGGCCTGCATCAGAGAGTTGGAAATTCTCATATATGCCACTGATGTTTCCATTTAAATTACCAAGTAGATGAAGGAAATGATGAATCATGGCGCCACTGAAGGGATTGATACATTAGTAGACGAGGAGTGGCATGATTACGTGGCACTTGAAGATGTAAATTTCTTTCCTTATATTCTATGCAACATAATTTTAGTCAAATCTTTGTTACTCAAGGAAATTAAATTCTTCATCCTGTAGCTTTTTATGAATGGAACTACTGAGGTCCCTTCACCACATTATAGCCCTAGTGGCACCACTCTTGGATCTGCTGAATCTCCTCATGAGTTGGGCGAGGTATCTCCAGGCTAGAAAGCCATGGACGAGGATCTAGAAAGGGATTTTCACAATCCAATACATATATTTGGAGGTGATGATATAAACACACCCCAATAGTAAAAGAATAAAAGGCATCGAAGGATGAAGTCCACAACTAAACGCTTCATCAATAGTGGTAATTCTTTCGGATAGTCATGAATACTAACTCATGAAAATATTTTCATAATTTTTGGGATTGTAGGGGCTTCATAGTATTCTTATTTGAGGTAGAGGATTGGCCCTCCTCTAAGGACAACAGAGGGTGATGGTGAACAGTCACAAACTCATGCAGAATAACTGCTCTTGAAGAAATGAGGATAAAAGAAGAGCCATATTTTGTTCCCAGTATTGCTCATGTTGCTACTCGAGGGAGAGAAGATCATGCATCTGGTAAATTTACAATAATTCATAGAAAATTGAATGAAGACATCAACTGGATTCCATTATGTGATTCTTTAGGTTCAACAACTAATCCAGAACAATTGGAGATCACTGTAACTGACTTTGAAAATTTCTCTCAGGATGCTTTTCGGGGTCCGAGGCCACAGTAGGAGGGTCACCAAGAAGAGACATCAAATGCTCCCACTGGTGAGACTAACCCGGAATCTGAGATATCACTGGATGAAATGATGATACTTTTCACATCTTTTGAATAATGATTATATCATGTTAAATTACCAAGTGATTTAGATGATTTTGGATGTGTGTGGTGTCCTTCGTCCTGTTGAAATTGGTTATTACATATCTGATCATGATTGGTTGAAATGTTCAAGTCCATCTGAGGAAGCTGTTTATTTGCCAATTCCTAAAGGGGGTAGAGACAACCCAATCATTGCAGAGACGCTAGCTCAAGTGGAGCTTAACACAGAAGAGCTTCCTGAAGCCCGTCTTTAGAATTCTGTTGATGATACAAAAGACGCGGAGGAGCCTTCTCATACTGCTGATATACTGTTGGGTAAAAGATGACAATATTTATGGCTGTACATAATTATCAAGACAGCTAATCAATTTTTTTATCATTTTGAACTAACCAAATCTTTCAACTGACTATGCAAAGCAGTCAATTTCAATGGCTAGATCTAGAGGTGAAGCCTCAACCTCAGCCCCAAAAGGAGAAGAAAGTGAAGTACCAAGGGTCAAGGGGGAAGGAGCAGAACATAGCACTTCCGTATGTGCATAAATCCCAGAATATATTCCCCCCTATGATAATGATGCTGAGTCAGAACTAGAGGTGAAAAAGGAACTCCAATTCTCATGTCGCATGGCATGGAAGAATATATGGAAGATCATATCTGAAGTTCCTCTTGAAGTGCTATCTTTGAATATCCTGTGGATGTCATCCTTGTTCGTCATTATGGGATATGGTGGTTATGGATATCAAGAGATCCATAACGCGGTGAAACAAGTAATCTTAAAGAGGGAGAAGGAGAAAAAGTACCATCAAGATCTGACCAGAGCAAGGTTGCGGTGTCTCAGGCTGAGGTTAATCATGCTGCAAAGTAGAAGAAGCTGAAGTATAAGATCAAGGAGAAATTTGTCCAGCTAATTCATCTTTAGAAACAGTTAGATATCGTTACTGGGGAACATGACCAGCCTAACAATTCATTGGAAGGGGACCAAATGAATGGAATGAAATCAATCCCAGATGCCAAGAAGGCACTCTATTAAGATGAAAAGAGTGAAGCAGGTCGAGTGAATGAAATTCAAGTGGCTGGAGATGATGCTCGGGATGCCGTAAATCAAATGAAAAGTTATGTTGAAATCCTCTTGTAATTATAAAACAAGATAAGATACTCTAATCTGTGGATGTTCTACTAATCTCATGCATTAAAGAAAAAAGGCATTTCATCTTTAATCATTTGTACCTGCATTCTCTTTCTAATTACATATATATTACTTTTTTACCTAAGCCAATGGGCCTAGTAAGCATAGTTCTATTTTTGTTAGTATTATACAAAAAACCCCAAAAACATTGCATCATTGGTTGCTCAATAGTTCCTAAATCATACAATATTTATGTTTAGTGAGTTGGGACTTGACATTGGTTCAGTGTTCCATTTAGAATTTCCCAAGTTAGCAAGTACTATGTATTTTGTGTGAAGTTTAAAGTCATGCATTTCAGACATAAAAAGGATAATTTTTATGGTCGAATATCTTTGAACAAATGGATTAAAATTGACTCAATTCCTTGATAATTTTCTTGAAAACATATTACCACATTCAAGTATAGGGGGAAACATGTAAAATATGACATAAGAAATTTTCAATATGAGGGATGATTTGAAAAAAGGGATAAAAGGCATTAGAAGAAGTATTTCCTAAGAGTGAAGTTACCCTTATTTAACAAACCCGTTAGGGGGTTGAATTATACATGGCCGCTTAAGGGAATTGGCTGCATAGTCAAATAATAACATCTTTTGGCTGACAGGTCCATTTTTGTAGACTACTTATGCAAGGCCACCTATAGGCTCGTTCCACATTGGCGAGTAAAAGAACTCTCAAAAATATTACTTTTCTATTGTTAAAAGCCAGTGGATGTTTATGGAGATTTAAATTTTCCAGACCACAGAGTCTGCTGTATGGAGAGAGGTACATGAATATGGAGAGCTTATTCCCAGTAAATATTGTCAAAAAAGTGGATGAATGTCACTCCTGTGAAGTTCTGACCAAAATTTAGGGAAGGGAAATATAAACAATACACTTAAATACTTTCAGATCATGGAAATGAGTATGGGACAAATATGTTAAGGATGGATGTTTTTTGGGATCCCTACATATCGTCGTTAAGAAAAATGAGGAAAAAATAGGTTCCCCCCCATATGAAGTTACCACTATTTGATAAACCTTTCAAGGGATTTGAATTATGTAGGAAAATTAAGGGAATTGGCTGCATAGTCAAATAATTTAATGTTCTGGCTTACTGGTCCATTCTGTAGACTACTTATGCATGGCTACCTAAGCGCATGTGCTGTATGGTCAGGAAAAATAATTCTCGGGTATCAGAAATTTTGTGACCAAAAGTCAAGAAAAGGGTTATGGAGATATGGAAGTATTTAAGGTTAAGAGTATGATTCATAAAAATGGGTATTGTCTAATGCCTAAAGGAGATACATAGACCAATGCTGACCATGTTCATGTTGTAGATGGGTCCTGAATTGTGATGCTCGATTTCACTACATATCTTTTTAGGATGAGAATAAATCCATATGTAGTTTTTGAAATGTAGCTTAACGTCATGTGGGATGAGAGCATATGAGATCTTAGTTTAGGGTCAAAGATTTCAGACCATAATGAGGAAGAAACATTGTGTGTTTTTTGTAAACCTGATGTGAATAAAGACCATGGTTTTTATAACACATTCATGTGCCCACAGGGGGACTTTTCAGCCATGGGACTGACATTGGAGTTTGGGGATAGGCCCAAATTCTTGGGGCTGGGTTCGAGAGATGCTTGAACATTCCTACGTATCCCATAAGGATTGGAATCAAGCCATAAATAGTTCATTAAATACCCTCTGTACCAATTTGGTTCGTACATGTGAAGGGTGAAAGGGGAATTTAGTGCAATGATGGTTGGATCCAAGATTAAATGTTCGAGTATTGCCATGTATACACGTAGTCCTTGTAATATAACATGATGGGAGATCAATGTCAATAATGATTTCATTGCAGGTGAGGGTGTCAGAGACTGTTGTATTTTATTATCATACAAGACAAAAGTGCGAATAGTTTAAGGACATATGCATAGAACGGTGCTGCATAGTTTGACATCTTGTATCTAGGACCTATTTCTATGTAGTTTAATGAATTGCTGTGAGGACAGTGGGGGAATGTATATTTTAACGTCATATAGCAATGATGATGATGAACCAATGTGAATACATTGGTTTCAGGGAGGCTCCTCTGATCAACTTCGTATGAGATGGAGCTGAACCGATGTGAAGATATTGGTTTTGGGCATGAACCTCAGAAGGTTGCAAACGTACCCAGCCTAAAAGGAAAGGATCAAAGTCTGCGTAGTTCGATTGAGAATGAATTGGTGATCGAGTTGTACATGAGGAAAATCCAAATATGGTGTTAGGACTTACACGTGGTTAGAATCCTAGAGAGGGTGTTATGGTTGAAGATTATTCTAAGCTCATGTGAGTCATTCTTGGTGTGAGAAACAAGAGGTAATAAAAAACCTAACAATGCACAGTTTAACATCATGTGGGACTAAAGGGTTCTGTACAGTTCCGCGTCATGTAGCTAGGATGTATTTTAGTTTATCATCTTGCAGGAAATGTGCACAGTTTATCATCATGTATGACAATAGAGGGGCTATGCAGTTTAATGTCTTGCAGTATGGAATGTGGGGGACTGTGCAGTTTAAAGTCTTGTAGTAAGGACAATGGGGGACTGTGTAGTTTAAAGTCTTGTAGTAAGGACTATTGGGGACTATGCAGTTTAATGTCTTACAGTAAAGACTATGGGGGACTGTGCAGTTTAATGTCTTGCAGTAAGGACTGTGGGGGGATGTGGAGTTTTTAGTCTTGCAGTACGGACTATGGGGGCCTGTGCAGTTTAAAGTCTGGCAGTATGGACTATGGGGTACTGTTCAGTTTAAAGTCCCACAGTAAGGACTATGGGGGACTGTGCATTTTAAAATCTTACAGTAAGGACTATTGGGGACTATGCTGTTTAATGTCTTGCATTAAGGACTATGAGGTGTATTTCTATTAAAGAAAATACTTATCCAAAAATAATGCGTTGGTTGGAGTTGTAATGAGTTCTCCATACATTGAGATTTATGAATAAGATCTATTTTAGTAGATCTTATGTATTAAATACAGTCCTTCCCAATTTGGATCAAGATTTAGAGGTTTTTTTCCTGGTATCATTGGAGTTCTGAGGACCAATACCAATTCTCCTTGAACGAATGAACAATGAATAACTTTTTTATTTAAAGCTCGTGCTATTCAATTCTGATAAATATCTAAGTGGAGAAAGGTGCACAATACTTTTTCATCTAATCATTCCAATTCATCAAATCACTTCTATGATTGTTCATATATATATAGTTGGTCACAAATTGCTACTCTGAGCGAAGTTAATTGAACCTCAATGGGAAAGACTACTTTTGTTCAGTATACCGTTGAATATAGATTTGCCCGCATTGCAGTGCGGGTGGTGGTCCTATAGGCCCATAAATCATGCAAATGTTTATTAGGACATGATTTCATATCTTTATCCACAATCTTTTTTGTATGTTTGAAAGAGTATTATTGGAGGCTTCTATTTTTCCATTGGCTGCTGCATGATACTGAAATGAATGGTTGGATATGATGTTGTATTCTTGATACAATTGTCTCATCTCGGATGAAAAAAAGTTTGTACCATTGTCCGTCAATATGGTATGAGGGACCCCAAATCTGGTAATGATGTTAGACTTGAAGAAGCTAACAATTCCTTTAGAACTAACTTCTTTGAGAGGTATTGCCTCTGCACATTTCGAAAAGAAGTCAGTAGCAGTAAGAATATATTCTTAAACTGCTTGGATGGACACAGAGGATAAGGTCATACTACATCCATTTCCCATGTGGAAAATAGGCATGAGTATTTAACTGTATGAAGCGACTCCGGGTGTTGATTAATGAATTTGGCACATACATGGCATGAATGATACTTCTTAGTAAAATCAACACAATCTTGCATCATTTGATGTCCAAAAGTATCCACGACTTATAATTTGACAAGAAAGACGATGTCCAGACTGGTGGCCACCACAAACTCCTACATGAACTTCACTCATGACAACCATTTTTTCTTCACCATCAATAAATCTGAAGATAATTCCATTAAAACCTCGCATATAGAGAAATGTTTTGGTGATATGGGCTATCATAAAGATTAAAATTGACCACACATCATCAGACTTGTTCTATCCCGACTCTATTAGGTAGGAGTGTTCCATTTTGAAGGTATTCCCTAATAGGTGTCATCCATCTGGTAGTATGACCATATGGTTTCAGAATTGGGACTGATTTCATTGATTTCCTCTATTCTAATTTGAACAAATAGTTAAACTACATGACGGTGGGCAATACTGATGATTGTTTCCTCCTAGTTTGAATCTCCCAGGGCTGTGGGTACAGTAGCTAGTGCATCAGCAAGGCCATTTTTTGATCGCGGGACATAATAATAAGTTGGTTCCGAAGAAATATCACTATTAACTCTCTAAAGTAATCACACAAAGGGATTAACTCTTCTTTTCTGATGACATAATCCCCATTGATTTGTTTGATTACCAAATCTAAATCACATTTTACCCTCATGTGATTCACCTATTCCTAAAGTTCCAAATCCAAGCCTATGATGAGAACTTTATATTCGGCTTCATTATTTGTATCACCTCTCACCAATAAGAATGAATAGGGTAGCACTGGCTTTTCTGGGGAAATAAGCATGATTCCTATCCCAAATTTGTTGAATTTAGGATCTTCCATTTTCTTCCCTGTTGGACTTCTAGAGGAACCGTCAATGTACATTTCCCATGATTGAGGATTATCTTGAATAGAGAAGAATTCCTCCCCAGGAAGTTCAATATTTAAAGATGTATCCTCTATAGATGGGTGTTCATCAAGGAAATCGGCCAGAGATTGGCCCTTTATTTTCTTTTGAGACACGTACTGGATATCAAATTGCTGCAAATGGACTTCCTACCTTTCCAGATTCTATGTAAGTATTGGATTAATTAGAATAAAATTGAGCGGGTTATTGCAAGATACCTATTGGACCTCATGATGTTGTAGGTAGTGTCTCAATTTTTGAATTTGAAAGATTAATTCTAGGAAAAAATTTCAATAATTGAATATCGAGTTTCTGCCTCAAGCATAGTCTGACTAGGATAATAAAGGCAGTTTTCCTTCCCCACATCATTATTTTGGGAAGGGAAGGCACCCAATGATCGCTTTAAAGGTGTCACATAGAGAATAAGTGGTCTTCCTTCAATAGGTGGCATTAATACTGCTTGAATCAAGAGAAATCTCTTGATAATATTGAATTCTTCTTGACATTCTTTAGTCCACTGTTAGCTGACTCAATTCATCATTAATTTGGTGAAGGGTAAACACTTCCCTGCTAAATAGGAAATGAAACGCCGAATATAGGCCTAGTGTCCTTGAAGCCCTCTTAATTCTTTCAATAGTAGAGGAGGTGAAATACCAAGGATTGACTTTGTCTTCTCAGGATCAACATCGATACCACGATGGCATACAAAAAAGCCATGAAATTTTCCTACGGTTACCCCAAAAGCATATTTCAAGGAGTTCATATTCAAATTGTTTTGTGGAAGTCTATTGAATAAGATTTACAGATCAGCCAAGTGATCAGAATGTTTTCTGGATTTAACCACCAAATCATCCACATAACATTCAACAAATTTACCTAAAAGGGGATTGATGACATGGTGCATGGCACATTGATATGTTGCACCTGCATTTTTTAGGCCAAATGGCTTTACCCGATAACAAAATACACCATGAGGAGATCTGAAAGCTACATACACCTCATCATCTGGGGCCATTTGTATTTTATTGTTCCCAGAATATCCATAAATGAAGGAAAGAGCTTCGTAGCTAGTTGTTACATCAATTAAGAGTTCTGTGATCGGAACTGGAAAATCATCCTTGGGACAATGCCAATTAAGATCTCTAAAGTCAATGAAAACTATAACTTGTCCATTATTCTTTTTCACAGGGACAATATTAGCTAGACATTTGGGATACTAAACTTCTCTAACGAAGTTTTCTTCGATAATCTTATCAACTTCAGCTTCAATTTTTGAGGCATAAGTTGGGTGTGTTATTCTTGTAGCTTGCTTGAATCCCTGATGTTCTTCTAGAAAACCCAAATGATGATTGGAAACATTTGGATCAAGACCTAGAATTTTTGTATAATTCCAAGAAAATACATCTCAATTTTTCTTTAAAATTAATTACATATTTCTTGTTCTTCAAGAGTCATTTCCACACTAGTTAAAGTGGTTCATGGATATTCTTTTTTACCCATATTTATTTCTCTGAGTTCATCAAAAGTGGTAGAGATACCCTCTTCAAATGCCAGAGGAGCAACCCTGAGATCATCCTCTTCTTCTTCTTCAATATGTGTTACTTCTTCTCCATCTTTTTGCATAGTTTATGATGAAGAAGAATTTCCATGATCAGGGGAGAAGTTAAAATTTGATCATTTTGAAGAGGAGGCTGACTTTTCTGACCCAATTTATGATGAAGGGTCTTCTTGAGTTGATAGAGAGGAGATGGTGGATTGAGAGTCGACATCATTATTTTCCTTGGTTATTTCTATAACTTCTTATGGCCTAGTTGTTGGTGTATTAAATTATTGGATTTAAGAAGATGAAATTAAGACATCTCCATTTAAGCATTCATCAATTCTTGACCAATCAACAATTTATCCCATGTCGTCTGGCTCAATTCCCGTAATTGACATTATGGTAGTTTCCATAAGAGTTTTTGGATTAGGGTCTATCTCGTCCATTTGATTAATAGGAAACACATAATCTGTACTCACATGTATGAATGGGTTTACTGGAATCTTTTCCAAACCATATGGAGCATTAATTTTGGTGAACTTCTTCATTGAGGATTTTTCCATTCATTCCATGTGATAAAACTCTACCTCAATGTATTGAGATTCACATGTTCTGAATGAGGCTTTGTCACCATACAATGTCCTAATTTAACCATTGAAATAATATTTGATACATTGATGGTATTACGAATGTACGAACACATGTTGATGTAACCAAGGTCTTCCAAGAAAATTTTTGACAACTATTTCCTGATGAACAACCATGAAATCAAAATTATAGACATGGTCTCCAAACTGAATTCTGAGTGTAATTCCACCTAGAGGTTCCTGTTCATTCTTATCGTATCCTTGCAACATCAAAGTATAAGGAGATAAATCATATTCTGTGAGGCCCAATCGACGGAACGTATGAATTGTAATGATATTAACTCATGATCCATTATCAATTAACGCAAATCAAATGTCTATATCATTGACTTTTCCTGGTACATAAAATGTTTTGATATATCCATGTACAACATCATCTTCATCTTCATCTATACAAGATATCACTTCGTGGCATTCTGTAGGATTATTCACAATATGGTAGTGTTCAGCCGCATCAATTTCAGTTTCGAATTCTTGAGGACTTGAAAAAGCCTCAATTAGAGGCTCCCAAAGAACTTTTGATAGATTCAAGGAATCCATTATTGATAACATGGCCAGTACATGGGCATATTGTTTCAAGACATCCTACTTGTTGTCCAAATGTCTGCGTTTCCCATCATGAAAATGTGGTTTTTTAGGTGCCTTAGAAGTTGATGCTTTGGAAGTAGATGCGTCTTGTATTGGGGTGGGAGTTGGAAATACTCCTAGCTTTGGTAGATTAGAAGACCTTGATCTATTTATATGCTGAGAAGAATAGGGTGTAACCACTAAGTGATCCTCCAAAACAACTGCACTAGGGCCGAATCATCCATTTGTGGAAGAACTTTGTTATTCCTGTTGATCCCACTGAAGGGAGTTTCCATGAGTTTCTGTATATACAATTCTAGTAGGGGTAGCATTAAAATATTGGCTTCTAGAATATCCATGTCTTCCCCTATATCATAAACCTCTGTCTCTTCCACTAATTACTCTGTTTGATACAGGGACCTTAGGCTCATCATTATTGAAACTATTATTGGAAAATGATCTATAAATTGAATCATGTTAACAGAACCAAAGATTAATTCTTCATTTAATGAAGATTCTGCCTGATTAAAAAGTTCAGGTTCTGTCATTTGGTGGGGCGGTGCCCGTGCTTTTGAAGCATATGACATAAAATCTGCCAGAGTCAAAGACAATTTAGTCTTTTACACGAACTCATATTCTTCAGACTACTCTTCTCTCTTCATATCACGCTACTTCTTTGAATATTTTCTTTTTGATGAAGTGGTTTTTGCTGTGGCAGTAATTACCGAAGACACAATAGACCGATAAAATTGTGTTTTTAAAATAGAATGAATTCGGTTGATTATTTTCCTAACCATCAAATCATCATATTTCTTTGCATTTTTACTTTTGACTTCATGCCACATACCTTTTTCCTTAGGATCAGTAGCAGTAACACATGCTAACTGGGCTAAATCACCTTTTATTTTTACCTATCTAGAGTCCACCATCTTTGTTAGGAGGTCTCTGACGATAAAACACTCCTGAATGGGATGCCCCAATATCAGATGAAATAGTCAATAGTATGGGAGTTCTTCATCTTCTTCCTTATTCGGTCTTTTGGGCCTTGGGAACTAAACGAGATTGTTTTCCAGAGCCGAGGTGATGTAGCCAGGAAATTGATCATTCTAAAAAAATAAAATTTGTTCTTCAAATCTTCGAACTAATATCTCCTTTGATCCCTTTGATCGTCTTGATGAGGTGGCCATTGTTCTTGATGCTCAGGAGGTGGAGTTGTTTGATACGATGAATGTTTTGAGGTGGGAGCCGACAAAGGTTCTTGTTTAAGTGTAACTATAGGAGTCTATACTTTCCATATTCTCCTTCCTGGAACTGATGGAAGTACATGAGTTTTATCCTTGGACTTTTTAAGAGTGTCTTTGATCTGCTGAGCGATTGAATTAAGGTATCAAACCCCTCATGTGAATTTCACAGGGATCAATGGTGTTCATAATTCATCAGGAAAATTTGCCACACATATTGGCAATAATGTTTCTTGAGGGAGTGCTATGCCTAAGGAATTATTCAATCCCTTCCAACAAGCAATGAAATATGAAACTCTTTAATTCTCACTTTTATTACAATTGGTACTATTGAAAATTATCTTCATTGGAAATGTTTCACTGAATTGAATAAGGAACCTTTGACGGAGACCTTCCCACCCAGTAATTGATCTGGATTGCAAGCTTGTATTCCAGAAAAAAAGAGGGTCCTTGTAATGACTGTACAAAAAACCTGATATTAAATAACTATTGTTATCGAGGAGTCCCCATCATAGGATCAAAACAAGAAACAAAATCTGTTAAGTGTTTTTCTGGATCTCCCGAACCGTTAAAAATTGGGAATCTAGTACTCGCAAAATTTTATGGGGGAGGAATTGCATCCACCCATTCAGGGTAAGCTCTCTTTTCTGGTTGAATTTGTGCACTCCTTTCATCCATATCTTCCATGTGAGTTGTTAATGACTCTATGGTAGTCATTGATTTTTGAGAAACATCTGGTCGATATTGGACCTGAACAGGTGCAATAACTAGAGTTTGGATGGGTGTGACGACTGGGACTAGCACTGATGGTAGAATTTCCGGTTGTTTTTTTGTATGACTCATAGGATTGGACCTGTGAGGGTGTACATGTAAATAGGGATATTCTTAATCTATCCTAGTAGATGTAACAAATTTCCTTGACTGACTAACTCTAGCACACTTAGGAGGAAGACTACCTTGAAGTCGTTCTGCATTTAGCCTCCTTAACTCCTTTATTTCTTATTCTTGCTCTTTGAACCTTTCCTCTAATGAGAGTCATTGGACTTCTCCAGAGGAAGGTTTGAATGTAACCTGAATTTTACCCTTTTCTTTGGTGTATGCCTTTCTGGTTTACGGAATGGTATTACCCGAAGAAATATCATGACTATGGGAAACCCTCTGTCTTCTTGTACGGACACGTCCTTCATTCATTTCCGTGTGCATAGCCTCTGGAAGAGGAATTTCTTCATCTGATCCCTCTGAGTGAGATTCATGTTCTGGGGGATCATTGATAAGGGCATTGATGACATTTATCGATGCATAATGTATTGGAGCCCTTTTTTGGAATTTCTGTGCTACTGTCTTCTTTCATGATCTTTATGATACATTGCCTTTGATTTAGTTCATCCCCTAGGAACATCTAGATGAAAAGTAATTTGGAGGGAGTCTCCAGATAAACCGGCTCTATGTTACTCTTGTGGCTTCTTCCATAATCGATAGAAGACTAACTATCGCTAGGGTTGTTCCAGTTCATCCTACTCAACTCCTCAAATCCTATTTGATGATCCTGATGGTTGGATTAAAAGAGTCCTAATTCTGGCAAGATGAGGTGGATCTTGAGCTTCTACTTCTAAAACATTCTTAAAATCTCTCCTAATTTTGCAGACGTAATCCGGAAATTAGCCTGACGTATCATCCGACATCCACTCAAATCACCTGGCTCAGATGACTGTTGAATTATTTATAACACTTCTGTCACCTGATGATTTGACTGCTCTAAAGGATATTCATGATTGATATTCTCATTTTCTTGATGCAATAGTAGTTAGACAACTTGTTCTTCATATGTCTGACTCCGGGAAGAACTAGTTGAGGCCTATTCTTGGGAAAGCCTTTGATTATGCACAAAACCTTCTATATGTGGCCAGCCATGGGCAATAACATTGCATGAGACCACTTTTGGCAGGATTTTTTGACATTAGAGTACAGTGGAATGTGGTTCTCCTTAAACACCCCATCCCCTAATATGAATACCCGATGTGTAATTGGTAATTAACTTGTGAAACCTTTTTAACATTCCAAGGCATGAACGCTAAAGGGCTCTCTACTAATTTTCAACCTTTGGATGTTGGTAAACATAGAGAGATGCCAAGTCAATTTGTCATTGCAACCCTTCTATTATCTTGACATTTTTTGATATTCATCGTTGGATAATATTTTCTCTTTTATGTGACAAAGAGTTTTCCATATGTTGAGATGAATATCGTGAATACAATATTTTGTCAACATTTCTAGAATATCATTATGAGAGTCAACTGAAGGCCAAAACATGACTGGTATGTCACCTTTCACCAGTTGTTTTCTCATATTTAGAACTTTTACTTTGCAATTTGATGAATATTCTTCTACCCGATTAGACTAAAGCTGGTGCTTCTTTGTCGCTTCATCAAATTGAACAAGATGGGTAGAGATTTCATTTTTCAAATTAGAAGATGATTGACCTAGGGGTGGTTCAGATAATGACCTACACCCTAGGCTATCTCTAGATTGAGAAATTATTTCACCCTCTAGTGGTAGGGCATCAGACATGACTGGCTTCACATTTTCAGGTGCCTCAAGATAAGAGGGCTTTCACGTTACTGCATTGTCCATTGAAGAATTTTCTAGGCAATGCGAAGTAGTACTATAAGGATGAATTTTTCATCTAAATTCATCATCATGGGGGGGACCACCATGGTGGGTTACAACAAAGGATGAAACCTCTTACTCCTTAGTCTTCTGGCCATGCAGAGGGTTATTATGGCCATCATTTGAAGATGATACTTTGAGATTGATCGATTTGTCATGAAGCAAGACTTCATGAGAAAGTGTATGATGAAGACCTTCATAATTATATTTGTTACTTCCAGAATCTGGAAATGAGAGAGTAGAATCTTGGGTTGCAACAGAAAATTGTTTGAAGGCTTCAAAAACTCCAGCATCGAGCAGGGCCTTATTGCAGATTGTCTCTTGTTTTCTCAACTGTGTTTCACGTGTCTTTTTATTAGATGCCTTCTTACACACATTGGAAACCACTTTCTAATGAATGTGGTTATTATGGGTAGGTAAATGTGCCTTTTCATGAGAAATGGAAAGGTTAAGTTGATTATTTACATTTTAATCGGGTGTTTGTGCCTGACATGATTTTGCGTATGACATGGGGGGGTATTCCCCACAACACTCCTAGACTGGAACATAGATGCATATCTGCTCTAGGGTGACATGTTGATGAGTATCTCCAGTGATAGGGATAGATTTATATTTCTTTCCCTCTGTGGTCATAAAAGTTGTTATAATATTCTGAAAGATATCCAGAATATGGGCAGGCATTTGCTTTTGATCTTTCACCACTGTCAGATTGTGCTTGGTATGGTCAACTGCTGGAATGGGAATATACATCCATTCCATATCTTTATTAGGTTCATGTGCCTTATCTTGTCCTCCTTTTCCTGTCAACGAATTCTGACAGTACTTATTCATAAAGGCAGAGAGTTGAGTCTGCTCCAAACTTCTCATCGGAGCTTTCTGACTGTCTTCTCCGGGTGCTACGAAAAGAGATTATTGGTAGGCTTGATGAACATTGGTAGGTATATGTGCCTACTGTGTATTATCTTTCAATTGTGGTTGGTGGGTTTCCTTCAATACTGGAAATCGATACTGTTCACAGAATTGCTGATTGTAAACAGGTGTATCTTCCAACTTACCAGTTGACCATATTAGATAGGCGATATTATTTGGATGCAGTCAGACAAGCCTGCAGACTGGATGATGAATTATAAATAGTTGTATGTGCCTGCCTATAGTACTCCGCCGAAATTGCCTGGTGGGATTTGTGATGCGAGAAGAGTCTGCTGAGCAGTGAAATTAGGAGAGATGGGTGTATATGCCTGCTTGTTGTTTGCCATCAAGTTAGATTGCTGGTCTTATCCGGAGGGGGAAGAGGTAAGAACATTCTCCATGTTGACTGAATTTTGCCTCTGGTGGTTTTTCTTGCATGCTCAGGTTTGAGGTACCTGAGATGAACCCATAGAGGTGATACCCTCATCATGTTTATAGCGCACTACCGCATGAGTCTGGCAGCTATTGTTGGTGGGACTCCTTAAGAAGGTCTCACATCTTCTTAAATTGAGGCCTTGAGTGACCTCTTCATTCTCCTACCTATAATATTGGAGGGATTGGTTGTTGCGTTATGGGGATAACGACCTGAAATGGATGGAAATGGCGGTGGGCACCACCTGCTTTTTGACCACTAGTCGTCGCTGTCTGGAAAACTAGGGTGAGTTGTTAATGTGGAGGGCTTGTCGAGCGTCTTCTAGAGTCGGGACGGTACTGTGTTGGTGAGATTCCCCCACCAATGCCTTCGAGACACAATGTTGAAGATACTGAGTATGTGATATCTTCTTTAGAGAGAATGAGGATCCATTGGGAGTAGCAGCTGAGGCATTCATAGGTGTGAACATTAAAGAATGCATTTCTGTATTGTAGAGAGATCTTGGAAAAGAGTTCCAATTTGATATAACAGACATAATCAAGATAAAATTGTATTAGGATACATCTTTTTGATGAATATATTTTTGTTTTATTAATTTTTTTTGCCTTCATATTAAATTTAATATGGATTTAGCATATAAGTAAAATATCATTTTAATTTGGTTATGGATTCAAGTTGGGTTCACCATTTTTTGATTCTTCCAGAAATGGGGATGAGCTTGTTTGTTTAAGGATAAAACTATCCAATAGGTTTCTAATGTATTTATTTGTAGAAGCGGAAACATCCAACGATTCTATATCCATTTGGATATACCTTCCAAAGGTAGGTGCTCATTAGTTGTGGACTTATGAGGCTTTAGACTTTTCATTGGTCTAGAGGATGGGAGGTCAGACTCGTCACACCATTTTGGGGGGAATTATTGTCTACTTTAGGAATCTCTTATAGATTTAAGTTATGTTGATGAATACTTATTAATTTACCATGAATTAAAATGAGTTTTTTCATTTAGATTTAGCAATCAATGATTGATAGGTATGGGATTTAGAGAATCTTTTATATGTATTTGAAATTCTTCATCGATATAGAATCATCTGTATTTATTTACAGATTCTTAGTCAATATTATCCTTCAACACATTATATAAAATTATCTTGGTCATTATGATAACCATACTGGTTTTAAATCCACTCAGTGAGGCACATAAATTTTATTATCGTTCAGAAAGGCATGGATTATTTCAGATTTGGGATTGTACCCGCAGTTGGTATACCAACGTATCCTTGTTAAAAATAAAGTAATCATAACCCATGTAGTTCTATAGGAAGGATATAGTTTAACATAATTTGGGATGGAATATAATTAAGGAAATATGGTATTCAACCTTAGAAAGGATTCCTATGTACATTACTTTTATGGAAGAGATCAAAGTCCATATAGTTCGGGTGAAGACGTATGAGGTTTATGATTGATTAATGGCCCAAAGAGAGATGTCGTATTTACTTTTACACTCTAAGCCCGCTTGATTCATGCTCAGTGTGTGAAACAAGAGGTATCAGTAAATATGGCGATTGTTCCATGAAATATGCAGTCATAAAAAATGATGTGGGGCTTACGTATGTATGACGGCCCAGGTAAACGAATATCAGGACTTAGTTTATGAATGAAGCCCAAGAGAAGGGCCCATAAAGGTATATGTAATTTATGGATGTTTGGAATTTTAACTCAGCACTTACTCAAGAAAAGGAATCCAAATTTAAGATGGACTTGTGATTGGGTTTTATTCATAAAATGGAGGCCCAAATCAAAAGAAAATAAGACTGGGGCTTACTCATAAGGAGGATGCCCAAATAAAAGGAACTTATAACCTGGGGCTTAATCCTGAGAAGGAGGCCCAATGTTAAAGGAAATTATGATTGGGACTTACTCCTAAGAAGGTGGCCTAATGAATTTCTCTCAGATAAGGTATCCAACAAATGAACCATGCAATAAATGGATTTGAAGAGGGTTTTAGAGGCCATGTCTTAAAGATGAGAGGTTAATTTTAGGAATGGAGTTGACTATGAATGAGGCGCACAAGTATTTTTTCTGGAGCACAAGTCCTGGTCGCACAATTATACTATCACAACATGAGTCACCATGGGAGATGAAGAATACATAGGGTAATACTTGGGTGACTTTGAACTCAATCCCTTAATATCATCCCTAGAAGCTTCTAGAAGGGTGACGTGTAAGTTCCCGTGAGAGGGAAAGGCAGCACAAAAGTTTCTTCACTTCCCTTAATGTATTGACACTTAGGCGTGAAAGTATTAATGAGTTCTAATACATAGGCCTTATTATTCATCTTTAGATATTAAATTCTAGGTAAATAATCTCATTATAAGTGTTCAGAAGACATCAGACAAAGACATGGGCGACCAGAGCATGAATTTGAGTCTTGGGAAATTCTTCCTCGAAATGGGGTGCCTAAAAGGGATATTTATAGGCCACATGGCACCTTGGGAGAAAAAAGGAATAGGGCATGCAAGTATACTTGCACGAACCATATGTGTCTTGCCTCGGAATTTCGCGACCCGAAGGAAACTTGTACGCCTCTTTTTGAAGGGTTCCTTGTTCACGCCTTCATCAATTTTTTATGTTCTTCAAAGTATGACTCTCTTTGTGCTTAAGTTATTCCCCTTTGCCATTCGTTAGACTCTATGATGGAAAGGAGTGTCAACAATAAACATAGGTTAATTCTATAAATTCTTGGGAAACTTTTTCATGTTTATAATTATCATTATATCACTTTATAAAATTATTTATACAAATACTAATACATTTATGTTTGCATCGGGTGATTTGAACATATTTATTTTAAGTTTCAAAAAAATTTGGAAGGTCAACTATGGTCAAAGGAGTCCTGATATAACATCTCCCGAATAATAGACACTAAATAATTACCATATTTATAAATTGAATATAATTTTAAAACAAATAATTAGATATGGTTTTGAAAAATGAATCAATTTTATGGTCATAGAGATGGTATGTCATACATACACATGAGTAACATTATCATTTTTCAATAATCATTATTGAAAGAAGGTAATTAGAACCAAAACATAACATAATAATTATTATTTACTAAATACCATGTTATTTAATCATATATACTTACATATATAATTATTATTATGTAAAAGGAATCACATCGTGTCTAGGAGGCGGTTGACCACACGTCCAAGAATGACGTTATCACTTTTAAAGTGTGTAAAATGGTAGTAGAGAAATATATATATATATATATATATTATTTATAGGAAGGTCATTATTCCATGAATATCATATATAATTTTTTATGTCACATATTTTTAATTAAAACCATCCTTTATACATTGCTCATTTGGTGTGAATTAATCACATCACTTTGAGGGGGTAGTATTCCACACTTCCTCAAATAATGTTATCGTATTAATGAAAAAATTGAAATTATTAATGTTATGTGTTATAAAAATATTATATATGTACAAATACATAATAAATATCATATATATCATATATATACACCATTTACATAATAACTTCACTTTGATAGGTCGTAATGGAATATCGAACAATCATTGTTTCACGAGTTAATATTTCACGAAGCACAGAAATTGGACGTTAATTAGATATTAGCTGGAAGTGTGCGTAGTTCTTGGGTGGCAACATTACATAACAAAATACTAATATATTTAGATACTACTTTTGTTACAGAATAATTAAATAAGTATAGATAATGGGTTGGATAATGGAAATACAATTAAAAAGGATGTTAGAATATGTTACCTCTTAATCAGGTAACTTTTGGTTTCTACTAAAAGGATAACATGGAAGGAATTTTTACTCAATATAGGAATAAAGGTATAGTGGATAAAGTTTTTAAATCTATATCAGTTGATGATGTCCTAACCGATGTGGCTTGAGATGTTTGAGGAATGGTTAGGGGTGGTGGCAATTTATTGGTAAGGAAAAGGACTAAGATGAATTTTATTGAAACAAGTTTGGTGCACACATGTTATTACCTAAGAAATGTCAATAAAAACAAAACAAAATCTGAAATTGATGGTCCATGTTCGAGTTATGATCATCAATTGCATTTTAGACTTGTGTATAAGTCATGTGTTCTATTAATTTAGTGGTATTTCATTTATTAAGCTTAATTTACCTTAATAATTGAAATTAAATTTAATAACATTCAATAATAATTTTTGTAGAAAAACAAATTTGGAATTATTATACAATATAAATTACTAATAATAAAAATATGGAATAATTTTTTAAAAATTTATAATCATTTAAGTGGTAGAAATTAATTTAAAATTCTTCACACAGGCTGGAAAAAAATACTAGTTTTTAAATAAAAAACATCTGAAAGTATACTATGTTTTTAAATCAATTGAAAAGTGAATTTTCTTAAAATTAATTAAAATTTATTAATTGATAAAAATATATATAATTAATATTTTAAACAAATTAAATGTATAATATAACCTTATAACTAATTCTGATGAAAAAGAATTTTTTTAACCAAAATTTATAATTTTTTACTATTCATTAAAAAATGAACTGTTTCAGAAACATATAAATAATTTACCCTAACCTAATTATTATGTATATATTTCAAATATAAAGTTTATTATGAATTATTAAATCAATTAATGTTTCAAAATTCATATTTGAATTTTCTAATCCATTAAAAGGTAGTAAAATTGCCTTTATAAAAATGTATGTTTTTATATGTAAATTACAGTTTGTACTTATCATTTGAATATAAAATGAAAAAAATAAATATATAAATAATATATATATATATATAATTTATATCATTCATTAATTATAATTAATTTAATCTCTTAGAATGAATACGTTTTTTGAGGAGAAATATAGTTTTCTACAAAAATAACCACTTTATATTCAATAGCTAATTATATTAATTTATATTTAATTTGCAACAAAAATATGTCATTATATATTTATATAAACCCTAATTTTTATATGTTTATTATTAATATTAGTAATTACTAATTTAATATAAAGTTTATATGTCATTATATTTCAATTATATAATATTGTTTGATAAAACTCGGTCTTGTATATGACTCACGTCATTAGGAAATGTCACTATTATGTGTAACGCATGATAACACCATTATGAATGAATTTAAATATATAAAATATATTTTAGATTGTAAATATATTATAATTTATCCAGATATTATATTACCATACATGTTTGGTGTCGTGTTCCACACACACTATCGTATACAAGATTCTTAATTTTATTTTCAGGTTGTCACATCCCCTCCACCTTATTCAAATAGAATCCTTTCAATTTAAACATGATCAGGGTGATTTATTGTTTCAAACTACTTATGATTGAAATACCATATCAGGACATGTTTTCATAGTCCATCTTATACAAAAGAGATAATGGAATATACAAATGTCACATGGAATACAATGTAACTAGGTCTCAAAGTAAGAGAACATCATTGGAAAGTAGAGATACATACATTGAGGAAATGGGTAAATAATTATATTTAGTGAATGATTTCATAAATAAAAAACAAGTGAATGATAAATATAATATTGAGGGGATCAAAGTCGTAAATCTTGGATGATTTACAAGACCATCAGTACCATATAAATTACCATATTAGGATAAAATTTAATTTCAAAGTAATTATCCTAATTTTGGTTAATTATTATACTACCTAAGAATATAATGAATAACAATATTTGTTAGGTTTCCATTTCATACAATGAATCCAAACTTTTTGGATTTTCTTCTACCAAATTCCCTTCAAAACCTTTACTCCCAGAAAATAATTACCAATAAAATATTTTAGGCCTGAATTACTAAAATAAACGTTTAAAGAATCCTAAGACCTATAAAAGAGTAAAAAGTATAACTATTTTTCTTCAACTATCTTAAAAAAACAATATAGTCAATATATTAATCAATAATCATCAGATGTTATGTTACTGGTTTGTAATTAATATTTATTCATTATATTTTTAAACTAAAAACAATAAAAATTTAACCAGGACATTATATAGGTCAGTCGTTGGCGTGAATACATTTTATTTGTCCAGTCATGGGTTCAAGACTCAAGATCGTTCCAGATATGATTGGTTGTCACCCTCCTTATAGTTTTTCCTCATCTAAAACCATATTAATATAATTTTCTTAATAAATATAATGGAAATACATGAAATAGGGTTCATCACTAAATAGTCTTTTAATTAATGTTCTAAATACAACCTGGATACAAAAATACTTCATCCATTTATTTCCAAAATATCCTTACATGGTCTGGGGTTTTTCCATAAGATCATTTATAGTATTTCTAAATCATAAATCCTTATCATAAATCTAAATACCTTAGATTTGAACTTGATTATTTATTACCAGTATCCATTCAAATTCATCATATTGGTTTGTAATGAAAATGTTTATTATCTGAAGGATATCCATTCGGGAGTGTCAAACTAGGTGCATTGTAAGACCCATTTTCGTCTACCAGGTTACCCTGAGTCAAGCTCACATGACGTTGTTGATGTTTTTACTCTTACGTACATCAGTTCCAAAACCACTTACAATTGTATTATCCATAGAGGGATTTATTTCAATTAAGGCCCACATAATCTATACATTATAAAATTTCTATGGTGTTATTCTATATTTATCATCATACTCTAGCTGATAGTTAAGAACACTAACCGATGTTTTCATAAATCTTATTTCTGAGGTTTTTACTAAACATCATATGATGTCCAATATAGCGACCAAACCCTAGATGTCCTATAGATGTCTCTACTACTATTACATTATAATGATTACAAGGAATCAAATACCGATGGTCTGATGAGTTTAGCAGTCATTGTAAACCAAATACATAATTTATTCTTATATTACAAATGAATAAACTAATTACAACATAATATTTTTATTATAAATAAATAAATATCTTTGAGGATACAACTATTACATCTAGTAATTCCCTGCATATCTTTCATAGTTCAGTTCTTTTATTCTTGGGTAGAGAAACATAATATGGGTGTTCTCATATTCTGATTAAGGGTATAATATAGTGTAATAAATAAACAATACATTATAATTATCAATATGGAAAGGAAAATATTTTAATACACATACGATGAAATCAATAAATTGAATAGAAATATGTAAATGATATGAAAATGTAATAACTAGAAACCGATTCCATTAAAATAACTTGATATGTCAAAATAAATATGTCGATATAAAAGGCTGAAAGACATGGAATTTCATCAATAAACTGAAACTTTAATGTACCCATAGATATATTGATGGAAAATCTCATGGATGACTAACAACTAAAATATATATGAAGGGAATTATTAATTATTGGATGCAATGTCTTAGTCACATGAGGACCAAAAATGTTAATTTCAATCCTCCAGGATGTTTAAAACAATAGATATAACGTTTTTCAATTTTCATAACATGTTTTTTTCTCATGAGAAACTATTGATGCATCGAGGAGGTATGTCATGTTCAGGATCAACCCGTCATTTAATGTCCAGTGAATTATTCATATCAAGTAATTGATTTAATTGATAAACAATATTACATATCAAATATAATAATTAAATTAAAGATGAATGTTTTTCAATAATTAATTATTTTATCAAATAATTATTAAAGTATATATCCACTATAAAGTGGTATATGATTTAGCCAATAGTAATATCCATGATAAATGAAATGGATAATTTAGGGGAAATTTAATGTCAAATGAAAAAAAGAATAAAAATACTGATTAAGGAAGATATCAACTATTAACCATCTTAATACTGATTAAGGACGATATCAATAAAAAATTTCCTATGGGGAGTCAAATTAATGGTTGTTGTCGTCGATGAATAGAAATATTATGAAAAAGTTCATTTGAAAATATTCTTGAGGAAGATATCTATTTGTTTAATAAAACATGTCCTTTTGTAATTTAATCAGAAAAAAATTCATTAAAATTAATATTTTTAAATATGAAAATGATATTTTTAAGAAATGACACTGGGTAAATCCATACATGTCGTACGAGGTAAATAGAATAATCAATTTTGGTGGTAAAAAGGAATGAAAAATTACTTATTTGAAAATCTATAAGAAGATTCCATTTAGAACAACAGTAAATGAAAAAAGGAATAAAAATATCTTTTCTAAATCATTTTAAAAGAATTTTCGAAAACATTCAAATAAAACAGGTATTTCAGAAGAAAATAGGTTATCCAACTAAAGTGAGAAATGCAGCCGTGTTTTCATAAAATGTTTTTTAATCACATTGATTACAAAAGAGTGTATATTTCGAACTAATACTATAAAAGGGTCATAAATCACATGGTAAAAGAAAATTTTATGGTTTCATTGAAAAATTACTAATATAATTTCCTAAAATTTATATACCATTGAATATTATTAAATTTTTTTTTGAGGAAGATAATTTTTAATCATTCAAAATTGTCTGATACTAATTTGAAACATTTTAAATCATAAAAATTATGATGGAAAAATATTTAGATAAATCCTTATATAACATGATGATAAATTAATCCATGACATAATATTTTAAAATGGGTATTAAATACACAAAACAAAAAAATATAAGTGGTGAACATGAAATTTATCTCACGGTTGTAAAATGTTAGATTAGAATCCCTTACCTACAGTTTTCTATTGGGTGAGTGAACATTATCTCAATATATAATAAATAAATATTAAATATCTAATTCCTTTATAAGCCTTTAAATATTTATTTTTACTTTTATTAATCTTTTTATTATGTTGTATAAAACTACTAAAACAATTATTTTTACGTCTGTTGGTTTGACCAAATTTGGTTTACCTATCAAAAATTACTTTGGTAGGTCACCTCTGCTAAAAGGGGTCATTATATAACATCTACGGAATAATAACCACAACATAATTACTATATTTTTAATTTAATTATAATTTTATAATCACATATTAAATATGGTTATGAAAAAATAATCAATGTTATTATTATAGAGACAATTGGCCCTACATATGCATGAGTAACGTTCCCATTTTTCAATTAACAATATGGAAAAAATATTTGTAATACCATATCATTCCCTAATTATCATTATATCCAAACTATAATTTTAGTTAGTCATATACACACACACACATATATATATATTTATGTAAAAATAATCACATCGTGTCGAGGAAGTGTTAACATACACGTCCACAAATGGCGTTGTTGCTATTCATGTATGGGAAGGGTAACTAAGAGAATGATATATATATATATATATATATTATATTTATGGAAAGTTGATTATTCCATGAATATCATATATATATGTTTTATATTTCATATATTGTTTACTAAAAATGTCTTTTATATGTTCCATGTTTACTATGAACAAATCACATTACATTGAGGGGGAGGTATTCCACACTTCATCAAACGATGTTATCTTATTAACGAAAAATGGAATGTATTAAAGGTATTTGTTATAAAAGTGTAAATAAGTATAGAGAAATAATAATTATCATATATATTATATATAGACCTATTTTACATCATAATGGAAATCATTATTGGTTATAGGGGAGAAATGAACAATCACCATTTTGCGAGGTAGTAGTTGTCCGTACATAGAAACAATGTGTTCATTTTCCATTATATTGAAGTTCATGTAACTATAATTAATACCATAGACTTTAAAAAATCCAATTATATTAATTATAGTAGTTCTATTACATATGAATTGAATATGAATAGATAAGGGGTTGGAGAATAGAAATAAAATTAAAAATCTTGAGAGAATATGTAACCTCTTAATCGAGTAACTACATTTTGTTTATACAAAAAGGATTATTTGGAAGGTTTTCTATGCAAAGTGTGGCTTAATGGATTAGGTGAAGGATTTTTCAAAGCCATATTGTAGTATATTGGGAAAATGGTTGTTTGAGAGGTGTGAGGAATGGGGAGAGGTGGTGACCTTTTATAGGGACAGATAATGACTCACTTGGAATTTTTGGAAACAATTTTAGTGTGCACATGATATTATATAATAGAATAAAATCCTATGTAAAAAACTAATAATTTAAGGTTCATGGAAAATTAATACACATCTAATGGGTGTTATAAATGTGGCTAGGTGTTTTGGGCCCATAAGTTAACAGTTATTCTTTTATTAAAATTATTATTACTTTAATAATAGAAATTAATATTAATTACATTCAATAATATTTTTGCTCATAAACAAATTTGAAACAATTAGGAATTATAGATTATAATTATTTCGAAATGGAATCCATTTTTGGAAATTCTAGTCACCAAACTAGCAGAAATGAATTTAAATTTCATCCCCCATGAGGGACGACAATGCTGATTTTTAATGTAAAAAACATCCAAAAGATTTTATGTTTATATAATCAATATCAAAGTGAAATAAAATCCCATGAAATAAATTATATTAATTTATAAAAATAGTTTATAATTAAAAATTAAAACCAATTGAATGTATAATTTAACCATATAAATAAATTATACGTAAAATAAATATTTACCTAAAATTTAGTATATTTTTCTATACACATGATCCACATCATAGTGCTTGGGAACCTTCTGTGTGCATCCACAAGAACGTGGATCAAATCTGGGAGGAGGAATATTTCAGGGTTACCGTTGTAGTAATGGAGTAGTTATTGTAATAGGTACTCCTCATTACTTTAGTAGCCATAGGTTTGGAACATAGGTTGGGTTGTAGAGTCCTTGAAGGCCTTCAGACCCCCTAGTACATCGAGTCAATAATGATTTTGGGCCTACATAATGACTTCGGTCAACCTTAGGCCCTTCGAGAAACCTCAAGTCCTTTGGGACACATGATTTGAAGATAAAAACCTAAAAATAATTATAAGGAACAAGTTCTAGAGGATGATTAATAGGATGAAAATTTACTAGAGATGACCTATTGGATTTGGAAGAATGAGGGGTTATGATAATTTTCATTAGTACCAGCCATATACATCTATGCCCAGGAAAACCAACAGAATATCTATGAAATGGTGGAGAGTTGATCATGATGAAGATGCTAGGGATATACGATTCCAAAATAGTTATAGTCTAGGATGAATTTCTCTAAGACCTTCAAGTCATATATTTCATAAATACTAATGGAAATATAATATTAACCCTTCAAGCGAAAAAAGGGATTAACCAATATTAATAAAAAAAATTAATTCCTTATGGCCGTTCATGCAGTATTATTAACTATTCATTAAAAATGAATTTTTTTATAATAATATCAAAAATTCACCCTTACAAAATTCATATGATTTGATTTCATAGATGATATTTATGTTTAAAAATTAAATAAATTAATTGGTCAAAAATTTTAATTAAAAAGGGTACTCCATTAAAAGGCGGTAAAACTAAATTTATACAAATATTGATTTTTATATGTAATATTGAGTTTGTTCTTATCATAATCATATAAAATACAATTCAAGAATATAAAAAATATTTCATTAAATATATATAATATATATATTACATTAATATTAATCCCTAATTTCAATTTGTTTAATCTGTTAGTGTAAATCGACCTTTTCTATATAAAAATAGTTTTCAATAAAAATAACTACTTTATATTCAATTTATTTTGGTAATAATTTATAATTAATTTGAATCTAATTAATATATTATATATTTTTTTAAAACATAATTTTCATAAGTTCTTTATTATTATTCATAACTAGTAATTTAATGACTATTTTATATCTCATTATATTATAATAATATATTATTATTTGATAAAATGTCGTATTGTGTGTAATACAAGACATTGAGGAAGGTCACTCATGCATGTAATGCATTCTTATTCAGTTTTTCTTACATTGAAATATATTTAATTTGTTTTAAAATGTAAATATATTGTATAGTATTTAGAAATTATACTACCATATGAGCTTGGTGTCACATGTCATATACGCGATCGAATACATGGTTCTTACATTATATTTTTGGGGTGACACTATTTGGACTAATGTTTTGAAAAGGTATTGGTATGGATTATTATTGTTTGTTGATTTCACAATTTTGTTATAATATTTTTCTCATTACCTTTTTCATAATAATTTTACATGTTCTGGTATATTAAACATTCCATTTATAGGTAGAATTAACCTATGGATCCAAATTATTCTCCAAATACATTATTATTTTATATATTTTACCATATATGAAGACAAAATTTAATAATAAGGAAAACATTTGTTATTTATCATTGTTTTCGTTTTCGTGGTTGGTGGTAGAATGAATATTCTATAAAAACATAAGAAACCATGTGGTAAGAGTTCAATCTACCTAGTAATATCCATGTGGTTATATTCACATAAACCACATTCCATAGTACCATTTTATTACTATCAATCACCTTGTGTTTTCATTAACCCACATTTTAGATTACCAATGTGAAAATTTTAAGATCAAATTACTAGTTTTATGTCTCTTATATCCTTCGCCCACTTTGTATTTGTATGAATGGTAATGAGTGTATTTACTAGAATATGAAATAAGATATGATATTTATATTTATAAGTACACCGTGTGTCATAGAGTGGCTATATGGTGTTTGAACTAATCATTCCCTTGTAGATACAAAATGTAGTTAATGAATTGGGTCAAAATATAGAGGGAATGTCTGGCTGAATTGTGATACATGTTTGGAGTTCATGTTCACAGAGGACAACATTTAGAGGATGCATTCTTGGAACCAACTACACTAGATACATGGTGATATCATGATGGTATCATATATAAAATAACCAAATTCACACTCAATTTTATGTAGTAAGTGTATACAATGACTTAGTATAAAAAATCCATAAAAAACTCTACCAATAGACTGATCAAAAAATGAAACAACTTAATTTGGTAGGCAGGATTATCGTCAACCGTCAACCCCATACGAATTAGTTATTAGAGTTCCTACCTCATATCATTCACCTACTATTAAGATAATATGATATAGTAGGTTTTCAATACTTATAGGGAAATTTTAATTTTTTCTCTTCTACTTTTGGATTGAAAAAAATTCTCATGTTAAGAATTATACTTTTCCAAATTTATATATGATTTAAATTACACCACTAACTCTCAAATATATCACAGAATAGTAAATGACCACTTAATATTTAAATATATTTTCAAATGACATAGAGATATTTCTGAAGTAATTATTAGAGTACACAATGTTATAAAACTATATATGTTGACTAATGATATGTTACATTAATGAATAAGTGAACAGATGGAAACTGACTCCCATTTTTATATATAAATATATTTCTTTAAAATAGAACTTTGACAAATTGTTTAGTTTTCCGAGTATAATTTTCTTACTAGTGATCAATTAGTAAATAATTTTTACAATGGGTAACCAAAAATACAAAATTTTAGTTCCATCCTCATAAGGCAGATGGAGAGCCATTAATTCTCTTCGGCCTAATGATGGGGTTATAAGAGAAGGGGTGATTTTGGTTGATATTTTTGGTTTTCCATTTTTGTTTATGTAGACCAACAAATATTTTGAGAAAGAGCTTATAGTGATTTCAAACTATGTTACTTTATGGATCTAAAATATTTATAACAAAAACCTATTGTTTCATAATATATATGTAATTATAAAGATGGATTTAATTATTAAAACATTTTTATATGGTTAATGGATTGGTCGAAATATTTTTTAGAGATGCGAAGATGATTTAGAGTGATCTAATGCATGGTGATATTGATGTTGAGTTTCATATCCTTGTTCTCATTTGCGAATACTCATACGGATCACTGATGCATTTGCAATTCCAAATCATCTATCACGGCATTTGATCATAAAGGATCACTAAATCAATGATGATATTCCATTTAAAATATGGGAAAATAAATTTTCCATACTACCCATAGAGGATCCATATCATTATGGCCTCATATATGAATGATATGTGAGAAAATTGGGCTTCTTGATTTATACTGGACTATTTTGGAAGAGGTTTATATTCGAAACCAAGGATGGTATGATTCCAAAATTCCTAGATAATTAGTTCATTTATCAGGCCACTACGAATTGTATTTTAGATGATATATATTCACATAGTGGTAGTGAGGTGAATTGGGAGTCTCAACCATTATAATGATTTATCATCTAGAATTTAAAAGAGGGAATAAATATGTATATTATAGTTTCATCCATTTTATATTAGTTATTGATGAAAATTTCTGAATGAAGGTCTGGATTTAGAGTCATCAATCAATTAGATGTTTAATGGGGATTCTTAAGGATCATGTAGGATTTATGATTTGATAAAAGATTTAGTAATTCATAGTTCCTACATTATGACCTACATCTTTAGAATCAATGGAGATAAACTATATAATTTGAATGAATAGGATTTCATGAATAATTTCATTAATATAACTTTATTATTTATAATTATTATGGTGATCCAACTATGATAATTATAGAAAATTAAAATGGATTCCAAAAACCCTGTAATTAAATAATATACCATAAATATATAATTTTTGTGGCCATAATAAATTGTAATATCATATACGATGGGTATGTGCCATTCAAATTCAGGTTATAATTCAAATATATATTGAATTAATATATGACCCCTCCTTGTGTGTGTGTGTCTGTAGAATCATACAGTCATTTATTTCCAATTTGAAAAAAATGATGTAGTTTTATGAATAGACATTTAATTTTTATTCCATCTATCTAATGATTCTATTTTCATGTTATTAAATTATAATAAAACATAGATCCAGTTATACCCATATAGAGATTTAGTAATTATTTAAAAAATTAACTAGGGTGTCTTATCATGGGGGGACAAGGGAGAAAAAATTCACCTATATGATTTGAATTGACAGGAAAAAAGTATTTCATTATCACTAGCAATCTTTGGGGGTTTTAGGAAAATGGTTTCAATAATAGGGGAATCATCATCTAAAATATAGGGGAAATAGTTGAAACATATTTTTCTGCAAAATCACATGAGTTATGTAGCTTCCTCTCAATGTATTTTAACTAATTCTTGATATCCAAAATCATTGAAGGATTTTACTATTTGTTTATCTTCCAGGAAAATTTGGGCCACCCATCATGTGTAGAATATTTAAATAAATGGATCAACAAACTAATCTAATATCTATAAAATTCATTGTTAAAAAATCTGAGTATGTGGGGAAATATATCAAGGATCTTGAAAATGTGAATCCCTCATTGAAATATGTTGAGCTCTATTAAAACCGATTAATGGAAATAATAGGGTTGTGAACAGTCGAACTCTATGGTGGTGATGATGAAAAGTGTGAATTATATCTACCCCATATCTATTTGTTTCAAAAAAAAAAATTATAATTGTTTACTATTTATAGTATTTTAAAGGGACCAATTATGTTTTTGAATCTTTAGTGTGCAATCCTTATGGGTAATTAGTCTATTTTGATCCATAATTAGACTTCATGCTGAATGAGAAAGGATCACAAGTAGCACAAGAGAAAAATTGTAATTTTATTTTGATACTACCATTGTATTCATTGGGAAAACTTATGACCTTTCAAATGAGTAGTTATCTTAAAAGAAAGTAATTATATTAAAATATGAAAATATTATATAATTTTATTTTTATCTAGATCCACTGGATGAATATTTATTGTATTTAATTACAAACTCATGTTGGGGAGATTAATATGAATCTCGACCAATGACATTATTTACATATATAATGATTTCACAATTATAGTATAGGGATAATTAGATCATTTGGGGTTTCCAAAATTTGTCCATCAGGAAGGAAAAATCAAATGTGTCTGCAAATATTATGCTCAATATGAGATTGGCATTAACCATGATGTGAATTTATTTATTATTTATCTAGTTAACTCAAGTTCATTAGAGCATCTTGTTGATGTTAATTGTTTTTCATCCCATCCTAAGGGTGATGATACTAATTAATGTGATTCTCTTCTAGAGGTTATGATATATAATTTCACGTTCCCCTAGTGCATTAATGAAATTAACACATATCAATTCTGGTGTACATTATATTATGGAGATACTGAATAGGTTTATAGGATTTATGGTCCTTTGAAATTCATATATCTACATGATGATCCTGATTATTTTTTTTTGAAATTGACCTCAAATTCCCAAAAATCAATACCATAAAATCATTCACAATGTTTGGGATAAGTTCATCATAACCCATCTTCTTAATTGGTGAGAGTAAGAATTGAAGAGGCTCATTAAATTATGTTATATTCCCATGGATTTCTAATGTACTTATTCATCATTATCATATATTTAAATCATTTATAGGATCTAGATGATGTGGTTTCCACAGAATCACCATCTTAGAATGTATAAGGAAATGATGTGCACAATTCCTTTGAGCTCTATAATCTAAGAGATGAAGATATTATTTCTATCCTACTAAATCTAGTTATTGTGTATAAATCCTTCCTTTTTTTCTATGCAATATGATGTGGATGATGAGACTATATCATGGAATCAATGAAAATGTATAAGATAGAAAATTATAATGTTATTTTTGAAACACCACTTCTATTCCAAGGTGAAGAATTATTGATTCTACTCTTTTTTACGATATATTGGTCATTAACATGATTTATTACCATGAAATACCCATGTTGTGAAGAAAAATATTCATTATATAGAATAAGTGGATTCATCACAATAAATCCAATTAAGGTAATGTTTGACAAACCCATCTCTCACTCAATTAGCAAGGAAACATAAAAATCCCTCTAATTAGAAACACATTCTATTGGAATAGAAACTCTCCTTATAGTGAAAGACTAAAGATTTTTTTTCAAAAAGATTAATTTAGTTTTACTGAATTTCTATAAGAGAACCAAATAATAGATGAAATTTTATTTGATGAATATTTTCATTCTACTAGAATTAATGAACATAAGGTTCTTGTTGAAAAATCCTATCAATAATCCAATAAAAATAATAAATATTTATGGAATCGTATAATTATCACACTACCAAGAAAATATTAAAGAGACTATTTATTTTGGATGATCATTTATTTTTGTTGGATCATTTATTTACAAACGAAAATTAGGTCTATATTATTTGTTCTTCAGCATCTTCTTAAGACAAATAATAAATTGCTAAATCCATTAAGTAAATGTAAAATATGGTGAATTCATTTTAACATTATATTTGGAATTTATGGGGTTAATTATTGTCCCCAAACACTGTATTAAAAAAGATTACTCTATGGCTAGGATCATGGTTGGGTATTGTCACAAATACCATCTGTAGACTCTGGAAAACACATCCCCAAAATTTTCCAAATGCTTCCATACATGATCCAAGATCTTAGAACTTTTCGGAAGCTTCGATTTTGTAGGTCGCATGGCCCGAACGGAGTTACATATTAGGAGTTGGGGAATTTTTAAAGTTGGATGGAAAACTGGTTCGCAAATCCCATTCTCGAAGCCCCCTCCGCGATCTCGGAGCGCTGCCATGAAGCAAATGAGGCGGTAGTGGTCTGCGAACACATTAATGTTCATGAACATGCTACAGAGTAGAAGAGGCAATACCTCTCTGTGAATCTAGTTGACCTTTGCGAGTAGCCGCGAAGCAACCGACGCCCCCTTTCATGCGGCGTGAGCTCTGCTTCGCGGCGCCTCTTGCCCATAAATACCCAGCTCACCCCCCTTCTCCACAATGACCACGACAACTTCGGCCCTTGAGAGGCCGATCTCTCGGTCCTCGGAGCTCTGCTTTGCAGCTTCGCAAGGCCAGGCTCTCCGAGCAGATTCCTTCGTGTTGCTGCTCTACGAGTCCCTTCTCTGTGAGCACCTTCCTTCGCATTGCTGCTCCATGAGACTTTTTCCGCAAACCGCCCTTGCTCTGCAAGAGGCCCATGATCTAGGAGATCCCCTTGCTCCCTGATCCACCCTTACTCTGCAAGAGGCCCATGCTCTGCGAGATCCCTCTGCTCCACGAAGCTACTTCACAAATACCTATCCCTTCGCTACCGTCATAGTCACCCATGAAAAATGGAGAATCACACAATGATCTTTTCCTGCCAGGATGTCGGGATTTTCCATTTTTCCCTTAGGCCCTACCACCTTCCACCAATGTAATACCATGATTTTAGATACTCCTCCACACACCATGAAAAACCTTGAGTCGACATATTCCTCTTGGTTACATTCCCATGTCGGGAGTTGAGATTCCCATCATCAATTCCCCAAGTACCGTGAGTCGGACCTTTCCTCAGGAAACTCCTCCAAACCTTATCACATGGCTCCTATGCCAGGTTGAACCAGAAAGGGCCACCCTTGCGTAAGACCCACCACCATCCATTCCAAAAACCTTGTACCTTATAGTCCTATCTACATGACTATAAACTGTAGTACTCCCTATCTAACAAATGATAAGATGCCTCTTGCTCCAAGCAAGAGATGCCTTATGCTTTAATAAAAAGATGCCAACAATCCTATCTACATGACTTTAAACTGTAGTTATCTCTATATGATCTATATAGGATGCCTCTTGCTCCAAATAAGAGATTCCTTGTGCTCCAAGCATGAAATGCCAATAGTCCTATCTACAAGACTATAAACTGTAGTACACCCTATGTTCCAAACATAGGATGCCTCTTGCTCCAAATAAGAGATTCCTTGTGCTCCAAGCATGAGATTCCAGTAGTCCTATCTACATGAATATAAACTATAGTACACCCTATGTTCCAAACATTGGATGCCTCTTGCTCCAAATAAGAGATTCCTTATGCTCCAAGCATGAGATGCCAACAGTCCTATCGACAATACTATAAACTGTAGTACACCCTATGATCCTAACATATGATGCCTCTTGAAATAATCAAGAGGTGCCTTATGTTCCAACAATAAGGCACCTAATTCCATGACTATAGTGGCATGATTCCAAGGCCCCCTTGGAGTTATCCCTCTTATGCACCAGTGTATAGGTGAAGGCCTCAATTCACCAATGGGTTGGGATTCCATCATGGACACACATGAGGAAGACATTACAGGAATATTCCTTGTGTAAGCCCCGTTCACCATTACTGCTCCATAGCAGCACCTGAGCAACTTCCTAGCGTAAGCCCCATTCACCATTTCTGCTCTATAGCGGCACCCGGGCAGCTTCCTTGCGTAAGCCCCATCCACCATTGCCGCTCCTTAGCGGCACTCGGGCAGCTTCCTTGAGTAAGCCCCATCCACAATTGCCACTCCATAGAAGCACCTAGGAAGATTCCTTGCATAAGGCCCATCCACAATTGCCGCTCCATAGCGGCACCCGGGCTGCTTCCTAACATAATCCCCATTCGCTAGTACCGCTCCATAGCGGTACCCGGGCAGCTTCCTAGTGTAAGCCCCATTCACCAGTACCGCTCCATAGCAATACCCGAGTAGGTTCCTTGAGTAAGCCCCATTCCCCATTGTCGCTCTTTAGTGGCACCTAGTAAACTTCCTTGCGTAAGCCCCATTAACCATTGTCGCTCCTTAGCGGCACCCAGGTAGCTTCCTTGCGTAAGCCCCATTCACCATTTTCCGCTCTATAGCAGCACCCGGGTAGCTTCCCCGCGTAAGCCCCATACACTGTTGTGATCCTATACAGCGGTAAGCCATTGACATCCTTATCTATTGGTAATTTTTTGTGATCCTATCAAATGGTAATCCGTTGTGAACCAATCCAGTGGTAAGACATTGCAACCCCATTCAGCGGCAAGCCATTGACATCCTCATCTAGTGGTAAGCCATTGCGACCCCATTTAGCAGTAAGTCATTCACATCATTATCCAGCGGTAAGCCGTTATAACCCAATGTAGTGGTAAGCAATTGAAACCCCCAATCGGCAGTAAGACATCATTAGAAGAACTTTGTGGACTTTGATATCCTGCCATGGGGATATGTAGGAAGCCTCTTCAAGGCTCAAGCTCGAAACCATTGTCATCTTTTTTCTCGGGCTTCCATCATGGAGTAAGTCCCAGCACCATGGGCCGTCTAACACGTAAGCCCCTCTTCGTTTCTCACGGACACACCTTTCACGACGTGATCGTCAGGCCTTTGCTGCCTATTGTTTCTCACACCGAGCATGACTCACGTGGGCATAGAGTAAGCATTGACCATGAAAATACCCCCATCTAGCGTGACATTAAACTGTATTCCCCCATCCAACATGATGTTAAACTGTATGCCCCCATCCAGCATGGCGTGAAACTCTATTCCCCCATCCAGCATGACATAAAACTGTATGACCCTTTCCAGCATGACGTTAAATTGTATACCCCCATCTAACAGACGTTAAACTGTACGTTGTCCCACATGACATTAAACTTTTCATCCATTTGAACTACGAGGTCATTGATCCATCTCAAGGCATGGTAAGTAGGAAGCCTCCACTAGGTTCAATCACACCGCACATCGTTTATTCACCTTAGGGTTCACACTCGTCCCGCATGACTTTTAACTGCATTCCTATCCAGCAGCATGCTATTGTGACTATCCCAAACTATTCGGACTTTGATCCATGTCAAGGCATGGTATGTATGAAGCCTCACAAGGTTCAAGCCCAGCACCTGTGGACCCAGTAGTTCACATTCACATCGGTTCGCTGACGAAAACCCCCATTTAAACTACAAGGCCTTTGATCCATATCAAGGCATGGTACATTGGAAGCCTCCCTGAGGTTCAAGCCCGTCACCCATCAAACCAAGGTCCTTTCTCACGTCAGTTCCCCGACACCCAAATTCACACCAGAACTACGCGGACTTTGATCCAAGTCAATTCATGGTATGTAGGAAGGCTCCCTAAGGTTCATGCCCATCACCCATTGGACCATGGTCCATTCTCACATCGTTTCTCCGACACCCACGTTCACACAAGAACTACGAGGACTTTGATCCATGTCAAGGCATGGTACGTAGGAAGCCTCATGAGGTTCAAGTCCACCACCCAAGTCATTCTGACCTCCTTCACGTTGGTTCACAAACATCTGGGCAGCCTAGAGTGTAAGCCCCACACCATCTAGACCAAGATACTCATTCACGCCGGTTCTCTGAAACACCCCCCGAACTACATGGACTTTGATCCATGTTAAGGCACGATACGTTGGAAACCTCATGAGAATCTTGCCCACCACCCATTGGACCAAGGTTCTTCTTAACGTCGGTTCACCAGTGTACAACCCGAACGATGTGGCCTTTGATCCATCTCAAGGCATGGTACGTAGGAAGTCTTCCTGAGGTTCAAGCTCATCGCCCATCGGACCCAGGTCCATGTTCACGTCAGTTCTCTGATGACACCATCCTGAACTACGTGGCCTTTGATTCCCTGCAATGGGGATACGTAGGAAGCCTCCCTGAGGCTCAACCCCAGCACCTATCCATGCATTTATTCTCATGGGGTGCCTCCTCAGGTGTCCCATTGTCCCACCAAACTACACGGAATTTGATTCTCTACCATGGCGATACGTAGGATGTCTCTTCGAGGATCAAGCCCATATTCACTATCACCTTCACAATGGTCCCATTTGATTCCCCCTCCACTCCATGAAATTCTCCATCATCCATCTAGATTCCCACCCCAGCCGCCACATCCTTGTGGGATCATGCCATCTACCTCCTCGCTGCTCATAGCAGTACTTGGGCTGCTATCCATGTATAAGCCCCAACATGTCTCCGGGTCGTTGTCCTCTGTGTACACCCCGATTCATCAACCCTTTGAACTACATGGGTTTTGATCCCTGTTGTATACATGGGGTACGTTGGAAACCTCCATGAGTTTCAATCCCAGCAAATGGTAAGCCTTGGTGATTCCCCATTCTAGGGTGTACACTCCCTGATCCGCCCTCAGTGGTGTTCAGATCAGCCATTACGGTGTGACATCCCCACTCCAGGGAACACAAAACCTCAAATCCTTCTTAATTGGGCATTCTGATCCATCCATCTTCCAGGTGTTCCCTCCTTGGGATATAACAATCTGATCAGTCTTTATGGGACGTTCTGGTCACTCTCATACTGTCTCCACAATATGTTAAACTCACAACCAACCTCGTGATAAACATGAGATGCCTGAGGAAAACCGTGGATGACATGCCTATGGCGTAACTGTCTCTGAAAGATGTTAAAATCGCAGCCTACCTCGTGATAAACATGAGATGACAGAGGAAAACCTTGGATGAAACGCATATGGCATAACCGTCTCCATAAGACGTTAAAATCATGGTCTACCTCATGATAAACATGAGATGCCTGAGGAAAACCTCAGATGAAATGCCTTTGTCATAACCGTCTCCGCAAGATGTTAAACTCACGGCATACCCAATGTTAATCCTGGGAAGTTGAGGAAAACCTCAGGGACATGCCTATGACATATGATTTCCCGCATTCGACATGGGATGCTTTGGGTTATGCACCATTGAGATGCCCTCTTATGAGGAAGAATACATGTTTCCCAATGTCCACACACCCAGAGATTCCCCGACATGCCTGATGTTATCATCTATTCCAACCGAAGGTTTCTACAATGTTAAGACCCCATTGAACATATTGACGGAAGTAGTGTAATTAACTAGCATCCATAAAGATATGGCACCAGGAATGAGACTCACGAACCGCGACATAAATCTTTGAGGGAGACCCAGACTAGGTGTCAAGTTCTAAGGCGGAATCCACGGAAGGAAGAAACGACTTCCCATCATCCCGTTTCGATCAAGGAGTATACATACCTGAATAAGGAGCGAATGCCGCCCACCTTTGGAAAGGGGGAATGCAGGGTAACAGCTGCAGGTCCCCACAGACGGATGTGCGCGCCACAACAAAAGCGTCAGAAACAGAAATCATCCCCAAAGGACACCTTTAACGCGTATTTGTTCGCCTAACGTGCAGATGTGCCCGGAGGAATAGTACCAAGAGTTTTAGAACTCTACTTGGAAGTGATGAGGATAGAGAAGGATGTGAATCATTTAACTGACATTTTGGGCTTAATGGGGTTGGTGTGGCGATGGAGGATAACTATTAAACGTGGCGGAAAAACAGTCTCCATATCGCATTAGCCTAATGTGGTAACAACAAACAAGCATCAACTGCTGACCATATTCGCAATGCAGGAATTGTATCAATTTTTAGTATGAAACCCTCAAGGTTATTGGCCCGTAATGGTAGGAGAGCCCTTGGGCATTGTATCTAGGCTGTTCTTGGGGGTCCCTTTGGGTGTGAAAGGTGATGAAAGCCCTGATGAAGGGAAACACGAAGCCTAACAAGTGGGTGCAGATGTGTCTATGTGGAGCCCGATATTCTTGGTAACTAAACCAGAGTACCCTTAGGCACATTGGTGAACCGCCGAAAAGGTTTGAAAAACAAAAATCAGGTTTAAATTATTAGTTCTTCAACCTCTTCTTAAGCCAAAAAATAAATTTTTAAATCAATGAAGTAAATATAAAATACGGTGATTCCATTTTAACATTATATTTGAAATTTATTGGGTTAATTATTGTCCCCAAACACTGTATTCAAAAAGATTACTCTTTGGCTAGGATCATGGTTGGGTATAGTCACAAATACCATCATTATAAAACATGAGGCAATAAGTTTGGATGAAATAATTAAATGAGTTTTCTAGGAATAATGAATGGATATGTACACCAAACTCTTCACAGGTAATGGGTCATAGAGAGAATAACTTAACTATTAATGGGGTTATATTATGGACCATACAGTCATTTTTTAATTTTATTTTGTTAACATCCCAAAATGTTTTTCAAGGAAACATATATTCGAAGCCCTAAGAGAGATTACATGTAATATTTTAAGAATCCATTAAATTATTTTCAACCTAACGTATTTTTTGGAATGATTAATTAATCATGATATATTTTACATAAATAATATGAAGAACATGAATGGTTAGTAGAGAGTTTCTATTTTCCCTTTACAACGTTTTCGGGGTTTCAATTAGTCTTGTACTCGTTCACATTTCATATGATGTTTTAGGTTATACAATTTATAAACTAACGGTTTGTGTTTTTCATCCTGCTACATTAACAAGGTATTTCTAATGATTATTGTCATAAATATTTATCTTATGTTGAGGTAGTATATAATATAACATGAGGAAAATCCTAATGTGAATGACCACCTAATTTCACAAATATAGACTTACTCATATAATAGAGACCACAATATAGGTTTATAGTAGTCTATCAAATGTATTATGGTGATAAAGATCATTGGATGAGCACTAAAAAATGGTTGACAATTTAATATCATATTCTCTCATCGAGAATTAGTATCGTGTACAGATAATTAATTTTTAGAATATTGAATAAACATTAATAGTTTTATTAAAGGTTTCTTAAATCATATCTCTAGGACTTTTTTAACAGGGATTATTAGATGGGGATGGTATAAAATAGGTGATAACTGAACATATCCAAATAATGGGTTGCAAAATGATTATTTTAGGCATTAACAAGGTTATAGGTCCTCAACTATGTTGTATGATGCTTATGGTTTATAATACATAGTTGGGAAACATATATAGAGTTGTATTTGTGAATGTAGTGTTTAGGCATATGTACGACCTACCGCCTCTATGAATGATGCATTTCATTTTCTATATCAATATATTACGGATTACAATAAAAAAATATTAAATATATATATATATAAAATTTAAATCATTTATAATTTCCATGAGAATATTACATCATGATCTACGTAATGGGATCAAAAATATCAAACTGAAACATACCGAAAAATTATGCAATTAAAACATGAAATAGATAATATAATGAACGATTATTAATAATCGAAATATTATATATTATATAATGATAATATTGGATATTTTAAATATTATTATGGTTATGGAATAAGTTATTGTAATTTTTAATACCATTAAAAATGATGTTAAATGATGTTCACCTAAAAGGAAACGGAAGGAAAGAGATTCTTGTATCACTTTTCTTTCCATGATGCTTACACAATTTCCAAAACATATTTCATTTTAGTGGCTTATATACTACTCCTTTTGATATATTATATAATGAATTTTTTTATATTCATGTTATTTAATGTTTCATTTTATTGTATCTCCTTCATGGGGTTTATGATTCAAAGGTTACTAAGTAGTAACCGAGTTCATCTCAATTTCCATTCTCTATGAAAGTATTATTATTGTGCATCTAATTTCTTGTATATGGTGTACATACTGCCTAATTGAAATATAAATTCATGATTAATTCATTATTTATGACATTTTGAGTACAAATTTGAATTATTTCATAAAAGTGTATTTGAATTAATCATTACAATGTGGAAAATAATTCTTAAGACAATTTCTTTTTTGGGTTATATTTTTTCCCAACTATTATTAAAATTATAATATTATTTGTGTAATAATTTTTTAATATAAATTTTTTTTATTTAGACCTTTACAATGTGTATGTAAATTTAAAACACATATTTTATTTATTTACTGATTCTCACATCAACATTATGGTATTTGTGAGGATTTATGTTAAAATCACATTTTCATCAAGGTTGTTTACATTTGAATTAACATAAAAGGAAATTATTATATAATATATTCTCCTTTAGTCATTCATGACCTTTTACATTTAATAGTACAGTTTTTTCAGTCTTTGGTACTTAAAATGTTTTAAAGAAAACCTCACATCATTTTTATCTTCAGTTAAAAAACTACTTTTTCTTAAAACCACTATTATCTAAAAAGGTTTTAAAATTTGAATTTAACCTTTTAAAATGAATTATTAAATACATTTTTACATTTTTTTAAATTTTCTATCTTGTGAGAAATATTTTCACTTTACGAAAAATGTACATCTCCAACGTGTTTACTTTGAAAAAAATGTTATTTTTTCCTTGTACAAAATATATAGAATTACCTGTCTTCATTTATTTTAGGATTCAGTAGATCTTTTAAAAAGATAATGTTTTCTAAAAAAATTAAAATATAATATATTCAAAAACTGTTTCAAATTTTTTTTTAAAATTATAATATTATTTTCTTCTTGAATGTTATTAATGATATTTTTATTGTTTTTTTATTAAACAATTATAGAAACCATTTTTTTACAATAATATAGGATTTTTTTTCTTGAATTTATTAATATTGTTAATATGGATGATTTATGTTTCCTTTGAAAATGTTTTATGTTGAAATTCACTACATTTATATATTTGATAGTCCCTGTGAAATATTTAATTTCCTGTCATCATTGACCATTATATTTTAAATAAACATGTATATCATTTACCATAGATATAATTATTTCCTAAAATGAATAAAATTATTACATGTTACATTCACATTGAATGTAATTGGATATCTAGGGAAGTATTAATAAATCCAAAAATTTTACTAAAAACCGATGTTTTATAAGGCATGTTATTCGTGGATTAAATTAATTATTCAACATATGAGAAATAATTTGGACATGTTCGATCTGGGTGGTCCTGATTTTGGATATCCCATCGATGAATCAGTAGTCTCAAAGGAAAAAATCTGATGTATAGCCTATGATAATGGGGTTTCACCCATTATGATATAAAACTTCTTGTGAAAGGTTTTGAATATAAAGGTACCATGTACATATGAATCATGGAATCCAATAATTAATCATTGTCTTAAATTTTATTAGTTATTATTTTATATGATATTTTCACTATGAAAAATTATATAAATGAATTTCACTCTGATTTTATTAATTAAATTGATTGGTTTTCAGTTACTTACCTTCCCATGTGAATTATTCCTTATCTAGTTATTTATATGTTAGGTATGTTCATTTATTACAATTCCATATCAATTATGATTATTGATTCAGTATAACTTCATCTATAATTAAATTATACTGAGAATTTGATCTCATCCTTATTTTATCCTTTTCCCTATAATCCATTAAATCTACTATAAAGTATTTATAAGGATACAGTAGAAGGAATTATGTTATTATCTATGAAAGAAAATTATTATATTGTAATTAGTGTATTAATTTGTAATAAAATACTCATTTATGAAACTGGTTTACCAATAAAAAAGTACTCTATGGTCTTTTCAGACTTTATTCCTTGAAATCAGGCCAATATAATGGTAATATACACTAGCTTGGGGATTTCAGGTTGCGGTTCACTACACACTATTATATCATTATATTTTTCTTTAATATGAAATTATTTTCACTATTCCATACTAAAATAATTTAAGATAATGGTTTTAAGAAAATCTTACTTCATTTATCTCTTCTGTCAGAATTATATTTACATCCAAAACCATGATTTCCAAAAAAATATTGTCAACTATTTTAGTGTTTTAAAAATTATTCATTATTGCAATCTTCAATCAATTATTTATAAAATGTTATGAAAGTAATAAAATGCCATTTTTAAAAAAATGATTGTCTACATTTTACTAAAAATTTGATTGGAATCTTCTTTTAGTTTTATGTACATGGAAATTTTCTATTATTTTATTATAGATAAAGGAATGATCTTTTTACCAATTCATTTATTTAAGGAATTATCCAGAAATAGTGGGAAAAATTATATTGAATTTTCATTTTTTGGTTATGAGGATATTTTGAAATAATTTTCTAAATGATATTAAAAAAATATACTTTCAAAAAAATATTCAATATGAAATGGTATTTTTCTTTCGAATGTTTTTTAATTTTTTTTGTTATATAGATTAATAAAAACAACACTTTATTGTTACTCAAATTGTAATATCTATATGCCATATTTATTCTTCCTCTAGATGGTTTCTGATTTTCTTAACCAAGGACAGTATTGAAATTCACAACCTTATATTATTTTGTAGTCATTAAATTCTCCTCAGAAATTTTAATTTCCTATGATCATTTGACAATGAATTATCCCTAAAAATACATGTTATTTATCATATATATTCTTATTTCATAATCTATATATCATTCATAAATAAGGAGTTTTTTATTGAAATATATTTTATTGATTGGGGAAATACTGATAAATATTTACTCAATAATCAATACCGATATTTGATGATAAGGTACATTGTTCATTAATTAAATAGATTTTTCAATATATGAGGAGTTGTTTTACCTTCATATATAGGTGGGACCTAGTATAATATATCCCCTTAATTAATAAATATGTATCATGAAAAAATGAAGTTAACCATTCATTAAATCAGTTTCTATTAGTAGATTAACTTGCCATGTGAATGGTAATTATTATAGAGGTATTATATTGACTGAGATCGTAGAATCTAATAATTATTAATATCCTTCATTAATAAATTAGTTAATTTTATCCATGATATTTCTAAATTACATTATATTTGGACACATTTATAATTTTCATTATTCTTTAAATGGTTTGTGTTTTTAATTTTTTACCTTTCTGTGCTGATTATTCCTTATCTAGTTTTCTAAATGGAAAGTGTGTTTAGTTATTTACCTTTTCATATTGATTATTCCTTATACAGTTATGAAATCAATAATACTGATCAAATTGAATTTGTTTTGAGTTATTTACCATAGTATATTGATTATTTATTATCGATCCATGATAGTTTACGTTGTATATAATCCTTATGGTTCATATGATCTCACTCCAATTTTCATTATTTTTTTATGATTCTATGAAGAGTATTGTGATTGATATGAAATGAGATTATAAAGGGAATAATGTTATTCTCAAAAAAAATTATGATGTTATTTTATTATTCCAATATAATTCATGATTCATGTATATGTCTAGTTTTTAAATACTCCTAAACTATTCAGCACTTTAGGATGTGATACATTGTATTTTATACTAATGTAACATTGAAAACAAATGAATCATTGATTTTGGGGTCAGGTCACTACATTTTGTATAGAGGAAATTTAATAGAAATCAGGGAAACTAAATTTAGGAAAGCATAAATTATGGAACCCCTATGATAGACTTTGAGTATAAATATAAACTTTGTTCCTAATGATTTGGTAGTGTGTAGATTATGTCGGTTTTTCTAGAAATACATCCCTAAATTGATACAACAAGTCAACATAGTTATAGTAAAAATGTGCCTATGTGAAATAACTATGAAAATGGTTTTTGAGGCTTAACCTGAGTGTTACCTAGTATACAAAACCTAGCCTTACTATACACCTGGTTTTCAAATTTGGAGGGATATGGTTTTGATAATTTACATTTTCTTTAAAAAACCTAATAAATTATTTAAATAGATACTGATAATTAATGATACAGGATAAACCTATAAGGGTTAATGTTATAATTATGGTGTCTCAAATTAATATAAATATGTTTTATTTGTGAAAAACAATGACATAAGGTGATGATATTCCAAGATTAAAATGAAGTGTAAAATCAAAGGAAATAAATCTCATCATATGGATCAATTTATAGTTTCTGTCTTACATTTTGAGATCCTAGGAATTTTGTAAGTCAATTGCTTCTTCTAAAGGACAAAACCTAGAAAAAGGAATGACCAATGTTGAAATAAAATTGATGATGAATTTTATTATAATAATTAAATAATTAATCTATATAAGTATTTTATAAATGTTGTTTTGGTTATAATAATCATGAATCATGTAATCATTGTGTTAAATTTCAGAAACGTTGGTGAATTAATTAGCTTATGTTTTATAGACACCATATTTGGTTTACGTGTATATTATTGATATTATTTTCAAACTCATAAAAAAAATTTAGGATTTATTTCATAGAAGTTTACCATGACTGAGGATATTTTTGGCTGAAATATATGGCAGAGAAGCCCATTAGTTTAGTATAGGTTTTAGTGAAAATTGTATTTTAGGAATAAAGCTGATAAATTATATAAAACAATGTTTAATGGTATTGATAAACTTTATGGATTATATGATAATTAAGGACATTGAAATAATTTTCAAATAATATCACTCGACATTCTAAAAATTGTATTTAAAAACATAAATGGTTATTTAAGGATTAAATTAATTTTAATGATATCCATCATATTTTTTATGAGATTTTATAAAACTATAATAATATTGTTTTATTAAAATGAAATCACACATGTTGGTTGAAACTCATGTCATATTGAAAGGTCAGGGATCTTGAACCATGATTGATGGTAGACATGATTTTACCTCCCACCACTAGCCAACATGGTGTATTGGTTAATAAGACATTATTTTTAGTTAGAATAACTGTAAAATAAATATTAATAGTAAAATAGGGGTGTTACTTAGGAGTTTTAGAGATGAATTTACTATATTGGAAAAATTGTGATAAATATATTATATTTTTAAAAAGCTATAGATATAAGGAAATGAATTTCACTATTTTATAGATTACTATATTCGTTAAAAGTGAATTTTAGTTCATCAGGCTAAAAAATTTCATTTGTTTTTTCATGTATTAAGGGTGAATTGGGAATTTATCAATGAAAAATTAAATGATGAAATTGAGATATTGAAATAGAAACATTTAAAGAATTTATATTTCATCATATCCATGGACAAAAAATAAATATATCACGTTTACAAAATGTATCTTGAAGCACAAACATTATCTTGTTACCTCTTTATCTATTAATTTTATGTACTTTTAAATCATTATAATATTATTTATTTGATCCCTTTAACTATCCACTGATCATTAAACTTTTTATAATCAATGAAACAATACCTTTGTAAAAATATTCATGATTTTATTTTATTTAAATATCTCTAATATCCACCAATGTTCTCCGACGTAGAAACCTTGTTACATTTTTTTTATATAGCCTAGGTACATACATTTCATTATTTTTTATTAGATGTTTTAATTACCTATTTATAGAGTGCCTGATAAAAAAGGTATTTAAAAATTAAAATCCTTTCATTACCTATTTCATCCCGTAGTTTTTATGATATAATTTTTTTAAGGTGGGGAAAATGTAACCCCACGAAATTTTAAAATAAGTACATTTTATTAGATAGTGTGTATGGAATGAAGTACCATGTGTATAATGAAATATACCCCCATGACCATAATATATATATACATATATTATATAAACTGAATCTCTTAAATATCTTACATTACACATGACAATATGTTTATCATTCACTACACAAAACAATAGTTTCATAGATAGCTTTTTTTAAAACACGACCACATTTTACACAAATAAAAATATATTATTAACCTATTTTTATTTAATATAATTGTTCTATATGTGCCACTAAATTTTTTTGTATTAATATGATTAACTAACTTATATGGAAATATATTTTTTAATAATTTTTCATTTATATATATATTCATAATAAAATTATTATCATTTAAATGAAAATGAAATAAATTATGAAAAAAAGTATTATTTTTTAAAACATTTTCTAGTGATGACTTGAGAACATATTTTAAATTAAATTTTTAACAAATTTATAAATTTATATCAAATAATATAAATAATTTATAAATTAAAATTTAAAATAATATATTTGGGTGAATTGTAGTGAATTTTTCGAAGAATAATTTTTTGATCAATAGGGAAAAACACTTATTTTTAATCGAATTATTATTTTTTATTTAAATAATTTATAAGGTAAAACGTTACTTTATAATAGTTTTAATGTAAAATATATTGAAATTTATATAAATTATTTCAATTTATGTAATTATAATATTTTTTATATTGAATTTATCTATAAAATCATTGCAAACCTTTGAACATTTTTAAATTAAAACACTTCTTTCTCATCATGTCTGTTGGATTACTTTTCAGTCATAATATTTTCAAATATATTAATTTATTTTAAAAAAATTGATTCCATATTTCTAAGAAAAATAATTTATAATTTATAATAATTTTAACTTAATTTATTACCAAAACGAATTGTGAATACCATGAAAATTAACTATCACGATTAAGGATTTTTTTTACTAAGGGTCACTCTAAAAAGGTCAGTGTAAAATTAATCAAGAAACATAATCAATGATTATTACAAGATCAATAAAATGATGAACACCAGTCTCTAAGGAATGGGATCATAGATTTAGATAAGTAAGTGAGAGGTCTGAAAGCTATAGAGATGATCTTGACCAACATTTTTATGATTAATTTAATTATGAAAATAATAACTGGATCTTTGGTATTTTATTCATTGATGATGTTGATCGCCCAAAATGACCCTTCCAGATTATCTTGTTGTGCATTTAAGGATCCAAACTAGAATCCCTCTATGGGGAGATCCTCATGTGATCTGATGGCCTCTGATCGGCACCAACCGTTCTCAGTGTGCTAGCATGTCGAAGCAAGTTTCTTATGTCGGTCGTTCTTGGTTGTTTGTTCTTCATACTTGAAGAACACCTCTCTTTCATGGGAGGGGAGGAAAGAAGATTCGAAAGGGATGTTATTAAGCTCAATAATTCTCAATTTTCTAGCCATGCAGTTCAGTACATAACCCAATAGACATATGTGTCTATTTATTGACATGTGGATTCATTTGCAATATATAATTGTGTAAGACCTATTAAATACATATATAACTATAGGAAAAACTAATGCTATTAATAATAAATACACATTATAATTATTACATATATTGAAATCATGTGGGTGATTCAGTTTCTCCCAAATATTAATATTTCATGATATTGAGGGAGGAATTTTAGGATTTTGGTTCATGAGAATGTAGTATATGATTGTTGATGTGGTTATTGTCTTCGAGTTTCTAGAATTTATCAGTTTTTTGATATTTTATATATAGGAGATTTTTATTATGGTAGAATGATATGTTGTTGTGTTTGTGCATATGTTCTCACAGATGTTTGGTGTAAGCCTTTTGTGTTTCGATGGTAACATCTTTCTATGTGTAATAGGATTCATGGGGGTATATCATGGGGTTGTTTCTCAGAATATTCATTTTCTTTTTGTTTTTGTTTTTATTCTAATGGAATATAATTATTTATAAAGTTCATAATAAAATTCATTGTCCCTTCTATTCTAGTTACTCTGTTGGTTTAGGTTATTGAGGTGTTTGGATGATTGCTGAAAATATTTAGATGTCGTTTGGAGAAGAAATAATAATGCAGTAGGTGGAGCATGTCATGAAAAAGTGATCATGAATTGAGAGGTTGTATAAATATTATATTTTGGTGACTTGTCAATTCCTTTTCACATCAGATTAATTTAACTATTTACCTCACTTAGAGAATGTGTTTTTCATGATGAGAATATTTTTAATGCTAAATTTCAAGGAGAATAATTGGAGGAATATAAAATTGGAGTTTTAGGTTTCATGAACTGAATATGTTTCATAGAAGGAAGTAGAAAGATTCACGAAAACTCATGACATGAATATGCTTCTCACACAATAAATGATATGAAGATCATCATGATGATAAATCATGGGGCTCACATAATTTCATTTATTTCTCACATTCTTTCCATGAACCATGGGGGAACCCTATACATTTTTAAAGGATCATTGGAAGATTTATTAACCCTTTTATCCATGGATTTTTGATGTTAATATTTTTCAATACATGTTGATAAATTCCACGTCTCTACCTTTTCCCTCTATTTATCTACTGGAATTATATCTGATTGTGTTATTGTCATTGGGGAGAGGTTGGACCATGTTTTGGAATGAGATGTTTATGTTGGTAATTTTTATCTAGATGTTTCCTCTGTGGTTTTTGTATTAATTTTTTTTATTATTTTCTATGTTGTCCATGAAAAATAAGAAATCTCCTTTTAGTTTGGGGATCATCATTCACTCCCAATGTATTTTTATGTGTGTGTCTTACATGATTTTTCATTTCATAGGATGTATTATTATGGATAACATAATGATGACAATGAATTGGAATAAAATGAACTTGATGGGACTGGGGAGTAATATTATTTTTGACTACTTTTTATTATATTTATATTGAGATAATACATACTTGTTTCTATTATAAAATAACTACAATTGGGAATATTTTTTTTAATGTCGATATGTTTTTTATACCCATGTTGCGTGATTTATTTTTATGAACCTGAATATAATTTCATATAACTTATATATGTATAAAGAAATTTTTCAAATAGAAATATGGAATGTTTTGTAACAATAACCACAATAAGTAATGATTTATGTAAGTATATCCTTTGATAGATATTAAATTGCAGAAGTTGGGTTGTGATGGAATTTTTTGTTATGTTTGTTTTGTTTACTTGTGTGAGGTGGGTATTTCTGTAGTGAAGGTATTGATAGGCTTGGAAATGTAATATGATGGGAAGTGAAGTGATTATTGGTTTGAAAGAGACATTTCATGAGGATTTGTGTGATGGTGGTGATATTCGGTTGTTTCGTGGGTTGGTTTTTTTCATGTGTAGTAGTGGTGAGGTATAATGTTTATGTTTGGTCGCAAGATTTATTTTTGGTTGTAGTGATGTGTAGTTATTGTGCTGTGTAGTGGTTGTGAGTTTTGAGGGATATGATGTGTGGTGGTTTCATTGTATGGTGGTTTCAATGTGTGGTGGTTAATTCTTGTGGTGGTTGATTTTTTAGTGGTTGTGAAACGTGTTTTATGTAGTGGTATGGTATAGCTGATGTGGTTCCTTGATGATGAATGAGATACACTATGGTGTGGGTTTTTTAGTATCATCATTATCCATGGAAGAAATTGAAATGGTGAAAGTGAAATATCATAGGATGGTAAACGAATAAGGATAATCCTTAATTTAAGTGTGATAATTGTATTCAATGATATAATTTTTTAAAATTGTTGTTAAAATATAATGAATGGATTGTTAAATGAGAGTTAGTGGAAAACCATTAATATTGATAGAATGAATGAACCACTAAAATGATGTTTATTTGTGTGGTTATATATGGTTATTTTTTAGAATTATTTATTTTATTTTGGTTTATGTTGTGATGGATTACGTATATTTAAAAGGTGGTGTTGTGGTGTATGCTGGTGGAGTTGATATGAAGTTATATTCTAGGTATTCTGTTTTGACTATATATCATGATTTTGTTTTGATATATATACATTCCCCACCCAACAAGTATAATCGTAAAAATTCAAAATTGTTTTGGGTTCTGTTATTTCTTTCAAATATCCTAGTTAGTGGTGACACAAATGGCTACATACCCCCTCTTCCCCACAGATCATTAGTAGTTGTTAATATACATGTCGGTGTTAGAGATTACATAGTTGGGATATGAGTTGTGGTCAATGATTACATAGATATGATTGGATTTTTTTATATATGATAAATGATTATATGATTTAGTGTTGATGATTTCCTAGTTCTATCTATAATGTGATATGTTGTGGGGGTCATGTGCGGTAGGATGATGGTATGGGTTTTATATCCTTGATGGCTATAATACCATATTTCCCTATATATGTGTTATGGTTTAATGTGATTTTATGTGATGATGTTATGATGTGATCATGACATATTCTATCATAGGTTGTCAGGCCATTCACTGGTGTTTTATATTGGTATGTGGCAAAAATGACTTTAGATATTACAAGATATGAAATTCCATTACTATAAAAGGGGTGTGCGAATAAGATGACAGATTTTAGGGTGTAATAGTGAAAAATTATTGAGTAAGTGGTTGTGGGAAACCTTTTCTTTATTTTCAATATATTATATTACTATACTTTTTGTAATTCATAGTATGAATGGTTATATTTATTGTGCTAGTGAATATTGGTTCTTCATTTTATTTACTACTAATTAGTACACTCTTTTCACATGTGAACCCAAGGGATCTCGTATAATCTATCTAGGTATACATGTTATGAAAACCATATATACATAAATATTTATCCATAATTTAAGAGTAATTTGAGTTCAAATCTGACATTACTATCATATGATTTGAAGCTGATTTTCAATTACTACTATATGAATTTTCTATTTGTATTTAATCGAAGAATTTTTTTTCTATATTTTTCATTGACCAACAATTATGGTATTATTTGTTTTAATTTTTATTATGTGATTGGGTATAATGACATTTTATCATCATATATACCAATAATACAATATATAGAGACTAACACCTTATATATTTTATGTTTTTATACAATATATTATAGTATCCATTTTGGGGACAACAATTTGAGGGAATTGAGGGTCGTTATATCTATTCCTTCAATATCAACACAAGAGGGGTACATATGGATATTGGGCATCAAGGAAAAAGTCTTCTTTAGTGAGGGGGCCTTTTTCTATTTTTCTATTATCCAGTACTATGTGTTCCCTAAATCATTCTACCTATTCCAACTTCATAATTAATTTTTTAAGTCAGAAATGTTTATCGACCAAGATATTTTGTGACCACCCAGTATGGAAGTGACCCTCTCAACATTGGGTGATTGAGTATGTAATTGTGTATGCGGATGGCAGAAACTAGCGGGACATTATATTTCTAAAAATAATGTCTAATATTTTATACTTCAATGATAATAGCATGTAAATTGTTATCGGTGATGGAATATATTTTATGATATTTGAACATTTTACCTCTAATATAATATGAGATATTATATATTATTATATCATAATTGTTTAATAGAATATTCCATGTGGCTAAAACAATGATTCCATATTATAAATTATTAGTATACATTTGACTTATGTCTTATGAATGTAGAGTGTATAAGAAATTTTTTAATGTTGATTGAAGGATTTCAACATATCCAAATTGAATTTATAGAGGATTTAATATTTATAAATCTTATGATGGGTCATCATATTGGAGATAGATTATAAATGAAACATATAATATATGTATAATTTTTTTTATTCCCCTGAACTATATGTGGTTTTACGGTGTGGGTTTATTGATGACATCATTTTTTCCATCAATATCATCCTTGATACCGTAATAAAACAACATGAAAATACGTAAAAACCCCATTGTCACAAGAAAGTCACGCTTTATGGAGTTTATTTTCAAATTATGTTTTTAGAAAATTCTAAACACAATTTTATAACCACTAATATAATGAATGTATAAATTGTATTTGACCACCATAATGGTAACTTACCATTTCAAATTCAAGATCAATAGGGTCATAAAAATAGAGTTCATGAATCATTTTTATATTTCTCTAGTATTCATTAAAAAATTGTTATTACACAATAATAATAAACCCCCTTGTGGAACTCTAATTGTGGTTTCCTCTACATCATTATGGTTGATATAAATATGATTATAACATGAGTATCCAATCCTAAATAAAATATCATAGAACCGTGAAATCAAATAAATTATTAGATACGGTACTAGGACATGGAAATTGTCTTTCATAATGCAATAGTTGAGATATCAATTATAATTTCAGACATGGATTTACCCATTCATTTTCATTACTACAAAAATATTATGCATGCTTTATTGGATATTTGACTTCTGAAATTATGTTGTCCTTAATGATATTTTCATCTTCAACCTCTTCTCTTTTAGTAAGGTTCATATGTATTGTTCTAACTACCAACATATAACCTTGGTTATTTTTTCCATGATTATGGTTGACTACCTCATGGTTTAACCAAGTAAGAACAGTATAATTATTTTTGAAAATTAACACATGTTGTTATATAAATGGTAGAAATTTTCCATCTTTATCATTATTCATGTAAGAATTAAAAAAAACTTGTCACAAGTCATCATATATGTCAGGGATTGCCTATTGGAGCTCATATACCACGGTTGGGGTTCTTTACAGAAATGTTGGTGGAGAGTCCCTGTGATTATATATATCATATTATTTGGCTCCCATATCATCTTGTTATTAAAAATATGGTTATAATTACAATATGTAATATCATATTCTTTGTTAGAATATTTAATTTCCCACAATAGTTAATAAACATTCTCAAATCATTTATAATACCCGAATACAAGGTATGATCATGAAAAATAAGAAATTACCATTATATATTTTGGGGACATTGACATTTCAAATTTGTGAATTAAATATTGACTCTAGATATTTTGGACAAGATATGGGGGATATACTGATATAAATATTATCAGAAGTTGGGACACTGTCTAAGGGAATCCCTTGAGCTATCGTTGTTTGTCACGGATCATCATTCATTTTGATATTCCAAAACATTGTATCATTTCCTATATAAATTATGTATACAAAAAAAGTTATTTAAATAGAGGAATTCATATAGTAATCATGCTAGATATGGTTGGATTGATTGGCTCATTGTTTTAGGATTAGTTCCTCAGTTTGGTTAATGGGAAACACATAATCATCAAAAAGAATAGCCAATTTATTAGGAGGATTTTACTTCAACCCTTTTACTAAAGCTACATGGTTTTCATTATTTATTTCCAATTTCCTCCCAAAATGTTTTTATTAGAATAATTCCATATACTAAGGCTCACAAATATAAATTCTGGATTCATCATTGTAAAACACCACAACATATCCATTAACTAGTTATTTTATGGATTTTTTTATAGAATGAGGGCACCACATCATTATGGTATAGACGTGAAATTATTAAAATAACATTTCATTTTATATCATGATGAATGAAGAAACACTATGTGTGGTGATAAGATATAATAACAGGGAATTAAAATTAAACATTTCAATGGTATGTATTTCATGTTCATCATATGCATATATTTTTAATCTAAAAGGGGAAAATTAATTTTTATTAAATCCCATGAGTAAATGGGTTCAGACTGGTATTTTTTCACTTTATAGAAATGGTATATGTTTGATCAATGAAATAATATTTCATTAATAATTTAAATCACATACATGGGTTCAATGTTCCCATATATAAAATCGTAATAATAATAATCTCTGAATGAGATGATTTTGTGGTATATATTTGTATCAATCTCAACGCAATATACCTCTCTAGTCCTAATATAGGATTCAAATTCCAAAGGGTTATAAATTGGATTAATAAATGATTATGAAATTTCATCTACCAAATAACGGTATATATAATTAAAAGTTTATGTGGGACTAAATGAAATTGTATCGGAACATAAAATTTATAAAACCATTACCTTCATTTTTGTGAATGTAACTACACTATGAGTTGATGATTATTTGTTAATGAATGTTTTCATAAAAAATATGCTCAATATTTATAAATTTATCCTTTCATGAAATATATTTATCCAACCCATTTTCATTTTAATGATTATTAATCAGGAATGATATATCATCAAAATATTCTACTAATATAGTAGGATGTGACCATCCTGTAGATGATCCATGAGTTGATTGAAACTCCAATTAAGAGAATTTGTGTTCCTATATGTGAGTTTCATAAATAAGCATATATATATTGATTACATGGTAATTATTCTAACATGATATTATCTTCTGTAGACTCCATTATCATATCCCACAACCTCTTCAATCTCTTATCATTCATCCTCCTATCTGATTATGTATAGGGAACTGAGTCTCATATTCATATATAGTCTCTTAATTAATAAAGGGTCCAGTTAGATAAATGATGTTGATTGAATCATATAATGATTATTTATCTTATTTGTGATCCATATTGATGGGTGGTTCCCATCCTTAAGAGGTTATGGAAAATAATTCTTGTAAAGTGTAAAATATAATAGGTACTAGTATAATCTATTCTTTTTTTTATTATTTCCATGTTTTGTATTTTCATTGTATATTATTCCTTCATTAGGAAGAAATGGTTTATAAAAAGTAAGTTCCCTCTTTTTTTGATGGAATTACAGTAATTATTTCTTAATTCAATTATATCTATAGTAATTATTATTCTCAATGTTCTATTTTATGAGTCATCCATGAATAATTTTTTTTTAATATTTTACCATGTCATCTTTCCATTCCATATCTTACAATTTTCGAATTGTGGAGATTGAAGAAAAATATACTCATGGTTTTCCAAATTTAACATTGTATGATTCAAAATTATATTTGGTATTTTACTTGTGAAAAAATATTTATTATACTGTATGTCCTACAATATAGTGATGAGGTAAATAACAAGGGTTTCTATTTATATTGAACTATTTTAGTTTCATGAAATCATTGAATTTGAGTATATTCGTTTCTATGAGCATGATACAAAAACATAAATAGATTTCATCTTGAAATATTATATATTTTTCATTATATAATGTAATAACAGAAGGCCCTACCCCATCCTCCCTTAAAAACCTTTTTATTTTATTTTTTTAGGATATATATGTGATATACCTTGAGAAATTCAGTGGGATTTTGATATAAAATCACAATCAGTGTTTTCATTCTTGGGACAGTCATTACTTTTATATTAACTATACTTATTTCTTGATTATATAACATGGGATAATCTTTTCAATTGATATTTTGGATACCATCCTATATATTTTGTTATATTTAAGTCGATTATTTTAATGCACTATGAATTCTTAATGATATAAGAAGCATTTTATTCTTGTTGTTGGTGTTCTATACACATAACTCTATAATCTTTTATTTTGTAATATTTATATCAGAATATATTTTTTATGTATTCTATATGGGAAAAAATATAATACTATCTCATTTTCATTTTTTCTTTCATTTGGAGACTTAATTGATCGAGGACCTACTCAATGTGTAGTATAAATGATTAAAAAATTCAACGTACTTGTCACTCTATTATATAATTGAAATGTTGGGGAGATTTTATACCAAACAAAGGGTTAATTACAATGATATTTTGAAATATTTGAGTTCAATTACTTCAATATGACCAATTGTTCCCAAAATTGGGACAAAATTGGACACACAATAAATCAGATATTATATTGGTTCACCAGAATCATTGATGATCAAGAACAATGGAAATATAATTTTGGGTGAGGAGGGGGTGTTTAAACTCATTTTAGGTGTGGATTTATATACATTAATATCCGAATTAAACATCCATTGATGCAATAAATTTTATTTATTATGATTTATGAGGAGTTGAGTAACATTTGTGATATTAATACTTAATGGGTAGCATGATTACTGATAGTGGTTATGGCCTGAGATAACATGTTTTTTGTTTGTTTTACAAATGCAATTATGTTTATAGGGTTTTAGAGAAATTTGAATGTTTTTATGAAACATAATTTCCCATTAGAGTTAAATACTAATAATATTTAGATTATAGGGTCATGAAAACCAATTGTCTTGGTATTGAACTAGTGGTGAGGCACCTCCCTTCCATACATGGTGGAGTAGATTTTTATTACTATGAAACTCCCATTGAAATATGTATACTATTTCATACCATGGAATAATATTTAATGGGTATGTTTCAACATAAAAATTAATTAATTTTCAATTTTTATTATTCTATCATGGATTTATATCACACAAATTTATCCCCAGTAGAGGGTGTTCCAATATATTCATGGATTTTGTTAGAATGTGATACTATATTATAATTTTTGTTATTTTTTTCTTATAATTGTTTTAATAGTTTATTACTTTAGGGTTCCATGTTTTATTTATTTCTCGTATATCATGTACATACACCCTACACAAATAACTTCATGAGAACACTATGTGGGCCTAGAACCTCCCCATAAAAATCTGTTGATTTAATATATTCATCTCTCAAATTTTTATTCAAAATTTTTTTTATATATGTTGAGATGTATGAATAATTCCATCATTATCCTCCAAAATTTATAGATTTATATTTTCCCTTATATATTAAATGATTGATTGTTTAAAATCATATATAGGACACTCCTTATTTTATATACATTTGGGATTTTGTCTACGTTGGGATTTTATTTTCCCCAGCACGTTCCTTGGATTGTTTCTTATAGATAGTTACTTAGAAATAGATTCTAAGGCAATTTGCAAAAAATATTCCATATGGTGAGGATATATCACAGAATTGAAAGTATTATAGATTAAATCCTATGATATTTTTAATTTCCAACTACTAAATAAAACCATTTGAGGGGATATTGGTAAAGATATAAAATAAAAAAAATCAATATGAGCAAGGGTATTTTGGTGGATACCACTACTACCGCCATGTATCACATAGGTGAGGATGAAACAAAGGATGGTATCAGCTAAAATTATGATATAAATTCCCCATCCCAACAGTTCCAGGAATACTTCTCATCAAAACAATTATATATTAAATGTTTTTGTGTATTGACAATATGAATGGTAATGGGGGTAGTAAATGTGATAAATTCCCCCCATACCAATCAAATGGGATAGTAAGTTTTTCTCCCATTTGGTTATTTCTGTAAAATGATATTGAATTTACCAAGATTTTCATGGTTATAGTCTTAGTTATGCATGATTGATGAGAATGATCATATTTTTTCTAGAGTTTTATCCATAATTTGTGGCCAAATTTCTCTCAAGTGTGAAGCCTTCTAAACTATCATGGAAAGATTATATTGTAAACCAATGATGGAATAATATCCACAAATATCCCATTTCAAATAATTATAAATATAATTTTTTTTATGACAAATAGTCATACAAAACCCCGTGTCTCATTTATCGTCCAAAGAGAATAACATTTTAGTGTCTTTCTCTTTGGGGGATTCGATGAGTATAGAGTGGGATAAAGTGTTGGAATGCATATTCGACCCACCATCTAATATTCATGTTTAATTAAGTGTTCACAATAATTGATTATAGTATATTTATTTCATCAAGGATATTAGGGTGAATATTGTTATTCTACTTTTCATTTGTTTGAGATGTAGTCACTAGAATGGATTCCAACTCAACATGGTCATAGTACTCACCTATTTCAATAATATGGTCATTGTATCCCTCACCATGTATATTTTTTCCTTATGGTCTTGATGATTTTTCCATAAGATGAGACACTAAATGCTCATATATTGTCCTTTTATTATCTATGGAATCTCATATTGGGGTCTTTGTGGGGGAAATATTAGGATTGTTATATAACCATTGGAAAAACCTATCCATTTCCCACAATGATGATTTATTACCTAATATTGTGGTAGTTTATATAGATAACCATCATTTTTTTACATACCAATATATATTATGGTATATTGATAAGGGGAAAATAGGTTTTTTTTGGATGAGATATCATTGTGGTTAGAATTACTATTATTAGAATTGTTAAAGGTGTTATCATAATCTATATCTATAGTACTCCATAGTGTAATTTTGTCGAAAATACTTCTTTCTACTTCTATATAGGATTTTAATGATATTTTTGTTACAATATATAATAACTTTATCACCTCAAGATTGAAAAAATACATTATGATTGAAATATCAACATAATCCAAATCAGTATGTGATTCATAGTGATAGTTTTCCTTATATAATCCCCATCCATCTATTAGAATCATTTGTGGATAATTATATTTATAATTAATTAGATCACCCTAGTAGGCCCATTACCCATCATTATAATGTGGAAATTTCCACCTTCCATATTTGTGGAGGAATGTTCCCACTTCAATGGGATTTATGAAATATTATAGGAGTCATTAAGTTGTTTCAAAAGATATAAATGTTCATCTATGTCACTACGCTAACTTATCGGTAAAAAACAATTGTAATTTGTATGTGTTCCTAGTCCTCATTTCCATTTATCATGCGTATATGATGAAAGTCCACAAGAATTTGAGAGTTAATTAATAACCCTTTTTATAATCTTAAGGATCTGATAATATGATCCTCTATTGGAAGGAGTATAAATATCAGCCTAACGACAATTGAACATCAGAATATATTGTTGATCATATCCCAAAACCATAACCAGAGTATGATAGAAATTTTTTAGAATAAGGGATGGTATATAAGTTAATCCTAGATTTTTCCATTTCATTATACTACTAGATATCTGATATATCTATGATAGGGATATATTCAAATCTTGATGTGATATTCAAATTACTATTATAAAAAAATAGGGATATAATTCTCATCCTATACATTATATTATATTATATATTTTTGTGATCCACATAAATTAGAGAATGCTTAAAAGCCCTAGATTTTGGATTTTTTTATATTAAATTAATTTAATATTTTTAAAATTGATCATTTCATGAAACATTGAAAATATTTTTTTAATATATTATAAAACTAAGTTAGAATTTTTCTTATATGATACATTATGTTTATCTTGCACAACACCAAAAACCAACATGGATTTTATTTCATGTAACAATGAGTTTCTATTAAACAATACTATTTTAGTATTGTAATTTCAATGAGATAGTTTCAACCCCAACATTAAGCATTGTAATATAGATAGTATAAATTAATTTCAATTTTTATTTATAGTATTTTCAATAAAATAAAATATATTTATAATGAAATGTGTAATTTGTGGAAAAGTATTTATATGTTTAAAAATATTATTTTGATAAAGGATCATATTTAAGAAAAATAATATAATTTGTTTTATACACTCTTAGATATTGAATTTGTTAAAATAAACATCATTTTTGAATTTATAATATCATAATTATCCTAGGGTGAGTTTTTTGAATTTTTCTGTGAAAACACAATTTTTATTAATAATAAAAAATTATAAAAGCTAATTTTCATGTTGTAACGTCCCGAGTCCGGAGACCCTACACTGGTGCCCCGTACCCGGTTCACCACATGACCTCAAGCGCGTTTCCCCGAATGCCAGAGGCTGTCGACTAGTAGCGAGGGCTTTGGTGAGTTGGTGGGGAAACTATGCCCTCATTCGGTAAGGTATAGAAGGTACGAAAAGAATAATAAACAGAAGAAGCAGCAAACAACATGCATAACTATAGAAACAAAACAGCGAAAACAATGTTGATATATAACTATGATGAAAATGATACAGCAGGTACAAGTATCTAAGGAGAACAGCAAACTCAAAAAAGTGCTGAAATACAACTGAAACCAAGTACAAAATAAAAACAAAGTAAGCTCCTCAACATCGCGAGCCACGGCTCGATCCCATGCTCCCCAGCTCTTGGTGCAGTCAAGATCCTTAAGGAGAAGGGATCTTGCCCTTCTCTATTCCTGCAGCAACATAGTCTTCTTGGGCTGAAAAGCATGGCCCAAAAAGGGTGTGAGATATCATCCCAGTAGGAAATCCCCCAATGATTTGTTTCTAATAGTCAATGAATACATGGCAGTAATAAAACAAGAAGCAGTAAACAGAAAAGCACAAGCAGCTACAATCCACAGTTCTAACAAGTAAAGAACACAAGCAAGCAGTCAACAACGAGAAGAAAATAGGTAACCCTCTGGGTAGCTATCAAAGTCTAACCCCTATGGTTTAACCTCTTTGTACTAGCAACCCTCTGGGAGGCACACACAGTCCCACCCCTCTAGTTCAGCTACGTAATTATGTAGACTCTCTGGGGAAGCACTCACCGTCAATTCCCCCTATAGTCTCATATCGTACTAAAGGATCTCTAGGGAAGCAGTCAATGTCAATTACCCCTGTGGCCCATGTCGTGGATCTACAGACTCTCTGGGGAAGCACTCAACATCAATTCCCTATGTGGTCTCGCATCATAATTAAAAGACACTCAGGAGAAGCCCTTCCGTCATTTCTCCCTTTGGACTACTACTCTATGTTCTCACAGTCCTGAGTATAAATAAACATGCTCGACATGCGTATAACGTCCATGTAAACCTCAAAAACTACTTGGCTATCAACTAATTCTCAATAGTAATAATAAAACAATAGTTCCACTATCCTACAACTAGGCATGGAAACTGGAAAACGCCAAACAGGCAGAACAAGCATGGAAAGCCAATTTGAGCACAAACAAATTATTCTAATCATAAGAAATAACCTCTACTAAATTAATAATGCAAAGAAGACAAGTAACAAGGGAAAAAAGGAAACATACAATACCCAGTTCAAGGTTATTGGTGGAAATTGCAGATAATATTCATCAACTTTCTACAGAAAGGCACAAACCACATACCTCGATCCGAAGAGATCGATATACGTGAACCTCGACAACAGATTCCTCTTAGAATGATGTAGATCTGAGAAAACACACAAAACATTCATCCCATGGTAACTTGAAAACGAGGATGAATCAAGAAACAAGACTCAAGCAGAAGGAAGAACTCACCGCTGTGATTCCAACGCAATCGACCGTGCTCAAATCGGAAAACAGACGACGAGGCGGGAGCTCGGGGAATATTCGATCATACGGTCACTCTCGAATGGATGAAAACTGGAGATGAAGATGGTTTTGGGGGTTAGGCGTGACCACGGTCTGTTTAATGAAAAAAAGAAAGTACACGGCGTGTACTTCTTGAGTACATGGCGTGTACTTCAATTTTTTTGTACTCCGAATTAATCGGCCTCCACCTCAGCCTTACATACCATGTGTGTGGCCCAGACACGGCATGCATGCGGCTTCGAGCTGGAGAAGAGTACACGGAATGTACTCAGAAAGTACACGGCGTGTACTTCTGAAATTTCCATAAAATTCATTTTTCTCAAAATCTCCATAAAAAGGAAAAACGTACCTAAAAGAAGATCGGGGTTCTTACAAACTTCAACCCTTCAATAAAATCATCCCTGGATTTCCCTAACAAGTCAGAGATGAAGAAACCTCAAACAGCTTTGGCCACTGTGATCGTACATCGAACTCTCTCTCCTAGGACTTGTCTTATACTCGCCTGTGCTGCCATAACACTCATACCAGAGGAACAAACCGCCTGTGGAGAACCATCGTACTGTGATAGACAATTCGGATAGGATGCTCCTCGAAAGATGCATCTGCTTCAAGCTCGAATTACTCAGGCTGAAAGACGTGATATGGGTCTGAAAAGTACCGTTGGAGCTGAGAGACGGGGAAGACGTCGTGCATGGCCCGATATCTCTGATGTAGCTGCAACCGATAGGTGACCGGCCCCACTCTCTCCAAGACTTCAAACGGCCCGACGTACCACGGTGAAAGCTTACCCTGTCTCTGAATCCTTTTGTGTCCCAACATCGGTACGACTCGTAGGAAAACCTGATCACTGACATCGAACTCCAGAGGTCATCTCCGTTGATCAGCATAAGACTTCTGTTGAGACTGCGCTATAGCCATCCTCTTCTGAATCTGCTCTATCTGCTCTGAAGTCTCCTGAACAAGACGAGGTCCCAGCAAAGCTGCCTCTCCTGCCTCCAACCAGCATAAGGGTGATCGGCATGGCCCACCCTACAAAGACTTCTATGGCACCATCTGAATGGTCTCTTGGAAACATTTGTTGTAGGAGAACTCTACCAGAGAAATATGATACTCCCAAGAACAGCCAAAATAAAGGATGCAAGCTCGAAGAATATCCTCAAGCACCTGGATCATGCGCTTGGACTGGCCATCAGTCTGGGGATGGTATGCTGTACTCAAAAGTACCTTTGTACCCAAGGGCATCTGAAGTCCTTTCCAGAACCGAGAGGTAAAGTTTGCTTCTCTGTCTGAAACAATAGAGCGCGGAACTCCATGCAGACGAATGATCTCTTTGATGTAAATTCGTCTCAGATCATCGACACTGAAGGTCTCCTTGATCGGCAAGAAGTGAGCGAACTTCGTAAGTCTGTTGACGACAACCCAAACAACATCATTCCCTCGAGGTGATCTCAGCAACCCGGTCATGAAGTCCATCACAACATTGTTCCACTTCAACTCCGGAATGCGTAATTATTGTAAGAGTCCTGCTGGCCGCTGATGCTCTGCTTTCACCTGCTGACAAGTAGAACATCTCATGACAAAACCAGCAACATCTTTCTTCATACCTGGCCACCAGTATTGGCGATGAAGATCCCGATACATCTTGTTGACGCCAGGATGAACTGCCTAAACAGAGGAATGGAAATCCTGCATCAGCTCCTCGCATATGTTTGCTGGCACCCATACGCGTTCTTAGAAATGTAAGATCTCATCCTTTCCCACTGTCTATCAAGGAAGAGGGTCCTCTCCTGAAACATTCTACTGCAGGACTAAGCCTTCTATGTCTGATAGCTACCTCATCCTTACCCGATCAAGTAGCGTTGAGGTAACATCTATGGAAGACAGAAAATTATGTCCCTATCTGTCGTGCACCTCTAGATGCATCTCAGAGAACAGATCCATAAGCTACCACTCACTAATGGCCACCTGAACAGCATGAATCTGAGTTTTCCTGCTCAACACGTCTGCTACGGCGTTTCCCTTTCCCGACGTATAGGAAATCTCAAAGTCCAAAGACTGTAGATACTCAACCCACCTGTGCTAGCTCAGATTCAGATCACGCTGAGTGAAGATATACTTGAGACTCTTGTGGTCACTGAATACCACAATGTGCTCTCCCATAATATAGTGTCTCTAACAGTGCAAGTCATGAACAACAGCTTCCAACTCCAGATCATGCTTAGGGTAGTTCTTCTCATGCGACCTCAATTGCTGAGACCCGTACGCAACAACTCTATCTCCCTGCATAAGTACAACTCCAAGCCTGACACCTGATGCATCACAGTAAACAGTGTAGCTCTTTCCTGGCTCTGGCAAGACTAGTATCGGTGCTGACGTCAACCTCCCTTTCAGCTCCTGAAAGGCTGACTCACAAGAATCTGACCACAATAACTTCTCCCCCTTCTTGGTCATACCTGTCAAAGGTGCTTCTAGACATGAAAAGTCCCGAATGAAGCGTCTGTAGTATCCATCTAGCCCTAGGAAGCTCTGTACCTCAAAAACGTTCTTTGGATGCTTCCAAGAAACTAAAGCCCTCATTTTCTCTGGGTCCACAGATACTCCTGTCTCTGAGATGATGTGACCCAAGAAGTGAATCTGATTCATACTTAAGTGGCACATCAAGAGTTTATCATAATGTCGATGCTCTCTCAGTGTACTCATAACGATCTCAAGATGGGTGGCATGGTCGTGATGGGTGTGAGAGTAAACAAAGATATCATCCACGAATACCAAGATGAAGGAGTCCAAAAAAGGATGGAACACTTGGTTCATCAGTTCCATGAAAACTGCAGGTGCGTTCATGAGACTGAACGGCATGACTGTATAAACATAAATACCGTACCTGCTCCTGAAGGCTGACAGAGGTATATCTGATGGTCTAACGTGCAACTGATGGTTACCGAACCTCATGTCGATCATCGAGAACACCCAGACCCCTCGAAACTAATCAAAATGTTCATCGATCCTCGGTAAAGGATATCAGTTCTTAACTATCAACTAGTTCAGCATCTGATAATCCACACAAATCCGGAGGGTACCATCTACCTTTTTTTCAAACTGAAAAGGAAAACCCCAAGGAGAAGTACTGGGTCGGATGAAACCCTTAGCCTGTAGCTCCTCCAACTGCTTCTTGAGCTCCTGGAACTCAGGTGTGGCCATCCTATTGGGAGGAATGGACACCGGTGCTGCTCTTGGCACAAGCTCAATAGAAAATTCTACCTCACTCTCCGGAGGAAAATCTAAAAAGCCCTTTGTAAAGACATCCCTGAAGCGATCCACCACTAGAGGAAAGCCCAACTGTGGAGTCCCCTGATCATCCAGGTAGAGACTAGAAATCTGGGTTATCACCCCTCATAGCCCAAGATGCTCGAGTCACGCCCGACTCGCCCGAACATCCTATTAACCTCTATGAAGTAAAGGTTCACCCTATGGTGAAATGAAACTGACTCTACGGCGATAAAAGTCAACGACTGACTAGAATGTAATCAACCAGTCCATGCCGAGAATGACATCATTTCCTATCATCTATAGGACATAGAGATCACATATAAAGTGATACCCTACAACCTCGAGAGGGCACTCTCAACACTGGCATACACTAGATGTCCTCATTTCCAAAGGTGTGTCTAGTGTCAATGGGTTGGCAGATGAAACGATGTAGAGTCCAAGGCTCTCCAGAATGGAAACAGAGATAAAAATATGCGTAACAACAGTATCGAAATGGGATGAAGATAAAACTGAGGCTACTAAAATTGTACCTCATACAAAAGAAGGTTCAGGATCTTGCTCATGATAAGTCTGGTCCATGGCGAAAGACTGGGCTGCACCGCGGCCCTGCGCCCCTGACTGACCACTCTTAGATGAACCTCCCTGCTGGTGTTGAGGAACTGGTGGCTAACTGTCATGGCCTCGACCTCCACCTCGGCCCAACCAGCTGGAAGAATTCCAGTTCCCTGACTGGTGAGAGACTGGTGGGGCGGCTCTTGAACGGGGAGTCGTGGAAGAACCCCGGTCACCTGCTGCTGGTGAGAAAACCTAGTAGAAACGCTGAAGGTGACCCATCTTGCCGCAAGATCAGCACTCCACGGGGTCTCTCTAGCACTGTGTCCTCGTCTTCCCTGTATGGCCACACTGGTAGCATGTCACCTGGCTGCTTGCTAATGTGTCTCGCTTCCTCGAATCACCGCGCGTAGGCTCCCTACGACGCTTCTTCCTGTCATCTGAAGGAAAGCTAGCTCTGCAAGCAGAACCGCCCTGACTCGCAGCTCCAGATTCTTTGAAATTGCGCTCCACAATAAGTGCCTGGTTGATGATGGATGTAATGAAAGTCAGCTAGAATATGTTCACCTACGATCAAATCTCCTGTATGAGTCCATCCTCAAACATCCTCGCCACGAACACCCGACTCCCTTCCCGAAGGGGTGTAAAACGCTGCAGCTCAATGAAACTAGAGGAATACTCCATGATAGATAAAGTACCATGCTCTAAGCTCATGAACACCCGGGCTCGATCGGCCCTCAGGGTGTCTAGGTAGAAGTAGTCGTAAAACACTTGCTGGAACTCCTCCCAAGTCATAGCTTTCTGTTGACCCACTTGTGAGATCGTGTCCCACCACCTCTTGGAGGATTCTCAGAGCATGTAGGTGGCAAGCTTGACCTGCCTGTCTGGAGGTGTCTCCAGATGCTTGATGATACTTATCATGGCTTCCATCAATGAATCTGTAGCCTGAGGTCATCTCTCCCCCAAGAACGTGGGAGGATACTGCTACTAAAAGACCCGCGTCAAGTCTGCCATATATGAGGAAGGAGGAAGTGCTCCCTAGAAGGCATGCATCATCCTCATGAAACCTCCCCTGAACTGCGCATCAGTGCCCGCGACTGGTACAACAACCGGTGCCAAGGCTGGCTCGGCTGGGGGATCGACAGGAAGTCCTTGATCAGCCCTGTCTGGCGTCTGATCACTGCCTGACGACAGAGGTACGATCGGAGGACGTCTTAGAGGCATAACTCTGAACGATCAAAAGAACACCTTAGATCAGGAAAACAAGGATAGAGAACCCAAGGGTACAAACGGTAACATGGGAAGAAAAACACAAAAGATTACAAAACCCAACTACACGGTGTGTATAAAAACTACACGGTGTGTCTTCTAAAGCTATAGACATGGACGTGTACTCTCACCCTACAAGTCATTTACACTTCTAAATACATGGTGTGTTGACCCCCCCACATGGTGTGTACTTAGAAAACTATTCCCCTGCCCGAGTATCCTTACAATGCTATCCCACACGGTCCGACTCAACCCGAGACTACACGACGTGTTCGAAACAAGCACGGCGTGCACTAGACAAGGCTTCAGCGGTCCGTGTTGTTAAGCACATGGCCGTCTACACGGCTAAACCTTACACGGTGTGATCCAAAGAAACAAGGCGTGTATAACAGAAGGTGACACCATCCTGTGTTGTTCGTGACACGGCTGGGTACGTGGGCAAGACTACACAGCGTGTTCCTTACAAACACGGCGTGTTGAAAAGAAGATCACGCCAGCCCGTGTTGTTCGTGACACGGTCGGTTACCTAGACAGGACTACATGGCGTGTTCCCTAAGGACACAGCGTGTTCTATCTGATCTTTCCTGACCCGTGTTGTTTGTGACACATCTGTGTACACGGCTCCGAACTCACATGGCATGTACAAATGGTACATGGCGTGTTCCCGAATTTACTCCCATGACACCGTGTTCTGCTCACACAGTCAGTGACATGGCCTGAAAACTACACGACATGTATCTAAAAAGTACACACCGTGTATTCAGGGTTTTTCTGGGTAGTAGCTCAGAAACTGCGTAGATTTCTAGAAACACTAAAACAAGGGAAAGGATGTTAAATTCCGATCTGTGAGGGCCCATAGCACCTCAAGAACCAAAATTTGGCATTCATTTTAAGCAAGGTATAAAATAACACTTTTCTAACATAATAGCAGAGAATCTATCAAGAATCTACCACAATAGCATGCATAATCTACACAGAGCCTATCACAACAGCATGCAATTGCTAATGCACCCTAGATGGCATGTCAATAATTCATGGCATGTGATTCCTACAAGTGTCTATATGATGCATGAGATGGAATACCCTCATCTCATCGGGTTGCGACAGAAATAGAACTGTAATATCAAAACCGTAATAGAACAAGCCATGTGAATCACTCTCGGTGAAATCAGATCAACTATAAAATCTCTGAATTAGCAACTGCAATTAATGAGTTAGTATGGCTTTTCCCTGTACATGGGTTAGCTACTCTCGAGCACAACTTAATGACAAGTACCGAATCCATCCTATCCATGACTAAGGTCTCCAAACAGTAGAGCAAGAGAAAACAACTCCTTTGATACCACTTTGTTACATCCCGAGTCCAGAGCCCCTCCAATGGTGCCCCGTACCTGGTTCGCCACATGAACTCAAACACGTTTCCTCAAATGGAAGAGGCTTCCGACTAGCAGTTAGGGCCTTGGTGAGTCGGTGGGGAAACTATGCCCTCATTCGGTAAGGTATACAAGGTATGAAAACAAAAATAAACAACAGAAGTAGTAAACAACATGCATAACAACATAAACCATACAGCGGAAACAATTTAGATATATAACTCTGATGACCATGATATAGCAGGTACAATTATCTAAGGAAAACAGTAAACAAAACAAAGTAATGAAATTCAACTGAAAACATGTGAAAAATAAAAACAAAGTAAGCTCCTCAGCATCACGATCCACGGCTCGGTCCCATGCTCTCCAGCTCCTGGTGCTGTCAAGATCCTGATGAAGAAGCATGCTTGCCCTTGTCTATACCTGCAGCAACATAGTCTGCTTGGGCCCAAAAGCAGGGCCCAAACAGGGTGTGAGAAACAATCCCAGTAGGAAATCACCCAATGATTTGTGTCTAACAATCAATGAATACATGGCAGTAATAAAACAAGAAGCAGTAAATAGAAAAGCACAAGCAGTAAAATCCACAATTCTAACAAGTAAAGCACACAAGCAGGCAGTCGGCAACAAGAAGAAAACAGGTAACCCTCTGGGTAGCTCTCACAGTCTAACCCCTATGGTTTAACCTCTATGTACTAGCCACCATCTGGGAGGCACACACAGTCCCACCCCTCTGGTTCAGCTACGTAATTAAGCAGACTCAGCTGGGAAGCGCTCACCATCAATTCCCCCTAGAGTCTCGTATCATACTAAAGGCTCTCTGGAGAAGCAATCAACATCAATTCCCCCTGTGGCCCGCGTCTTGGATCTATAGACTCTTCGGTGTAGAACTCAACGACAATTCCCCATGTGGTCTCGCATCATAATTAAAAGAAACTCTGGAGAAGCCCTTCCGTCAATTCTCTCTTTGGTCTACTACTCTATGTTCTCACAATCCTGAGTATAACTAAACATGCTCAGCGCGCGTATAATGTCCAAGTAAACCTCAAGAACTACTTGGATATCAACTAAGGCTCAACAGTAATAATAAAACAACAGTTCCACTATCCTACAACTAAGCATGGCAACTGGAAAACGCCAAACAGGCAGAACAAGCATGGCAAGGCCATCTGAGCACAAACAAATTACTCTAATCAAAAGCAATAACCTCTACTAAAGAAATCATGCAAAGTAGGCCAGTAACAAGGGAAAAACAGGAAACACGCAATACCCCGTTCATGGGTATTGGTGGAAATTGTAGAAAATATTCATTAACTTTCACTAGAAAGGCACAAACCACCTACCTCGATCCGAAGAGATCAATATACGCAAACCTCGACGACAGATTCCTCTAAGAACAACGTAGATCTGAGAAAACGCACAAAACTTTCATCCCACGATAACTTGGAAATGAGGAGTAATTAAGAAACAAACTCAAGTAGAAGGAAGAACTCACCGCTGCGATTCCAACGCAATCGACCATGCTTGAATCAGAAAACGGACGACGAGGCAGGAGCTCGAAAAAGATTCGGTCATACGGTCGCTCTCGGATGGATGAAAACTATAGAAGAAGATGGTTTTGGGGGTTAGGCGCGACCCCGGTCTGTTTAATGAAAAAAAAGAAAGTACACAGAATGTACATCTTTAGTAAATGGCGTGTACTTCAATTTTTCTGTACTCTGAATTAATCGGCCTCCGCCTCAGCCTTACACACCGTGTGTGTGGCCCAGACACGGCCAGCATGCGGCTTCGAGCCGGAGAAGAGTACACAGCGTGTACTCTGAAAGTACACAGTGTGCACTTCTGAAATTTCCAGGAAATTCATTTTTCTCAAAAACTCCAAAAAAAGGAAAAACGTACCTGAATAAAGATCCGGGTTCTTACACATATAATTTATTTTTATAGTAAAATAAAATTTAAAATATATTTTAATGTCCTAATAGATCAATTATACATCTATTAATGAAATTTATTTAATTTTAATTATTCTTATTTTGAATTTAGATATTAATTCTTGATGAAATTTTGAACATTTAAATTATAATAAACATTTTTCTCTTCAAGTCTGTGGGAATAAAACTAATATAAATTTTTCCACATCATAATATTGAATAAAGAAAATTGACATAGAAAATTGTAATCAATTTTTATTTATAATATTATATGGTCATCTTAATTTTTTACCAAAAAGATTATTAAATGTGATTTAAATTAATTACAACAATTAAGGTATAATTTGGCTTAATAAGGGGATAATCCTTAAACATACGGGCCAAAATGACTTAAAAGCATGTCCAATACATATCTTATGGCCATAGTTTGGCCCTAAAGAAATAATTATTTATATGTTTTTGTTTTTGATTAGTTTTTTTAGCAAAAAACACTGGTTTACCTATGTTTTTTTAAAAAAAATGTCATGTGTGTCCTCTCCCTCGACAACAAAGGGTATCCCACCCCTCCCACATCCTCACAACTCAAAAAAAAATATTGGATAAACCATGTTGTACTATAGTAGCTCATAATAATCCTACCCTAAAACTATATTTCTAAACATTGGAATAAATAAATCTAAATAATCCCTTTGGTGAAAACTAAAAGGAGTTACCTAAATTAGAGGTAAAGTCCTTCTTCAAGATCATTTGTATTATTTTCATTCTCAAAAAACATTATTATAAACAAATTATTATAAAATATCAATATAATACTCAATATTCCAATTTTTTAATGGATATAAATTTCACTTAAAAAACATCCATATAATGGTTAACGACGATACCATTATTGTGTACGATAAACTACAGCCTGACTAAATGATGTTCTTGATTTTTAATTAACCATATTTCATGGTTGAAATTTATGATAAAAGTGTTTTATAAATATGATATATGTGATGTATATAATGATTTTATTCTTCATTAATGTTTTTATATACCATACCTTTATTCATTCCATTTTTTGTAATTATGATAACATCATTTGTGAAAGTGTGGACAACTGCATCATATAAGAGATGTTATTCATTCACACATTGCATGAGATTAATTATGTGTTTTTTAAAAATATATGATCTATATTAACTAATAACTCTAATAAATTATATATATATATATATCATTTATATTCATTCATTCAATATGATAATAAAACAGAGGCAACATTCATGCTTACGTATGACCGACCGTCTCCATAAATGATGGGTTTCATTTAATATTTACATATTATATAGATTTTTATAAATACATATATAATAAATATATATGAAATTTTTACCATTTTTTACATTCTGAAAATGTTAATCATTATCTATGTAAGAGGACCAAGAATAACATGTCAAAACATATATGATAAATAAAGCGGATATTACCTCAAAACGTAACATTAACATGGATATAAAAATATATTGGAAATATAAAGTCAGAACATAAAATTATATTATAGTATATATAATAATAATATCCTTACATAGATTTATAATTAACATATATTTATTTTACATGACTTTTTAATGTTTACAAATAAATCAAATAAATAAGATAATAGAACTTCATCTCACTTTTTATTTCTGTGAGATACATGCTATATTCAGTACACGATTCTTTTATATGGTGTATATAAATCCCTATGAAATTTTATATAATTAATTTTATTTATTTAATTATATTAATGTATTCAAATTTATGTTATTATTTCGGTGGGATCATGATTCTAATGTTTTTCAAATAGTGGGGTTTCTCATCTCACTTCTATTTTCCTTGAAAAACATGCCATGTTCCACTCATATTTTTTATAGTTTGGGTGGTTACTAAACATGGATGTATTATATTATTATAATACATAAATATATGGTTATTATAATATAAATGTATTATTCTTCATTTCATGGGGTTTATTTATCAAATGTTACCAACTCGTAATGTAATTTTCTCTCAATTTCCCTTCTTTGATACACATACCATGTTAGAAACATATGGATTTATATGAGCCGTATATACAACATTTGAAACCATTATATCACAAATTTTATTCTTTTCATGATAATTAAAACATTATTTATGGTATTTATTTCCTTTTTATTATGATTTAATTTTATCAAAGTAGTGGCATTTTTTAGCTTCAATATCATTTTTTATCGAGATTGATTACTCTTCATTTGATGAAATATTATGATCCATATATGAATAAATCATTTTAAAATTAATTACATTTGGATATTTATTTTATATCCATGTAATTGTAAAAATTTCAACTATTTGGTAATAAAGATAATTAAGAAAATTATTTTATGAAAATCATATATTATTATTCTTTTTGATCTGAAATCAGGGTTATTTCAAAATCATTTATTAAAAAACGTTTTACTATAATTATACGAGGCTAAAAGGAAATTTTCACAAATGTGTTACCTTTTTAAAAAACTATTTTAAAATTAAATTGTTTTCAATTTTCTAATCTAGGCACTTTTCTTATCAGTTAAGGAATGAAAGGAATGCTCAACACATATGGACCTACAAGTCATCATGATAATCATTTCAATAATTATTAGTATGTATGTTCAAAAAGTTAATTTTTAAATAAAATTTTCTCCTATTTTTTATAAATTGGAATATTTTTAAATTATTTAATAAAAGGTTTCCATAATTTATGTTATGATAAGAAATGGTTTAAATGGCATTCAAAGATTCAATTATAAGTTTAAAAAAAGGATTATTTCATAGAAATGTATTTCAATGATCCTATATATTATTTTATGTGTTTTCAAATTTTTCCTAGGATAATGTTTTCAAAATTATTTCAGAAAACTTTTTTATGATTTCTATAAAACTAGTTCTAAAATTGTTCTCAAGATTCATTTATTATTTTTCAACATGTTTTTAATGCAAATTATTTTCAATAGTGTTTATTTTTGAAAATAATTTCTCAAAGATAGAATGATATTTATTTCAATTAATATTTTTAAATGATATATAAAAAGTATTTTCCATCTATGATGACATTAGTTGATGTTACACATGTCCTTCTGGGAATTGATCCAAGTGATCCATTTAGATTATTTCTCTAAGTGGTTTATGTTTTTTATCGAATGATGTTTATGAAAACATGTTTCTATTTTATGAAATATATTTTTGTGAAAACCATTTATCTTACACATGTTATATATTTAGGAAGCCTTTCCCTCATCCACATGTTATATGCTTACTAAACTACTTCATCTGCAAATCGTTATACCATGAGAAATGGTTATGAGACTATGTTCTTTTCACTGGTTAATCACGGATAAAATTGTTATGAAAGTCATATATTTTCAATATGATATCATATGATTATATCATTATAAAACACATTTAATTTAATTAATTATGATGTGATCTCTTAAAATGGGTCATGATATGATGAAAGAGTTTTTATTTTTAGGTAAAAGTATCTATGAGTTTATTATGTGATGGTTTGGACCAATATCTCCCTCCAAAGCATTGGGTAATGATGGATGAATCAAGAGTATAAATTTCAAGCGTGAACCTGATTAAATGATCAATATATTATATAGACCTAGTTACATGTCCATAACATTATACGTGAGCCTAATTACATGTTCAAAATGATATGAGTGAACCATATTATGTGTTCATAATGTTATGTGTGAACCTTTTTACTTTTTCACAATGTTATGTATGGACTAGGTTTCATGTCTATATGTTATGAGTGAACCTGATTTCTTATTCCCAATGTTATGAGTGAACCTAATTTATTTTTTGACCACCTTATGTGTGTATATGTTATCTTGTCAATATGTCAACACAAGGGCCTAATTTCATGTCAGTAACATCATGAGTGACCCTATTTCAAATTATACATGTTCCCAATGTTTGATATTGATGTTTACATCAAAATTACATGCCTTATTCATAAGTTTTAATTTTAAGTATCATATTACAAATTATCTTATAATTAATTTCTACTAAACTGCTAATATTTATTTTATGAATCATTTTCATGATCACTGATATTAAGGGTTGGTCTTATAATTATATGATCATGTCATTCTTCACATATATTCATGTAATGATTACACATTTCCTTTATTTAACCTTACTATTCATTTTATCTCACCCCTTTCTTATCTTCCCTTTCTCAAAGTTGTAAAAAAATGTTTATATGTTGAATTACTAAGCGGGGTAGATCTTTATGGGACACATTGATGCTATTTCACTTTGTTAGAATACCTTTATTCTATGTTTACAAAGGAACTAAACTAACCCGGTCCTTAGGATGATGTTTTTGTAATATATTTTTTTATTTAACAAAAAATGATGTAAATTATATGTAAGTTAAAATTATATTGTTATATTTAGTATTCGATAAATGTTTTGGTCAATATTTGTAAACTAGGATGAGAATAAATTAGTGATATCCCTAGGTATATTTGTAAGGATATGTTAAAGGGTGTCTCTAAGGACAAGTCTAAGGATGATTCAATTTTATGTAAAATGTCCTCAAATATTAATAATTAAATGAGTTATTTCCTAGCATTATATCTATATTTGGACACTAAATGTTGATGGTTATTTGGTACAGATGTACCTAGGGGTAAAATATCTGACACGGTTTGTTGGGACTCACTTGAGCCTAACCCGATTCATTAAAATGAGCCTTGTTTCACACATAGTTATACACTCCAGGAGGATATTCATTGGTAATTCACAATATCCTCATGAATGATAATATAATTTTTAAAAATGGGTTAGCTATGAATAACCTAGGATAATTATATGGTGTCATATAATAAGGATGTGTCATAATTTAGACATATCATGAGTGTTTTATCTTGATTATGTCATTCCTCACTATGAAAACTTTTCCTTACCCTATTCGTTTTGGAATTATTAAATGGAAGAAATAAAAGGGAACCACATTAATTGGGATTGTGAATGAAAAAGATTACTGTTCTTCAAATAATCTGAATGTTATGGGGGTTGGAATGAAAAACCATGTTGTTATACTCACACTGATTTCTCAGGATCTAAATCATGATGATATTAAAAACATGAAAAGTAGGGAATAAAATTATTTGGAGTCCATAATGAAGTAATGTACACCATCTTTCAATTGTTATTCTGATCTACTTGTATCTGAACACTGGATTATTTCCTTGTATAAGATATTCTCTGATGTCTAGTGTTCTGATCATGAGAAATTGATTCTTGCTATTTATCTGTTAGAAGGTGAAGTAGACCAGTGGTGGACTTTAATAATGATTAAAATGAATTAAGATTAAATTGAATCCATTGATTGAAAAAGATCACGAACTTATTCTTCCAGAAGTACCTACCTCATGTTTTTCATATAAATATGGAATCATTGTTTCTTATGTTGATGAAAAATGAAGATGAATTTGTTACTCCCAATGAGGATAATTTCACAAGACTTGTGAGGTATGGTTCTCTTACTATAATCCAACCTGAATGTAAATTTGATATGTAATTCAGTATCTTAAATCCTAGTCTCAGAATGCCATTTTACATTATAGACTTTAGTATATATGAATAGATTGTGCTTTAGGGAATCAAATTTGAAATGGAAAATGATGTTTTGTATCAATATAATATTTTTAAAACAAAAATGAAGATGGATTTAAATTGAAAATATAAAAATCAATAGAGAGAATATAAAGATTCAAACTCTGACATTCCAAAACTATGGGAAATTGAAAATAATAGTGTATTTAGAATGAATAATAACGTTTTTAGAGTTTGGGAAACCATGCCACCGAGAAAAATAATGTATAAATGATGTGAAGGGTAAATTCAGTGAAACGAATGGGGAGAAATTACAACATACTGAACCAACCTCAAATCAATGTTTCAAGTGCATGGAGTTTTGGAATAATTTCAATCAATTAAGCAATCCAATTGCTAATATTAATTATAATACATAACCACATATGAATGAATGACCAAGGTAAAGCTTATTGATCGCATAGCGATTCACTATTCAATTCTACACTTACACCGATAGTTTAAACAATTTTTATAATGAGTATTCAAAAATATAATAAAAAATGGACTTCATGTTTAATTAAATGCATTAATGTTTATAACAGTTATAAATGTCATTTATTCTTCTTTTGATATTTTCATTGAAGGTGGAGGTGATTCGGAGACCCGGAGATAATCTTAAAGAAAAATGGGCCAAACTGCATGGCATCCTAGGGCCATCTATCAACTGTTTGGAATAGTAAAAGAATAAAATGAATCCAAATGATATAAAAAGTTGTGATACTCTCCAAAACATCATGGGATAAAAATATTTTTAATGAACTGAATCCTAATTCATCCATCTAGTGGCCCATATAAACCATTCTGTATAGGGGACAGAATCTGGCTGAATTCAAATGTTTGTTTCAGTCTTTTGACCATATTTCCCAATCCTGTTTTCTAATGGCCTCCATATTTGATTGGGAAACCATCAATATTCTGGCTACTAACTCTTCTCCTTTGGTATTATAGATTTATACTATTCCAACATCTAGACAGAAGTGGTATCCCAAAAACAGGGTTCCCTAAAGTATGTCATATTTTGGCTATAAAAAGGCACCATGGGAAACCTATTTTATAGTTAATCCAAGGATTGAAATGCTACCAATTTAGAGTTCCATAGGATTACTCTCATAATCATTGAAATTCTAGAGTCCCCTTTACTCATAGAGGCATTGATAATGAATAAGGACTTCCACCCGAGCATCCTCCTTCACCTGATGTCGAGCTAATCAGTGGGTGTTCATTGTGAGGGAGCTACAAACTAGTCAAGGGAGTTAAAAAACATATATTAGATACTAGTTTAGATTAATTTGGGTGATAAAATATTTATTTCTATTAATCTTACATACATTCATAATATAATTTCTTTTTTGATGTGGGTGAATGAGATGCTCTTAATATCTAACCGATCGGAATGAGGTTTTTAGTGCACGACTTGTGTTGTTACGATTGGGTAACACGAGAATTCTTTTTCTTAACCATATTCATGATATTTTAATCTTCATGGGAAGTTATTATTACATTCATATGTCCAATACCTTGACAATATGATTTTAATGTCAAGGTTTGGTTCTTCATGCAATGAAATAAAGGCTTTGAAATTAATCGAGATTGTAATTATTTTCAACAAAAGAATTACTCCAAAACGAAATTAATCTCCAAGATGCTTAACTTGAAAGTGTGTAGTGAACACAAAATGAACCATTTTATCTAATATTTCTTAAAAACAATTTTTATTCTTGCGTTTTAACCATTTTATTAATTAATTTCATCCCAAAACTATTTTCAAAACCACTCCCACATTTTAGTAATTCATCGAAAAAACACACACTCTAAACCCACACAATCTCTTTGAGAGGCAACCTAGGGTCTGACCAGGATTACATATCAACCTAAAAAAAATAATCAATTTGATGTGTCATGATAGCGCAGTCAAATTTAAGCACCGTTGTCGAGGAGCGCTTTGGTTTTTAGTGAGTGTTTTGATATGATTTTCGTAAATTTTGTGAATATTTATTTGTTTTATCTTATACCTTTACCTATAACATGGTGTTCTTATTTATTTCCGGTGTAGGTTTTGTTTCATGAAGCATTCTAATCTGTGAGATTTACCACCTTTTGAACCCAAACTAGAGAGGATATTATGCCAGTGGCCCTGAGATGCACAGGAAAACTCTTCGATGGAGGACACACCACAACTTGAGACTTTTCTAAACCCCTATTATTCTAGAACCAAATTAGAACCTGAAATTAACCAGTATAAAGTGGATGAGAAAAATAAAACACTAAAAGAACTAACCATTCCTGATGTTGACATCCAACCCACATATATTCAAATTCATGGTCAGGAAAACAATTTTGAATTAAAATTATGTCTAATTCACTTGTTTCCAATATTTCATGGACTCCCAGAGAAGACCCACATAAACATTTAAAATAATTTCATACCATGTTTTCATCATTAAAACCACCAAATGTGGATGAATAAAATTTAATGTCTAGGGAATTTCCATTTTCATTAGAAGACACTATAAAATACTAGATTTACTAAGTCAATTCACCAAGAAGTGGCTGACTTTAGATGAAACGTCTTTTTCGTGAAAAAACTTTCATAGCCTCGTGAATTGAAAAAATAAGGAATGAAATTTGTGGAATAATACAATCTCATGGGGAAACACTTCATGAATATTTTCAATGATTTGGAAGATTAATTTCATGTTTTATAAACCACCAAATAAGTTATCAACTTCTTATTCAGTATTTTTATGAAGGATTAATTCCAATTCATCGTAACATGATTGATGTTGCTATAGGTGGTGCACTAGTGGATAAAAACACAATCCCTGAAAGGAATCTGATAGGGAACATGGCACATAATAGTCTACAATTTAGTACAAGGTCCATTATACACATTCGAGGTGTCTATGTGGCGTAAAGAATAGAATTCCAAAAGAAGGTGGACCATAAGTTTGAAGAGGTAAGTACCCTTTTATGAAAAATCGATCTCTCTCAAGGGAAATCTCAATCTCCTCCTCCTATCTATTGTGGAAACAATAATTCTAACACTCATTATTCTGACCAATTCCCCCAACTAAGAGATACTTCTGTGAGTTGTGAGAAAATATCTGCAGCCGCCCCTATAACAAACCCTTTAAGAAAGAACCATACTATCCATCCAACTATGGGGGAAAGAAAACCATGCTTATATGCAAGGGGGTATTAGAACCAGCCTCTTCTACTAGGGAACCAACATGGTCAGAGTAGTATTCCACCACCACCACCATGAAATCCTCAACCACCACAAAGGCCTTTTCAAACTCCCCCTCCAAAACTCGTGCTTAGTCTAGAAGATATAATTAAACAAATGGCTTCCAACAATCATCAATTCCAAAAAACCACCCTTGTAGCCATACAAGACCTCAAAACCCAATTAGGCCAACTTGGTGACATGGTGGGGAAAATTAAAAGTCATGGGTTGGGTAAAATACCATCTCAACCATTAGTCAATTGTAGAGATAATGGAATTGTTAGTTCCATCACCCTTAGGAGTGGAAAACTGATGAATCCTCTGTTAGAGTCATCCCTCTTGAGGAAACGTCTATCACAACCATAAAAATGTTCCAAATGTTGAAAATACTTATCCTAATAAAATACCTTCCAAAAGAAAGAGTGTGCCCTTTGATGAGTCACCTAGACCAACCATTCCTCTTATATTTCCCCAAAAGGTCACCCAACCTATAAAACAAAAGGAAAACTGAACATGATAAGGAAATATTAGAAACATTCAAAAACATGCAGCTTAACATCCCCTTGATTGATGTTGTGAAGAAAATTCCATGATATGCCTTGTTTCTAAAGAAGATGTGTACACACCAAAGGATACAATGAGGTGATGTGAAAGTGAGATTGGGGATGAATGTTTCAGGATTGATAGAGCCATCACTTCCCACCAAGTACAATGATCCTGGAACATTATAAATTTCATGTACAATAGTAGAGTATTATTTTCCTAATGCTATGCTTGATTTAGGTGCTTCTATAAATGTTATTCCTCACACTATTTACACTACATTATAGGTCAGGGAACTAAATCCCACTATAATTTTTGTTCAACTAGGAAACCATAGTATCTCACACCCCTCTATTATGTTAGAAGATGTTCCTGTGAGGGTTCAATACTTAATTTTTCCTGTTGAATATTATGTGTATAAAATGGAGGATGATATGATTAATGGACATGGCCTAATTATATTGGAGATACCCTTCATGAAAACCACCAAAACCATAATTAATGTCTACAATGGTAAATTATCATGGGAGTTTATTGATGAAATTTTCCACCTCAATATCCTTGATGACATGAAGCACCCCTCAGAAGAACATTCCTCACTCATTATTATTTATAAAATTGTACCCCCTTCCCTTGAAAAAACATTATTTCATTCCCATGATCCCCTTTCTGAGTTTTATTCATTGATATAAATTCTAGGAAATGATTCATGCATTGATTGTTTTTGTGGTTTGGAAAAGTGCCATTCATGTTCATTGACTGATGATTTCTTGAACACTGAGGATCCAATGACCATTGATGATATTGCTAAGCTTGTAAAAGATCATTCCTTATCGGAGGTTGATACCATTGTGTAATTAGATGAGATCAGTAACCTTTCACTTTCACACACTCTCCCATAAATCTGAAATCCACCTGAATCGTAACTGAAACATCTACCAAATGATTTAAAAAATTCATATCCTTAGAATGTAAACAAGTTTCTTTTCATAATTGAATGTTAACTACCTCTTGAGCATGAATTCCAACTACTTGAACTTTTGAGAGAGTATAAACAAGATTTGGGATGGAAACATTCTGACATTCCTAATATCAACCCATCAATTTGTACACATCATATTTTATTAAATGATGAGTCTAAACCTGTGAGGCAGCCACACTGTGACTGAACCCAAACCTCCATGATTTTGTGAAAAAGAAGGTTATAAAATTATTGGGTGTTTGAATCATTTACCCCATCTATAAAAGACAATTGGTCAGTCCTATTCAAGTAGTTCCTAAAAAATCAGGCCGAACAGAAATAAAAAATGAAAACAATGAATTGGATCCAACTCATGTGTAGAATAGTTGGAATGCTAGTATAGACTATATTCGACCAAACCAACACTCTAGGAAAGGCCATTTCCCATTGCCATTCATTTACCAAATGATAGATATGCTTGAGAGTAAGTCCCACTACCATTTCAATGATGGGTATTGTGGATACATTCATATCCATATTTCCCCCGAGGATCAGGAAAAGAAAACCTTAACTTTCCCCTCTGAAACATTTGTATATATGAGGATTCCATTTGGTCTGTGTAATACTCTGGGTACTTTTAAATGATACATAGTTTGTATTTTTTCAGATTACCTTGAGAATTTCTTGGATTTTTTGATGTATGATTTCACATTTTATAGATCCTATTTTGATGATTGTTTAAGTAGTCATGGTTCATTCCTTCGTCACTCTATTGAAAAAATCTTGTATAAAATTTTGAGAAATCACATTTTATGGTGCAGAAACGTATTGTTTTGGGACATTTCATTTCTAGGGATGGTATCCAAGTAGAAAAATCAAAATTACATGTTAATTCATTGTTACCATTCCCCAGAAAAGTATGGGACGTGCAGTCATTACAAGGTCATGCTGTATTTTACCATTTTTTTATTCATGACTTTTATAAAACTGCACTACCCCTCTCCAGATTACTCCAAAAATAAGTACAATTTGTTTCTGATAATGAATATGAGGATTCTTTTAATATGTTAAAATAAAGTCTCATTTTACCCCCAGTAATCCATACACCTTGGTGGGATTTACCATTTGAGATCACGTGTGATGCCTAAAACTATGCAGTTGGGGATGTCTTGTCACAAGTGTTAATTGATCTCCACATGTCATTTCCTGTGCCTCTTGGACACTGTACCCTGCCCAAGAGAACTACCAAAAAACTAAAAAATAATTCCTTTCCATCGTTTTTTCCTTGGAAACATTTATGTCATATCATTTAGGGTCTAATGTCATTGGGTTCTCAGACCATGAAGCGCACTGGAATATCCTTAAGAAACTGGAAGCCAAACCACATCTCATTCACATAATGATTATCCTTTTGGAATTAAATTTAGAATATAGAGATAAAAAAGAAGCATAGAATGTGGTGGCTGGCCACGTCAGTAGGATTCTTCCATACTCGGACAATGACCAATCCCCTTGTATTCCTATAAATGATATTATTCTTGATTAACTATTTAATCTAGTGCAAAATGTTATTCCTTGGTATGATGAAATTGTAAATTATTTGGTAGAATCTTTCTTTCCTATTGAGTTCCACAAAAACCATGACAATAATCTAAAACATGAGTCTCGTTAGTACATTTGGGAAGAACCCCACCTATGGCGCACATTTAGTGATCATTCCCTTAGGAGTTGTGTTCCAGAGAGCGAGTACTAGTCTGTCCATTGTTTCTGACACATTATTTCTTATGGGGTCCCCTTTGGTTCCCAATAGACTGCTCTCAAGGTCCTTAATTCTGGATTCATTTGGCCAACACTTTTTCGGGATGCCAAGGATTTTTTCAAATCTTGTCCTCATTATCATTGAATGGGGAATGTCTCTAAAAGAAATGAAATATCACAATAACCATTTCTCTTTCAGGAAATTTATGATATATGGGGGATTGAATTTATGTGTTTATTTCCCATTTACTTTGGAAACCTGTACATTTATCTAACAGTAAATTACGTGTCAAAATGGTTAAAGGCCTAAGCCACACATGCTGATGATTGAAAAAAAGTTGTGGAATTTTTGATAACAAAGATCTTTTGTATGATTAGATTACCTTGGTTCATAATTAGTGACCAGGGTTCTCATTTTTAAAACTGAACAACACAATAAATTTTGCTTCTGTATGGGGTCGGTCATAGAGTGTCTGCTGAATATCACCAAAAGACTAGTGTTCAAGCCGTGGTGTCAAATAGAGAGGTAAAACCGAATCCTAAGAAAAGGGTTCAACCCGACTGAAAATATTTGAGTCTTTGACTGGATGATTAATTATGGGCCTACCGTAATTATTTCCAAACACCCATTGGAATTTCACCATATCATATTGTGTTTGGAAAGAGTTTTCACCATCCTATTGAGATTGAACACCATACCTACAGGGTCATCAAACAATGAAACTCTTATCTTTCAGTTCCAGTTTCTCAAATGATGTTATTGATTCAGGATTTGGATGAAATGACAAGAGATGCATATGGAAAATCTGTGATTTATAAGGAGGGAACCAAATCTTTCCATGGAAGTCTTATACGTCATCATCAGTTCCGCATTGGGTATAAGGTCTTATATTATATTAAATGGATTAATTTTCATCCACGTAATCTTAGTTCCTGCTAGTTTGGCCCATACACTGTTATTAATGTATCTCTATTTGCTTTTTTTAGGCTCAAAATGAAGAATCCATGAAAACCATCATTGTCAATGGGAAGAGACTGAAACACCTCCACAAACCCCTTCTAGAGTTCCCGATGGAGTAACTCTATGTTCCAGAAGCAACATACCAATGAAACATACCAGGTTTTATCCTTACTTCTCACATTCTCAATTATTATAGTGGGTAAACTTCCCATTCTAAGTGTGGGGGGAAGGGTTTATTTTGGGGTTAGTTAGGAATTAGTCATCTTTTTTCTTTCTTCTTTTTTCTCCTTCTTTATAGTATTTTCACTTTTCCTTATATTTCCGAGATCATTAGGATTTCCGTTTTCATTCTTCTTTCGTCTCCTTTTCATCTTCTTTACGGTATTTTCACATTTCCCAATATTTCTATGTTAATTAGGATTTTCATTGTATTTCTTATTTCTTCTATTATTCACATTATCTATGGTATTTTTACCTCCCCCCTCCGATATGGACACCTAATCATTGAAATTACTAAAAATTAATGTTGAAATTTTTAATTCCATGTTGATTTAACATTTGATAAAAAACTTGTCTCTATTTTGGATTCAAATTTTGGATGAATTTTACATACGGGAGTGACTTTAAGTGAAATGGTTTTCTATCAATGATATAAATAGTTGTATCACTGTGAAATATTTGAGATAATTGATTCTCCTTGTATGAGTAGTTTCTGGGACAATAGTGTCATTAATATCTCTACACATTTTTTTTCACCAAACCACAAAGTGTGAATATTTCATACCTAATATAAGGTAATTACAGGTTATGTTAATATTTTTTATCCTTAAATGATATTTCCATACATCTGCTCCTTGTCCGATCTGTTTCATTATTATACCAGATTGACCTATGTGTTTGTACCAATTGTCTGATTGTAGTGCACCCTAAAAAATATTGGTTTTTGTAATTGGTTGATCAAAAACCACTCCTCATAAACATTTTAACGTGATATTACTATTCCAAGTATTGTCATTAGTAGATCAAATAAGGGTTTAGATATGAGTGTGAGATTTGTTCCAAATACAACTTCTAAAAATATAATAAACAATCGGAGTGATGAAATGTGAAACATATGAGGATATCTAGGTTAGGTGCATATGGTTTGACTTATGGGAATTTTTATGTGTGTCGGTATTGAAATATGGTTTCAAAGGATGTAGGGTATTTTTGGTGGAAACAATTCATTTAAAGGTGAATAATGTTAAAATGACCTATATTTATTGGATAGAAAGTGAAAAGAATTGCATAGAATGGTTTTCACACACACACATGGGGAGTTAGTGGAATGGTTGAATTGTGGATAATTTTCTTGGTTTGGTGTCATGAATCTATTTGAATTTCATTGTGATATGATTTATGAGACATATTTTTTCATTTTCACTAGGAAGAACTCCTTAGAGTGGTTCGTCCATTGATCACATTACGTTAATGAATTAAAATTTCCTCAAATGTTAAATATTCATGATTTTGGGAATATATATATGCATATTTTTTTGGATATGTTATTTTTCCCAGGATTGAAAATGTTTAGGTGTGGGGGTGTGATCGCATAGTGATTCACTATTCAATTTCACCCTTACACCGTAGTTGTAAACTAATTTTGTAATGAATATTAAATAAATAATAATAAATTTCATGTAATTTTTTACTCTAGGAATTAAAGTCTATTATTATTAAAAAGGTCAATTATACTTGTTTTGATATTTTCAATGAATGTGGAGGTGAGTTGGAGGCCCAGAGATCAACTAGAAAAAAAATCGACCAAACTGCATGACATCCCATGGACATTTGTCCACAGTTTTATACATTAATAGAATGTCATGCATCCAAATGGGTTGAAACATTGTTATCATCTCCAATCCTCATGGGAGAAAACTCTTAATCAAGAACTGAAGGTGAATTCAATTATCTAGTGTCCCATCAAAACCATTCTTTCCAGGGGATAAAATCTACCCAAATTCAAAATCTTATTTCTGTAATTTAACAACATTTCCAAATATAGTTGTCTAATGGCCATGAAATTCGATATGGAGATAGTAAAACGACGGTAAAATGGATATTTGATTTTGTTCATGTTGTAATATGGCTTTATACTATTCCAAAAATAGAGACACCAGTGGTATCACAACAACTGGCTGCCCAAAACCATGTCCCATTTTGGCTATAAAAAGGCACCATGGGATCCTCATTTGGGAGTTCAACCACGATTTGAAGTGCTGAAAATTTGGAGTTTGATATGATTCTTATCCTCATATTTGATGTTCTAGATGACTCTATCCTCATAGGGGAATAGATAATGAAGAAGGACATCTAGCCGAGCTTCTCCTCCACTTGATGTCGAGACAATCGGTGGGCAATCATTGTGAGGGAGCTACACACATGTAAGTGGATAAAAAAAAATTATATTAGCTTATATTTTGGAGTAATTTGGGTGTTAAAAAATTTCATTCCATTTATCATACATACTTTCGTAATTGAAAGCATTTTTTTATGCGTGTGAATGAGATGCTCTTAATTTTTAACCAACTGGCTTGAGGTTTTGAGTGCGTGGCTTGTGTTGTTCTGATTATGTGACATAAAAATCTTTTTCTTACCAAAATTCATGGGATTTAAATATTATTTTTATGTTCTTATTCCATGAATAAGTTCTGGACCTTGACAATATAATTGATATTTTAAGGTTGGGTTCTTCCAGCAATGAAATAATGGTTTTAGAATTAATTGGGAATCCAATTAATTTCAACCAATGAATTATTCCAAACCTAAATTAATCCACAAGAATGAGGAACATGAAAGTGTGTAGTTAAATAAAATAAACCCTTTAATATCTTATTTTTCAATACCCATTTGATTTCTCAACTTTTAAACTTCCATTAATTAATTTCATCCAAAAAGTATGTTCAAATCCACCCTTATGTTATTACTTCTTAGTAAAAAACCCACTCCATGAGTGATGGCCTTGGGTCTACATAAGAATATAAATGAACCACAAAATTATAATAAATTTGACATATCATGAAAACATAGTCACTTATGCAATCACAATGGATGAGGTGAATAATGATATTTAGAGAAAAACATATCCTTCAACCCATTACTTAGTAATTACATGATATATTTTCTATGAATAATATATATAATAATCTTATTGATCATACTTTAATTATGTTTTTCATGATTATATCCATCAACATGGATTTTGGTATAATAAAATAACACTTAATGTTTAATTGGTACAAGTATGGACCCGAGTTTCTAATGAAAATCGTTTGGTATAAGAGAGGAGAATATTTAAGGAATAGATGGTTTAGAATTATTATATCATTTAACATTTATAGAATTATTTGAGTTAAAATTATGGGATGTAATTATAGATTAAATTATTATCTCAATGTCAGCGGATTTATGCATATTAGATAACTTGTGATAACCCTTTTTAATGAAAAATCGAATGACATTTTATTAGATTTATGGATCCCATGATCTGCTAATGATTTTGTAATGAAAAACTCACCTTTATTTATATAACTAATATATGTATAAGAAATTTATAACATAATAACCAAAAGGATATATCGTAAATTTGAAAAGGACTAAAATCATGTAAGTATATTTCCTTATTTATTTATGTTGAAAATGAATTCCTCAATGAAAAGGATAGTTAAAATAATCATCCTAATAACACAATTTTTGTTTAATCGATAGTCTTATAAATCATATAATATCTATAGATTTTATTTCCTTATGGTACCATTTCCCATTCATATGCTGATAAAAAAAATTATTGTCACTCTCAAAAGTATTTTATGCTTTACTTCTATGTATAATCTTTACTGCGAACACATGTTCTCTTATGAGGAAACATTGTTATATATTACATTGGGTACTTATATTATTTAAAAAAATTCATTTATATGATTTTTTTTATTCATTTTTATGATTTAGGTTTCTATTAATGGAACATTCAAATATTGAACCATTGATAAATTAGATGAATTTTGAGAGAGGAATTCATTTTAAGGTTGGTAGAATGTAACACCCTGAGATTTGGTGAATTAGTTTTTCAAATGAGTTTAACATATATTATATATATAGTTTCACAAAACACTGACAATAAATTTTTCAAATATATTTATTCAATAATTTAGTCTATCATTATACACTACACTAATCTATTCATACACTACACACAACACTAACTTGTCTTTTGTTAAACGCAAGATAGAGTTTCTATGAAAAAAAAATTATTATTATTATTTAAATGTGATAGTTATAAAATACTGGTTAAACATAGTAATATGTATAATAATAATTATTTTTCAAATTTTAATTATATTAGTTTTAAATAAATATATTGTATAGATAATTTAAAAAATTAATTTTTGATAATTTCATTATATGTTTAGGAATGCTATTTTTGTAGACAAACATCTTTTTATATCCTTCTATGAAAAATACTAAAATTAATTTTAGAAACCCTGAGAAAATTTTATTTTACGAAAAAACATCACTTTTTAATTCAAAAAGTCATAATTAGATTAGGGTGAATTTTGGTTGTTTTCCTACTTAATGTCATTTATTATTAATATGGAAGGATGTTGAAACTTAATTTCATCTAAATTATTTATATAGTTAAATTATATTTTTTTAACATTATAATATATCAATTTTACTTATATTAATCCAATTTTTATCCTTGGAATCATTATTATATTTAATTTATATATTAAATCTTAATGAACTTTTGAACATTATTAATTTAAAAAGATGTTTTCTCACCACATCTATGGGATGAGCCTTAAAAATAGTTTTAATAATTATTGATTTGAGTTTTAAAATATAAAAATAAGTTATTATAATCATTATGATATTTATATAATATTAAAATCCATATAATTTTGGACCAAAATGATTAGTTAATGTGATTAACATTAACTATAGTGATAAAGGTAAAATTAAGAATAAAGGACTAAACCATAAATATAAGTTCCAAAATGACATGGAAAAATTTACTAAAACATTTTATGGACATTTTTATTTTATAATATTTATATTCATGAGTCTTTTTTTCAGTTTTCCTCACTTTTTTAATGTAAAATCATGGGTACACAAAACTTGTTTCCAAAAAATGACAATAGTGTATCCACCATCCACTATAAAAAAGAACTCACCCCTCCCACATCCTCAAACCTCTCAAGACATATTGAATGAAAAATATCTACCAAAATACAATAAAAAATCCCTCTCATGATACTATCATGCTCACCATGGGATGAAAAAAATCATTGGAATCACTGTGGTCCAAACCAAATATGTTTCCCAAATAAAAGGTAACATCCTTCCCCAAGATCTTTAGTTTTATTTTAATCCAAATAAATTATTATTATTAAATGATTATAAAATTACTCTAGTTTACTAAATATACTGATATATTTTTATTATATGTGTTATATCGTCACATGCACACACTAACATCTAATGGGAAATGTACATATTATTCTTGTTCACAATGAACTCCCTCCTCATGAAATGTTTTTTATTTTTTCATCACTAACTTTTATGGCTGGGATTTATGATGGAAATTATATTTATATATGATATACGTGATATTTATAATTTACTTATTCTTATTAAATTTTATCATAGAACATATCTTTATAATTTCAATTGTTGGTAACTAGGAAAACATCATTTGTGGAAGTGTAGACTACTGCCACCTCTAAGTGATGTGATTTGTTCACACATTACATTGGTTGTATTAATTATTTTCCTAGTAAAAATATATGATATATATGACATAATCATTATAATTTAATGTTATTATATATATAAAAATATACTTTATTTACATTCTATCTTTCTATACGATACTAAAATTAAAGGAACATTCAAAATTATGTACTAAAAACCATCTTCAAGAACAATGAATCCATTTAAATATTTCTATGATATACTGACTATTATAAAAACATTTAAATAAAATATATATGGTATTTATGAAATTATTTAAATTATTTAAATATTTTAATCATTATATATGTAATAGGATCAAGAATAATAAGTCAAATCATGCACTAAAAATAAAGCTGCTCTTACATTAAATATAAAATTAACATGTAGTTGTTAATAAATTGGTAATATAATTTCATAACTAAATATTATATGGAATTAGATATATCAATATGGTTACATAACATATTTATAATAATCTTCAATTTATTATCAAATAGGATTTAATAGTGATGGATAATGTTGTGAATTAAGATAATATAACTTCATCTCACTTTTTATTTCCAAGAGATACATGATATATTCCCTACCAAATTATTTTATTTTGGAAAAATTATACCATTTAAAGTTTTATAACATTAATATAAAATACGTAATGATATTAACTTATTAAAAATTATTTTATTTATTCATTGGGATAAATATTATAAGTTCACTCATGTAGTAATGGGTTTCTTTTCTCACTTCTATTTTATGTGAGACACAATCCATGTTCACCTTTTATTTATTATATGCAGTGTTCTCAATTCCCATATATGTAATATTTTTTCCTTATAATTAAATTTATTGGTATTCATATATCCATTTTATGAAATTTCATTCATGGGTTTTATGTTTCATAATTTACCAAATTAGTAAAGTAATTTTGTCTCAGTTTTCCTTCTTTTAGGGCCATGCCATGTTATGTACCTATATTTATCTATGAGGTGTATATAATACCTATAATATGATTATATAATGAATATAAATATTTTAGTGATATTTATTTACTTATTTAATGTTATCATTTCGTTTTTATTAGGATTTCATGTTACCAAAGAGGTAACATTTTAAAGCTTCAATCTCATTTTTTATCAACACTGACTTTCACAATGCTTTAGTTGATGAAATATAATGATAATTCTCTGAGAAAAACTAATTAAATTTATTACCCTTTGTATATCAGTGTTATATTAAATAAATTTTACCATTTCTACACTCTTTGTTACTTATGAAAATTACAAAATGTTTTTTCATAAAAATATTTCTTTATTCCTCTTTTAGGTCAGAAATCTATGTTCTTTCAAAACTGTTTTTTAAATGTTTTCAATTTGGTTAACTATTAAACAATGAATTTAAAAATAAATTTTTAACCATGTATTAATGGTTTAAAATATGGGTTTTAATGTAATCTTCTGGTCTTTGTTTTTGATCAATTCATTTTTTTGAAAATTCATGGATCAAAAGGATTATCTGGCATGTATGAAACTGCCCTATGTATTTACCGTAATTTCCTTAATGGTTTCATGGTATGTTTACAAAGTTATTTTTTAAAGAAAACTATTTCTTAATATTATATAAATTGGTTTATTTTAAAAATGATTTCATGTAAAAAGTGTTTGTAGAAAAATTATGTTACCAAATGTTTTATTTTTTTTAAAATATTCCATTATATGTTTTAAAAAAGGTTAATTTAAAAGGAAGGGATTTCAAGGATTGTAAAGCATCATTTATATGTTTTAAAAATATTTTCATTGGAATAGGTATCTAAAATGATTTCATGTTTCATTTATAAGTTGTCAATAAAAACAGTTTTCAAAATGTTTTCAAATTTCTTTGATTAATTTTCAAAGAATTTTCCCAGAATAATATTATTTACTGTTTTTATGTTATAAAAACTATTTATCAAATAATAATGGCTTTTTTATTTAAGAAATATTTTTAATGATATCTTTGAGTTATTTTCTATCTATTGTGAAATATATTTTTGTTACTCATTCTATTCTTATAAATTATCAATGTGATCCATTCATATCAATTTTCTGAATTGTTTATGTTTTGGTGGCACGATGTTTATTAAAACACATTCTTCTTTCATGGATTATATTTCTATGAAATTTATTCCTATCATATAAGCTATATGTTTATGTAGCTTTTTCCCCATCCACATGGTATATTTTTATGAATCTAATTTCTCTACAAAGGGTTATTTCATGATCAATTTTGGTGGAACATACTTACTTTAACAGGTTATTATTGGATGAATTGATTATTGAAAGTGTATATTTTGTAAAGGTTATGATTTGATTAAATGTTATTATAACCATATAATTTCATGGGTTATGATATGATGTCTTTTCATGGTTTATGATATGATGAAAGTTCTATTATTATGTGGCGCATGTACGTATGAGCTTATAATGTGACAGGTATGACCTATATCTCCCTGCAATGCATTGGGTAATTATGGAAGACACACAAGTGTAATTTTTTTTGTGAACAAGGATAAATTTTAAAAAAATTATTAATAGACCTACTGATATCTCCATAAGATTATTTTTGAACCTGATTACATGTTCTCAATGTTACGAGTGAACCTTATTATGTGTTCAGAATATTACAAGTGAGCCTGATTACATGTTCACAATGTTAGGAATGGAACTTGTTACATGCAACAAAGTTATTTATGAACCTATTTATGATTTCAAAATGTTATGCATCAACATTATTATATGTTTAAAACCTTATGTGTTGACCTAGTTTCATTTCCATAAGCCAACACAAGGAGATAATTTCATGTCCTTAATTTCACGATTGAACTTATTTCAACTTTTACATGTTCATGATGTTATATGTTGATGTTTATGCCATAATTACAATTCTTATTTATAGGTTAATCATTTATGGATTATGCTCCTAATTATCTTCTGATTAATTTCTTATGATGTTCTAATAATTATTACATGATTTATGTTTATGATCTATAGAATGATTTTGTGATGTTTTAATTATATAATCATGTTATTGTACCCCAATGTTCCAGTTATTCTTATGAATTTCCATTATTTAGCCTTACTATGAATTTAAGCTCACCCATTTCTTATGTTTCATATCTACATCTTATAAATAAAGGTTTTAATGTATAATGATTAAGGGGTAATATCATTTTGGGACACATTAATGATCATTCACTGATGAGAATATTTTTTTGTGTGTTTCCAAAGGCACTAAACTAATATGGGTTAGGGTGTCTATTTTTCTAATGTATTTCTGTATTCCAAAAACTGATGTATTGTCTATTTACATTAAAACTAGGTTGTTATAGAATGAATATTTTATTTATCATATGCAGATAGCTAAATATATAGATATTACATTCTAAATATAATAGAACAATTATTCTCATATACCTTATAAATAATCAGAATATATCGATATATCTTTGATTATACTTTTATAATTTCGTTTGTAGTTCTAATGTGTTTGAATAGTGAATAGTCCTACAATTAAAAGTTTTCTAGTATTTGATAAAAGGGGCCTTTAAATAATCATGATATTTTACCCCTCTTGTTCTCCTTATATGGATGGAATACTCTAATCTATATGATATGAAGGGGAAATAATATGTATTTTTCCCTCATTTCCTACCTATATGGGAGAGTCCCAAATGTGATACAAAAATATGATCTATATCATGGAATGTCTCAATAATATATGGGTGAGATTTAAATACAAGAATCATAATATGTCACAGATCCTAACTAATAATAAAAATATGTTTAATAGATTGATTGGATGTAAAATTAATCTAGAATCACCCCTTGCCTATTGTAGCTTAATCCATAATGATGAAAAAAATTAGTGAACCTAATAGCGAATGGCTAGGATGGTGGTATACAAAACATCCTCCAGAGAATGCTATATAGGATTATGATCTTTTTGGTTATGTAGGCATCAAAACCCACAAGATCCCTCAATTAAACACTATAAAAGTGGTATCACCAATGGTTTACCCCAAATCCCTTAGGTATGGAAGTTGTAAATTATCAAATATCTTGGAAATTCACATATAAGGGATGTCATGTATATAAATTTAAAACATTAATTTTATGTCATAACACTCTCAATGTTGAAAAATATATATTAATATGTGAAATTAGGAGAAGTCCTAGTTTTATAGATTTTAGTTAATGTAATATAAATGAAAATATCATGGACAGTTGATAATTGATATACATTATACATGACTAGTAATTCAATAATTATGAATATTAGTGAGAACATGAATTAGGACAATAAAATTTGGAGATGATACATACATGAAATTTAATGGACTTTCCAGAACATATATTAGAAATAATAGTTTTAAATTAGATGATTTACTTTATATTAATGGGTTAAAACAAAACTTTTTGTGAGTTAGCCGACATTGGGACCGTCAGAATGAAGTTACATTAAAAATTAATACATGAATCATTAAAATTTCATATGAAAGAATTTTTTTCTCAAAAAAATATAACTAATAGAAATATATTCATGATCTGGGATTCATCAGATACATGTAATTAGAAAATGTTAGATAAAAATATGTTATTAAATAAAAGACATGTTAATATATTTTTCAATGAGATATATGTATTCTTTTGAAACAAGATTCGGTGATAGTTTCACTCACACTAAAGAAGGACCTTGATGAAATCTATAGAACATGTTACATGAGAAATATAATTGGAATTTATCAAAAGAAGGTGGACATTACTTCCATAACACTATTGGAATTGGTTTGCACCTATAATTATGGGACAATGTGAGATAATTTTTCTCAATAAAATATATATGTCATTACATTTATAGATTACTTGTCGATGATGAATACTTTTTTTCATCGAGAATAAATATTAGGCAGTTGGAATGTTTAAAATGCATATAAGGCATGTTGGAAAAGGTATTGCAACTTGCATAAAAACAAAGAATTGTTCATGGTAAATAATATACATATAATATACTTAAAATATATATGAGATATCATAAAAGAAATTATAAGTTTATAACACCCTATGACCCCAATAAAATTTAATTTAAAAAACATAAAATAGGGGTTGTATTGAAATTGGTAAATAAATACTGAATGGGAATGGTATCTCAAAATATTTCATGAGAGAATAAGTGGGTACTAATGCTAACATTTATATAGATATGTATTAGTACCTGAGGAACATTATATGTCCTATGAAATGTGTTTCTATCAAATTACTTTGTTAAAATATTTTTATGTATTTAGTGTAAATTCATATATTAAAATCAATGGAAGAAGATTTTGAAAATTTAAAGAAATGTTTAATGATGTAGTCTATATTGGTTATATATAAAAAATTGATATATATTCAAAAATAAATGGATATATAAAATATTTGAATCATAAAATTTTAAAACAATTCAAAATATAGGAAAAAATTAATAGCATATCTTTATTGATTTTGGTTATACTTAATAAAATGTAGAGTATATTTCTATGGAAATGAGTTGAAAAACAATGTAGTATGATTAAATATAGTTAATGTATATTAAATATGATTCATTTATGTTGAAGAAGGTTCTATTAGTGATAGAAAATATTTTTAGAGATTTAATAAACATTTTGACACTGATTCTACCCTTGGGAATCATAATGAAACAATTTAAACAATAATAATACTAGGAAATGAAAACCAGAGAGATATAATATCATTAATTTAACTAGTAATGGTGGATGAGGCTATTTAACATAATGAATGAGTGGATGTAACGAAGGATTAACTCGATCAAACTGATTAAAATTTACATGGTAAAATGTGAAAATTAAAAATGAAAAGTGTTATTGGTACTAAATGGGTCTTTATAAATACCCTAAATAAAAAGGGTTACAAATCATGGAATAAATATAAACTCGTTTAATATATATACACTCTAATTGATATTTTTGACATTGATGAAAATTATACACCAATGAAATGTCTAGAGAAAATCAAAATTTTCATTTCATAATATTTTGACAAACATTTAAATGTTAACTAAATTGATGTGAAATTTTCCTTTCTGAAATTTGTCCTCAAGAATGGAGTATATAATTAATAACCATATGGTTTTATATTTAACAAGTATGGTGGAATGGTTATTAGATACTAGAAATAATTTTATAGTTTGAAACATTCCCAGGTATACTAGTATTCCACATTTTATGGATAATTAAGAGAATTTATGTCCACTAAATATAATGTTTAATGTGACCACTATGATAAATAAAAGAGAAAAGGGAATCTGATTATAATTTTCTATATAGATGAAATAATTTTTTATCTAATATGATTACCTATCATAAGAGTTTAATGTGAAGATGAAAAATCACTTTGAGATTTCCTTGGATGATGAAATGAAATACCCTCTCAGTGTTTCTACAGAAAAAGAATTGAAGTAAAAATTTTCACCACAAGAATGTTATATTGGAGAATTATTTCTGTTCTTTCGAATGGAATATTAAAAATATTCCAAAAATTCATTCTCACTTGGAACTAAACAATTCAATCTTTAAGAATGATGTAATATTAACTATAAATATTTTAAAAGGCTTATTTAGAGAATGATTTATCTAATTGATTCAACGATAGACATAAAATATGGAGTGAATTTGTAGGCTAGATCTCATTGTAAACCTTTTGAGTCTCACTAGTTTTCACTGAAGGGAATAATATGATATGTGGACGGAACATAGAAATATGGGTTTATATATAGGAATTTTAATTTTAATGACATAGAATATTATCAATGGATTTTACCATATTATAATTATGTCATAAAACAAATACATCACATAGAGATACTAGTATAATCTTTATTCTCATAAATGATAAATGATACATTTGTCATTAAATAATTAAATAATAATCCCAAATATTACAGTTGGACAGAAAATAGATAACAATATAATAATAATTGGAAAATTTTGATATGCGCAGTCCACTAGAATCACCTCACTCAAGAGCCAAGATGTAGAAATAATACAAAATGTAAAAAATATATTATTCATTTTTAAAATGATAATATATATCCTTGATATAAAGTTTATTTTATTTAATAAGGAATGGAATTATTTTCATTTATTGAAATTATGGAACATATATGATCGTTATGAATCTGACCGTTGTAACTATAATGTGATTGTTAAAGATAATACTCTGACCTTCAGAATAGTAATCACCCCTATGAAAGTAAAAAAATATTTTAGTTTTCTCATAAGTAAATAATGACATATTTCGATCTAGGTATAAGTAAATAATTTTTTAAAAACTGATAAATTAGGTATTTATATTTTTGAAAAATATGAATAATAATGTAAATTTTTTTAATTAATATAATGATTTAAAAGAAGATTTATTTTCTAAAATATTTTAATGAATAAATATTATATTTCATTATAATCATCGAATAATTTTATATGATGTTAATTAATTTTTCAAATGGTTAGAAAAATCGATTAAAATATTACTGTTGGTATTTTTTGAATAAACTATCATTTTATTTTAAAAATGATGTTTCTATTAATTAAAAAATTACATTCATAAAATGAATTCAATAACTTAAATATACATGTTGAAAAAATGATTATTATTACTTCTTCACATTTTTCTAAAATATATTATTTTTGGGAGAATATTTTAATATTATAATTTATGTTATTTAATATTTTCTATCAACCACCTGAAATTGTATGTACTATATGATGTAATAATTATTTTATATAAATAACCTTATAATTATACTATATATATGTGTAGCAATAAATATATTTGTTTTCGAGAGATAAAATACGTAACTAATTAATATAATATAAAAAATCATCCATCTCCACCAATAAATACAACAACTCACTAGAACTTTTTAACATTACTTATGAGTCTTTTAGATTATCAATATTCATAAAAATAGACTTCCCATTCCACATAACCATGTCCAAAATATTATGGGCTCAAAAAATTTTAATTCCATACTCCACATGGGGTTCTTCAAGGATGTGACATTTAAGAGGTTGTTTTCTCAAGCCATATCTTTTAATTTCATTTCATATTCCAGCTTCACTAAACCTACATAATTAATAAAAAAGTATTAACTAAAGTATAATTTATATCATAAAATTCCATATTTATATTGGAATATCTTATTTCCTCCTTTATTCTCATCTACTATTATTCAATGAAGTGAAACAATTGTCCAAATTATAGTAATTAACTATCTCCGTGGATCATGAGATTAAGAGTTTCATTACCACTATCATGGAGAGTTATAAAAAAATTAATATGGATACATAAAATTTTAATATGTATATTGTAATATATTTCTTGTTATGTAATAAATATATAAAATTACAATTAAATAAACCAAAACTAGTTTGTGATCATTAGAAAAATTGCCAAAAATAAACTACACAATTATCATTGACATTTTATGAAATAAATCATAATCATTCAGAAAATGATATATTGGAATATTTTAAATTATAAAGTTGCATTTAAACTATATAATTTCACTTCTATTTAATTACTCCAATTTTACAAGAACTTTTTAAATTTTACACAAGTGAACCGACCAATAAACCATGAAATGATTTACCCTGAAACAATGAAATTGAACATTATAACTCATTAAAATTTTCATAATTTAACCTAATAAAATTATAATAAATAAAATAAATATAGAATAAGTTATTACGTTTTTAATTAAGGAATCAAATATGATTATCCATATAAATAGGTGAGAGCATAGAATTCATTCAAACATAAGTTAAGGGATCTTTCTAAACGACATTATTTCATTTATGTTATGTTTCCTCTTTAGCTTCCTCAATTTACCACTTAATTAGCATGAAATATTCTTCTATATATATTATCTATTTTTCGCACATATATACAATGTTTATTTAATATTTTATTGATTGGTAAAAAAATGAATTAATGGTTTTTCTCATAATTCATTACGAAAATCTGATCAAAGGGTACTTCAATATTATCTTTTCGTATTTTAATATACCACTAAATGAAATGTTTTAAAATTTATGTAGTTTATAAAATAATTACATCTTATTTTTAAATCCATTCTATTTCACATACGGTTATATTTAAATAATTTTTCTCTTACCACTTTTTATTACTCTATACCACTAATATTCAAAACATTCTTAACTGTCACATTTCCAGGGTTACTTAACTGCTATTTCAACATGTTTTCACATATGTTGAACATTATTTTTTTTGATAGACTATTAGTTTTTACTTTTGAATATAAAATTATGATTTAAATACCTTCTTGAATAGATACAAGAATTATACACCCTCCACATAATAATTATTACATGATTTTGATTCCAATTCCATTCCATGGGTGATTCTTATGTTTATACCTTATGTTTTATTTCTTATTATGAAACAAATATTGATTAATATGTTATGATGGGTTTTCTCAGATTATGCTCCAATAAATTGCATAATGTTTAGTCTCATGAAATGTAATTACTAGAATTTGGTGGTAAACATAATATATTTTTTTTGTCTTTTTCCCACCATGTGATATAGTCTTGGCAGTTAGCATTGACTCATATTTTTTCCATGTTACATGTTTCTTCCACATTTGTATGTTTCCATGGTCAAATGATTCTATATTCTATATTGGATACTTCCATATGGTTATTCATGATCAATATCATTTATATAATAATATTATTTTTTCTATCTCATGTGATAAAATTATTTTACAAGATTGTTCCCTTAGTGGGTTTCATAGCTCATTCATTTTGTCTATTTAATCCCCGTGTTGTAATGTATTTATTATAGGGTCATAATGAGTGTTTTGAACTCATTATAGAGATTAATAATATTATGTTGTATTATACATTCATTTTTTCGAATAATTATCTAAGTCTTGGATAAAAACTTTAATTTTTTATCCTCTAATTTTATTTCGTTGATAATTATTCTTAATCATTTGTAATAATATGATTAATATGATTTTGAGACAATTGTTTGTTTCATAAAATGGTCCTCTTATTTTTTTGTATTATAGCTTAAAATGTTTTAGCAATAAACCCAATTTTAATTCTAATTCCATAAAAAACCTATGTTGATACATTACGAAACATATTCCAGGATATAAATTTAATTTATAATTATTCCCTAGATTTTTATCATTGAATTTTTATATTCTAATCTGTTATGTATTAAAATACCATAATATTGTGTTTTTTTTTCTAGTTAATGGGGGGAAATAGGAGAACCCGTGAAAATAGCCAATGTGATATGAAATATGATGATTTCTATATTGATGTGCCGAATTTGATTAGAAAGGTAGCAAAAAACTTCATGAAAGTACTATATCTACTGGATCAAGTTAGGATTTATTACATTAATTGTGTGGAATTTACTCATTCTACCAAAAAATATCTTTTTGAGGTTTAATATTATATGTGATAAATAAATCCATTAATTAGAAGATATTTTGATCTCGCCATCACAGAACAATTAATTAACCTCATAGAGAAGATATTATTTGTAATCTAATTCTCAACGGAAGAAAAAATAATATTGGAGATCTATCATTTTTATGGAGACGTAGATCAGTGGTGGAAACTGATAAGAAAATAATTTCTAAGTAGAAAATTGATTCCATACATTGTAAAGGATTGAAGAAAATATTTTTTTTATAAATATTTTCAACAAAATATTAATATTAACATGGATAGGGAGGTCCTCGGACTAAATAAAAGAGATGATTAATCTATTAGGGAAAATGAGGAAAACATTACATGTCATTCATGATACACCTCCATCATTTTCATGAACACTAAAAGTAATCTGAATCACTATGTTAGCAGATTATATATGATTCTATGAAAATCCATGGTCATTAGAGATATTAACAACTATATAAATATTATAAGATATTATCCAAACGATGAGCCAGATATTGGTGTCTCTCAGTGGTCTTGTGGGATTAACAATAGAAATATGAAAATGGTGTTTAATATAGATGGAACAACATATTAAGCTAATGGAGGAAGGAAAACCTAACATATCACATGGCAAAACGGTGGGAAGAAGCATCCTGTGAACTATCTAAAGGGAACCTAGTTATTCAGAAAATGTGGCATAGAGGGGTATTATGATTTTTTTTGAATGTATTTAATGAATCCTTCTAATGTAGAAGAATAATGGAAGGTTTAGATCAAAACTCACCATATAGGGTAGTGTTTCAAATAAAAGGTATATTGGGATTAGGAAATCCAATTCCATATGCACCCAGAATTCAAATATAATCATCAAAAACCACCTCTAATGATGAATAGAATGGTATACGCTATCACTACTATGATGGTGGACTCAAATTGGATTTGGTGAAAGATACTATATCTATTTATTTATGAATTGTGAACTTACTATTTGATTATGGTTCAATGAATTATTTCATGTCCTTAATGTTTAGTAGTACTTTTCAAACAAAAACTCAAAATATATAGATCGATTTATCTTTGAGAATAGTGAGTTAGGAAATTATATAATATATATTATATAAATCCTCCCCTGTTAATGTTTGTAGAATAAATTTCCTAGAAAATTTCATCATTCTTCATTTGGTATAGTTTGATATTATACTGGGTATGTATTTAATGTATTTATAAAAACAAAAATAAAAAATCTGGAATGGTAGATCATTCTTCAAATCCCGTTCCACCCCCAAATTCTGCAAAAATGTTTGCAGGAGGTCGAATTCCCTTCAAATTCATTATCTCAATTTTGGATATTAATTCTATAAGGGAAATCATATCTAACTTCAACTCTTGATTAAAAGGAGATGATCCTTACCAAATACATTTCTATAATAAGAGACTGCACTATTGTTTCCCTAAACAATTTCCTCATCATAAACTTATTTAAGAGGTTGAGTTCGTAATTAATCTTATACTTGGATCTCTAGACATATAACATAATCTATATAGGATAACCACCACTGATTTGGAGTATTTGATTATGAATTTACAACAAAATCTAGAAACATGTTTTATATGCTCGAATGCTTCACCATGGGTTTCTATGGTCATCTTCATCAAGAAGAATTGGATATCAATCCACCTCTTATTTTATTATCTTGATCTCACAATATCATGATAAAGAACAACTATCCCATTCCCTAGATACATGACATGCTTGATAATCATTGTGGGGCCAAGAATTTTTCTAAGGTGGTCCTTCGGACCGGATGTCACCAATTAACATTGAAGAAGGTGTATGTTACCTAAAAATTATTTCAAATTAGGTATGGAAAATTTGAGATCATAGTGATTCACTTTATACTAACAAATTCTTCAACAAGTTTCATTGACTAAATTATTATATTCTTTATATATTTACTTGAACAATTTCTAGCAGTAGTAATATATGATATTCTGATACACTCCAATATAAATGAGGAATAAGTGGAATATTTCAATACTATTCTAAATACATTTTTAGGGGAGGAAATAATGAATAATGCAATAAATTTGATTTTTGGATGGGGTAAATATCATTATTGGTGCATGTTATCCTTAGAAAATAAATATATGTCGACCCTTTTATGACAAAGGAAATCATGGAGTGTCCTAGAACATCATTTTCTTGGGGGTCCATATTTTCCATGGATGATCTAGGTATTACCAATGATTTCTAAATATCTTCTCATGATTTTTAATACCTATAATAATGATGACATGGAATAGAGTATTGTTTTTTTTGACCATTGAATAAGAATAATTACTAAAAAATCGAATAATTTTTTATCCCTACAACAATAATTACAATTTCGACTATTGTGTAACACAAAAAAGTATATATTAATGATTAAAAGAATATATTGGGATGTTTAATAATAAAAACTGAAAAATTGATATCCTAAACCTCAAGGTAGTTGAATATTCAGGAGGAAAACTATCCCACACATAATAAAGAGTTTGTGGTTGTAATCTATGCATTGAAATTTTAGCAGAATTATCTCTTTTTGGAGAAAATGGAGATAGATATTGAACATAGGAGCCTCAAATATTTTCCCATGTAGAATAATTGTAATATAAAATAATAAAGATTGTTAGATCTCACCATGTAGTATGACAGCTCAATCCACTATATTCCCAGTAAATAAAATAATATGGCTAATTCTAAAAGTATAAATGATCATGAAACATTATTAATGCTAAGAATTGAGAAGGTTCTAATCTTCATATAATTTCAATGGAAGGACATGTAAATCATAAAGTAAGGCACATCATCTTTCCATTCAATAATTCTTTCACCGTCCCCTTTAAATAATATAAAATATTTAAAATGAAATTATGTGGAACTTATGAAGAAGGTGGAAACTAATAGAAATTTGAAATCATTAAAATTAAAAAATGACGAGGAATGAGTTGTGAGAATTGGTTCGTGATTATGTGTTTCATCGGATCATTAGATTATAAGCGATATTATGAATGATTCACATAGAAAAATCTTCTACATACACCAGAGGAGTACAATGATGAATCAAGATCACTATGAGAGAAATTGGTTGGACAATATGAAGATAGTGATCACTGGATATTCAAAAAATTACCTCATATGTCAACAAGTAAAAGGATAAATGGAAAAACTCTAAAGAGATTATCACACCTTTACCCATAAATATTTGGAATCGAGAAAATGTAGCTATGAATGTTTTCACCGGACATAGATAAGAAATAATACGATATGGTCATTGTGGGTCTTTTCACAATGACTTCACAATTCATTGTGATTAAATAATAATTATCACTCAAACAAATTGCATTGATATAAATCAGGGAGGTGATTAGGTTAAATGGAGTACAATTATACATTATATCGGATCATAATCTGAGAAATACCACCAACTACAAGAAAATTAATTAATATGATCTAATTACTGACCTACACATTAATAAAAATTATCACCCTCAAAATGATGTCCAGAGTTGTGGAAAATTTAGAAATTGGATGTTATTGATAATTCCCAATCAAATTATTTTATCATAGATAGGGGAGGGGGTGAATCAGTGATACTCTTTTTGTTTTATATTTCAATTAAATTGAAACAACCTTTGCCTCATGTTAAGGATTTTAATTCCCTATTGAAATACAAATCAATATGCATCCAATGGAACACAATGATTTACAAGGATCACTATTCAATAAGAATATGTATGTCCTATGTATGGTTTGGAAATGGTCCAATACAATACAATCCACTAGAAATCAATCATTGGATTACAACAAGTAGGATGTACCATTACACTCTTGTAGCACTATGAAACAATACGACTAGTGCATGTGCACCAACATAGAACAATAGAGTAATACATTTGTTTTGTAACATATAAGGTTACTTATGGTCATTTTTAATTCACCATATGTATTCAATTATAAAGAAATTCTTCATTTTCCTACCCCAATGATAGGTAAGAACCTCTTGGACAATGTACAACAATCAGTCGAATTACCCAGATTATGATGCTCACAGCCTGATTCCTTTCTATCTATTCATTATTTTGACTACAATAGAATATAATTGGCACCAATCTAATACTTTCATACAATATACAAGACAGATATATTGAACATCACTTCAAAACATGTATGGAATAGTCAATACAAATAGAGTCGGTACCACTCCACAACTTCTATGCAATATTTAAGAGAAATAGAATCTGCACCACTTCAAAACCTTTACTTCTCTCTCTAAAATCCAGAGCTTCTCTCACATTTCATGTGAACAGTACTCATTTTCAGAAATTAAAATGTAACTCCTCCTTTTAGAGGTGACCATTGTTGGGAATCCAAATGTTTTTCCCAGTCACTAAAAATTTCCCAAATTTGAATTTCCCCATGAAATTATGGGATACATTTTGTATCTTTCATTGTTTCTCAAATCATCATGATTATTCTCGAAACAACATCTCAATCTTCTGCTCTTCCATTTGTATCACCATCTCTATTTATTATTCCATAAAACTAAACCAATGTTTTTTATAAAAAAATAAATGTGGGTACAATTTTTGAGTGTGATTGTGTCTTGGTACGATTATCTATAATAGGCACCATCTCATTTCATTCACTTTCACCTATGACTCCGATGAAAAACAAAGTCATTGTCCTTTCAGCAGGACATGCATCATCTCGTTACTTTCACTTTCTAATGTCATGATTCTTTTTATTAGAACAACTATTTCCATCGGCGTAACTATTCCCATCGTCATGATATTCCCATCAGAATGACTATTCCCATTGGCATGACTATTCCCATCTACATGACTATTCCTATATGCATGACTAATCCCATTGGAACGACTATTCCATCTTCAAAACTATTCCATTAACACAACTATAAATTTAATGAAAAAAAATTATTTCAATGTTTTCATGATATGTATCATCTATTCATTCATCAACAAAACTATTCCATCGGCATAACCATTCCATCGGCATGACTCTGGGTCCAATGAAAAACAAAGTCATTACTATGTCACCATCACAAGCATCATCTCTTCGTTAATTGGAATGACTATTTCATCGTCATGACTCTGAGTCCAATGCAATACAAAGTCATTAATATGTCTTCAAAATAGGAATCATCTCTTCATTCATCGGCATGACTATTTCATTGGCACGGATCTGAGTACAATGCAAAAAAGTTATTTACATGTCGGCATGATATGCATCATCTCTTCTTTCTTCAACACAACTATTCCATCAATATGATTATTCTATCAGCACTACTATTCCATTGACACGACTCTAGGTCCAATAGAAAACAAATTCACTAATATATCTGCATATGAAAAAACATCTCTTCATTCAACAGCATCACTATTCCATTGGCACAACTCTAAATATGATGAAAAAATGTCATTACCATGTCGGAATAACATGCTTCATCTATATTTTTCATCGGCATGACTATTCCAACAGCACAAATATTCTCCTTGTCATCACCATTCACCCTTTTTCAATAGTCACGACCATTCATAGATTTTCAATAATCAACACCATTTACATATTTGAAATTATAACCACCATTCACAACTTGGTAATAGTCACAACCATTCACAGCTTTGTAATAGTCACCACCATTCACAGCATTGACATACCCCTTTCTTCCATCATGATTGCATCCTATGTTTGTCAAATATAATGATGTTTTATGAGAATTAAAATACTGAAAAGCATCATCACATTTAACATTTGAAAGTATCAAAACATTCCATTCATTCTAGTTTCTTTATTTCATTCCCATCTTGAGGAAAAACATTTTGAAAACATGAGTCTGGTTATTTTCAAAACAAAAACCCAAAAAAATGATTCCAAAATAGAGTAAAGTCTTATATTTTCATCCAAAACAACCTTGACAAAAAAGGAAACTCTCGAAACCTTCTTCACTTTTAACCTCATCTTTTTTCCAACGATCTCCCCCTTTTGATTTTGATGTCAACCAAGATTCTTAAATCACTGAACATTTTAAATTCAAAAAATGGATTATATATAAATAATTATAAGCCTAGGTGAGATAAATCTTTATAGGAGCAATAATCATTAGTTGGAAAAAAAATATCCCCAAAAAATGATCATCAAAAGCTCTTTCAATTCATCATTATTCCAGGAAAACAAATCAATTTATTTTCCTACAACCATGCCAACAAATAGTTTCAGTAGCTCAAACACAAAACAATTCTGAATTCACATTTTACCCATTACTATATTTTTTATACAATAGATTTATGAAACAAAAATTAAATTCTCTCCCTTGAAAAAACAATCCACAGGTAATACGAGAGAGGGGATATAAACATATACCTAAAATTTGTAGAGAAAGAGGATAGAAACCAATTTTTATCCTCTTTTTTTAAAATGATTCCTTCAACAAAGGTATTGTGAAAAAATAGAAATGTTTTCTTATGCTGGAACACGCTCTAGCTTCAATTAATTCTTCTCTACTTTCTCGTTGATGAATTGATATACGATATCAATATGTTTTGAATGAAAATGTTACATAGGATTCTTGGTGAGGTTGAATATATATTGATTGTCATAACCCTATATCAAGGCTAACATCACTTCAACTGGTAAATCTTCTAATTGGGTTTTCATCCACATATGTTGATTAAAGTCTTGAGTAGTATCAATATACTGAACTTCCGCCATACTGATAGACACATAATTTTTTTATTTGAATGCCAAAAAACAAAATTCATTCACAAAATAAATACACCACCCAATGTAGTTATTATATCATAAACATTTCCTAGCCAATATGCATCAGAGAACCCAAATAAATCAGTTCTAGTTAAGCTGTATTACCTGATTGCGAATTTGTTTATGCCTCTTTTGTATCTAAGAATTTATTTTCTAGAAACAAGATGTTATTCTCTTGAAGCACTCTGAAATCTAAAACATATGGTTACTTTATAAACAATGTCGAGTCTTGAGGCATTAAAATAAAATATAGTTCCAATCATCTTCTGAAACTCTTATTTATCAACATCTTTTACTTCTCTATAGTATCTCAACTTTGTTCCCACTGAAATGTGTGTGTAAACATATATTGAATTTTCCATGCTAAACCTCGTGGGTTGTTTTTTTGCATAGTTTTCTTAGGGGAGGAAAATTTGTTGAGTGAATAAGGTTATTTATGACATTTCTATTCTTCTATGTCCTGAAAATAACAAACACTCTATTTTAAAAAACCTTTTTCCCTATAGATTATTTTTATAATGAATATTTTCCTTCTCTAAGTTAATTTTTATCTATAACATTGTTTTCATTGTTTCAATTTATAATCTCATTAAATCTAACTTATTTAATTATTCTGTATAAAAATTTGTTTCATATCTAAAATCTAAAAATCCTATAAATACGTGGTTATAGAGTATTCTATTTTTAGATTATGAATTCTCTTAAATTCAGACTCCAAATTCGCTAAAATTAAAACTCCAAATTCTCTAAAATTAAGACTCCAAATTCTCTGAAATTAAAACATTGAATTCTCTAAAATTCAGAATCTAAATTCTAGGGATTTGAGGATCTAAATTCTCAAAAATCTAGACTCTGAATTCTATAAAAATCAGACGCTGTATTCCCTGACAATTAGACACCGAATTCCCAATAATTTGGACTTCGAATTCCTTAAAATTTTGACTCCAAAATCCTCAGAATTCTGAATCTTAATTGCATATAATTCATAATAAGAATTATTCAGAATTCAGCCTCTGAATTCCGCATAACTCTTACTCTGAATTCTTCATAATTCAGACTATGAATTTCTCAGAATTCAGACTCCAAATTCCTTATTAATCCAATTCTTAACTCATTAGAATTCAGAATCAAAAATCTATAGATTTCTTATTTGGAATTCATTATAAAATAGAATCTGAATATCCATGACATATAGACATTAAATGATTATTTGATTACATTAGGAATTTCATTTTTTCCTTCATCATATAAAAATTATTTGGTTATGTTACTTCATTCCATACACATGTTATGATATGATGTCATACAATCTATTTCTGACTAACCATTCTTTGAGTGACACATGAATAGGTATCTCTATGATTGAAGGACCAATATGAACATTAGTGGAGGTAGTAAAATGTTGGATAAGTGCCTATAAATAAGATCACATTTCAAATATATCATTATAAAGAATTATATATTGATCACTCTAGATATTTAATGGTGCTAAACTGATTTCTAGAGAGGGAGACTCTCATGCTTTTTGCATACTTAATATCATTTTCATATTTCTTTGTGTGACTTTGATTGTTGATAAGTACAATCAATGGATTCTGGGGATAGGAAGACAGAGGTTTTGATTACATTAATGTTTGAGGACTTCCAGGCATAGAAAGAAAGAGGATCTGACTACCTTATGGATCGAGGTCTTGCGGGGATAGTAAAACATATTATAATATTACTTATTGAGGGATTAACCAATTAGGGGTAAGAAATATTTTCATGAAAGTATAAATCAAGGGACCTTCATCCATAGTTTTTGGATCCCCTACTCTTAGGGTTAAAAGAATTTATACGTGTAACTTGTTTTGTTTCAATTTTATATCTATAGCATTTTGGTAAAGAAAGAAATTAGAACTTTATTATAATTTCTTATAATTTTTTATGCTCTAATAAGTAATATTCTATATTCTTTAACATAGAATATTTTCCTTCTAATGTTTCATTATGTTTCATTTTCACAACCACAGTTCCGAAACCTAGAATCACTGTTTAGTAGAACTAAAAGAAGTATTAGGAACTTCTGTTATTTAACTTTGTTAAACATAATTTTCCTTAAGGTTAAAACAAAAGTTTTTTAACTTACAATTCACCCCCTCTTGTAATTGAGAATCTAAATTCCTATTTTGATCCTATAATTGGTATCATAGTATGTCTCTGAAATACTTATATTCAGATATGATTTTTATTGATCAAGATTTTCTTGTTCTAAATTTTCTTTCTTAACTTTTTTAATTTATTTTTTATTAGAGGATTTTTAAGATTTTTTAAATCCTTTTCTATTAACATTGCTTTGTGGATAGATATTTTCTTATAGAAGTGCATGAATGAATATCAGTTTGATTGGAAATCTATATCCTACTAGACCACCATTTTTTGATGATAATGATTATGAGTATTGGATAGATCTAATGAAGACATTTTTCATTAATAGTGGAGTAGATAATCTTGTAAGGCTTACTAGATATTTCAAAATTTCTAACAAAGAATTCAAAACCATCACCAACCATGAAAAGTTATAATATCAACAAAACTACAAGGTACACAATACTTTGTTGTGTTCCCGTACCAGGAATATGTATAGTTAAATTTCTTCTTGTGAAGCAAGAAACAGTATCTAGAAGAAAACTGATGTTACAAATTTTGGTACATCCAATGTTATAGAGACTAGAAGAGAAATTCATAGAGCTGAATTTCAAGGATTCTTATTTCCTTATGGAGAACCAGTCTAAACTTTACAACAAATATTTATTACTATTGTCAATAGTTTACAATCTATTGGAGAGAAAGGTTTAGAAGATGAAGCTCTATAGACACAATTATTGATATTATGCCAAATGAGTGTGAATATAAAAGAACAACTATTGAAAAAAAAGTAACGTGTCTCTAATTAATCATGATGAGCTTTTTGGAACTCTTCATAAACATGTGACAATAATGAGAAGAGATGATGATATGAATTAGAATAATAATGTAAATGGAATTGTAGCCTTTACTACTACTAAATTCAAGACTCTTGAAAGGGTTACAAGATCTAATTCTAATAACGTCATTGTTTTATCTAAATATTATAAAACTTAACATTCTAGTAATGAGCTAGCTAGTCTTTATGAAGTATGAACAAGATAATTGGAATGAAATACATTCAGTATAGATATAAAAAGAAATAATGAAAGGAGAAGAATTATTCAAAAGTCTCATGCTATGAATGCAAATGAGTAGGGAATATGAGGATATATTTTCTTTTAATTAAGAAAAATAATAGGAAGAGAATCATTTTGAGAGAAACAAAAAAACTTATTACAACAATAAGGCTACGAGCATTTTGAATGGTAATGACACCTAAAGTGCAAGTGGTGGTGACTCTTCAGATGAATCCCTAGATTATAAATCTTCTAGTCAGAAGCATCTTGGTACACTATCCAAAATACCCATTGAAAATCATTGTATAATGGCCAAGGTACACAATGATGAATCTATCAAAAAATTATCTTGGAATGAAATCTATACTAATTATAAATATTATGAATCTTTTGATGATGAATCGTTCTCATCAGAAGATAATAACATTCCTTCATTTGAATAAGATTTAAGGTTTTCAAAACTTCTTCAGCATAGAAATTCTAAAATCAAGAAAAATTTTGGTAAATAAAATTACAGAATATATATTATAACCAAATAATTTCCAAATATTTCACATGATCTTGATATGAAAATTTTTTATTTTGAAATTATTTCCCAAAATCATGAAGAAGCTTTATCTGGGAAGGATAATCCGTCTATGGACCTTGAAAATGTAATTTTAATGAAAAATATTTTAGAGGATACTGCTAAAATGTTTTTTGAGTATTAAAACATTGTTGTAAAAATAAATTCAGAAATATTTTCCATAAATAAATTCATGTCAATCATTACATCTAGTATGGAATATTTTGACGAGATGTATTCCAAAATTTTTCTTTTAATAAATAGTTCTGTATTTGGTTATACTCATTCTAAACTATTTTTTAGTAATAACTATTTTGTTCACCAAAGTACTCCATTTTTTCACAAAATGATATTATGGTGGAAATTGGGAAATTTTTTTACATTAAATAAAAGCCAGCCCATAGGTTTTCATAAAGCTTATTTTACAATGAAAATTTGTATTACAAGAATTTTACATTCAGAAATTTTTGGATACAAACTTGTTTTGATTGAGAAAGTCTATTTATATTATTTTTAATAACGAAATGAAAGTACAAAAATCAATACATGGTACATGGATAGTGGATGTTCCTTGTAACACCCCGAGCTTCCACGATACACCTCTCTTTCAATAATGCAATAGCTTGCATTGTACGCAAGTTCGAGTTCTAAAACACCGCGACTAATCAAAGTAGCCATTATGAATAGTAATAACCACCTTTTAAAATTATAGAAATTTTATATTTCAAAATGGACTTCATTTTTGTATTCGTAATATCGAAATTAGCCTATGTTGAATTTTTGGTATTTTTCTGAGAACTTCTAATTTTTTATGAATAGTGAAAATTACTTAAAAACAACTATTTTTAATCAAAATAATTTATAGTGATAAATTATACTATTTAGTGGTTTTAAAGTATAATTAGAATATATTTTTTCCATTTTATCCAATGGTGGTCATTAGAATTAATTTAACATTGAAATTGGACATAAACAATTGCCAATCTTTTGATATAAATTGTTTCTTAAAAACACGCTATTTGTTGTGACAACGGGAATTAATTATAAAATTAATTAATGCAACTTATATGTTTGGAATTTTTTAAAATAGACATCATTTTTGAATTCGGAATATCAATTATATCTTAGGGTGAAATTTTGGCATTGTTCTGAAAAACTTCAATTTTTGATGAATAGTGAAACCACTAAGTGGCACTTAAATAACTGATTTTTCGTTTAAATGAAATATTACCACTTCTGTGATTTGATTTTCAAAAATCCGACATACATGATTGTCATTAAGAAGTAAAATGTGGTTCAATGAGATTAAAATAATTTTTTGGTGAATAGTAACTTTTAAGTTCTTAATCGCTATTAGAGGTAATTAGTGTAGTTTAAGGTACAAATAATGTTATAATAATATGAGATGAGAATGACACTTGTCCTACTTCTATTGGATGATTCATGGCCGACCAAGACAAGCCATGGGTCAAATTGGGGACCCCATGGAGCCACTTTAGTTGGAAAATGACATTAATATATATTTATTTAATGTTAAAATTAAATTGACACAAACATGAGTTGTTTTACTAAAACAATTTTTAAGTGGGGTTACACAAGTCCAAATTTTGATTATAAATATTCATTAGAAAGCTAAAACGATTTCCTACATCATAGCATTTGTTTTATAATTTTTAGACATTAAATAAATTAAATTATTTATGACATAATGATGATGCAGTGGTGACCTCATTATTTAATGATTTAAATAAAATGGGAAGATAATGAACAATCCAGGGCTTAAACTTGTCCAAATCCAATTGGATGAAGATATTTCGAACCCTTATCACCTTATCCTCGAATAATATAAGTGTGGGACCTTTAGAATCCTAAAAGCATTGTGTAATAATGTAACATTTCAATCTTTCCAAAAGAGCCCCTCCTCTCAACTTATAAAAGGCCCCCACCTCTTCCACCTCATTTACACTTTCAAGCCATTTGGCTCGGCCAACCTCTGCCCAAATACTCACCCAACTTCCCCCTATTACTCCTAGAACCCTCACTTTGGGCAGACCTCTTCCCAAGGAAGCTTTTGGCCCAAATCAAAAAGAGTTACCCGATTTTGAGGTAATGTCTTCTATAATGTTGTTTTGTTTTATTTATATTCTCCAACCCCCTAAAATCTTTTTATTCATTTCTTTTGTAACAAAACCAGTATCCTCAATATACTAGGATGTTGTTATAAGAAGGATTCGAGCTACACTTACACACACCTACATCTAATGGTTAAAGAACATACAGTTTCTGTGGATGGCGAATTTCTGCCTCACAAAACGATGATTGTTCAACACTCATATAACACCTCCAAAGGTGGCCATTAAGATGTCACTATTTTTATATATGATATATAATATGTTTATGTTTTACTTATGCTTCTGTATTTCTCATTTATGGCATACTTTATGATTTCCATTATGGGTAAAACGCGATAATTTCATTTTAGGATGTGCGGACTACCGCCCCCTCAAAGTGATTTGAATCGTTAATGCCATATGTGGGATGTATAAAGGATGGACTAAATGGTATTATACACTATATTATACTGGAATTATATTATACATTTATATCATTATGATTTCGTTCCATTAAATATGAAATTGAAATGAAAGTAGCGTTCATGCGTACGTACGGCTTACCGTCTCCATGAACGGTGCATTTCATTTCTTACCTCTAAATGTTACGTAATATTATAAATGAATGTATATACTGGATATATGATATATATATGACATCTAAATCATGAATATAATTCTGGAGATAATGGATATTCTACCACATAAACAACTTGTAATTATAATAATTTTATTGTTGACTCAAGTACCAAAGATCGACAAAACGACCGTTATTAACTTAAATAATGTTCATATCATTGTAATAAGTGATATAAAAAGGATAATGAAATTGAAAATAGTTCTTAATAAGGTATATATTAACTCTAGTTTATTATTCAGGAGGTTAAAGAACGGTTGAGTCAAGTCAGACACGAGGTAAGGGAACTTCTTAACCCAATTCCCATTCTTTGGGTTAATCCCCTACTTTAAAATTATGTCATGATATTATTATGTCCTATTTTGTATTTTTACTTCTTTATGTGTACCTATAGTGAATACACATAATAGATCTATTTTATTTTAAAAATGATCTTTTTAAGGACTTCGTCTCAATCTCCTTTCATTGAGGCATATTTGGTTTTATACACAACTTTCTTTTATACGGTGTATAAAACCCTTTGACTTTTACGTTTATTCGAAAGGAATCTTTTTTACACGAAGCGTTTTGCTAAACGACAAAAGGGAATGTTTTTCTTTCGGTACTTATGCGGAGACAACGGCTTCTCCGCCGCCGTGACCATTATTTGAGTTTCGGCTTCCTCTACAAGCCATCATTTTTTTAATGAAAAATAAATAAAAAGTTTTAACATTATTTTATTTTGGTATTGAAAATGGTTTTGAAAGCATTTTTATTATATCAATGTGTTGTATTGATATATTGTGATTGAAATGTGGAAATTTTATGTTTCCTTTATGCATGTTTTATGTGATACGATTATGTTATGGTTTATGATATGTTTAAACCTATTAATATGAGGAATGTATTGGACTTAATAAGTGACGGGTGGAGCCCGCTATAGCTCCTCGATGCATCAGTAGGTCTCATGAGACAACTAGACGTGGAATTGGCTGAGGCCCTTTCCCGATTTGATTTATGGTTTTGGCTGAGGCCTTAATCATTTTAGACGTCTTGGCTGAGGCCTTGACAAAATGTTTCAGAATGTCTGGCATTATACATTCCCTCATTATGAAAGTGGTTATTGATTTTTCATGTGATTATTCGACCAGTATAATATCCATGTGAAGAAGTGAATGGCATTATCTCATTTTACTTTTTCCATATTATGGTGAAGTTCAAGTTTAAAAGGCTTTTGTTTTAGTTATACATTGCCTTAAATGTCAATGTTTATTTATGAAAGCTTCTGCTATATTGTTAACCTTACTGAGCATCTGAGCTCACCCCTTTCAATGTTTTAATATTTTTCTAGGATGTGAAGAAATATTTTATGAATGACCAGCAGGGATAGTCAGAAGAGGATATGATTGTGGACTATGGAGACTTTGTTATTGTAGTTTTTCACTTTATGATGTAATCTAACGTTTACGAATGTATCTAGTGTTTCCAAGGCTACTAAACTAATCGGTCTTTCGAGACTTGATCTTTTGTGATCATGCCAATGTTACGAAGTAATGCACCAACTCTGGGTAGCTGGGGTCGGGGCGTTACATTCCTGATATGTGAGTGGTAACAAAAACGTCTTTGAAAATATTACAAAGATGAAAGGGGGAAAATTAAATTTTAGATATAATACTTAGACAGATATAGTGGGTATAGTTAACTTTGTTCACCTTGTAAAATCTTTAATTTCAAACGTTTTATCTGTTAAGGGTCTTAAGCACCACCTAATTAGCATAAGACACTTATGTGACGAAGGTTACCTTGTGAATTTTTGGAGTGATAAGTTCTTAGTACACAATTCCAAGTAAGACTTTATTCTTTCTACACATAGGCAAGAGAATATACACTCACTAAACATAAAAGTCCTTATTAACTAATATCTACCTTTCCAAATTGCAATGGATCATCAATATTTGCTATGGAATAAAAGGATAGGATATTGTTACATTAATAACATTTGAAAAATCTCAATTAAAATACATTTTAAGAATCTACTAGAGCATATTTTGTATTCATCAAATGTTTTTGATCCTAAACAACAAGGAAAGAAACATGAGTCATGTTTATAATCAATTGGCGACGTCTCAACATCTGATGAATTATAGTTAGTGCATATGGTTCTTTTTGGTCTAATAGAAATTGGATGTATTGGAGGCAAATATTATGTATTTTTCTATGTTTATTATTACACTAGATTTTTGTGTGTCTATTTTCTAGAAAATAACTCTAAATATTTTTCTTATTTCAAAATTTTTAGATCCCAAGTTAAAATTGAGAAAAACCTTCAATTGATAAATATTTATATTGATCATGGAGGAGAATTTCCAAATTCTGATTTTCAAACTTTTTATAGTAGAAGAAGAATTTCTGATAACTTTTCAGCTCCATGAACTCCTCAATAGAATGTTCTTGTTGAATGAAGAAATCGAATTCTTCAAGAGATAACTAGAACCATGTTGTGTGAATATTCTATAGTTAAATTTTTGGGGCTGATGATGTAAGTACTTCTTGGTATATGATAAATCATGTTTTTATTAGAGATTTTCTTGAACAGTACCCCTTACCAATTTTTCAATGGAAGAAACCCCTGTCATTTATACTTCAAGGTATTTGGTTTAAATGTATTCATTCAGAATACTAAAGATAATTTCCCAAAATACCCACCCAAATATAATGATGGAATTTTCCTAGGATACTCCACAACATCTATGTTTCGTAGATTTTTCAATTAAAATACTAGTACTATTGAAGAAATAGTACATGTTATGTTTGATGAAACTGATTGTTTTGTTTGTAAAAACCCTAAACCTGCACCTTCAGATGTATTTTAAAAAACTGATTTTCAACCCATGGTAGATGATCATTTTGATATGGTAAATATTAAATAAAATATTTCTAATGATTTTATGATAGAGGATTTCCTACCATATGTTGATGAACATGTTTTAAAATATCCAAATAAGTTATTTCTTAAGAATCATCCCAGTGATAGTATCATTGGTTATGTAAATCAACATGTATGTACTTGATGTTTGTTTATAAATAAAGTTGAAAATCTAACATTCCATTCCCAATTAGAACCAAAAAGCACTGAGGAAGCTTTAGGTGATGATTATTGGATAAAATCCATGCAATATGAGATAAATGAATTCAAATGGTATGAAGAATGGACTGTGGTTAAATGACACAAGGAAGCTTCTTTTATTAAAGTAAAATGGGTTTTTAGAAATAATTATGATGAAAATAGAATCATTTTATGAAATTAATCTATATTAGTTTCTAAAGTCTATAATCAACATGAATGAATAGACTATGAAGAAACCTATGTTCCAGGAGATAAACGTTAATCTATTCATATTTTACTTGCCTATGCAACATTCATTAATATCAAAAATTTTCTAATGGATATAAAATGTGTTTTCCTTAATGGCTATGTTCAAGAGGATGTTTTTGTTAAAAATCCTCCATGTTTTTAGACAAAAAACATCATGAAATTTTTTTCAAAATTACCAAAGCAGTATATGGACTTAAATATGAACCTAGAGCTTATTATAATAGACATACATTATTTTTGTTACAGAATAATTATGTTAAAGGAACTTCTGATCCAACCCTCTTTGTGAAGAAGGTTAGGAAAAATGTTTTTATTTTTCAAATTTAAATTAATAACATTATATATGGTTCAACTTAGCAATATTTAAATAATTCGTTTGTGAATCTGAGTTTGAAATGAGTATGATGGTCAAGTTATCATTTTTCCTAGGTTTTAAAATTTTTCAAAAACCAGAAGGAATTTTTATATTTCAAAATAATTATATTTAAGATATTTTTAAAAAGTATGTATTTGAAAACACCTAGAGTATATGTATCCCCATTGGTATATAAAATTATCTTCATCATGATAAAGCTATGAAACCAGTAGATCAAATACCAATTAGAGGTATAACAGGATGTTTATTATACTTGTATTATAGTCTTATAGAAAAAATGATTTCGGTATTCTTATGTTCAAGATATCAATCCAATTCTAAGGAATACAATTTATATTCATTGAAAATAAATTTTTTTCTATTTAAAGGGAACCATGGGGTTAAGACTCTTTTATAATTTTGGAAATGATTTTGTATTAAATTTGTTTTTGGATGCTGATTTTGGTGGGTGTAGAATGAATAGGAAAAGTACATATAAAACGTGTAATTTATTAGGGGATTAATTATAATCTTGGTTATGAAAAATAAACATTCAATATCACTTTCCACTGCTGAAGCTAAATATATAATAGCTATAAGTTATTGTCTTCAAGTGTTGTGGATGCAATAGACACTCACAAACTATGGAATGAATTTTACCAGAACATAAATAATGTTTGATAGCCCTAGTGCCATTTCTATAAGAAAAAATTCAGCACATCACTATCATGAAAAACACATAGATATTAGGAATCACTTTCTTAGGGATCACACACAAAGAAGTGATATTATTCTTAAATTAATTAGAACTCGATAACAACTTGCTGAAATTTTTACAAAGTATTTACCGTCCAATTAGTTTGAATACATTAAAAAATAGTTAGGAATGATCAACATAAGTTAATATTTCATATCAATTTTTGTTGAAACATATCTATATACATTAAGAAACTTATTAACATATGAGGAGTAAATTTTCTTAATAATCAAATTTATTTTTAAAAAAAATATTTTGATATCGAATTTTTTGGTAATAAAATTTTTTGTTAATTTTTTTCATTCATAATCAATATTTTATCTTAATCAAAATTTTTTGTAATCTATTTTTTTTACAATATCCTTAATTGAAAATTTTATTTTATTAAATTTATTTTTTGGAATCTAAATGTTCTTAAAAAATAATTTTCCTCATTACTAACAATTTTCCATGCAATCCAGAAGTTATGTTTCATTATTTAAGTTCTCATAAATAAATTTTCTACTTGTTGGTATTTTCATTTTTGTAGAAAATATTTCGTATTCCCTTTCCTTAAATCTGATTTTTTAATCTTAAAAACCTAAAAATAACAAAACCTACTAATATCTTTATTCAGCAATCATCTCAACAGAAAAATGAAATTGCTTTGGTTTCAACCATTGGATCAATTAGAGAATATTAGATGTCACTTAAATGCCTATATAAAGGCCCCCCCTAATAGTTGTACAACAACAGTGTTCATGTTCATGGATGTCGAAGCTCTGCCTCTCTTCCTAAGTATTGTCCCAAATTGCCTTCTTTTCTCATATTCGAATGTGTTTGGAAGCATCCCTGCATATGAAAATATCTTTAGTTAAGGAAATTATTGAATGATAGATCTATAGATAGAGGTTAGTAGATCCGATGTTCTTCTCTAAGTATGATACTCTTATTTCAATGAATATCAAGTTTAATGTCTAGGAGTGTTTGTGTTTATCCAATCTAAAGGTAGAAGATCTGGTTTATCCAGAGTTACTCGTATAACTGTTTTAGATAGTAAATTTCATTAATTAAAGATGGATATATAATATTTCTTTTAAGGGTTATATAAAAACTTATTCCCTTTCCTGTAGTTTTGAATCTGTCATAATTGGAATTATATATGAGGGGGAAGTTGAGTTCTATACCAACAAGCTGCCATATATATCAGGGTGTTTCGATAATGAGAAGGATATAGAGTGCCTTGGTTTGATAGAAGTATAGACACAAAAAATCAACCTTATCTCTATAAATTTCTGAATTTCTTGAGTTATGGGTTTTAGGATTTATTATTCATAGAAAAGGGGATAATGATACCCTGAAGAAGAGTGACATTTATGTTTTGGATTTTATGGTTAATCTCATAAATATTAATCTGGTGATGTATGTCTTACCTGAAATTTTGAATATTAAGAATGGGACTCTCAAATCTCAAATCATAATGTATCCATTTATTATTTCATAGATCATTTTCCATTTTCTAGATGTGTTCATAATCCCATTATGTTCTAAACCAAGATATTTCAAGGTTATGTTGTTGAGTGATGATAAACTCGGAAGGATAAAGGTTGGTAATAATAGAATGTTCAGAGAGTTTTATGAATTACCTTAAAGTGAAATACAATCCTTATCCATGAAAATGTAAGTGGCTGATACATCTAACAAGGGTCAAAAAAGAGGAAATATAGTAAACTAGATGCCAAGGAAAAAACTCCCATAGTTTAGGAATCCCAATCAGCACCTCTAAAATCTATGAAGAAAAATACCTATCAGGATAAAGTTTTTCTCTATGGAGGGAAGATTACAAAGAATAATAAGGAAGGAGATCCTAGCTTTTTCTTTAACCTTGTTGAGGAAAAATCATTCAAGATTACGGATGCTGAGGAGATTGAAAACCAAGAATAAGAGAAGATGCAAAATCAGAAGATGTACAAGGTTGAAATGTTTCAAGATCTTTTCAAATATAATGATAAATATTATGATAAAATCCATGTTTCATAATCATTTCTACAAGAATCACTTTTGGTGACTCCAGGAATGAAAATGGTCATTCTAGAACCTGATGAAGAGGAAGAGATTGTGCAGGGAGAGGAAGTGGAAGTAGAAGAAGAGGAAGGATGTGATGACACTAATGATGAGTTAATGATAGTTGAAGAATATCATCAAAAGGAAATCCCTTCTGAGAAACTTCTGATCCAAACTTCCCAATAAAAACATTCCATAATTGTTTCCCTTACAAAGGTGATGATGATAAGAAGAAGTAAACAAAGCATGAGAAGATGAATGCAGTAACCCTGAAATTGGTTCAACCAAATGATCTGTTGGCAGATGCTGAAATGGAAAAGGATGAAGTAGATTAGATAATCAAACTATAAGATAGTTGACATGTATCACCAAAGGATGTTGAGATAATTCTGAGAGATGATAAAGGATATCAGGTGGTAGCTGAAAAACCTATGAAGACCATGGTGGATAAGATAGATGATGTTGGATCTTCTAACATAATGATTGATGACATTGAGAAAGAATCCTCACTAACAAGAGAATCAGATTCTGAATCATCTTCTTTGGGTCATGATTTTGTCATCCAATCTCTCATGAATTTGTCTGACATAATTCCTTTGTTTCTAACTATTCAATCAAGATGTCAGATGCTAAAGAATCCATTTAAAAAAGAAATCAGATTATGTTTCCCTTTTTAGGGACAATTTTTTATGATTTGGATGATTTTAAATCCTTCTATATCAGGTATAATTCTCATACGAGGTTGTGTAAGGAAATTAATAATTGGTTAAATAAGAAAATTAAAGAGATAAGAATATTTGATGACATTCAAGATACTGCAAAGGTTGCTTTTGGTACTTATGATTTCAAGATCAAGGAAATTACAATAAGTTTCAATGAGATGCTCAATGTAGAACAAACAGCTCGGAAGTAGGATGTCAAAGATATGAATGGGAAACATAATTCAGTTGCATCAAATCTGAAAAAGGGATAGATATCTTAGAATTGAGTTCGAAGGAAATATTTGTAATCAAGAAGAAATTTTGAAGACTCAGGAAGAAATATTTATGGCTTAAAAAGAAAAAATAAATCCTATGGAGAAGAAAAATGAAGGTCATGATCATCTTGTCAAATTTTTTAAAGATGATCATAAGGAGCATAAAAAGATGAAGACCATTATCAAGATGCTTATGCCAAAGGAAAAAAGAAGTATTATTTTACCCCTAAGTCATATATTTTGTTGTATTACCCTTCTTGTAAAATGTTTTACAATCATAATGAAAATTTTGGTTGTTCTTTATGTGTTTTTTGTATAGTACTAATATTTGAAGGACCATATTATTTCTCATTTCATTTATTCATTTTGGAAAATCACAAAGGGGGAGAAAGTAATAAAAAATAATGCTAATAAAATAATAGAATTCCCTATGTAAGGGTGAAGCTATCTAAGGGAGAGTTTTATCAAAGAATATTTCTTTATGAAAGGAAAAGAAAAATATCATTATGAATGTCAAGAATACGATCCTTAGGGATTCAAAAACATAAGGGTGAGTAAATTCTATTCACCATGATCCATAACTAAAGTCTGATATGTTTTTCTTTTTTATATCATATAAAATTCCATTTCCTTATATTCTTTTTCGTAAGGATGTTTGTAATTTCCTAATGACGTTAGATTGTTGATTCAATATGGTTTCCTTATAACTTTTCTGTTCTACTCTATTTTGAAAATCACAAAACACTTTATCTTAGGGAAATTTATTTTTTCCTAACTATTATTTTCAAATGGAATTTTTTTTCTCTAAGGGAATTTTTATCATTACCATTATTTAAATTGTTTCATTTTATTATCTCTACTAAATCTAACACATTTTATTCCGAAGTCTAAACATCATTTTCATATCTGAAATCTCAAAATCTTATATTTTATTGGATATAGAGTATTCTGGTTTTAGATTCCAAAGTCTCTAAAATTCAGACTCCGAATCCACTAAAATTCAGACTCCAAATTCAATGAAATTTAGTCTCCAAAATAACTGAAATATACACTTTGAATTCATTAGAGTTTAGACTCTAAATGCCTCCAAATTAAAACTATGAATTACTAAAACTTCAGACTTTAGAATTCCTCATAATTCTGACTCTGATTTCCCTATAATTATGACTCTGAATTACTCATAATTCCAAATTTTAATTCCTCAGAATTATGATTCAAAATTACTCCGAATTTAGACTCTGAAATACTAAAAATTCTAATTCTGAATTACACAGAATTCTGATTATGAATTCATTGAAATTCAGATTCTGAATTCTATAGAATACTCATTCCAAATTCTTCGTAAAACAAAATCTGAATATCCATGTCCTATAGACTTCGAATTTTTATTGGATTTGATTCTGAATTTCGTTTTCCCATAGTCTATGAAAAATAGATGTGGCTAAGTAACTTCATTTTCCTTACACATGTTATGAAACAATTTCATACAATCTGTTTCTATCTTACTGTTGTTTCAGTGACACATTCATATGTCCATCCATGATTTAAGGTAAAATATTACTATTTGCGGGGGGTTCCGACCATTAGAGAAGTGACTATAAATATAAGCTCATTTGAATGATCTCAATATCAAGAATTATTGGGTGATCACTCTATAGATTACATGCTGGTAATGTGATTTCATGATAGAGACTCTCACGATTTGTCCATACTGAACATCTAGTTCATCTTGCTTCATGAAACTCCGATTTTTGCTAAGTACAATTGAGGCCATCTTGGTATATGAAGACAGAGGTGATGACTACCTTATTGTTTGAGTTCTTTCGAGTATAGAAAGACAGATGTGCCGACTACCGTAAAGATCGAGGGCATGCGAGGATAACAAGACAGACTATCATATTCCTATCGACGGATTTCCCTAGTGTGGGTAGGATATACATTATATAAAGAATAAATCATGGGAAAATTATCAATGGTTGTTGGAAACCCTACTATTTGGGTTACAATATTTCAAACTTGTCACTTTCTTGGTTTCATTTTTATTTCTGCATCATTTTCATAATGAATGAATGTATAACAATCTTATACATTCTTGTACTTCATTATGCTCTAATAGGTATGATTTTATAAGCTTTATGGTAGAATATTATCCTTGTAATCATGCATTATGTTTCATTTCCGGAACCGTATTTCTGGAACCAATCATGTTCGTTTAATATGAGTAAAAGTGGTCTTGAGAATTTACGTTTTAACCTTGTTAAACATAGTTTTAGTTTTGTTTAGAAACAAATGATTTTAAACTTAAAATTCACTGCCTCTTATAATTGATCATCTACATTCATATTTTGGTCCTATAAAATGTATTTTTTTGTTAGATGTATCTGTAACCAAAGAAAGAATTTCATTTCTCCCAGCATGGAAATTTCAAATAGATTCTTCATTTCTTCAGAAAAACATTCACAACTTCCTTCATCATTCCCAATAAAGATAATATCATCAATATAAACAATTAAAATGAGGGAATACACATTACTTTATATGATGTAAAGATTGTAATCCACACTTCCTTCATTAAATTTCATCATTCATATCATGTAACTAATTTGGAATACCATGCCCTTAGAACTTGTTTTAGGCCGTATAATACCATTTTCAATCTGCACAAATAACCATCATCTTTTCTAATAACAAATCCACTATGTTGTTCAATAGAATCCTATTCTTCAAGATCACCATTTAATAATGATGATTTAACGTCCATTTTAAATATATGGTAGCCTCTTTGTGATGTAATATTTATAAATATAATGATTATTTCATGTCAATCCACTAGAGAAAAGGTTTCATTAAAATCAATGTCCTCATATTTTAATACCCTTTGCACACCAATCATTCATTGTTTCTTATAACCTCACATTCTTCATTCATCTTATTCTGGAACACCCATTTTTTCAAATGATGTTTTTTAGGCTTACATACGAGTTCCCAAGTATTACTATTTACAATCTAATACAACTCTTTATCAAGTTCATGAACCCATTCCAGATACTCAAAAAAATATTGCACATCACTTGGTTCAACCTTTGAATACAATGAATTATATGTAATGTAATTGGTTGTTCTTCTGGTTTGAACCATCTATGTTTATCACTAATTATATTCCTTACCTCCACATGTTTCCTCACCCTTAGATCAGATTTTTGATTTTCTTCATTAGTAGAAATATTTGAGTCTGATTCTTGTTCTTGAGAAGTAATACATGTGTCTGTATCCTTATCAGAATTGTTTTCATCAACTTGTTCGACTTATATTTTTCATAAACCTGTTTCTCATTCTTAGATACTTCAATATCTTTCATATCAACTGATTCAAGAATTATTTTTGTTTCTTTTTTGTATTATCTGTATCCTATTATTTCTAGAGAGTAGCCAAGAATGATTACATCCTCACCCTTTTGCTCAAAATTATCATAGTTTCCACCATTCTTCATTATAGTGTATGAATATCCAAAAACTCTAAAGTGCATCAAACATGGAGTTTTTCCATAATGAAATTCATAGTGAGTTTTACCTATTTGATTAGTGTAGAAACAACGGTTCTGAATATAAGAAACAGTACTCATAGATTTCCTAAAAAAGTAATGAGAGATGCCATGTTCAAGTAACATGGTTCTACCCATTTCATACAAGAACATATTCCATATTTCAGTAACCCCAGTTTGTTTGGGATTGTATGGAGTGAAATAATAATTCAAAATTTCATTATTTTCATGATAATTTTCTAACCCTTCAATTCTGTATTAACAACCATTATCAGTTCTCAACATTTTCACAGAATACTCACATTATATCTAAGAATTTCTTCTGAAACATTTAAAAAATTTCAAAGCATTTGATTTGTGTTTCATGTACATAACACAAGTAATTTGAGTAAAGTCGTCAATGAAATTAATGATTTACATATATCCATGTGTCTGGATTTTTCTCATTAGCCCCCATATATTAGAATAGATCGGCTACATGGGTGGTTGTGAACAAATATAAACATTCTTATACCACACATTTGTAATATTTCCTTTTTGAAAAATAGTGCCACACCAATCTCTACTTCTTTTAATATCGAGAGAGTATCGAAAAAAAATCTCTTTTATATAAATTTTTCATGTTTCTATGGAACATATTCCCAAGACATTTATTCCACAACTGATTCTCTTCTACCATGCTTATGTAACAATAGTTTTGTGAATCACCAACCTGAAACAAGTTTCCATTCGTACATTTACCTCTTGTGACTATCTTTCCTTCTTCTTCACACAATAGAAAAAATCCATTTTTCTTAAATATTACTTTGTACCCTCATCACACAAGTATGAAACAATTAGAAGATTGTGTTTCATCCCATTAACATACAATTGTTTCTTAGATCTCGCCTTTTCTTTTCGAATGATTTCTGACACACCAGCTATGATTTTCAATGATTCATCATTGCCAAATGCCATCATTCCTTCTCTAAAATATTTCACATCCTTTAATGATTTATTGTCCCCTATCATGTGAGAAGAACCACCACTATTATGTATCCATGGACATTCGGTATTCATAGATTTTAACGCACATTCAAAAATAATCATTTTTTCTCCATTTTGTTCATTCATCACCTTTTGATTTTGATAATTAAGAATATTTTTCTGAGATGAGAGTGTGAAATGACATCCTTTTTCATGGTGCCCATGATTTCCACATCATTCAAAAATATTTCCCAAGGGTTGGAATCTATTTTCAATTATCACTTCATTCTTTTCAGATTTCCTCATGAAAACCATCTCAAATTTATTACATTGATGAGATTGACCAACAATCTATCTATTACTTTCATAACCAATGGGATAATATAAGTGTTGTTGATTGAACCAGCATATGCTTTCTGTGTCCCTGAATCCCCCACAACCCCAGTAATTCCCATAGAAATAGTATTTTCCTCTGAAACCACAATACTGACAAGAATTCTGAATGTGTTTCTCACCAATCTTCTTCTATTTCGTTTCTGATTCACTAATTTTTCTATTATCAATCAGATCCCATAATTTCATTTATGATTTATTTAAAATTGAATTAATAGAAACATTTACAGATTCAGAATTTTTCAAATCATTCCCAACCTTGGGGGACTTTTCCACATACAGAACATTCCTAGAATTCTTCATTTCAAAAGCAACTTGATTCTTCTTATCACCCATTAAAGGTAACTTATGGTGAACCTTATCAAGGTTCAAATTATGATAACATTCTCCAACTTTAGTGAATGATTATTGGATGCATAGACTTTTATTTTTAGATTCAGAGAGTTTTTGTTTGATAATTTCCAACTCGGCTTCTTTTACATTCAACTTCACCTAGGAATTTAAATTACAATTCTTTTCTTCTTCAAGAGATTTCCTTAAATCATAAATAACATTATTCATATTTTTGTTCTCACTAACAAAACATTCATTGTATATTGAGAATTAATCTTCCATCATTTTGTTTTTCTTTTTTATTCCTATGATATTTCTCAAACATTCTTTCAAATATTCTTTCAGATGAATTTCAATTTGAGATTCCTATTCTTTTAAACTACTTCTTCCAAATTTGTCCTCATTAACTATTGAAATAAATGTATATTCATTACCATACTCAATGGATTTTTTAGACTCATCTTCACTCTCTGTTTATTCATCATCTTTGGAAAAAAATATTCACCTTTTTTATTTGAGGAATTTATTTTATTTTCTTTTGTATACCTTTTTCTTCCATGAACTTCATGCATTTCATTCTTCAATATCAATATCATCTTCTTTCTTTCTTCATGTAAAATTATCTTCAAAGTTCCAATACCTCTACATTCAAAACATTTTATGGGATGATTCCCTTTTTATTTCACTCTACCTCTTTTCATATTTTTAGAAAGCATAGATATGATTTAATTGAGATTTTTACATACCTCATCTTAAAATTATGAATTACCATCTTCATCATAAAAAAAAGTCTTTGACTTTTATTTATTCATAGCCTTGAAAGAAATTTCTCTATAAACTTTTGTTTTTCTCTTCCTAGATTTCTCTCTTCTCATTTAATAAGTGATAAGAGTGCTATGTAAATCATCAAGAGATAATGTTTCTAGATCTCTGTCTTCCTATGAAGAAACATTTTCATTGAATTATTCAGTTACGATTCTCAATATCTTTTCAGTAATTTAATAATCTCTCGTCTTTTCACCAAGACATCTGATCATAATCACAATTTAATTCACCCTATTAAGGAATTCCCCAACAGATTCATTCCCAAGCCATCTTCATATATCTATACCTTAATCTCTATATTATTAGCCTTTCCTTATTCACTTTTGTATTTCCATTGAATATGTTTTTCAATATATCACATATACCATTATATAGGTAAAACCCTTTCAATCTCTAGAACTCACATTACTAAAGGGATGATAATATATAATCTTTTTCTCTAAACCATTCTCAAGAAACTTCTTGTAAACTAGGGTCATTGGAGTGCAATCATTAATGGGAGGAAACCCATCTATTGTAGATTCAAGAACAACATAACTTATATACATTAGATATAGAAAAATTCTATATTTCTAGACAATATAGTTCATTCAATTAAAGACAAGAATACGTTTACTGTTCCCACAATTCACATTCTCCATCATCAAAGAATAACAAAGGGAAACTCTTTTGATACCAATTTAATATTCCAAGTCGATGTATTGTATCACTGAGAGGGGGATGGGGTGAATCAGTGATATTTTTTTCTTTTATATTTCAATTCAATTGAAACAACTTTTGACTCCTATGAAAATTGTAATTCACTACTATGAAAAAAATAAACACACATCTAAAGGAAGGAAATGATTTTCTATGTTCACTATTCAATAATAATAGCTACATCCTTGGTATGTTTTGTAAATGATCCAATACCATACAATCGACGAGAAATAAATCATCAAATTACAATGAGTATTATGTACCATTAAATTTGTGCAGCACTATAAAACAATACAAATAGTTCATGTTCACCCTCTCAGCACAATAAGGTAATAAATTTGTTTTCAAACATCTCATGTTAACTCTTCTTCTTTTCAATTCACCAAATGTATTCAATTGTAAAACAATTCTTCTTTTCCTTACCCAGAAGAAGGGAACGTACCTCTTGGACAATATAAAACAATCAGTTCGATTACCCTATGTAAGGTGCTCCTAGTCAAATTATTTTCAGTCCGATCATTCAATTTAATAAAATAAAATAGAATCCAACCACTCTAATACTTTCTTACAAGATTCAAGACAAATAGAATTGACACAAACTAAAAATAGGTATGTAATCATCAATACAAATAGAGTTGGTACCAATTCAAAACATATATTCAATGGTCAAGACAAATAGACGCAGCACCACTTCAAAACCTCATCTTCTCTCTCTAAAACCAGAAGTGTCTGTATACATTGTTGTGAACAGTAATCTTTGTCAGCATGAACAATGTACCTCCTCCTTTTATATGTGCAAATTATCGAGAATCTAATCATTTTTCCCGCTCACTCAAAATTTCCCAAATTTGAATTTCCCCTTGAAATTATGGGATACATTTTCTCTTAGTCACAATTTCTCAAAGATTCTCGAATCTTATCAATGAATCTTCTCAATATTCGGACCTTTCATTTATATCGCCATCCAAAATTTTTATTATGGAAAAATAAGCCAAATTTTCTTTTGGAAAACCATAAATGTGGGTATAAGTGGTTAGTATGATTGCTTCTGGGTATGATTGTGTTTAATCGGCACAATCTATTATCGTTCAGTTTCACTTGTGAGCCTGATGTAAGACAAAGCCATTTTCTGTCTTCATGACAATAATAATCTCTTCACTTTCTCTTTACATCAGCACAACTCATTCCATCGACACAACTATTTCTATCAACACGACTATTCACTTTGACATGTCTATTCCCATATGCACAAAAATTCCCATATGCATGACTATTACCATCAGCATAACTATTCCAATCAGAATGAGTATTCCATTGGCTCGACTTTCAACCTAATGAAAAACAAATTCAATACTATGTCAGCATGATTTGTGTCATCTATTCTTTCATCAGCACAAATATCCATTGGCATAACTATTCGAGTAGAATGACTCGGGTCCGATTCCAAACAAAGTTATTACAATTTCAGCATAATTAAAATCATATCTTCTTTCATCGACATGAATATTCTATCAGCAGGACTCTAAGTTTGATGAAAAAAATGTCATTGCATTTTCAGAAAAATAAGAATCATATCTTCAGTCATCTATAATATTATTCCATCGACACAACTCTAAGTCTGTTGAAAAACAAATTCATTACCATGTCAGCATGATATGGATCATCTATTCATTCATCAGCACACATACACCATTGGAATGACTATTCTATTTCCACTACTATTCCATCAGCACGACTCTGGGTCAGATTCAAAACAAATTCATTACTATGTCGACATAACAAGCATCATATCTTCTTTCACCAGCAAGACTATTCCATCAGCACGACTCTGATTCTGATACAAAATGAAGTCATTACCATGTCGGCATGACATGCATCATCTTTTTTTTCATCAGCATTACTTTTCCATTAGCATGAAAATTCCCATCATCATCACCATTCAAAAAATATAAATATTCACCACCATTCACATATTTTCAAAATTAACCACCATTCACAATTTTTAAATAGTCACCACTATTCACAGCTTTGTAATGGCCACCACCTTTCATAAATTTGACTTAACCCTTTATTCCACCAAGCTTGCATCATATGTTCTACAACATTACTTATGATTTATTAGATTTACAAAACATCAAAGAATCATTATATTTAACATTGGAATGTATCATAACATTCTATTTATTCGAGTTTTTTTTTCATTCCTTCTTGTTTTGAGGAAAAACATTCTAAAAACATGAGTCGGAATTTTTTTAAAACAAAAACACAAAAGAATTTTTTCCAAAACAATGTGATGTGTTTTATTTTCTTTAAAAACAAAAATTACAAAAAAAGAAAAATCTCAAAAGCTTCATCACCTTTAACATCATCATGGTCCAATCAGTTATGAAAAGAGAATGCTCAATGAACATAAAATGAGGATGGGATGAACATATTCCACTAAAGGGTTTCACATACAATAATAGTTTCCACATGAGAATCAAAATTACCCCATATAAATCCCTTTATAATAAAACATGTAGGACACATGCATGATGTGTTGAATTTGTGAAACATAAGCTTTTGGGACCTTAAATACTTGAGGAAATGGAACAAAATTCTTAGACTATCCAACAACATATATGGTCTTCCCAATGTTTATAGAATTTTATTTTTATTTTAATGAAATATATTTATTCATACCAAACCTTATATAATTATTTTATAACATAATTCCACCAATAATATTATGTTATTTGCATTGTTTCAGGTGCATTCATTACATAGATTCCATGGTCGGTTCATTATGGATTATATTTTCAAATGGAAGGGAAACTCAAAATTGGAATGAAATAGTATTAATATGTTTTCATAATATAAAATTATTCCAAAAATAATTTTTCTCTATTATTATGATGAATAATTTAATAAAACATTAGTGAAATTGGTTTACATCATTTTGGATCTTCATTGATATTTTCAAACTAGTTTCGTTATAAAATATAATATTATATATATATATATATATGTTAATCCCAGAACATAAAAGTAGTAATACAAAACACTTTAAAATGTTTTCAAGAATTATAATGTTTTATGACAATACATGAATGAAATAGTGGAAATTGAAAAAACACAATCAATGATGTTGATAATTCGACACATCATAGTTGATGATTTTATTTATAGAATATAAGGATGACGAGAAACGGTATGATGATTAATTTTTTAATAAACACAATAAAACACCAATATACATTAAACACTATAATTATCATTCTTATATGATATTTGGAGGTGAATATATTATAATGAAATATATGTAATTAAAAACTAAATTAATGAAAAATGAATACGATTTTTACCTCATTAAGGCCTTCTTTTTTCGCTTTTTGGTGAGACCAGTAGGTCATTGACATAGGGATTGTCTTGGTACGAGTATTGGGAAACCATTTCACAATTCTCAATGATTTATATGTGTGAGTAGAATATGGGGTGAGTGGGGGTATATATAGTGGAGGAGATGAGGGGATTTTGATTATCATATTCATTAGTTTATTAATTTAGCTCATGACTATGAATAGTTTTAGAATTATCATCATATATATCAAACAATTGAAGGGAATTTGGAGTTTATTGTTCGTACATCATTCATGATGTTAGTGATATTGTATTTATCGTATAATGTATATATAGTAACTTACCAAATTTTATTATTCACAAAAAATTCACCTATTTTAGAAAAATACCAAAAATTTACACAAACCATTTCTCTAAGTGTCAAATTAAAATATTAACTCCATTTTATCTAAATAAGTTTCATAATATGATTAATTTATTATAAATAATCATAATGTATTAAAAAAATAAATTTTGTAAAACTATAACTGATTTTATAAAACATTGAAAATTTAATCATGGTCTCATAAAATTATATTATAAACATATGAAAATAAAATATTTATTTTGGAATCTATTGTATGATAATAAAATATCATTCCAATCATTAAATTAAATTTAAAATTATAAATAAATATTTACGTTTCTAAAAATTATGGACAATTTATTTATCATTTTAAAAATATGTAATATCATGTTCCATGATATAAATATATCATGGTTATACTTATAAGATACAAAAAACCATATATATACTCTAATTTGTGTGGTAACTATTCTATTTTCAAAATTACTATTCTTAATGGCCATGATACTATTTCAAAGAACATGTTACTATTCCATCAGAAAAAATATATTAGTTTCTATAAATATCAATTATTTCATTCTAAAATTAGACTGAATTTAAATATTTAATTATAGAATAAAAATATATTTTATAAATACCTAGGATTTTATATTCTTCACACCTTTTGAAAATTGCATCCTCGCAATTTTTATTTAGTTATTAAAAAAGTTATGGTACAATTACCTCAAAATACTCTCAGATTCCCAAGTTGCTTCTTCAACAATATTATTTCTACACAAAATGTTAATCTGTAGTATTACATTATTCTTCAATACAAGCTCCATATGATCAATAAGTGGAACATGTTTCTATTAATAAGAATGGTTCTCTTCTAACGTAGATACTTATGCGCTCAAAAATTGAGATGAAACTAGCACATACTTTATCTACATCAAAAAGTGAAAAACTATGTGTACCTGAGATAAACATGGAGTCAAAACTACTCATTATGGGACTAGTCTACCTTTATCTAGGATTTTATAAGGTCCAATGAACCATGTACTTGTCTTTCCTTTCTTATGATAATGCATAATGGTTTCCCATGGTGATATTCTAAGAAAAACCTTAACACATACCTCAAAGAAAAGTATTTCCTCCAGTTATCTTCCCAACATTTCTACCTAATCTGAGTTTTCCTCATGTGTTGTTGGATCATATTCACTTTATCAGCCACTTCTTATACTAATTCAAGTGCAAAAAATTTCTTCCCCCTCAATTCATCCAAAAAGTATGGTGTTCAACATTTCATTCCATATAATGCCTCCAAAGGTGTCATCTGTATAATAGAATGACTAATGTTATTAAAAGAAAACTCAAGTAATGAAATGTGTTGATCCTAAGATCATTGGAATTTCATTGAACAAGTTTGATGCATATCCTCCATTTTTTGAGTTGTTTCTCAGACTGTCCATCAAATTGAAGAGAAATGGCTATGATGAAGTTTAATTCAGGATCTTACAAATTTTCAAGGCCTTTCCAGAAGATATATATGAATCTCGGATCACCATAATATACAATGGAATGAGGAATTACATGTAACCTAAGAATATCCTTGGGTTATAATCGAGAAATATAATCTAAAGACATAGAATATCAAATATGAAGGAAATGTGCTGATTTAGTTAGTTGGTTTAAAATAACCCAAATCGCATTGTTACCTTGAGTAGTATTTTGTAATCCCACCAAATAAACCATTGATATACTTTCCCATTTTCAATCTATCACTATAAATGGATGAAGCATCCCCTTTGGTTTTTCTCACTTTTCATTAAACTGTTTATTTGTCAAAAATTTCTTGTTAAAATTTTCAATATCTTATTTCATTTCATCCAACCAGTAATACTCCCGAAGGACAATGTACATCATAGTAATACAAAAATAGACTGAAAATAGAGAACTATGTGATTCACACAATATGGGGATCACAAGTCACACTTAATATCATTCCATATAAAAAACACAATCTTTATCAATGTAAAATTTTCGAAGATTACCCTTTTCCACCAATTATTCAATTCTCTGTAAATCATTATCTTCCTTCTATTCTCTCTTAATTCTATATGAAATAGATGATTTCACTGAAAACTAAACCAAAATAGTGAATTTTCATGCACCAAACACTTCCAAGATAAAATTCATAAAATAATTAATCAAGGGTTAATGTTCCATACATAACACGGTTAATATAGCATGACATTTTCAGCTCAATGAATCCACAAATATTTTCTTCCATGATGGTAATTGATTGTAAAATCAAAATACATTATCAGTTTAATCCATATTTTCTTCCTCATAAATAATTCATTATGGGAGAATATAAACTTTTGACTTTTATGGTCTGTATATATTTCACATTTGGATTCTTATTAATGATGCCTCTAAATGTTCAAAGAAAAATCCCACAATTTCTAAATCAAAATAATGTGACAGATAATATAACTAGTTATTTATCAGTTTTCATAATGAATATGAAATTACCTAATCATTCTACATCAGAAAAAACAATTTCCCTTCAATGAAGCATCATTATATATAAAAAACACATAATTTCTGGAAGGCATGGCTAAAACTGAAGCATTCACCAATCTCTTCTTCAGTTCTGGAAATCAAACATCACATTATTCTATCCATATAAATTAAAACCCTTTTAATTTTAAATTAATTAGCGATCTAGTTGACCATGAAAACGTATTAGAAAACCATCAATAATAATATGCTAATCTAAGAAAACTACAAATATATGTGACATTTTTAGGCCTTGTCCATTTATTAACAACATTGGTTTTAGAAGGATCAAATGTTATTCAATCATTATTTACAATGTTCCTAAGAGAAGAAATATATTTCTTAAAAAATCGCATTTTCAAAATTTTCCATAGATCATATATTAAGGATTTCATCCTATTTCATATTCAGCTGATGGTACGCATAACTCAAGTAAATCATTGAAATATATTGATCTCCCGGGAGCTGATGAAACATGTTATTGTTATGATGAAATGGATATTTAATCTTAAAATAATTATTATTTATATTTTTATAATCAATGAAAAGTCTCATTTAACCATATTTATTTTTAACAAAAAAACGACCAACCCATGGTCATGTTATAGGAAACATTAACCCTTTATCGAGAATCTCTTGCAACTAAATTTTCAATTAAATAAGTTCCACATGCGGCATTCAATATTGGGGATCAAAGATTAGATTAGCACCAGGAGCCAGGTAAATTGTGTATTCTACTTCCCAATCAAGATTAACACTGAGAAAATCATTAGAAAAAATATTCAGATATTCATTTACAACTAGAACATCATTAATCTGAAGAGTTCCCTCATTTTCAACAAAAATAGTAATGATGAAATTAATTTCCATATTTTGATAGTTTATCAACTTCTTAAAGTGTTATAAATTGAACGGGTTTATTATTTTATAAAAACTGATACACTTTTAGAAAAACAACTTCTTTATCACTACAATTAATCATTGCATGAAAAAATAAACCAATCCATAAATAGAATAACATCAAATACATCAAAGGTTAAAACAAAAAGGTTTATAGGCAATTTTTTTCTATATGAAGGAAAGAGAAGATTATTATAATTCTTTTTTCTTATAATATTTCCCCTTGTTTTTAACAATATGTTCAGGTCTCGTTTCATAAGATTAAATTTCCTATAAATTATAAAATTTATCTAGAATAAAGGAATGTGTGGACCTAGTATCAAATAAGACATCAGAATAATCATAGGAAACAAAGTGCATGATTCCACATCTATGGATACCAATCGTCTGCTGACATAGTTAAAAATGATCTCACTCTACCTTTCTTGTTATAAAATATAAATTTTCCATCATTTGATTCTTTCTTTGGGTAGGTATTTGGATTATTACCCATCATGCTACATTTGAAACACGTTACAGTTTTCATATCAGAATTTATCTTATGTTCATTTTTATTACAATCTCGGGAGATATGTCCAAACATATCACATAAAAAATAATCCCATTTTTGATAAGGCATTCCCCATGGTTCTTTTTACCAAAATTATCACAAACTGAAAACTAGAATTTATAACCTTTAGATTTCATTGATTAATTCTTACACATCAGATTCTATATGGACCTCTTCTTCTATTTGTTGTTAATGTACACATGATGATATGTCAATACAATTTATAATATCTCATCTCATCAGAAAATATTCTCATAAGTTTTTAATTAATGTGAATCGAATACGCTTTGATATCATAGGTTTAAATATGAGTAAAAACAATTGATATTTTAATCAATATCCCAAATAAGATTTGGATCATACCATTCCAATCAGGTTAGGTTTTATTTATACACAACCACCAAATAATCCTCATTTGTCATCAATTTAAGGAATACCTTTTCTATAAAAAGTCGAACAACCCTAGGAAAATATATTACAAGGATTTTATTCTTAAATTCATTCCATTCCAAGGCATTAATATCATCATTATCTATTATGTTCTTTAACATTGACAACCCCTATTTAGCTTCACCTTCAAAATGATAAATATAAAGACTATCCTTTTAATTATCATAACACACCATCACATTTATTAGTTTCAAGGGCTTTAATCCTTCCTTCAGATGCCACAATGTCCGATGATCCACTGAAATCAGGGAGTGTTGCCTCATAAAATGTTCAACTATCATAATTTTACTTTGTAGTATCCCCAGTTTTTTTCTTTCATTGAGTCGAATACCATTTATATATTGCATTAAATGGTCCATTTCTATCAAAAAATACTTGGTTCCAATTACCACCATTCTAGTCTCCAAATTCAGACATATATCAAACTCTTGGTGCCTTCCGTTTTTAACATCCATTTTTCTTCTGAAGAAAATAATTATTAATAGAAATATAATAGACAAAGAAACAAGGTAATATTAAAATGCAATATCATTTTAACAGAAGCATAAGGTAAAGATCATTAATTTAATTATGTTGATATAATCCTAACCCCCATGTTTATATAAAATATTCTCTTATACAAACTATAAAGAATTGTCCTTTTAGTAAATTTCATTATAATTCACTTCTTTAAATTAAGAAAGATATTTTAGGTTAAATTATTAGAAATTCAGGATAAAATTCATACTTATTAATCCAAAGGCATATAAATTGCGTAAAAAATAAAACAATGTCTATTTTTTTATTAAAATAAATGTTTTTAATAAAAACAAGAAATGTTATCATAAAAAGTATTCACAAAATTCATCTTGGCTTCTCTGTTACTTAGATTCTTCTTTAAAACTTCTGATTTTTTTAAACTTGGTATGAGTAAAAAAATCTCAGTAACAGATATAAAAATTAGGAGAGAAACTACTAGTACATGAATGATTGTAAACATATGAAATCATTATCACAATGAAATAATTCTCCCCCAATAAGTATCATCGAGTTCATTGTGAAAACATAATATTTACATAAAAACATATAAAGATATAAATAAATAATATATTTTAAAAAGGGAATTAAATAAATAATAGTGTAACCCTCCTGGAAACATTATGATATATAAACCCCACAACTACCTTACAATGTAACCCTCACGACTTCCTTATAATGTATCCCTCGAGGATACCCTTGGAGTAACCATGAGGCCAACCTCCTACTTAAATATAACCAATGCATTATTGGGGATATAGTTACCACACTTCATCATAAAAAATTCCTAATAACAATATCATTTTCAAAAAATATAGAACCATTATAAAAAAAAGTTTTCAATTTTTTTTAAAAATAGAAATCTAAATATGTGTTTTTAAAGAAGATACCCCTATATATAACATATCATTAATGAAAGTATTTTTGAATTTAAAGGAATATGTATAACCACTATAAATCAAAAGAATAAAACATAATATATTAAACATTTATATCACAAAAAATCATACCACTCGAAAATAAATGAAGTAAAAGCGTAACACAATGAATGGTAATTGGGTTAATAATTTTCATACCTTAGGTTATTCTTACTCAAAATGCATTCAAAACTCATATATAATGGTTAAAAGACTGTTATTAACATTATAAAGAAATATATTTATTATTATAACACCTTATATTATCATTTAATATCATCATTCCACACATAATCATTTTTTTTCATTGTTTCAGATGCATTATTTAGATGGATTCCATGGTCAGTTCGCAATAGGCTATCTCATCGAATTGAACGAAAACTCTAGAAGTGAAATGAAATGTTATTAATATGTATAAAAACATTAAATTAAACCATAAATAATTTTATTTACAAATATTATGATGAATATTTATATATAACATTAATTATATTCATTTAGATCATTTTGGTAGTTCTTTAATAATCACAAAAAAGTTTCATTATATAATTCAATATTATGTATATTTATTAATCCAAGAACATAAAAGAGGTTATATCATAAAATTTAAAATCATTATCAACCATTAATTTTTTTTATTTCAATCAATGAAGGAAATAATGGATGTTGAAAAGACATCACCCCTAATGTTGTTAATATGACACATCACGTATGATGTTTTTTATCATTAGACTAATTTGGATATGAGAAATGTTATGATGAATAATTTTTTCATAAACATGATAAAATTATAGTATATAAAAGATTATGTAGTTTTCATGCCTCTTAGATAAGTGTAGGTGAATTGAATATAAAAAATAAAAAAAATTGACAAGCAAAGAAATGTAAAGAAATGGTATTTTTACCTCTTTAATTATATTCCTTGAGAAAATCCTTATTGAATATGGTTTGGAATTTTAGTGAGACTAGTAGTACATGTACATGATAAAGAAGATAGGGAAGAGTATTAAGAATATTGTGGACAATTCTCAATGCTTGAGAGGTGTGAGGAGAAGAGTGGTGAGGGGTTGTATTTATAGTGGAAGAAGGTGGGGTTTTTGATAGAATTACTCATTAGTATATTAATTTGGCTCAAGAATATGAATAGTTCTCACATTATCATAAAATATATTTATATGATTAAGTGGATTTATAGATTTTGGTTCTTATATAATTAATGATATTATGAATATTTTATTTAACATATAATGTATATATACTATAAATTTCTATATTTCACTATTCAGAACAAAATCATGTATTTTATAAAATACCAAAAAATAACCCTAAGAATATATTTATTTTTAAAATTAATGAATTATCTCCATTTTAGAAGAGAAATTTTCTACATATGATAAATTTCAATTTTAAATAAATTAATAATTTATTAAAAAACAACAATTTAAATTCAACAACTAATTTTATAACACCTTGAAAAATTAATGGTGGCCTCATAAAATTATCATATAAACATAAGACAATATAAATTGTTTTTAAGAATATTATTTTTTAAAAATAAACATTCTTTAAATAATTTAAATAATCACAAAATAATAAATTATTTTTTCCCCTCACATAAATAGAGAAAAATGATTTGTCATTTTCAAAATAATTATTAACATGTTCACTGATATAAGTATATCATGGATACACTTATTATATATAACAATTTTATTTATACTCTATCAGGTAAGGTTAGTATATTATTTGTCAAATTACTATTCCATATGGTCATGATACTATTTTTGCGGTCAAGTTACAATTCTTACAGTATAAAATCATTAATTTATATAAATAAAAAATAAATTTATAATAAATTTATAATGAATTTGAATATGAAATTATTTAATGAAAACAAATTATTTTATAAGTACCTAGGTTGTTACAATAAATCTGACCACTGGAATTGTAATCTGGTTCTTAGGAATAATAATAGTCCTTATAATAGAAACCACAAATAATAAGGTATAAAATTAAATTTAGGTAACTTATAAATATATTATTATATATTTATATCATTTTATAAGTATGTAAATGTTTTAAAAATGATAAATTAGGTGTTGGTATGTTTTTAAAACATAAATTGTTATTTAAAATTGTATTAATAATATAAAGAATTGAAAGGGAATTTATTTTCATTAAATAGATTAAAATATTATTATTATGTTGTATTATGAATATAAAATAATTTTACCTGACCTAAAAAAAATTCAAGGGGTCAAAAATGATGATTCTATTATTAAAATATAAATTTCTAAAATAAAAGATAAGTTTTTTAAAAAAATTAAATTTATCTTGTTAAAATATTATAATCATAAAATTGATTCCATTTTTATAATCTAAACATTTAGAAATAGTTAGGTTTATTTTTGGTGATTTTTCCAAAATAGTTGACTTTTTATGAATAAGTAAATTAGTTAAATTACTATATTTGATATTATAATCGAAATACATCATTTTTTTAGTGATGGATAATGTAAGAACCAATTAATTATGACTATACTATACCATTTTATGTATTTATTTTTAGGAATCAATAATATCGATATTTTTTAGAAAAAAAGAATAAACTAAATAATATAATAATCAACAACACCCCTCTCCTCCCTCTATAAATACCACCCTCATTGCCCATTCTCCTAACACATTTTAAGAACCGTATGTTCTGAATATACTACTGAATTCCCTTTCAAAGCCTCTTCCATATGCCCAATAGATTCTATTCTAAACCAATGACCAATTCCATGTTCCCTGATGGGTCCTTCATGTTGGTGACATTCAAGAGGAAAATGTCTCAATCTATCTCTTTTAATATCATTTCTTCTTATACATTCTCCTCGCCTCCATCGACCATAAAAAAATAATAAACATAGCATCATGAATATATTATAATTTTATATTTTTATGTAAATATAATTAATCTCCATATTTTCCAATATCCTATTATTCATAGAAATGAAATTACTTTCGAAATTATGGAGGCTAACTGTATCCAGGGATATCTAAATGATGTATTACACTACCATGTTAATGGTTAGTCATAAAACCATTATTGTGGTTAAAAAATATTATAATATTTATATTGTATCTTAATTTATTTTATGTAACTAATATCTAAACATATTAATTAATAAAATGAATATATTTCAAGATGGTCGGAAAACCCACCCAAAATAAACAGAACAATTACCATTATCTTTGTATCAAATGAATCATCTACATACCATAAAAATAATATATGGGATAATTTAGACATATACAAGGGAATTAATAATATATAATTTCACATCATGATAATTGATTCTATTTGATAATAAGTTATATAATTTTACACATGTGAATCGACCATGAAACCATGAAACGAATGCTCTTGGAAAAATGAAATTGTACTTTTTAACTCAATAAAATGGTTAAAAATGAACTAAAAATTTATAATAAATAAAATAAATATTGAAGTAGTTTTTAAATAATTAATTAATTATTCTAGTTCTATTATCATGGACATTAAGTGCAAGTGATGAACACATTCAGACATACTATAAGGGATATTTCCGAACCATAATATTTATATTTGTTTATGTTTCTCATTATCTGCCTCAATTTATCACATAATTATTCTTATATTCTTCAAATATATTATATATATGTGCTTATCACATATGTATAGAATGTTTATTTACTCTTTCTTTGATATGAATATACATGTATTATTTTTTCCATTCATAATTAATTTACAATTAAGGTGAAATAATCTATTTTTATTGCCAATTTTAATGTACCGAAAAATAATTTTTTTAAAATTTATATTATTTATAAAAAAACAGTTCTTATTTTTGAAAACATGTGATTTCAATTTTTTTATATAAATTATTATTGTCTTACCACTTTTGACGACACATTACATATTATATTAACACCCCTATTAATAGGGACATTTCCAAGGTAACTTGACCAATCATTATTAATGTTTTTAGTTTAATTGGGAATAATTATTCATGATATATGATTATTTTTAATTTATGAATTCACATGTGTAATTTAAATCACTTATTTGAAATATACCAAATTAAAACACATTGGGTTATTCCTTTTGACATGATTACGATGCCCATTTCATTTCATTGGTTACTCTTATGTTTTTTCCATATATGTTTATCATAACCTGGAGCATCGGTTTCATGTACGGATCTCTTTTACGGGATTTTTAAGGAAAAATGGAGAATCTGGAAATTTTCAGAGTACACATCGTGTACTTGATGAGCACACACTGTGTACATTAGGAGCACACGTTGTGTACTCCTTGGCCACTCTAAGCCGTGTGTTGGCCGAGACCGGGCCACACACACGGTGTGTATCTTGAAATTTTCAGAGTACACGCCATGTACTTTATGAGTACACACCCTATACTCCTCTTCTAGTCGAAGCCGTGTGATTGGCCGTGTGCAGGCCACCCACACGGTGTGTAAGGCTGAGGTGGAGGCCGGTTATTTCGGAGTACGGAAAATTGAAGTACATACCATGTACTCAAGAAGTACATGTAGTGTACTTTCTTTTTATATCATTAATTGGACCGCGGTCATGCCTAATGATTGTAAACAACTTCTTCTCCGCCTAATTCCATCTAGAGTGTCTGAGGAGGCCGATTCTTCTCCGAGACACTGATCTGTCACCAGTTGTCCGAATCGAACTCTGTCGATTGCAGAAGAATCACAGTGGTGAGTTCTTAGTTCTTCTTTAGCCTCGTTTCATGATTCTTCCTCTCATGTGAGTTATCTGAGGTTGATCATTTTATACATTTTTGCAGATCTACTCCGTTCCAGGCCGATTCAAAGGCCGAGGTTCAAGTATATTGATCTCTAAGGATTGAGGTAGGTGGTTTGTTTCCCAACGTTGAAGTTCTTTGAGTTTTGGTTGGAAAAGTTATGGATACCCATGTAATGGGTATCCCAGGTATAGTTTTGATCCTGTTTATTTATCTGCCTTATATTTCTTGTATGCTTAAGGTTATTAGAAGATTAATAATTTCTTGTTAGCATGTTTGAGGATCACCCCATGGGTGTTTTCCCTTGTTTTGTCTATTTTTTTCCATTTGGCATGGTTTGCCTACGAGTCAACCCCTATTGCATTGATAGTATGCCTGTTGACTTGATTGCATGTATTTCCTACTGTTTATATGATTGTGGATTAATTTTTTCGTTTTTATCCTAGTAGTTGTTTAACTTAAATAGTGCTTCTAACAGTCGATTACACACGACTAGACTGCTCAGGGCCGTGAGAACATGGTGTGGGAGATCAAAGAGGGAATAGACGTTTAAGTGCTTCCCTAGAGGGTTTGTTGGTTTTAGTTTCATACGCAGGACTTATGGGGATCAAACATTGTGCTTCCCAAGAGTGTTCTTAGTTTACCCATGCATCAAGACCATAGGAGGAATTAGACATAAGTGATTCATCAAAGTGTATATAGCTATTATTTCAAGACCATAGGGGAATTGACGTAAGAGATTCCCAGAGTGTCTGTGCCTTTTTTGATTTCTGGGCTATATGGGCATGCTAGTTTAATCCACCCAGAGAGTCAGTGTGAATTTTGATGGTTGGTTCTGACGAGCCCACCAAGCCAAAGAACAATCTTGGGTTTTGTACTGCTTGTGTTAGGTAGTGTTTTTAGATACCTATTGTGTTACTTTCTTGTCTTGGAATAAGAAACATTACATGTTTTCCCTGGTTGTGTAATTAAATTAATGTGAATGGTAATTGGTAGAATTATTTATTGCATTGTTTACCTTCACATTTTCTATATCACTCATTGACAGTAGGGAAATAATATTGTGGTGGTTTCCTACTGGTATTAGTCTCACACCTTATTTGGGTCATGCTTTTTGGCCCAAACTAATTATATGGTTGCAGGTTTAGGTAGGGATTGTGTCCCTTCTACCTGAGGTACTTGATTGCTGGTCGGAGCTAGAGAGCATGGGACTGGGTCTTGGCCCGCGATGTTGCTGGAGTTTCTGTTTACTTTTAGTACTTTTGTTTCAGTTGTATTTCAGCATGTTGTTTTTCTTACTGATTTCCATAGACACATGTACCATCCTGCATCATTGTTATATCGGGCCTTTCTTTTACTTTAAGTCCAGCTGTTGCATTATATTTAATTCTTCCACTATTGTGTATGTTTATTCATCAGCATCATACTTTACCAAATGAGGGCATAGTTTCCCCACTGACTCACCAAGGACCTCCTCACTGCTAGTCGACAGCCTCTGGCGTTTGGGGAAACGCGCTTGAGGTCATGTGGCGAACCAGTTATGGGGCACCTGTGGAAGGGCTCCGGATTCGGATCATTACAAATTTATATCAAAGGTGTTTTACTTCTTTCTATTGCCTTACTATTTTGCGACCATAGCCAGGGATAAGAAGAACTGGTTAGTGAGTACTTAACTATACCCGGGAGTAATTAACCCGTTTACAGGGAAAATCTATATTACCTCGTAATTTCAATATTCAGTTTTTTCAAGTGTTACAGTTTATTATATCTCACCATTAGGTGATGCATATGTTTTTTGTTGTTACAGTTTATATGATTATGGTTCTATTTGGTTTCAAACCGATGAGATGAGGGTGTGCCATCTCATGCATCATATAGGCACCGCGTAGTAAATCACTGTTCATGGATTTTACCATGACATCTAGGGTGCATTAGAATTGCATGATGTTGTGATAGATGTCCTGATAAATTATCCATGACATTGTGGTAGTTTGTTTGATAGAAATACTTGTTGCACTGATAGAGTAATACTTCTTATACAGGCTGTTTAGTATGGGCTCCATGCTCTGGTCTTGGAGGTGTTATAGGACCTACAGGATTGGAATTTGGTGGTTCATTGTTTGTTATGTTGTTGACTTGTTGTCTGCATTATGATGATTCTGAGATTTGATTTGTGGGGAGTATGGGACCCCACAAATTGGAATTTTGCACATAGCTGGCTGTTTTTCAGTGTTTTTGGCATTCTGAGCAGTTTCAGAGCTACTACCAGGAAAAACCCAGAATACACGGCGTGTACTTCCTTCCTACACGTCGTCTAGTTTTTAAACCATGTTACTATCTGTGTAAACAGAAACACGGTGTGTCAGAAAATCTTTGGGGACACGCCGAGTACCTTATGTACACATCATGTGGTAGCCAACCATGTACCCGGCCGTGTCACCAACAACACGGGTCGGGGAAGCACGGGCAGTGCATGTCATGTGTTATAAATACACACCGTGTATGTTTCTTCTCGGTACTCGACCATGTCACGAACAACACGAGTCAGAGTTATCCATCCTTATACATGTTGTGTTTGTTCGGAACATGCCGTGTAGGGGATCATCTGTGTAGCCGTCCTTGTAACCTGTTACACGGGTCGTCGATCCTGTCTAGTACACGTCGTGTGTTAGAAGAACACGCCGTGTAGGATTCTTTGAGGTACTCAACCGTGTCACGAACTACACGGGTCGGTGTTATCTCCTCCGATACACACCATGTTTGTTCCGAACATGCCGTGTAAGTGGTTAGCCGTGTGTCCGACCGTGTTACCTGTTACACGGACCGCTGAAGCCTGGCTTGTAAATACCGTGTCCTCAGTGCACACACCATGTAGTCTAGTTTTTGGAGGACCCTGTAGGATAGATGTGCAAGGAGACTCGGGCAGGGGAGTGGAGTACTGGTACACGCCGTGTTTTTGGACAACACGCCATGTAGTCTGGAATGTTACATGACCGATGGTGGTAGAATTGCAAGCGCATGCAAACGGCTTTAATAAACACACAATGTAGTTTGAATGCACGCCGTGTAGTTAATTTTTTCATGTTTAAGTGTTTCTTTCTCTTGTTCCTATTTTGTACTATTGTGTTTTCTTCCTTGTTGATCCTAAATCTGGAGTGTGCTTTTGAACTTTCAGGGTTATGGCACCAAGACGTCCTCCCGTTGCACGCCAAGAACCAGGCAGTGGCAATATGCCTGATACGGCAGACCAGGGACAACCTGTAGTTCCGCTGATTGTTCCGGATATGGCACTTGCAGTGATTCCGGACACTGGTGCAAAAGCTCAATTCAGAGAGGGTTTCATGAGTTTCATGCAGACCTTCCAGGGAGCTCAGCACCCTACCCCGTCTATGGCAGAGCTGACGCAAGTCTTCAACAGCAGCATCCTCCCACTTTCAGATGGGATGGAGGACCTCAGGTTGCAGATTCATGGCTAGAAGCCATACTTTCCATCTTTGACCATCTGAAGACACCCCCAGACAGATGGTGGAAGCTCGTGACATAAAATTTGTGAGATTATCCTAAGAGACGGTGGGATGTATTGTCACAAGCCTGGCACCAGCAGACTATGGCTTGGGACGAATTCTAGCATACGTTCTACGACTACTTCTATCCAATGATGCTGAGGGCCAACAGGGCTAGGGTGTTCATGAAGTTATATCAAGGTACTCTTTTTGTTGTGGATTATTCATCCCACTTCAGTAAGTTACAGTTATTCTCTCCCATTCTTGGAAATGATGAGCTATTTTTTGCGAGGAAGTTTGAGGAAGGACTCAAACCAGAGATCAGATCATAGGTGAACGTTTTCTAGTTAAACTCTATTACTCTGATAGTCAACCAGGTGCTGATCATCGAAAGAAATCTGAGGGAGACTGGAGCTGTTGACCCGGGCAGTTCAACACCCAAGGCTGAGTCGTTTCATACTGACAGCAGGAAGCGCCATCGAGGGTCTACTCGAGGTGACTCGAGGAAGCGGGGTATATCTTCTGGAGGATGGGATTTTCCTTCTGGAAACCCTGTGGTATGATATCAGTGTGCAAAGAGTAGGCATAAGAAGCCTCAATGCTCGAGAGATCCAGTAGAGTGCCGAGCTTGCGGCAATATGGTTCATCTGCATCGTTTAAGCAGGGTTCTTCTTCCAGCGGCTTGTGAAGGAGGATCTGTTTCTAACCCTCATTCAGGAGAAGGATTACCAGTCCCACAGAATATTGGGGGTTGGAGTTCTTAATGTCGTTCAGGCCTAGGTAGAGGTCGCGGACACAGTGAGCAGGCTCATGGGGGATCAACTCAGGGATATCAAGTCGCTACATTGGGCTGCAGTACTGGCCAGATATTTGCAGTAGAGCATATTCATTGGGAGCATGATCCTGGACCTTCCACAGTTCGAGGTACGATCCTAGTAGCCTCAGTTTTATCTTCTGAACTTTTAGATACCAGAGCTTCTCATATCTTTATTTCTATGCACACTGTGGAGATCTCTAGACTCACTGTCCTTACTTCTGAGGATACTTTGGCACTAGACCCTCCTTTGGGACATAGAAATATGAAAGTGTGTCAGTGCAGGGAGTGCCCCCTTGAGGTTGGTGGGTATCACTTCGTGTGGGATCTTTATGTCCTAGAAATGACAGGTTATGATGTCATTCTCGGAATGGACTGGCTAGTTCCTTTTCAGGCCTTTGTCGACTGTTATCGCCGCAGGGTGAGTTTCATGTCACCATAGGGAAGGTCTTTTCTTCAGAAGGGCGAATGGGATGTCCAGGAAAGCAGAGCTGGACCAGGGCATCATGGGTTGGGTAGAGTTACGGCCCAGATTTCCAGTTTATGCCTAGATGATCAGGGGAACTCTTAGATGGAATTTCCTATAGTGGTTGATCACTTTCAAGATGTCTTTCCAGAGGACTTCCAGGGTTTACCTCAGAAGCGTGAGGTGGACTTCTCGATTGAGCTTGTGCCAGGAGCCACACCGGTATCCATACCTCCTTATAGGATGGCTACACCTGAGTTGCAAGAGCTCAAGAAGCAGTTGGAGGAGTTGTAGGCTAGGGGTTTCATCTGACCCAGTACTTCCCCTTAGGGTTCACCTGTGTTGTTTGTGAAGAAGGTGGATGGTATCTTATGACTTTGAGTGGATTATCAGAAGTTGAACCAGTTGACAGTCACGAACCGATATCCCTTGCCGAGGATTGATGATATATTCGATCAGCTTCAAGGAGCTCATGTCATCTCGAATATCGACTTGTGATCCGACTATCATCAGCTACGCGTTAGGCCTTCAGATATTCCCCTGACAACCCTCAGGAGCAGGTATGGCCTCTACCGTAATACGGTTATTCCGTTCGGCCATACGAACATGCCAGCAGTTTTCATGGCACTGATGAACTGAGTGTTCCATCCTTACTTGGATTACATTGTCGTGGTCTTCATGGATGATGTCATGGTGTACTCTCACAATCGACACGACCACGAAACCCATCATGAGACCGTTTGGAGTACACTGATGGAGAATCAGCTTTATGCTAAACTCTCAAAGTCCCACATTTGGATGGAAGATATTCACTTCCTGGGGCATGTCATCTCAGAGACAGGAGTATCAATATACCCAGAGAAGGTGAGAGCAGTAGTCACCTAGGAGCATCCGAAGAACATCTTCGAGGTAAATAGTTTCTTGGGGTTGGCTTGTTACTACAGGTGGGTTATACAGGACTTATCATGACTATCAGCACCGTTAACAGGCTTGACTAAGAAGGGGGTGAAGTTTGTTTGGTCAGAAGCCTGTAACTCAGCCTTATAGGAGCTAAAGGGGAGATTGACTTCAGCACTGATTCTAGTTCTTCCCGATCCAGGAAAGAATTATACAATTTTCTATGAGGCATCTGGCATTGGTCATGGATCAGTTCTTATGAAGGAAGATGGTGTTGTCGCGTACGGATCTCGAGCGTTGAGGCCACATGAGAAGAACTATCCTACGCAAGATTTGGAGTTGGTTTCTGTTGTTCATGCTTTGTGTTTTGGGAGGCACTATCTCATGGGATATCATTTCATTATATATAATGACCACAAGAGCCTCAAGTATATCTTCAAACAGCGTGACTTGAATCTGAGACAGCGGAGGTGGGTCGAGTACCTATAGTCTTTCAACTTCATGATTGGTTATATGCCTGGGAAGGGAAATTCATTTGTAGACGCACTGAGCAGGAGGACTCAGTTGCAGGAAGTCCAGGAAGCTAGCAGTGAGTGGCAGCTCAGGGCTCTGTTCTCTAAGATGCATCTGGAGGTACATGACAGACAGGGTCAGACAGTTCATTCTTCCATAGCTGTTACCTCTACCATTTTTGATCGAGTTCAAATGAGGCAGCTATCAAACTCTGAAGGCCTAGTCCTACGGGGGGGTGTGTCCGATGGAGACCCTAATCTAGGGTGGAAAGTGGGAGATGACGAGGTGCTACGTTTTCATGGCCGCGTATGGGTTTCAGTAGACATATGTTAGGAGCTTATGCGGGAGTCTCATGCCTCATCTTGGGCAGTTCATCCTGGTGTCACCAAAATGTACCGAGACATGCACTTCCATTATTGGTGGCCAGGTATGAAGAATGTTATGGATGGTTTTGTTAAGCTGTGTTCCACATGTCAGCAGGTGAGGGCAGAGCATCAACGACCAGTAGGTCTTTTGCAGCAGTTACCCATGCCTGAGTGGAAATGGAATGATGTAGTGATGGACTTCTTGAAAGGTTTACCGAGATTGCCTCTAGGAAATGATGCAATTTGGGTTATAGTGGATTGGATCATGAAGGTTTCACACTTCTTGTCGATCAAGGAGAGCATCAGTGTTGATGAGATGGGACGATTGTACATCCGGGAGATTGTACGTCTACATGGATTTCCACACTCCATTGTTTCAGACAGGGATGTGCGTTTTACTTCGCACTTCTAGAAGGGGATACAGAAGGCGTTGGGTACACAAGTACTTTTGAGTACAACATACCATCCACAGTCTGATGTCCAGTCTGAGCGTACAATCCAAGTGCTTGAGGATATGCTCCAAGCTTTCATTCTAGACATTGTGGGATCTTGGGAGAAACATATTACTCTGGTGGAGTTCTCCTACAACAACAGTTTTCATGTGACTATTCAGATGGCACCTTACGAGGATTTGTATGGTAAGCCATGTCGATCACCTTTATGCTAGATAGAGGCAGGAGAGGCGGCTTTGTTGGGGCCTCGTCTAATTCAAGAGACTTCAGAGCAGATAGAGCTGATTCATAAGAGGATGGCTACAGCGCAGTCTCGACAGAATTCTTATGCAGATCAGCGGAGACGACCTCTAGAGTTCGAGGTCGGGGATCACGTTTTCCATCATGTCGCACTGTGGTTGGGACACAAACGGATTCGGAGATAGGGTACGATTTCACCGAGATACGTTGGGCCGTTTGAGGTTCTGGAGAGAGTCGGGCTGGTTGCTTACAGGATGCAGTTACCTCAGAGATACCAGGCTATGCATGACGTCATTCATGGTTCTCAGCTTCGACGGTATTTCTCAGACCCATCTCATGATTTGCATCTCGTGGAGGTTGAGTTAGATTAGGATCAATCTTTTGAAGATCATCCTATCCGGATTGTTGATCATAATACAAATGTGCTCTGTGGCCGGTTTGTTCCTCTATACCGGTGCTATGGCAGCATGGCCGTATACAGGACAAGACATGGGAGAGGGAGGCTGATATGTGATCACTCGGCCAGAGTTGTTCAAGGTTTCTTCTTCTACGCCTTTATAGGTATATTAGGGGATGAATTTCTTTATGGGGTAGGTTTTTAAGAATCTGGAGCTTCAGTTTCAGGTACGGATCTCTTTTACAGGATTTTTATGAAACAATGGAGAATTTGGAAATTTTCAGAGTACACACCGTGTACTTTATGAGCACACTCCATGTACTCCTCATCCACATTAAGCCGTGTGTTGGAAGAGACCGGGCCACACACATGGTGTGTATTTGGAAATTTTCGGAGTTCACATCATGTACATTATGAGTACACGCCGTGTACTCTTCTCCCCCTCGAAGCCATGTGATTGGCCATGTCCGGGCCAGACACACAGTGTGTAAGGCTAAGGTGAAGGCCAGTTATTTCGGAGTATGGAAAATTGAAGTACATGCCATGTACTCAAGATGTACACACCGTTTAATTTCTTTTTATTTCATTAATCAGACCGCGGTCGTGCCTAGTGCTCCTAAACACCTTCTTCTCTACCTAATTCCATCTAGAGAATCCGAGGAGGCTGATTCTTCTCTGAGACACCGATCTGTCACTGGTTTTCCGAATCAAACTCTATCAATTGCAGAAGAATCTTATCAGTGAGTTATTGGTTCTTATTTAGCTTTGTTTCATGATTCTTCCTCTCGCGTGAGTTATCGTAGGTTGATTGTTTTAGAGGTTTTTGCAGATCTACTCCTTTCTAGGACAATTCACAAGTCGAGGTTCAAGTATATCGATCTCCAAGGATCGAGGTAAGTGGTTTGTTTCCCTACGTTGAGTCTCTTTGAGTTTTGGTTGCAAACGTGCTAGATACCCATGTCCCGGGTATCCCGGGTTAGGGTTTTGATCATGTTTATTTATCTACCTTAGATTTCATGTTTTCTTGAGGTTATTAGATGATTTATAATTACTTATTAACATGTTTGAGGATCACCCCATGGGTGTTTTCCCTTATTTTGGCTGTTTTTTGCCGTTTGGCATGGTTTTCCTACGAGGCAACCCCTATTGCCTTAATAGTATTTATGTTGACTTGATTGCATGTATTTTCTACTATTTATATGATTGTGGGTGAATTTTGTAGCTATTAGCCCAGTAGTTTTTTAACTTACTTAGTGCTGCTAACAGTCGATCACGCACGACTGGACTGCTCATGGCTGTGAGAACCTGGTGCAGGAGATGAAAGAGGTAATAAAATATTAAGTGCATCCATAGACAGTCTATTGGTTTTATTTTCGTATGCAGGGCCTATGGGGATCAGAATTTGTGCCTCCCAAGAGTGTTCTTATTTTACCCACGCATCGAGACCACAAGAGTAATTAGACGTAAGTGCTTCCTCAGAGATTATGTAGCTATTATTGCAAGACTATAGGGGAATTGATGTAAGAGTTTCCCAGAGTTTCTGTGCCTTGTTTGATTATTGGGCTATAGGGGTCTCCTAGTTTAATCAACCCAGAGAGTCAGTGTGAATTTTGATGGTTGGTTGTGATGAGTCCACCAAGCCAAAGAACATGAAAGGGTTTTGTACTGCTTGTGTTAGGTAGTCTTTTTAGATACATGTTGTGTTACTTACTTATCATGGAATAATAAACGTTGCTGGTTTTCCCTGGATGTGTAATTACATGAATGTGAATAGTAATTGGTAGAATTGTTTACTGCATTGTTTACCTTTACTTTTGTTATATCACTCGCTGACAGTAGTGCCGAAATCTTGTGGTGGTTGCCTACTGGGATTAGTCTCACACCCTATTTGGGTCCTGCTTTTCAGCCCAAACAGATTATATGGTTGCAGGTTTATGTAGGGATTGTGGACCTTCCACCTTATGTACTTGATTACCAGTCAGAGCTGGAGAGCATGGGACCGGGTATTGTCCTGCGATGCTGCTGGAGTTTCTATTTACTTTTAGTACTTCGGTTTCAGTAGTGTTTCAGCATGTTGTTTTGCTTACTGCTTTCCATAGACACATGTACCATCCTGCATCATTATTATTCCAGTCCTTGATTTTACTTTAAGTTCAGTTGTTTCATGATATTTACTGCTTCTTCTATTGTGTATGTTTATTCTTACACTGCATACATTACCAAATTAGGGCATAGTTTCTCCACTGAGTCACCAAGGCCCTCGCTGCTAGTCGGCAGCCTCTGGCATTTGGGGAACGCGCTTGAGGTCATGTGGCGAACCAGGTACGGGGCGCCAGTGGAAGGGCTCCAGATTCGGGTCGTTACAATTTGATTTCTTATTTTGCAAATATTATTCATGAACATGATATGATAGGCCTTCTGAGATTGTTCTCCAATTTATTGGGTGGTGTTTTAGTCTAATAAGATGTTTTTCATGGTATTCGGTAGTAAACCTAATCCATTATTGGACTTCTGTCCCAAGTGTTGGTCGGAGTGGATACATAAGAGGGGGGTGAATTGAGTTCCAATTATAATTTCTATTAAAATATTGTCTATTTAAAATCCATATATTTATAAAATAAATTAAACTGTAATGAATTTATACATATTTTATATTTTCACTTAGCTTCTCAAAGAATGATTAGGACTCAATTATTTTAACCAAAAGATCAAATTAACTTTTGAAACAAACATACTGATTTACAATAAGTGTAAACACTTGCTAATTTAACTATCAAAGTAACATTAAAATAGTTTTGTATTTCCAAGTAATAGCAGCGTAATAAATAAGATATATGTATTATACTTTGAACATAATCTAAAGATGCACAACAGATATAATAAGAGGTTCAGTCTCAAGCCGAGAATTAGTCCTCCCAAATTTATATAAATTTGATCCACACCCAAGATCGTGGATAAAAATAGTTACAAAACTGTCCAGGCCACGCAGGGACCTCTTCCAATGTTCTTCGTGGGAAAAAAACAAAGACCATGCCACACAAGGACCTCTTCCATAGTAGACGTGGGTAAATAAGAGTTAAGAGATTTGGAGTGAGGATTTTGATATCCTCCAGTTCAGTGCAGGAGACAATGTGTGTATAAGATATACATAGTACACCACACTACTCTACTGTTAATAAATAAATCACTTAGATATAAATGATAAGATTTTAAGAAACTCTAGTGATTATCAATGCAGCTCTGGACTCATTGGATTCAGCAGGAAGGATTCTGAGTCCTTCTCTGGATTTTCTATTAAAGAACATAGTGTATTAGTTAATCTTGTGTTCTACAGTAGTTAGAATGATCTCTTGATTAGTCATGTGTTCTTCAGTGGTGTTGGATTTCATTCATGAGAGTTCTTTGAAAGTCTTGCAATCTCCTTCTTGTTCAGGACTGTTCTTCTAGTTCAGCACAATGCTCTCGGGTGTATGTATGTTCTTCTTTTTATATCGTCACACTTTTCTCACTCCCATTCTTTTTTCATGTACTGCTTCTCAATATTCCTTATATTCCACGAGTTAAGGCAGTAGGAATGATTCCCTTTTCATAGGTACAAGATACGGTTTCATGGCCTGCCAACAACTATCATTAAATAACGTTAATTGCATTAAAAACATTAAATATGACACTTAGCATTATTTAAATAATATTGAAAAAAAGTTAAGAAACAGTGTCACATTGATTATGTAAATGGTTTCTCCTTGATGGTAAATGGTTCACGGTATGATCTTCATGGTATGAAATTCAAGGTATGTCCATGTCACAGTGTCTAGCTCACGGTGTCGAGGTCACGGATTTTCCTTCATGGTGTCTGGTTCATGGTGTCTAGGTCACGGTGTCTGGGTCACGGTGAGTCCTTCACAGTGTCAGGTTCAAGGTTTCTGGGTCACGGTGTCTGGGTCACGGTGATTCCTTTACGGTGTCTCTATACTTAGACAAATATTTGCATTTAGACTTAGACAATAATATGCAGAATATGGATTAAGTTTAATCATTAGAGAGTTAGAGAACTTGAATCATAAATATAAAGGCGTGCTAATATAAGTGATATTTGTGATCATGCATAAGACTTGTAAATAATAAAGAGAGTAATTAACATCCATAAGATTTGTTATCATTAAAACATGATGTTTAGTTATTATTGAAATTGATTAACAGTAATAAGATTTGTGATCTTTTATAATTAAGATTGAGACTAATTAATAGTAATAGGATTTGTGATCATTAAAACATGATTAACACATTAAGAGTCCAACAATATCTCCCTTTTTGATGATCACAAATCAGATATAGTCAGAATATAAATGGACTGTAACATTAAAGAAAATAGCATATTAGAGGGGTTCAGAAGAGAACATATCGCATTATTGTACTAACACTTGTAGTTTTTCACCCCCTTTTATACTTGTAGTTTTCTCCCGCTTTTGGGATTATCAAAAAGTATAGAAGATGAAATTAAACACTACATTTTTCATTAAAAATGGTTCAGAAGAGAACATACAGGAGAAATAAAAACATGAAACAAGAAATGACATCCCATGAAAAAGAAAACAGTCCTTGGACTCTTCAGGGATCCACCTTTTCCTTGCCTTTATCAGCAGCAGGAGCCGGTGTTGAGGTAGGAGAAGGCATAGATGTGGTAGACAAAGAGGTTAAGGGTAGACCTTCAAAAACAGATGGAACCAAAGTTGGAATAGTAGAAGATATACGAAGTGTTTGGTCAAGAATGACTGGCCGGATCTAAGAAAGACCTTGGCTAACTGTCATGCAAGTTGACGATAAGGTAGCTAGAACAGGTCTAATGGGGTGCAGCAGCTAGAGCAACTAAACAGTACTCTGCACATGAAGATACGACTTCAAAACATTGATGAAATCAGTAATGACTTCACCACCAAATTGCATAGCCTTTTTAAAATAGTCCTTATTCACCATAAATTTGTCCAACAATTTGGTGAACTCTGTATATTTCTGAACATGAGTTTTAAAATCTTGAGTCACTGGAGGGATTCTCAAATTTTCCACAATATATCTAATGTGATCTTCCATATCACTTTTAGAGAAAATCCGAGTGAGATAAAAATATATTTTCTTAGTGATGTCCTGTTGAGCATCATTGGCTATCTTAGAATTAATTCTAACCAAGTCCAATGCTCGATAACTGTTCATAACCACTTCTGTCATGGAAGACATATCCAAGCCACTAAAGACACTCTGATGTTCTTCCATGATTATGGATCTCAACATAGAATAATCCAATGAAGATGTGGAGGTCTCACCAGAAGCAGGTGAAGCCTTGACATCTTCAGTTAGAACTTTAAGCTGTTTGAAAACTTTTTGCAGGCATCCAGTGTATTCATCTGTAAGCTTATTCAGATTTTCTACAAGCTCCCTCATGTGTTCTAGCATTTTGATGTGTCTTTTTCCAATCTTTTCATCAAAAGAAAGTAGATATGGATGAACTTGACACACAATTTCCCTAGCAAGGAGGGAATCAGATGACACAGGATAAGTAGCAGCAGGTGTAGGGGCAGAAATAGGAGCAGGCTCTGATAACAAAGATAAATCATTCTGCATGTTTACTATCATATTTTTCAAATTTGCAACATCAGCACTCAGTAGCTTATTCTCAACTCTGACTTCTTGAATTTCTCAGATCATCCTTGGTTGAATACACAATATAATATCTTCCAAGAGAATTGATGCATCTTGTCAAATCCAGCTAAAAAATATTCTCACAAAATTTTTAGATACTCTTTGGTCAGAAAGGAGTGTATAATGGGTAAGGGTACAGGTAAAGATAGAGGATCAGGTTCTGGTTGAGGTTCAGAGTCATCTTCAGACTCAGATTCTGATTTAGATTGAGGTTGGGGCTCTGGTTCTGGTTATGGATGATCTACAGGCTTCAGTTGAAACAGAGAGGAAAGATCCATTCCAATTGTAGTCACTTGCTGTGACTCATTCACATTATAAAAGCTTGGGAATTCATATCGAGTGTACACAGAATATGTGACAACATGTTGAGAAGCTTCAACAGATCCAGCTTCTATAATATCATGGTTTTGAGGATCCTCCAACTCAAATTGTTCTTCCCTTTCAGACACTATAGGCTTAAGAACATGGTCAAGATCTACAGGATCATCTCTAATCTCTTCATCAAACTCTTGCCTTTCCAACTGAAAGGAAATTTCAATCCTCTCTTCAGTAGAGGGAATAATCTCAGTAACCGATTGTTCCACTGGTTGAGCTTCCAGACATGCTTCGTTCTCAACAGAAAGATCCTCTTCAACAGGATCCGTCTCTAAGGATTCTTGCTTTTATGAATCAGTAAAAACCAACTTTCTTGCTGTCATAGGATGAGTTTATGGATTGACATCCTCATTAGAAGCATAAGATTACTCTTCTCTCAAACCAATCGAAACTTCCTCTCCTTGAGGTATTTCAGCAGGGATAACAGCAGGGACAACAGTCCTTTCTTTTACAACAGGAGTTGTTTCCATTGGAGGTCTTCCATCTTCTTCTCTAGGAGATACTTTAGCTGTTACTTCCTCTTCATCTTCATCTGAATACTCAGCCACTTCATCTGGTTCCAAACCATAATCATATAGATTCTTAGGCCTTCTTGGATAGTCAACATGATTAATCTTTTTCTTGAGTTGATCATTATCCTCAACCCACTGCTTCTTACAGTGGTTCCAGCTAATCTTCATCCTTCTGATGATAGGCATGGATAGGCATAAATCAATGTCCTCTAACTTTTCTTCATTTGGTCCAACCATCCCTTTGGCAACTAACATAGCTGGAATCATCCATGAGTAAAACAAGGAGGTGGATTTAGAAGTGACTTTGATCAGCTCACAAATTTGGTTAATAACATACTTAAAAAGGTTGATCGTATGGCCATTCGTCAATAGGTGAATCAGAAAAACATCATGATAATTCATTATATTAAAATCTCTTTTTCTCGGACTAATCATATTTTGAACAAATTTGAACATAAGTCTAGATTCTCCATCTAGCTTTGCAGAAGTGGCCCTTCGCTCGGTGCCATTACCAGTTAAATTGCCAAGGCATTTTCTAGATTGAAGATATCCGAAGATGGAGGATGGTCTCTCTGGTATTCTTCACAAACTCTTTCATGTGGAATTATTAGGCATGTGGCCCACAGCCTCATAGAGAAAGAGCACTTCTGACCATTTATCCATCTTGTCACCATAAATCATTCACCAAACTCAAAAGAAAACTTCACATACTGATAGAATTGAGATACCAACCTTGGGTAAATCGGTCTATTCTATCCAGAGAACCATTCAAGCCATCCTTGTTATTTTAAAACATTCAATACTAAAGACTTTCTAGATAGCAACCACTCTGGGAAAACCTGTTTTTTAGGTACAACTGTACGGCTTACCAGGTTTGGGTTTAGGGGTCCTTCGGGAGCTATCCTCGGTATCCTCTTCTGTTTCATAGAGCGACGCTTCTTATACGTGGGTGAAGATGGACGCTTCATCCTTTGTATCCACTAAAGGTTCAGGCAAGAGGGAAGAGAAGGTTTAGGAGATATTTTGGTTAAGGAATCGAATGAAACCCTTCAGTTTTATCATTTGGGAATGTGAAACATCATAAAAACAAAAACGCAGGAAATCAAATAGCGGTGAAATAAAAATTACCGCAATACGGGTTAAAAATAAGAATATAAATAATCTTCACGGTGAGACCCGGAGTAGGCATTATGGTGTGATGAAAACTAGTCATCACAGTGAGACAGTTGGTAGTAGTCACCTAGAGACAGTGAGCATTCTGTGTAGTCACATTGAGTCAGTGAGTTGACAGACCGTGAGCATAAAGTCTTAACAGTGAGACAGTGAGCATGAAACAGTAATTGTAACACAGTGAGTATGAAACCATAAAGTAAAATAAAGTAAAGTATCAATCATTATGATCAGTAATATATTTACTAATTATTAATCATACCAAGATTATGTATGATGTAGTCTAATATTTCAGAATGTAATGTTTTAGTGAATATATCAGCAAGATGATATTAAGTACCAATGAATTCCAAAGTGATATCACATTTTTGATAATGATCCCTCAAAAAGGGATGTCTTACATCAATATGTTTTGTCCTAGAATGAGAAATATTATTCTTAGAAATATTAATAGCACTTGTGTTGTCACAATTTTTTGGTACTTGTCTGAATTGATATCCATAGTCTAGTAATGTGTGTTTCATCCACAAAATTTTGTCCACAACAACTGCCAGCAGCTATGTATTCAGCCTCTGCAGTAGATAATGCAACATAATTTTGTTTCTTACTAAACCATGATACTAGTGACTTGCCTAAAATATGACACGTTCCAGTGGTGATTTTTCTATCTAACTTACATAAAAAAAATCAGCATCAGAATAACTAACTAGTTCAAATGATTTTCCTCTGGGATAGAATAGTCCGAAATTGGGAGTTGCTTGAGGTATTTGAAAATTCTCTTCACATAATTTAAATGTGACTCTTTAGTATTTGCTTGAAAATGAGCACACATACACAAACTAAACATAATATCAGGACGACTAGTAGTCAGGTAGAGTATACATACAATCATTTCTCTATAAGTGGTTTGATCAACAGATTTACCATCTTCATCAAGATCCAACTTATAGGTGGTACTCATGGGAGTGTCAGTACTTATTTTTCTATCCAATCCAAAAAGTTTTAAAAGATCTCTTGTATATTTACTTTGATTTAAAATAATACCATCATCATTTTGAAATATTTGAAATCCAAGAAGGAATTTAAGTTCACCCATTAAACTCATTTCAAATTCATTTTTCATCATTTTAGAAAAATCAGTACATTTGGAATTTCTTTAAGATCCAAAAATAATACCATCTAAGAAAATTTATACTACTAAAAAATCTTTAGGAATTCGAATTATAAAATGTTAGGGTCAGCTATACCTTTTGTAAAACCTTGGGAAATTAGAAATGAACTTAATCTATCATACCATGCTCTTGGAGCTTGCTTTAAACCAAATAAATCTTTTGATAATTTGAAAATATGATTTGGAAAATTGGGGTTTAAAATCTCAGTGGTTGTTCAACAAAAACATCATCAGCAATATATCCATTCAAGAATGCACTCTTGAAATCCATTCTGCTGAGGTGTCCTAGGAGCAGAAAAGTTATGACTATAGTCATTGTGTGAGCAGTAGGATTCAAATTCATGATTTTCAAACACATGGCCATGATCACTTCATAGAGTTTTAATCTTAATTCCACTATGATTTTCTACATATTCGGTGTATTTAACAATGTAAGAAAAAGCTTCAATTTTGTGAACTAAGAAGTATACCCAAGTATATCTAGAAAATTCATCTACTTGGACATAGACATAGTGCCTCCTATTTAAGCAAGAAACTCTAGATTGTCCAAAAAATACATGTGAACCAACTCGAGAGGTTGAGAGGTTGAACTTCATTCTTTGATTTAAAATAAAATTTATGTTGCTTTCCCATTTGACAGGGATTAAAAACATTTTCATTTGGAAACTCAATTTTAGGTAGGTCTTTTACAAAGTTCTTCCTTGTTACTTTTCTAAGTGAATGTATATTGCAGTTTCCTAATCTTCTATTCCATAACCAAGACTCTTTATGAAAAATATTTAAAAAGGTAACATTTTTCATAGATAAGGAATTTAAATCAACTGCATAAACATTTTCATTTCTTAGAGCATAAAATAATAAAACATTTTTAGAATTAAAAATATTAAAAGAATAATTTTAAAATTTGACATTAAAACCATCATCACATAATTGAGAAATAATTAACAGATTATATTTAAGTCCATAAACAAATAGAACATTAGAAATTAAAACTGAATCAGTGTTACCAATTTGGACTAGGCTAATGATCTTCCTTTAGAATTATCACCAAAGGATACATAACCTTCATCAACCATTATTAATCTATTGAAGCATGAGAAATCCCCAGACATATGTCTTGAACATCCACTGTCCAATTACTAGGACTTCTTGTGGGAACTCTTCAAGCAGGTTTCCTACAAAACAGATTTAAATAGGAAATGATTTTGGTAGCCAGGTCTTCTTGGGTCCAGAAAGGTTAGCAATCAAAGATTTTGGTACCCAAATTTATCTTATGGGTCTAATATAATTTACAAAATAAAAATATTTTTAATGATAAACTCTATTTGATTTATAACTATGTGAATAACTAGTTGAAGCATATAAATGTCTAGAACTAGAACTAGCAGTATTCTGTCCAGATTTAGGAATATATCAATTCTTAGTAAACTATCTTTGTCTAGGTTTGTAGCCTATCACAGTAGTGTATTTTTGTGCAACCTGCTTTCCTAGCATTTGAGTTAGTGTATCTTTTCCATTTGTGAACTTCTCCAAGTCCTTCCGAAGTTGCTAATTAGACCTTTTTAGTTCAGTGTTCTCCTTTAACAGTTGAGCATTTTTCTCTTTTTCAATAGTAAGTTTAGTTTAAACAGTTGAAGTGAGAGCATGATGTTTCTTTAATGAATTATATTTATCCTTAAGTTCATTTCATGTCTCTTCTAGCATATTACTGTATTCTAATAATTCCTCACTCATCATGTTTTCAGAATCAGAATCAGATTCTGCATCATCTCCAGAATAATAAGAATTTAAAACAGGAGTATCTAAGGTTACCTTATATGTGTTTTTCATGAAACAAATGTTGGCATGATTTCATTCAGAATCAGATATTTTAGATTCACTTGTGCTGTCTTCAGAAGCACTCCAGAAAGCCTTCCTAGCTTTTATGTACATACTATCCTTGTAATCATATTTCTCCTTGAATTTTATCTTTGGGAAGTATGTTCTAATGTGTCCATTCCTTTTTCACTCACAAAAAACAACTTCATCACTTTTATCTGGCTTTTTCCAATCCTTCTTCCAATGTCCCTTGTTGTAATACTTTCCTTTGTAATTTTATTTTATAAAAAGTTTCTTCGTCCTATAAAATTTCTTAAACATTTTGGCTATCTGAGCCATGTCAGCATCACTATCAGAGTCTGAATTTTCACTGGCTGAACTGTCATTTTTTATTTGAGCTTCTTCTTTGTCCTTACACTTTGATGCAGTAGTCTTGAAAGCCACATATTTTCTCTTAGGTTCATCATCTTCCTCTTTATTCACCTTGAGTTATTAATCATACATAATAAGCTTACCAATGAGTTCTTTGATAGGTAGAGCAGAAATGTCATATGACTCTCTGATTAAAATAGATGTGCCTCTCCATCGGTCTGGTAAACATATCAAGATTCTCATAATTTGTTCCCTTGCTGGAATAGACTTTCCGAGTGAATTAATTGAATTGACTATCTCATTAAACCTGAGATACATATCAGAAATAGGTTCATCAGTCTTCATTTTATAATTCTCATATTTAATCGTATAAGTATATAATCTCATTTCATTAACATTTGTTGTTCCATCATGAGAAACACCCAAAGTATCCCAAATTTCAAATGCTGTTTTACAAGAAGAAATTCTATTAAACTCTTCATCTCCTAAAGCACAGTACATGGTATTCATGGATTAAAAATTATTATTGTATGCAGTATTATTAGGTTCATCCGATGTTATTATTTCTGTTTCTATAATTTTATATTGTGACTCTATAGTAGTCCAAATATCAAAATCCATGCTTTCTAACTGAATTTTCATTTTAAGTTGCCACTAAGCATAGTTTGTACCATTGAATAAAGGTGGCGTGTTAGTTTTAGCACCCACTCGTCTATTATTCATAGCTATATTTTAGAAAGATAATTTAAAGAGATAAAATTTAGAACTATTAGAAACATAAGATCTTTAAAGATGCAACTAAAATCATTGTTGAAAAACAATTTATTTCAAGAATATTTGAACAACACAAGCCTCTGATACCAAATGTTGGTCGGAGTGGATACTCAAGAGGGGGTGAATTGAGTTCCAATTAAATTTTTTTTATAATATTGTCTATTTAAAATCCCATTATTTATAAAATAAGTTGAACTGTAGTGAATTTATACAGATTGTAAATGTTCACCTAGCTTCTCAAAGATTGATTAGGTCTCAGTTAATTTCACCAAAAGATCAAAATAACTTCTGAAAGTAACCTACTTATTTACAATAAGTGTAAACAATTGCTAATTTAACTATCAAATTAGCTTTAAAATAGTATTGTATTTCAATGTAATAGCATCAGAATAAATAAGATATATGTAGTATACTTTGAACATAAACTAAAGATGCACATTAGATATAACAAGAGGTTCAGTCTCAAGCCGAGGCTTAGTCCTCTCACATTTATATAAATTTGATCCACACCCTAGACTGGGGTTTACAACAGTTTACAAAACTATCCAGGCCACGCAGGGACCTCTACCACTGTTCTTTGTGGGAACCAAAACAAAGACGAGGCCACACAAGGACCTATTCAACAGTTGACTTTTGTAAACAAGAGTTAAGAGATTTGGAGTGAGGATTTTGATATCCTCAAGTTTAGTGCAGGAGACAGTGTGTGTATAAGATATACAGAGTACACCACACTGCTCGAATGTTAGTAAATAAATTACTTAGAGAGAACAAATAAGAGTTTAGAAATCTCTAATAATTACCAATGCAGCTCTGGACTCATTGGATTCAGTAGGAATGCTTCTGAGTCCTTCTCTGGGTTTTCTATTGAAAAATAGAGTGTCGTATTTAAGATTGTGTTCTACAGGAGTGAGAATGATCTCTCGATTCTTCAAGTATTCTTCAGTGGTGTTGGATTTCATTCATGAGATTTCTTTGAAATTATTGCAATCTCCTTCTGGTTCAAGATTGTTCTTCTAGTTCAACACAGTGCTCTCGGGTGTATGTAATTTCTTCTTGTTGTATCATCACACTTTTCTTGCTCCTCTTCTTTTTTTGTGTAATGAATCTAAATCTTCCTTATATTCCACGAGTTCTGGAAGTAGGAATGATTCCATTTTCATAAGTACGAGATACGGTTTCCTATCATGACAAAAAATATCATTAAATAAAAATAATTGTATTAAAAAAATCAAATAAGACCATTAGCATTATTTAAATAATATTGAAAAAATGTTAAGAAACAGTGTCATAATGATTATGTAAACAGTTTCTTCTTCACAGTATATGGTTCACAGTATGAGCTTCACGGTATGAACATCATGGTATTTCCATGTCACGGTGTCTAGATCACTGTGTCGAGGTCACGGTTTGTCCTTCACGGTGTCTAGTTCAAGGTGTATGGGTCACAGTGTCTGGGTCACGGTGAGTCCTTCACGGTGTCTGGTTCACGGTGTCTGGGTCACGGTGTCTAGGTTACGGTGAGTCCTTCATGGTGTCTCCATACTTAGACAAATATCTGTATTTAGACACAGATAGTAATATGCAGAATATGGATTAAATTTAATCATTAGAGGGTAAGATAACTTGAATCATAAATATAAAGGTGTGATAATATAATTGAGATTTGTTATCATGCATAAGACTTGTAAATAATAAAGAGAGTAATTAACATCCATAATATTTTTTATCATTAAAACCTGATGTGTAGTTATTATTGAAATTGATTAACAGTAATAGGATTTGTGATCTTGTGTAATGAAGATTGAGATTAATTAATAGTAATAGTATTTGTGATCATTAAAACATGATTAACACATGAGGAGTCCAAGACCATGTCATATAGTAATGCATTTTATCCTTGACTCCAATTTATGTAATGTTATATATTTCTTCTAATTATCTATTTTGTATGATCACGTGATTTTATATTTTATATATTAATCTTCAATATGATTATTTATGACAAATTCCTTTTTGTCATCATGACATTCCTTTAAATGTAGTTTCAAATCTTTATATCAATAATTAATCCCTTACTAGGCTTTTTAGCTCATTTATTTTTGTCTACATAATCTCAAGGTTTTCATATATATATTATTATATATCAAATGGTTTTATGATCTAATTACGGTAATTAATTTAATGTTGTTTTATTATTTCTTCATGTTTTTTAATTTTGTACACAGTCTTCCAAAGTTAGTAATTGTTTTAATCATTTGTATTGTCTTTTCAAACTTTTTTTTCATAAGAACAGGTCACAACTTCTGTAAAAGAATTGGTTTTATATAAAATTGATTTAAAATTATTGTTAATTACACATGAAGATTGGTTCGGTGAATGTAAATACATTAGTTCATTATTATGGGGAACATTTATTCGAGACATGGCTATGTCATATGGTATAACGTAAAGAATAATTCAGTAACATTGAAAATATATGAGCCATTGTATCTACAATTCAAAAAATCATTTTACACAGATTATTTGGATGCATGTATAGTTAGAATATTTTAAATATAGATACTAATATACTACAAAATAACGTCTTTTTCTAATCTAATTTCTATTTGGTTTTTTAAAAATAACCTGAAATATTTGAGATTTATTAAAAATAATATCATATATCATTTTACAAAATAAAATTTTCCCATTTGAGATATAAAACATGAATTCATTTCTAATAAAGGGAAAAAATAATTACATTATCATTAATTATATAAAAAGGGAGATATTTGTGTAGTTATGGGAAAAACATCATGTTCATCCTTCCATATGAAATTGAATTTCACTTATTAAGAGTCCACCTATAACCTTTTGGATTCCATTTGTAAAGGGTGAGATAATTGTTTGTTAAAGGATGTATGTATATTTCCATAGGAGTGTTAATTATGATGACACAAAAGATAATTCGGTAGTGATAAAAAATAAAAATAGGTGTTCATTTAGAAGGTGGTGGGGAAGGTACGAACATTAATCACATCAAAATAATCATCCAATGATATTCCTTTCAATTAATAAAATTTAAAGAGACATTTAATATAGATCTTAATGTCATATTGAAAAGAGGGTTTCCAAGTGAGACTATAGTCACGGGTTACAAATGTGGCCCTGAATAATTTTTCTAATCGAATATTTTAAAATTCTTTAATTTCATTGGGAATAAAATTTATGATCATGGTATGGTAAACCAGGTTGTATGAACCAATTTTTTACTGAGGTATGAATACTTAAAAATGTGGTCTATATCATTACCTTGCAACTAATATGGATGCCTAAAGGGTTAGTAAAGGTCTCTGGGGTGTTTGGGAATGTTCAAATCTCAGAACCCATCCATTTGGAAAAAATAGACAGGTCACATGGTTAGTGCATGGTTGGCACATAGTGTAGAAAACCGTGCATATTGAAATGTCTAGAATGAACCAAATTTCATGGTATGTTCCTGGTCGTGCGGCCTAACAATGCAATGTTCTGTTCTAACAAGAGAAATTCAAAAAATTTGTGCATAGTTTTTCAAACCATGCCCATGCCCTTTTTCTGGATATTTTAATAAATTTTCTCTTAACGATCTATTGAGATCCTTCCTTCTTCCCTAATTCGATATTATACATGAATTACCTACACAGATTAATTTTTGATCTTTTTGATGGAAAATGATAGGGATTCAAATATATCCATCATCCAGGATCCGATCGATCTTCTGATTGTCTTGTTTGATATACAACTATATGTAATTGATTCCCCTTAAGTTGTTCTCCTCTTCTTTTCCCCACAACCATGTTATTTATTTATGAGAATTTTTCTTATTTTTCATAGATCTACTCTGATATGACCCAAATAAAGGTCTAATATCAGAGTAGTATAGTCATAATAGCATATGGTGGATGTTCAATAACTCAACCCAAATGATTGTTGAATTTGGAATTGTCTTGTGGGGCCCACTTATATCATCAGGTGTCGTTTATAGAATTAATTTTCAATGATTATAATCATTAGAACCATATGTATATTCCCATTCAATATATGTTATTTATTTTTTGTGGTTACACCCACAGCTCCTTTCATCCTGTGTCGGATGTTATTCCATAATTTTTATATTAGTATTTTGACATGTTTGAGAAATTGTTTGGGTGGCCTTGGATGCACCTTACTAAGTGTAAAAAATAATATATTAAATTTATTTTTTTTAATGATAATTTTATAATTTCTAGTACCATGGATGACCACTACTTGACCCACATACAGTAAGTGATTCAACTTGATATTAAAATGTGAAATGTGAATTTTAAAGTATACTATGTATATGACTAGGCATTAATTGTAAATTAATAGAATGTTTCATATCCATAGAACCCCTTACCACATTAATGTAAGGTAGGGAAATGAACATAGAATAAGTAATATTCTTTAAATGGATTCAATGAATGCTATCATTCAACATGGCCTTGTCACAGTAATGAAAGGAAAGGCTTTAACCAAATGACTTTATTAAATGGTTGCATGAAACTTGACCCAATCAAACTAATGAAAGTAAATTATTGAATTGAATTAAATATTAAAAGACTCATAATTTAGCATAATTGTTTGACATGATATTTTCATGGACATCGAATGGATAATACCATGAGCACTCATGAAACCCATTTCAATTCAAGCATACAGGTTTCATAAGTTGATACCCACATAGATCCCAATCTTTATTTGTTATTGGATGCTCGATATGACACCATATGTTCCCTTCATATTATTACAGGATGCCTTGGATACACTCCAAGGATACAATATTGATATGTCTGTTCTATGGTTACTACCCATAGGGCCTTGTCTCCACTTGAACATATTCAACCATGAACGATCACCATGAATTCAGTAGGAACCATCTTTTTGGATTCCATGGAACATGTTCTTGGATTGAACACTTGTCCTTAGACAAGCTGCACTTACTTCTGAGTTGGTGACCCATTAGGTCTATTTTTCCATGGTTATTACCATGGAACATCATTATTAAATATCATTAATCTTGTTTGACATGTAACATCTTGGAACCTTTATTATAATATCATGAGGTGATGTTAGAGTTGTCTTTGCCTCATGAGACCAATCAATCTAAAATTGGAAATTACATAATTAAATTAATTGGTTATATGTTCAGACTCCAGCCGAGGGAAAAAGTTGGTACATAGGTATTGAGTTATATTGTGCTGTTTTACATTACACAAGCATGCCATCACACTGTTACATTTCCATTACACAGTCCAAATGATAAATACATCATTGGTTGTGGCCCACTGAGATTTATCTCACACCCTCTCCAGGTGATTTTTTGATCCCAGAGTAGATTACATGGTTACAAGTGTTGACAAAGGGAAGAATACTACTTCAAACACTTGATTACTAGCTGTTTAGGATGGAGCTTGATAGGATAGGATAGAGCGGGATCTCATGATTCTTGGGATAATATTTTAATTCCTTATTACTATTATGGATCATGTTATTACTTTTGTCTTGTATCCATGTTTTCTAGTATTCTATTGACATGGCATATCATTAATTGTTGAATGATATTCCAGTTGATTTAGTTAGTATTACTATGGTCGCTCTTTTTCCTCTATGCTCTATGTTTACTTTTATTTCTTCTTCTATTTACCATTTTTTACATACAAATACTACACTACACATTGTTAATGAGGTAATAGTATCCCCACAGACACACCCAAGAACCTCGCTTCTTATCAGTTGCCTCTGCATTTGGGGAGATGCGCTTGATGACATGTGGGCCACTAGGCTTAGGACACCCCTTGAGTGGAATCCAGGTCTGGGATGTCACATAGTCTTATCAGAGATTGTTTCCATTATTAAATTACTATTTGGAGTCAATATATTGGAAAAAAGAACGCTTGGGACTTCATCATAAGCCATGCATGGGCGTCACGAACATATGGATATGGAAAATATAGTGTTTCAAAAAAATTATAATTATTGTTCTATTTTTTCCTATTATAGTTGATATTATTTCACTATTGAGGTACACACATGTTGTTTGGAGTTATTTATTATTAACCTATTTGTGGATTTTCTTTCATCCTCAGAACGAAGATATGACGTAAATGAGCATTGTTACATGCATCATTTTAGGCACATTAAATTCACATATCATCCATATTACCATTCCATATAGGTTTCTTTCACTTCCTATCATTTCATTAAATACTCGTGATTGAATAGTTATATTGTGATTATTATATTATGATTGTATTACACATGGATGCAATTGAGTGATTGTATATATCAATTCATGATGTGTTTGTGCCCTCATGTGTGGGTATGAGTAATTTTCTTAGTTAAGCCATTCTGCTATAAAGAAATTGGTGTCATTTCTAATGATAGGTGTATGGACACTAATTCAGTGTAAATTACAATCCATTACATAGGAAATCAGGACATCATAAATGAAATGGTATCACATCCTTATCTATCATTTTCATGTATATGAAAGGTAATGGTGTGATCCTTCAAATTAAATGATTAAATGAAATGAAACATATACCTGAGAACATATTGATAGATGGTTGTCTATGCAGGTGGTTGGGGTAGTCTTCCTTGGATAGTATGTTTTACTACATTTAGATTCCACTAGTGGTGTTCTATGCTTATTATGAGTCGTGTTCATGGATATTATAGACCACTTCCTCCCTGACGTCCCTATATCGTACATGAGGAGGGTGGCAACGAGCCTACTGTAGACATTATGAGACCTATTCTGTCAATCTAAACTCCAAGAGTGACACATGATGAACCATAAAATGAACCAGATCTAGGAACAGATGCCCATGTCCGTTATAGTTTCCTATGTTTAATGTAGTTCATGAATAGTGGTCCATGGATTACAAATATGATGGCTGATCTAACATGCGAGTTCCAGAAGAATCATACTTGTACATTTTCTATGGATAGATGTTCATAAGTTTTTGAGTCCTAGATTGGTGCCACCCTATCTATCTTTGAGAATATAGAAATTCCTCAATAATGGAGAGTCAATATTGAATCATACGTGCTTTCGGATTCGGCCAAGCTATGGTGGGATGTGATTACCCAGGTCGGTCCCCTTATAGGAATGTTAGGGGCCAACTACCAGATCTCACTCTACAATCAGTTCCTTACTCATATACTAAGAGATAATATAGATATTGAGTTAATGAATCTCGAGATGGTTTCTATGTCAGTTATGTATTATACAGTGTTATCCAAAGAGTTACAACAATTTTCACTAATTTTATCAGATGATGAGCTTTTGTATTCTAGACGGTTTGAGGATGGGCTCCAGCATGACATCTGTATGAATGTGGCTATCCTTCAACTAAATACTTTTTATACAAAATATAATCATACTATTATCAGTGATTGAATCTTGGGGGATAACAATATTACAGTTCATAGAGGACCAATGGCGTGTTAGGTCAGTAGTTCTTCTGATGGAAGGAAATGTTCCTTCGTGGTCTCTCAATAGGGAAATTATAATCAAAGTGCCTATTTAGATAGATCTACATTGTCTTTTCATTGTGGTTGATGGGGGAACAAGAAGACATAATGTGATAGAAACCATATAATGTGTTAGGGTTCCATCCATATGGGAAATCTCCATCTTTTCTGTAGGACTTTTCCACCTGCTTCGAGTTGAAAAGGATCTATATCAGCTCCACCATCAAGTGTGATTTCTTTTACACCACGTCAGAAGGGGGGATGGAATAGAACCAGTAGGTTTGGGTGAGGATGAGGTTGTGGCATTGGTAGAAATACCCCTGATCACCAGTGGCACCAACAAAGTAGTTATAATCCTGGTAGTCCATCTGTTGTAGAGGGATATTGAACCGTCCAGTTGCATGCACTATAACTGATACCCAAAGATCTAGCTATGAGACCATCTAATGTATGTGGCACTATTATAGTGGCATCTACTATAGTATTTTCTTTATTTGATATAGGTTCACAAAACTTTTTTATATTTTTATCTATAATGGAGTCTCTTGGGCTAGAGATAAAATATTACTATTCTGTAATGACCCTAGATACGCTGTTAGGGGTTCGAAAAGAAGCAATATTCTAGTGAAAGGACTGTCCTATTGAGGTTGGAAGTTACCCATTCACATGGAACTTCTTTTTCTCAATATGATGAGCTTAGATGTCATTCTTGGGTTTCACTGGTCGGATCATCATCAGGATATTATAGATTTTTATTGTTTTCGGGTATCGTTTACATCACCAAAAGGAATCAGTTTCCAAAATAAGGGTGAGTGGGATGTCCCAGATGGTAGAGAGGGACCAGCCCATCTTGGGCTAGGCAGAGTGACCGCCCTGATCACCAATCTCTTCATAGTGGAACATTGTTACATAAAGCTATTTTCCCTCCAATAATGGATTGTTTCTGGGCTGTCATTCCCAATGATTTTTCTGTCTTACCTCCAAAAAGATAGGTAGTGTTTAAAATCGATATTTTTCTAGGTGTAGTACCAATTTCTATTCCTCTATATAGGATGGAACCTATAGATCTTTAGTAAATAATGTAATAGATAGATTATATAAAGACCAATGGTTTTGTACATCCCATTACATCATATTAGGATTTTCTTATGCCTTTTTCTAATAAAGTTGATAGATACTTATGTATATGATCGGATTATAGACCTTCCAACTAGCTTACAGTTATGGACCTGTATTCACTGCCTAAAAAAGATGATATCTTCAACAAGCTCCGAGGAGCATAGGTATTCTCCAAGATTGACCTAATATCGGGTTATCATCATATGCACGTCATAACATCATATATAACTGATATAAAATTTCATCTCAGGTATGTTCTATATGAGTACCTGGTTATGTCTCTCAGTCATACAAATTCACCCACCATTTTCGTGGCTCTGATGAATATTTTTTCCCACCCCTAATTGGACTCTTTTTTCATGGTCTTTCTGGGGACCTTCTTGGTGTATTCTCACACTCCTTGAAACTATGAAAAATATGTTGAGATCATTTTTATTACCCTTAGAGAGAATACAATTTATACAAATCTTTCTATGTTCCACTTTTGGATTGAAAACATTCACTTCATGTGTCATATAATATTAGAATCAAGAGTATACATTGCCCTAGAAAATTTTAGTGTTGTTGTTTCCAAGGATAATACCCATAATGTATTTGATATATAGAGTTTCTTGGTGATGGAAGAATATCATAGGAATTTTATACAAGAATTCTAATGTCTATCATCACCTGATACTGGTCTTAGAATGATGGGTATCGTGTTCCTTTGTTCAGAAGCATGTGAGAAATCCTTACCGTAGCACAATGGGGGGCTTGTTTCAGCACCAATACTAACTCTTCTGAAGCTAGGAAAAGGTTATACGATCTTATGTGATGAATCATGCATCATCCTTGGAGAATTTCTGATTCAAGAGGACAAATTTTTCATGTATGGATCTCAGAAGATGAGGCCTCATCTCATAAACTACATGACACACAACCTTGTACTTGTAGTTTTTGTCCAGGCCTTACATTTATAGAGACATTATCTAACCCTTGAGTGCTTTGTGGTGTATACATACCAAAAGAGCCTGAAATATATCATTTATTAATGTGAAATGAAAATAATATAGGGGATATGGGTCAAATATCTATAATCCATTGAATTTGAGCATGCCTATATACATGGGAAGGGGAATTTGGTTGTAGGTGCACTGAGTCAGAAAACATAAGCATATGACTTACGAGATGTCAATAATTAATGGAATTAAATAGCATTATTTCATTACTTACATCCAGTGTTCCATGTCATTCACGGGACGTATTAACACTCATCTTTGATGGTTACATCTTCCCTCCATGAGAAGGTGAATGGTAGACAATTTTAAAATCATGAATGCTTGGTTCTCTATTGAGTATATATTGAGATAACACTCCTCAGGATTGTTCTATGGATAGGGAAGAAATTATGAGTCTACATGGATGTATATGGGTTCCAATAAATATGAGAGAGGAGTTGATGAACAATTCCCACAATTATTTGTGGGATGTTCCTCCATGAATCCCAAAGATGTATCAAGACAGATGACACTAGTATATGTTGTTTGGGAAGAAATATCAAATAAAAGGCTTTATCACTAGGAGTTCTACCTGTTAGAAGGTAATGTTACAGCAATAGAGACCTACCAGATTACTACAACATCTTCCACTCCTAGAATATAAATGGGAATATGTTTCTATGTATTTTGTAGTGGGATTACGTATGTCGCCGAGGGGTTGCAACACTATCTAGGTTGTAACTAACCGACTAATCTAATCTTCCCACATCATTCCTATTTGGGTCACCTTCTCAGTTGATGGAGTAAAAATATTGTATTCCATTGTGATCATAAAACTACATAGAGATAAATGCACTATCCTTCAATATTGGGATACACATTTCACATCATGATTATAAAAGTGATATCAATAGTCTATGGGGACACAGGTTCATCAATGCACATATTTTCACCCTCATACCAATTGATAATCTGAATGGACAATATAGTTTCTTAGTTTTTTGTTCTAATCACGTGTCCATAATTTCGTTGGTTCATGGGAGAAGCATATCCCTCTCATTGAGTTCACATATAATAACATGTTTCGGGTGATGATTATGATGGTTCCTTTTGATGAATTATATAGTAGGACATATCGTTCAACCTTATGCTGGCTAGAGGTGGGTGAGGGGGCCCTACTAGGTCCTCTTCTTGTACAAGAGACTTTAGAGTAAGTTCAGCTGATCAGAAAGACTATGAATACAGCTCATTCTAGACCGAAAGGTTATATTGGTCGCCATTGATGACCTCTTGAGTTAGATTTTGGGAATTCTATTTTCCTTTAGGTATCGGCCTAGATAGGACATAGATAAGTATAAAAGTTGGAAAAACATTGTCCCCTTGTTTTTTAGGGACTTTTAAAATTATAGAGAGATTAGATCCAGTGGCTTATTAGTTCTGACTACCTTAGAGGTACTGTTCTAGGCACAACATCATTCATGTTCTACACCTTTTCCAATATCATGCTCACCCATCTTATACATTTTATCCCAAGGAATTTTAGTTATATGTTGATGTTGCCATTGAGGACTAACCAGTTCTCATCATCAACCAAAGCATTAAGGATATTCAAAGATACCATATCCCTCTAGTATGAGTGCTATTGTAGCATGACTGAGTATAGTATAAGACATTGAAGAGGAAATCCAACATATGCGCCCAAAGTCCAGAGTTATGCTTAGACAACATTTCTCCACCATTGGAAGTTGAACTCCAATATGAGTTCTTTTCGAGGGAGGAAGATTGCATGAACTAGATATTTCAATCACGTATGGATCCTTTTAATTTTTGTCGAAATAATTTAATTGGACCTGATAGGGATTCCTAATGGGTTTTTAAAGGTCCCAGTAGTGTCTAGGGAATGATCCGAGCCCGTAACCCATCCTTTTGAAAAACCAGAAAAGGTCGCATGGTTAGTGCATGATTGGTGAAGTTTTTGGATAACCATGTAGATTGACATTTATGAGAAAAATAAAATTGCGAGGTTTTCACATAACTATGTACCCAAACCATTCAATGTTCCCTTCTACCCATAGATCATCACACACCATGTTCACAATTCTTCATACCTTGGGAAAAAATTGCCCATGCCATTTTTCTATATAATTTTAGTAAATTAACTTTAATGATCTATTAAGATATGTCATTCTTCTCTAATATGAGATTATGCATTAATTACCTCCATGGATATCATTTTTGATCTTTTTGAAGGTCAAATCATGGGATTCATATATCTTCGTCATCTGAGATATGAAAAGCTTTCACTCATCACAATGGATTCACAACACTATGTACTCAAGTCCTTTAGAGTCGTTCTCCTTCTCTATTTCTCTTGACAATGTTATCAATTTTTGATAATTTTTTTCTTTTTCATGGATATACTCCGATCAGAGATAAATCAAGAACCAAAATCGGAGGAAGAGATTTGTACAATCCTAAGGTGGGTGGTCTATAATTCTTCCCTAAAGTTAGTTTATTTTGGAATTTTTTTGTGGGGTACACTAATTTCATAAGGTCACATTTATAGAATTTATTTGTCATTATTATAATAAAATTACCCTATGGATATTATTTTTTCAGATATGTGTTTAATTTTTTCTTGTTACACCCACAACTATATTCATCCCATGTAGGATGTTATGCCATAATTGTTGTTTTAGTATTTTGACATGTTTGAGAAACCATTCGGGTGTTCCATGGCATAACCTTTTTAAGGGTAAGTGTTTATATATTAAAATTATTATTTTTAATGAGAATTTAATAATGGCCATTACCATGTATGCTCACTAATTGACCTTCCTATGGTATGTTCTTAAATTTTACAATAAAATGTGATATGTTTGTTACAAAGTATACTAAGTATATGACTCGGCCTTAATTATAAATGAATAGTTGGTTTCATTTCCATAGTAGTCATTACAACATTAATGGAAGGTATATGAATGAACCTCTAATATGGAATATGCATTAGATGGATTAATGGAATGATTGCATGATGCATTGATTTGTCCCACTATTTAAAGGAAAGGCTTGAACCAAATGAATTGATTAAAAACTATCATGATACATGAACTTATCACACTAATGAAGGAAAATTCATTAGATGAATGAAATTTTACCTATCTTCATAATTAAGAATAAATTTTCTAACTCGATCACTCCATTGATTCTAATCATAGAATTCCATCAAAACTCGGTAACCCCATTCACATTCAAGGATACAGTTTTCATAGGTTGATACCTACCATGATCTGGATCCTAGTTAGTTCATGGATATCAGTTATGACACCATAGGATCCATTATTAATATCACATGATGCCTTGGATACACTCCTCAGATGGATGAATGACAATTATGTTCCATGTTTATAGCCCATAAGGCCAAATCTCTGCTTATGCCCATTTTAACTTGGACGATCACCTAGGATTTAGTAGGAAACTTATGGTGGAATTCCTCGGAACATCCTCCATGGATTACAAAATTATCCATAGTTGGCATACATCTACTATAGAGTCATAAAACCTTGAGGACTATGTTTCCTTGTTTGTTAACCTAGATCATTGTTATAAAAAATCATTAATCACGGTTTCCTTGTTACATGTCAGAAACATCACTATTACACTGTAACGATTTGATGTGAGTGTTGAATATGACTCACAAGACCTATCAATCTAAAATACCTAATTACATAATTAAATTAATTGGTAAAATGTTCAATCAATAGATGAGGGGTAAAGAAGGTAATTTGGTATTTTGTAACATTGTACAACATTACTTTAAATATGCATGTCTACACATTATTACATTTATATTACAAGGGATAGATATGAGAGACACTGTTGGTGATAGCCCACTTATATTTAATGCACACCCCCATAGGGATCATTATGGTACCCAAAGCTGATTACAAGAATACAAGTGTTGATAAATGGAAGAATACAACTTCAATGAATAGATTACATTATTTTTAGGATGGAGCATGATAGAAGATGCCCGAGTAGGATATCGAGATTCTTGGGAAAGCCTTTTGATTCCTTTATACTATAGTGGAACTTGTTAGGCCAGCTATCTTGTATCCATGGTTTCCAGTTTTCCAGAGACATGACATATCATCAGTTGAGGAATGATATTCCACTTGTTTTAGATATTATTACTATTGTCCATATTATTATGTTGTGCCTTCTATTTATATATATTGGTTATACAATTTACCTCTGTTTACTTAAATCCATTACACTACACTTTGGTAATGAGGGCATATTCTCCCCCTGGACACACCCAAGGCCCTTACTACTAGTGGAAGTCCTTGGTATTTAAGAGGATGCACTTGAGGCCATGTGGACCACTAGGCTCGGGGAACCTATTTAGTGTGACCTGAGTCTAGGACATCACACATGAAATTTTAAATTATTCCCAAAAAATAGAATTTTGAGATTGAATAACCCCTTAGAATTTTGGTCTTGTTTGAAATACATGAATATATTGTTGATCTTGGTGTGTTTAGGTTATTGAATTTTTGGAAAACATTATTAATGTAATTCATAATGTATAATGGTTTGTGGGTTTTTGTGGAATTAAATATCATCTATGGGAGTTCCATAATTCTATAAAGGTGTTTGTTAAGATATGTATATAAGTAAAATTATTATTTTCTAGTTTTATTGGTTTCTATATCGATGTACCAATTTTTTATGGATTGTGTCAAGTGGTCGTTTGATCTACATAACAGAATTGGTAAATAAAAATTCACATAGGTGATTAAAATATCTATTTTTGTTATGTAAGGTAATCACATAATCATTTATTCCACATATAGTTTTTATGAATCAATGTACATATATGTTTTCCAATGTATCATACTGATTTATATAGTTGATTGATATTTGTAGAATATCTATGTTGAAATCCACATAGCTATTAACTTTATGTAGCTGATTTAGAATCTATGAAAAAAAACATATTGTTTTATTTGGGGTTTCCAAAATTATGCATTCTAACAGATTTTATTTTCGTGGATGGTTCTAAATAACTCAATGACATTAGGAATTACTTTTATCATCCATGATGGATATGAGATAGTTGACTGTTGTAATGGAGGCTGTAGACCATTCCTGTTTACATTAATTCTGTAGAATTATAGGGGAATTTTGGGCACACATCAGAGACTTGATTGCATGAAAATTATTGACGAGGAAAATTTTCTATATAATAGAAAAGCCTTCTACAATTTAGGAATGGTATAAGATTGATAGAAATAGACAACAATGAGAAAATTGTTATTCTGATTTTGTGACAATCTGGTTCTTCAATAGAAAAATCTTTAGAATCTAGTATCTTTAAGAGTAATAATGTTTCTCCACAATATTAACTTTGCATTGATTTCAAGGATGCACTATGAGAATCATATCCTTGCAAATTATGATGTCCTATAGAATTATATCTTTACTCAGTATTACCAAATAGTCTAGGCTTTATAGTGATATTATTTATTTGGTAAAAACATATTTTTTATTACAGTTAGATGTTATGTTATTTGTTATTACTCATGAAATGTGTGTTGAGATGCCACACAAATGTATCTAATTGATGTTATCATGGGGATATAATGAAACGAAACCATTTTTATGGGGAATAAACATCAAAAAATTATTATAATTCCTTACATCATCTAAAACTTGTAAAAAAAATATAGGCATTCCTTGCTCTTTATTTTCAACATGATCTTGCTATTTGGTGATATTTCAGTTTTTAGTGGATCGTAATCTAAGAGGATATAGAGTTTTTTTTATATTAAATTACTATAATTCTCATAGTGTCTCTGATTTCCCATTTATTATTATTAAATATGGTATAAATTGTTTTTCCAGACCACGTGTCAAGATGACTTTAAAGTCTAACACACAGTTTACTAAGAATAAATGATTAAAATATAATAAATATATTAGATATCACTTGCACATCGTTTTTCTAAAAATGTTAAATAAATTATGAATGAATGATCTTATTAGAAATATGAGGGAACTGTTGATTTCAAAATGTGGTTTTACCTATGGGGTGACATAAACATCATTGGTGTGTAAAATTTGTGCAAATGTCATCCTCATGATAAAATTAATTAAATAATAAAATAATGTATTTTATTTTATTTCATTAACACATCAACCTAAAATCTCTTATAAGTATAAGATTATGGGGTATTCCATGGTTTAGCTGCTAAAAAATAAAGATCCAATGAAGATTTTTGATCATTGAAAGTGATTATGTGGGAGAATGATTACCATATTAAAGATCGATGACCCGCATGAGATGAAATCAAAGGATCTCCCCAAAGATCTCAACATATCTCCATTATTCTTCAATGATCATTCTGCATTGATCTATGCCATTTTTTGTATTATATTTATTTCCTTATTTATGATTCATATGACTATAATGAATCAATAAACCAATGAATTGATTTTTGGATAGTGGTTGTTGTAGGATGGGTAAGTTTTATTCATGAATTTTGATAATTTATTTATCATTATCCGTTATCTCTTCATTCATCGATCAAACGAAAATGAATTGATTCCATAATCAACATTTTATGTGGTTGGTTCCTCATGTTTGGGGTTCATACATTTCTCACCTATTTTTCATCAATAATTATAGGCGATCTCTTTACCGGTGTTTGACCTAAATACCAAGGAATCATTATTTGGGCTCCAATTTCATATAAAAATGATTTGATCTTGTAGATATGGACTTAGTAAGATGTGAGGATTATGGAATGCCAGTTGTGCCAATTGAATTGGACCAAATTAGATACTTCATGCTTTTAATAGTTCATGAATAGGCTATGGGAAAGAACAAAAACTAATTTCAGTGAAAATAGGGTTACTATAATATGATGAGAGAAATAGATGATTCTTAGAAAAATTAGATTAGTTATTTATAGGGTTATCAATTAACAAATATGAGGATGTGGTGTTGTGAATATATTTAGATGGAATAAAGAGAATTTTTTGAAATGTACGACCAATCAGAAGTTTATGATGGAGTTTCACACTAGGTGTTATCGCCTTAGTGGTGGTGATGCTTTCTAGAGGATATCAAGGATCACACGGTTTTTGATCCTTTCTCATTGAATTTTACCCCTCATGATGGCATGACATGTACCTTATTGGGTACATGGACATGGCTTTAGAGTATGTTAAAATTATATTGCCTTGTACTTCAACACAGACATTGTTAGGTAAGGCATACATGGGATAAATGTGTACTAGTACACCAGTACAAGTACATAGTCATCAGCACACCATGGACTTATACATAGGAATGTTCATCGAGCATTTACAAGGGTAAGACTTGTTTTGAAGGGATAGGATGTGTTATCCTACTATATTTCTTGTACTCTATCAATTTTGGCATAGATAACTTTTCCACAAGATCTTGTACATCTTTTAGTAGGGTGTGTCATCCATATCCATTCATGGAGGGTTCTTATGGAATCATGTCCTACATGAAAGATGGTGATCCCTTTAGAAGGAATCCATGGATATATTTTTTTTAATCCTTCAAGAGGCCCATTGATTTTATTAATATTCATAGCTGAGGTGTACTTTTGGGTATTTTTAGGACCAATAATAAATAGAAATTATCCTTTACATAGTGGGTTAATCCAGATTGATTTATTTGGTATACCCCATTTCCTTTTGAGTGTTCATCATCTATGTAAAATATCTCTTCAAACATATAGGGTATAGTTCCTATGACCCGACCTAATGAGAAAAACCTCTCAAATGTACATCGTATGTTCTATTAGACTCATGGAGTTTGTTCTACTGGATGATTGTTATGTGGAATGTTTCGAGCTACAATCCTATAATGGTATTATTGTAGATATTTTATATTAAGAATGTGTTTCTTGATTGAGTATTTCTAGATATTATTATTATATGTGTTGTAGGAATGTACCTATATAGAGATGACTATTATTATTTTGTTATTTTATTTGTGGTTTGGGGGTGTATTACTGAGTATATCAATATTAACCCTTGTATGGGTTTTGATCACATGTTTCGTGTCTTGTAAAGATGATAAACCTTTTGAAATGTTCATAAATAGACTAGGACCAGTCCATATGTATTTAGACCATACATGCTAAGGTCTATTCCCGTGGTATCTTGATAGTACTCCTTATCGTATGTTCAAGTTGGACATGTTTTTAGACTCTTTATGTAGAATTTTATTTATCGATGCTTACATTATAATAATTTTTCATACATTGGTTTTGGGATTTATATTTATTAATTAATGTTTCTTCATTTAATTTATTTTTAAAAATTATGTGGTCTTGGAGATATGTGTTTTTAAATTTACCGAGGTTAAGTCATACAATATTAGTAATATTCCTACTTAGTTCTAGTCACCATCCTCTGGCCAATTGGTGGCAGTCTTGCGGAGTCCTGAAACTAGCCCCATTGGGATTGGTTTTGATATATTGGTATCAGAGATTTCAGTTCCTCTATAAGACCGAAGACAATGAGATTCATTTTAGGAAAAAATGTTATGTATATTATGTTCAGCTTTTATGCCAGGGAATTTAGTGTTGGAACATCGGTCAACGTATCCATACACTAGGACTCGAATTTCTTACATTTTTACTCACTACATGAGAACACTAGATGTAAGGAAAAAAATGGTACATGAATCATATAAGAATGGGTTGTGGTCTCCATGCCCTTTTTAAATGATCTCTCTCGAAATAATCAATTATAGTGGTACATTTGGTCTATTTTAGGATTCCTCTACGAAATATTCAATGTCGGATTCAACATCAGGATTGTGAGGATAAACTTTTAAGTAATGAGGCATCAATAAATGGATAAATTCTAGATATGGTAATTCTAGGGGGTGTTCTAGTCATACCACCACCTATAGAACGACATATGATACACATAGTACTAGATATTGGGGTTTTTATAATTAGAGAACTTCATGAGTTATAGTGAAAGTGAGACATTAGGTTATGAGGGTATCCAAAACCATAGGGTGATGATAAATCGCTTGAGGTAGTGGAAATACTTTTACATATGGTCAGGAACATAGTAGATCAGATGGTGTTAATTGAGAAAATACATTTCTACAGCTCATAAGAATGATTATTGGGATTATTGGCCCTGTATTATGATGAAGAAACTATAACATGGTTGGAATATTATTATCTTTTCATAGAGGAGTTATCTCTAGATACATTGAGTGATTTATGCATCTAGGAGAATTTTCCACTCCAAAACTGCAACATAATTGAAGATGAGTATTCATCGAGGTTCACGAAACTCTCCAGGTATTCATTGGATTTTGTTCAAGATAAGTTATTTAATGATCAAACCATCATGTAAGGACAGTGTTAACACATCTAGTCTTGTCCTCTTGGAATTCATACATATTATTAGATGCTAAAAATATCTTCTATGGTTGTAGATTTTCAGGACGATTAAATGAGAAAATGGTTTCATTTAGTGTGTACCGAGAAGATGTAACCTCAATACAAGGTAGAAAACATTAGTCTCAGGTACTTGGATATGCGATATATTATAGGATGATTTCTGAGGATAAAGGTTTTGTGGATTAAGGTTCTTATAATGGGTCCAATCTTTTCATAGAGAGGTGTTTATACTCATATGATGGTAGTGGAATCAATAATTATATTTTAAAACAAGTATTAATTTTGATATAAAGATTGTGTATGGGACACTTAGGTTGATGTACTTGAAATAGTTGACAGGTCTATAGTATGAATGATGTAGAATTGGAGTTTGTAGTGTAGCTAGAGGTGGTAGTTCCTTTGACTTTATTCTACTACCACTGCTAGGTGATCCATGATATGATCAGGAAGCATGATGATAGGGCAGGGGAACATATAGTTAGTTGATTCTTTTGAACTAGATGATCTAGGAATGATTCTTTTTTTGAGTTGTGTCTTTTCGACCATAGCTAATTTACTAATAGATATATGTGGTAGTTATTCCTTTTTTCCACCTATCAGGTTTGAGACATTGAGATTTAGGATAAGCCATTGGATCGACCCATGTGCTTGGAGAATCCTACTAGAGATGACTAACTAATCACAAACTTTTGATAATAGTGTGACATGACACATTGAGGTGTTATTTTCTATTTGGATATCATTAAAGAAAAACAGTGGCCTAACACCTTCATCTTAGGTATGCATAAGCTATCACTAATTCATTCTCAAATTGATAGTTTGAAGTGGGGGATGTGGTGTTTCAGCTGTAATAGGACACATTTTATATTCTTGGTGGAAATGAAAATACTTAGTAGTGAAATATGGACTCATGAATAGAGGATGCTGCAAATTAGTCATCATTTATAAATCACATCCCATGGTGTAGTGGATGTTATGATTTTTCAGTTAGCTATAGTGGTTGTAGAGGATATGGATATCATTCATGAGGATTTTATAGGCCTATCTCCAATAAGAGGGGGAGAATTAATAATTGACCTATAGCCTGGCATGGTGCCAATATCAGATCAATCATATCTGATGGCTTTTGTAGAGCTTCTCGAGCTGAGGGTGATGTTTGAGGACTTATCGATGAAATTATTTTTTAGACCCACTATTTTATCTATGACATCTAATGTTTTGTTAGTCACGTAGGATGACGAGATCATTAGTTGTTTTGTGGAATATTAGTTATTCAACTAGGTTATTGTTAAAAATATGTATTCACTACCTAATATCAGTGACCTCTTTGACCTGTAGACAGGGGCATGATGGTTCTCAAAGGATGACCTCTGTTCTGGCTTTCCCCTATTGTGAGTATGGGATTATGATACATTGAAAACATCGTTAATATGTCACAATGGACAATAATAGTACTTGAAATTACATCTGGCATATTAAATGCCCTATCTATGATCATGGGTCTCAAGAACTGTGTCATCCATCATTTTTTAAACCAATTCATGGCAGTCTTTATTGATGTTATCTATGGTTACTCAGTGTATAAGGAAGAAAACATGTGATACTTGAATAAAGTTATAGGCACACTCTGAGAGAACCATCATTATTTGAAGCTCTGTAAGTGTTAGTTTTGGATTCAAAAGGACATCTTTCATGGAAATGTTATCTCTGTATATGGTGTTGTAGTGGATCCGAAAAAAGGTCGAGGTGGAATTAACATGGGAAATACAAGAGTGTGATTGATAGGCATAACTTCCTTAGGATGACTAGTTATTACTAGACATTCATACACAATTTCTCTATGCTATCAACACCCATGATTATTTTTTCAAGAAAGGAGTAGCAATTAATATGGATCGAGGGGTTCCAGTAGGATTTTACGTAGTTGAGGTAGATATTAATGATCTCTATAATCTTGATATTTCCTGTGTAGGGTGTCAACTATGATTAGTTCTATGATAAATCGATAACTCGGTTTTTTTATGCAGAGGAAGAAGGTGATTTTTTATAGGTCACATCAGTTGAGACCACATGAACATAGTCATTTGACTAATGATCTTGAGTTAGTAGTGGTAGTATTAGCATATATGATTTGGTGAGACTTATTGATTAGAGGGCAGTTTATCATGTATTCTTCTCACAAGAGTCTCTGGTGTAAATTTTCTAAGGAGAACCATAAATTGAGATGGGGGTGATGGCTAGAGTTCCTCCAAGATTATAACTACATTATTTTCAATACACATTAAAAGGGGAATGTGGTAGAATATTATCTCATCATGAGATATTGTTCGCAATTATTAAATTAGGAAACATATCAATTATCCTCATTTTAGTTATCCTTTGTGGATAGAGATGGAGAAACATACCTATAGTGGATGGTAATTACCACCTAGATTTTAACGTTTTTTAGGAGGCATGGCTTGGAGATAAAAAATTTGATGCCCTGCAAAATCAAATATCAACCAAATAATCTCCTAATGGATTTTCTGATGGCAGAGAGTATTTATTTATTTTATGTGGACATGAAATGATACCAGTCACATTGTGGGAGGATGTTTTAATGGAGTTTTATACATCCCATTTTATAGTACATACCGGTATAAAAAATATGTACCTCATCCTCCGACATTTTTTTTTCAATGGACTAAGAAGGGAGTTGGAGAGTTTTTATCTCACTGCCTTACTTGTCACCATGTGTAGGATGAGAACCATGTTTCAATAGGATAAAATCATCCCCATGAGGTGTAAAAGTAGAATTAGGATAGCTTATCCATGGAAGTTGTTATGGTAGTACCACCTACAAGCATGGGATACAATTTAATCTGAGTTATTGTATATGGAAACACATTGTTCATCCAATTCATAGCTATTCATGAGAAGAGTTCAATAGAGAACATGGGAATCCATTTTGTGAAGTATATTATGTGACTCAATGGAGTTACCTTGAATATTGTTTTGGACTCGGATGATCGCTTCACTTAATGGTTATGAAATGGATTACAAGGGTTTTTGGGACTCATTTCTACTCTAGAATAAGTATTCACCCCCAGACTGATGGCTAGACATATCAGACAATTCTAGTTTTGGATGACATGTTGTGAGTATGCATATGGACTTTGGCCGTAGTTAGGACGATCATCTACCACCGGGGTAATTTTTATACATAAAAATCTACCACTCAACAATTGATATGGATTAGTTTTTGTATTTATACTTGTGACCATGCATGTCAAAAAATTTCTAGACTGACCCAGGTGAGTTAGCACTTCATGGGTTATAGTTAGTGAACAATCTATAGAGAAGGTTCAGGACAACCAGGATAAGATGGGGACTACATAGATCTATCTGATGTCTAATGTTTCTTGGAAATGGATTCCATTAGAGTTATAGTAGGGATAGCATGCGTTCCTACGAGGTTCACCTCAATGTGGATCAAATATATTTTTCTGTGGCAGTGAGATATCTCCAAGTTTCATTGGTAGTTTTTAGATTATTTTTATAATTATAGAGGCAGAGTAACACATTTATCTATCATGGATATTATATTGGGTACATGAAGTCACCCACGTGACATAGATGATGAGGTGACTGAATGAACCACCACATGTTATCAACTGGGGTGAGCTCGACCTCAAGGATCAAGATTCCTTTTTCTAGCTATTGGTAGAGATCAAGGATTGGAATGAGGGGATCCTTTATGTGTGAGTTATTAGATAAGTGTTTTTATGATATATGTGAGGGAATCTTCAATATAGAATATTAGAGTAGAAGGTTCAGATTCATGCTTAGTATGAACATCTCTTGGAATATCCACTTGTTTTACTCTACGAGGTATATATCCCCAAGGTGGGTAGAATGTAGATACTTGGAATTTCAATGTATTAATATTCGATTTACTAGGGGTTATTTTCAGGAACATTCATTGAGATGGAATTCAATTATGAGGCCTCGTGCAGCTGGAATGAATGTCCTAAATATATGAAATATATTAAATATCATGTGTGCATTGTTTCTGGAAAAAATATAATAAAACCTAAAAAAATGTTTGGATTCAAAATTTAATAGCACCATAGATTTAAAAATATGGGGGTTACCGTATGTGTGACATAAAATTTGTTAATGTGGCGCATTTTTTTGAATCGTATTCACGAGCATAAAATGAATAAAATAATAAAATAATTTATTTTTTATTAATTAATGATTCATGGACCTGACCTCTTCTAGAAGTATATGGTTATGCAATATTACTATGTTATGTAGCTAAAAGATATAGATCCATTGGATCATTAGAGGGAATTGAAAGAGATTATATGGGTGGGTGATGAAGGGATCGATTCTAAAGGATCAATTCAAGACCAAATCAGATTACCTCCCCAAAAATCATGAAATATCTCTATTCTTATTCAGTGAATGATCCAAATCATGGTAGGGAATATTTTATTTGATTTATTTCAATGTTTTCGATAATTATGATGAATTAAAATTATTCAATCAAATAAACGATTGGATGATCAGGCGTGTTATGGGATGGGTTAGTTTTATTAAAGAATTTTTATAATTATGTTGTGATTAACTAGTATATATTAATTCATCTTCATCATAGAATTTAAACAAGGTTGGGGAGAACATTGGATCTGGTTTATTCATCAATGTTTTGATTTGTTCATTTATCTCATATTTTTCGTCATTCATTGTGAGGGATCCCTTGGAAGATGGTTCGACCCAAATATCATGGAATCAATAATCGTCAACCTGTTTCATGGAACATCAGTCCTATATCATAGATCTGAACTCAGTATGGCAAGATGAAAATGAAACGGTGGTAGTGGTGAATTAATAAAACAATATTTGATCCTTCTAGTTTCATATTATTCATTTGATTATTAAATAAATGAAATGAAACGGATTTCCATTAATGTCATGTGACTAGAATCTAGGGTTCAGCGATGATGAGGCCCATCTGAAGTAGTTCCATGATTTTTTTGTGAGATCCAGGATTGAATTAGATGTGGAGGTAGTGTGAGTATATGTTGTTGCAAGAACAAGGGTTTCTAGAAAATAGGATAAATATTTTGTCTACATTCGAGTTGCATGCATGTGGTCACCCATTATAGGTGACTACGATTTGAGGTGTAAGTTTTGGATCACAATGAGTGTGACCCTTTCACTTGGTATGTGACCCATCATTGATGGCTTGGCCTGCACCTCAAAGGGTACGCATACACAGCATGATATTACATGGCCAGAGGAACACTGTGTATTCTTACACGGACAAGTCTAGGATGTGGATACATAGGCAAATAAATTTATTGGAACATATGAATTATTACAAATGAATTAGCCAGCCGTGTAATCATAGGAAAATATATGCATGTTCTGTTTACATGGAATGGACAAGGTGTTGAAGGTAAATGACATGTACTACATCTAAACATCGTTTACTACATAAATGTTTTATTAGAGAACCATTCCTCTACATATCTCACAATTTTTGTTAGGGTTTGTTCTGTAAATAAATTCCCTTTGATATTGTATAGAATAATTTCTTACACACACGATGGTGATCCCATCAGCATGACTACTTGAAAAGAGTTGTTGGAACAACTCTGTTAGTCCCATAGTGAGAAACCCTATTCCTATTCATGCCATAGGTAGTGTTATTGGTATCATCATGACCAACAATATAAGGTTTTTAATCCTATACATAGACGGTCAATACATATTAAGTTATTAGTATACCACATTCCCTTTGGAGTGGTACACATCATTGTATCTTATCTCATAAAATACAAAATGTATACTTCTTATGAAGAGACCCGGTGAGAACGACCTATACAAATAATATCAGTGTTATAAATCTCCTGGAGTATGTTCTCATGGATGATATCTATGAGGAACCACTTGAGTTGGAATCCTAGTCATGATATATGGTTGAGACATTACCTTCATACTAGCTGTATTTTTTGAGTATATCATCAAATTATTTTTATATTTTTTGTAGTCATATAATTATGTAGATGTAACTATTATTTTATTTTTAATTACTTTATGGTTGTGTGGTTTCCTAATGTGTAACATTATACAAAACCATACAAGGTATTTTCTCATACATTTCATTACCTATACAGATAATAAACCATTTGATGAGGTCCTACTGGGACAATATGCAGGTGATTCTTTGTGGGTCTAGACAGACTGAGGTGGGTTCCTATCTCATCTTAACTTTATTTCCCATCTTACTTTCAGGTTGTATGTGATTTCATTCCCTTTGTTCTACGATTGTATTTATCCCTATTTAAATTTAATTAATTTTATCATTCTATGGTTATATAATGTATATGTATTCAGGAATAATTGTTTGTTTTTTTTAAATTTTGGGTTCTTATGGTGTTGTAAAATTTTTCTTACGTAACGGTACGTTGTCTAAGGCCTACCATGCTAATTATATGACTACTCTGAACTAGTCTCCACCCCTTTTCCTATTGGAGGTGGTCTAGGGGATTCATGGAACGTGTCATACTTTGATTGGTTGTTGAAATTCCATCCATGGATTCAACCAAACCTCCCCTTCTTAGTGAATAAAACTGAACCTGATAGGATCTTCATCTCTTGAAGAGTTAAATATTATATTAGTTTCCACCTATTTAGTTTCACAATGCCTCCAAAAAAATTTATTATTGAACTTCATAATTCATAGTCTCATCCATGAAGTTTCCAGTTTTAGGATAGTACAATTTTCTTACTACAACCTAAAAGGAAATTAAAGACATTTCTCTGGAGAAATAAACCATAATTGAGTTATAGATCCATAGATAGTGTTATTAAAATAATAGAAACCATGTTATTAGAAAAGGAATATGATGAGGATGTCCTTACATTAGATCAAAAATAGCCTCAAATGACTTCATATAAATTATTATAATACCAAAAATAATAATATCGTTCAGTACATCTAAAAAATATGAATATAAATATATATACAACAAAAATTGATAACTATTTTATTATAATTGTTCATTTTCATGATTATATTAGTCCTGATAGTTTCCACATTTTTATTTTGGTGACATATTTGGTCTGCATGTTTTTCTATAATTATAAATTATATAATTTAATAGGTATATAGACATTGGTACATACCAGTGACACCAATAATATTCATTAAACATAGAGGATGATAGGTCAGCCAAATATATCATTTTGGGAAAATTATTTCATACTCTAATAATGTTAAATAGATTCGAGTCATGATAATGGATCATACCTAGTAATGTTAATTAACAAACATGTTACACTGATGAAATATGGTTTAATAATTATTATTTTACATTAGTAGAAAATACTTATATTTATTAAATTTTTTCTACATTATCTCTTATTGGGTTATATGATGATATTTTAATCTAATGGAAAATTATTGGGCACTATATAATTTAAATTCTTCAAGGGAGGTAGTTTTTTCTTAATGACAGGATTGGGAACCCTAAATTGGCTTCCAACGTACCCCTAAAAAAGAAATCACAACCCATGATATTAAATGCCTCTTAATAGAAAACGTTATCATTTTCAATTTCATATTACCATATGAAATTCCATGTAGTTTAATGTCACGTAAATTATAAAATTTATGTGAAATGTACCCAATAATTATTGGTTTCAGTAATATTATTGTGCATAACTATTTGTTTGTTCTTAGAAATAATATTCTCTAATAGAGAAAGGAACTATGAAAACCTTTTAGTGATGTCATATATAACATATCTAGATAAAATAATATGAATATTTTTTGAATATAACAATTTAAAGGGAACTTCTAGAAAATAGAGATATTGGAATATTTTATTCTGACACCGAAGATTCATCCTACATATCCTATTGTGGACTCGAATAATAGAATTTTTTATTTATGTGACACTATTTTAGTCCTTATTACTGGGACATACACTCTAGTTTATTATCATGTGGTTCAGATGTTTTCATATAGTTTACCTCATGTGACTAGGATATTTGGGTCATGAAAAGTGACATAATAGAGGCCAAATTGTGTCTTACACATATGAAGCTAACATAAAACGATTCATAGGGACGATATCCCATTTAAAAATTTCCCTATGCATAATTTCTCCCATTGAGAAATAAAATAACAAATTTTTTGGGATTACACCACTGATGGATGCCCTAGGTATAAGATATTTCAATAATCCTAATAGAATGATTAACACAAATATCGATTCCCACATGAGTCTTCATTATTGTTAGAAACAAGATATTTTGTATTATCTAAAAGATACCCTCATATAATTAGATAGGTTTAGAATGATTATTTTGAATTTAGGCTACCAAGTTGAATCATTTTATGTCACATTCACATTAGAGGGAAAAGAAAAAGTCTGATGGCTCTAAAACTACAGGTAGGTGAAATCCATCATTTATTGTATAATGGATACATATACCTAAGGTATTATCAATATAATAATCCATATAACATTCAATGAATTGTAGAAAAAGGTTTATCTATACCTTATCAAGTATCAATGGGGTATATTCATGATCGGTGTTTTTCCAATCCAATCAACTAGATCACTGAGTAAACCACTGGGGTACACATGGTTCCTTTTCTACTATGATATAAATGATGTGTCTTACAAGTATTATAGTGTAATATATGGTTGAAATATATTAGGGACACATATGATAAGGACCATCATTATTATTCAAATATTGAATTGTGGCTACAATATCGACCTAATGCATTTTTGTGGATGATCCTTAGACACCCTATTATGAAGGTAATACATGATCATTGAGGTTTTTGTTATTGTTCATACCAAAATTGAGTATGAATTGTACCCCTATGTAAGTCCTTATGATATCCTTTTGGTGGGTGTGACCTTTTCAAATGATATCCAAACTTTCTATTTGAGTTTATTTAATTAATATGTGTTTTATTAATGAATTTTGACACAGTAGAACGGTCTACATTCCCAAAGAGGGGATATTTATGGATTACAATATTGTTTGTTTCTTCATTTCCTTATATTCATGGCAATTTGTGTACATATAGCATGTCTAATGTTACTATTATTTTGATAAATCACCTCATGTAATGCAAGATTCCCTTTGTATAATCACTATTCACATTGATTACCTTTATAGAGGGAAATATTTCATTTTATGGTCCATGATGGCTATTTTTTTGGTTGGATTATTAGAGTTAAGAAGTATATGGAATATCATATATATATATATATATATATATTCATGAATCCATGAGGTAGGAGTTCCAAATACGTAGTAATATCTATGTTCTTATATTCATCTTGAACCATCCCACTAGTAACAATATATTACTTTTTGGCGTATTTCATTTTGTAATTCCTTCAAAAGGATTGCCTATGAGTAACATTAAGTGATTGAATGGTTGGTTCATTTATTATTTTCACCTTCTATAATAGTATTTTTCTCTGGATTTGAATTATGTTGTTTATAAGAATATGCAAAGGGATAGGGTCTCTAAACTAGTTGTTACTTGGTGTATTTAAGATCCCTATATTGGGTCATGTTTCATCACCTTATAAGTTATAACTCTAGTTGTAACACCCGAGACTTTCATAGGAATTATTTTGTTTTTTATTTTATATAAATCATCAAAGTAATCTTTCACTACACACAACACTAGCTTGGCTTTCTTTACACGCAATCGCGACCTTCCTTGATAGCTTGCGGCGTACGGAATACCGAGTTTCACTAAACAACGATATGCTATTAAAATATTATTAAAACTACCCGTTATGAATAGTAATAACCATTTTTTGAAATTTTGTAAATTTTATTTTTCAAAATGGACTTCGTTTTTGGATTCAGAATATCGAATTTATCCTAGGGTAAAATTTTGGTATTTTTCTGGAAACTTTCAATTTTTGATGAACAGTGAAAACACTAGGTTACTATTAAAAAAATGACTTTTTATTTAAATAATTATTTATTTTATTTAAATTTATTTTAGGTCCAAATTGATACATAATACATATATAAGTTCAATTTAATTCATTGGAGTAATTTTATAATAATGTTAGATATATAAAATTTTTATTGAACTTTTCACCGTCGTTTACCCACCTCCTAGGAGAATTTGAAAATTTACATAAAACATAATTTTACCTCTTTTGTGAGTGGAATTACAAAAATCTGAAAGACACGGTTAATATCAATGACTAAAATGTGGTTCAATGATATGAAAATAATTTTTGGTGAATAGTAACTTTTTACTTTTTTTACCTCGGTTAAAAGAAAATAGGGTAACTAAGCGTAAAAATGATATTATTAATACCCTAACACATGTCCTAATTCTATTGGATAAGTATAATTCGACAAAAAACAACCTTAGGACTAATATATGACAATTTAGGCCCACATGGATTAGATTAGAACATTTATTATTAATTTATTGAAAGAAGGGTTAAAATAGTAAAAATCAAAGTTTAATAAGTAAATCATATTTAATATAGGGTTATACATAAGATAAATTATACTATACATATTTATTAGAAAGATAACAATATTTCATACATAATGGTATTTTATTTGTAATTTATAGAAAATAAATAATTTAATTTATTTATGACACAATGATGATGCAGTAATTATCTTATTAATGAAATATTGACATAATTGATGTTATAAATACCCAAATAAATGTATCTTGAGACTTTTTATGAATTAAAAAAATTCTATATGTTTATATGACATGTTAGTATTGATGTAAATAACTTTTTTAGAACTAATCGTTCTGTTATGATTTTCACAAAAATCAATTACCAAATATTGTCAAAATTGACATAAAATAGTTTTTAAAAACAATATTAAATTATTAATTATTATTTTATTCCTAAAAATAAAAGGTTCAGACAAATGACTTAGATAAGGTTATATATATTAATAATAAACAACTTGGGGTTTGTTTGTCTTGTTATAGTTTGTTATTAACCTTAAGGTGTAACAAAACAAAAAGACAAGGTAAAAGTAAAATTATTTAACATAAAGTTTAATCTAAATGATAAGGTTAAAATAGAAACCTAAACATGTCAAAATTCTATTGGATGAGTGTATTTCGATCCATCCCCACCTTATATTTGAAATAAATCAATTTTTAGCTATTTAAAACTGAATACGGCTTTATAATAAAATAATATTTTTTGTTTTTCCAAAGGTGCCCCTCTCCTCCCTTATAAAAGGGAACCTCCTCCCTCTCTTTCTCACACCACGTTGAGCCTTCAATCTCGGAAAAACCCTGACAATTTATCCTCTACACTATTCTAGAAACATCCTAGTGGTCCTGACCTTCTTCAAAGACCAATTATAGTGCCCTAAATAAGGTCTCAAAGAAGCGCTTCAAAGAAGAGATAATGTCCGTTACCGATTCTTTCAACTTTATTTCTTCTTCCACTTCTTCTACTTTATTTGTTTCATTATGAATTAATAACATCCATATCACTCATATACTGATATGTTATTATAAGTATGAAACAACCCTATTTAACCATCTATCCATCCTATGGAAAATGAAATCACCGCACGTGTGTACATACGGTATACCGTCTCCACGTCGTGGGGTAATCTATTTTCCACCACCACCTTACATGGATGGGTTTAATGGTGTAAATAATGAATATATATGATTATTGTAAATTTATTTTGATTCTGAAATAGTATACATACACTCCAATACAATTCCACGATCATGGGAACGATATCATCGCTCGTGCGTACGTACGAAATACCGTCTCCACGATGTGATGTGACTCGTTCTACATGATTTTCATTGCATAATGATTACATAAATGAATTGAGTGAATAAATATGATATATATTACAATAATATCATTCTGTAAATGGGGTATCGGAATCCTAAAAAGAAGAATAAAAATTTATTCGACAAAACACGCATAAGAACAAAAGGTAATAAACACCCGAATAACAAGTAGCAATGAAATATTACTAATAATAAGCTAAGAATATGACCATATATGATATCATAACAATTAGTATTATTATGGAATAAGTCAATGACATTATTTAAATCAGTATACATGAGGTTCGGACAGTTACGAAGCAAATCAGACATAAGTTAAGGGAAATATCACAATCTCATTTTTATCCGAGATTGGTTATACTTTTGAATTTACTAGGTTGTATTTTATCATAAACATCCATTTTTCCTCAATATGTGATATTATTTCCATCCACCAATAATTTTTTAAATCCAATTTTACCCTTCGGTGAGTTTTTAGTATTATATATGAAAGGAATCTTTTGTCATTTTTCGTACGAGGTACTTTTTGACTTTTCCGACAAAAGTATGAGAAGAATGTTTTTTAACTTATACGGCATGAATGGATTTTCAAAACATTCTTTCCAAGAAGCTTTCTTTACAAGTTTTCATGTTTATTTTTAATCAACTTCTTTTTGTTTAGAATTGTATGACATGTTAAGAAAGGAAAAGTGTTTTTGAAGTAGAAAGTGTATTTTCTTCAAGAATGGAGTTCAAGTGTATTATCAAAATTATTTTCCATATAAGATGATAAATGGTTCTGTTTCTATCCATATTATTACATTAATTTGATTATGTTGTGATGGAATTATTTTTATGAATTTCTTTATCTTATATGAATTCTTTTATGATGTCACGATGTTTAAGAATCCCATTTTTATTACATGGGTTATGCTATGATGTATGGTTTATAATTTGTGGCAGACATAAGAATGGTACCATTATGTGATGGGTGGGACCTATATCTCCCTCCAATGCATTGGGTAAAGATTTTATATCTCATGAGATAGACATGGCTGGAACAGCAGGTCAAACCGGTTTAGTGAAACATGACTGAAACGAGGAATGAACTCGGTTCAGAAATGGAATTTGTCCACTAAGATAGTATTGGAAATGAGTCTTGACTAATAGGAAATGATTCTCTATGATTATTTGTGTATTCCACAAAGTTACATGTTTTAAGTTATGATTATTTTGATTATATTTCACTACCATGATTTATCCCATGTTATGAAATTATGATCACTTTTACATGGTAAGATTTCCAAAATTTTATGTTCTTATGAATATGATGTGATTGATATTTCTTTTTTTTACCCTTACTGATCATTTGAGCACACCCTTTTGTATGTTTTCTTTCCCCGGGTCAGGAAGAAGGTTATTAAGTAAGATATGCCAAAAAGGACTATAGATATGATGAAATAAATGGGGGACAGTGTAGACGCTTTATGAACAAGTTTTTTATGTTTCCCAGTTTCTAAAGACACTATACCTATATGGCCCTTTCATGGTTTTGTTATATATTGTAATAAGTGTAATTCAATTTTGAAGTACTAACATTGTATGTAAATTATGGGTCGATACAGTTGGTATCAGAGGAAAGGTATAGTCAACCTTTGGAAACTAGGATGTGAAAGCCTTAGTAAGAATCCTAATGATAAGTCTAAGCATAGAACACAATCTTAGTGTTTTATAAATGACAATGAATAACCTAGGATAAGACCTTAAGTGTGAAATTTTATTCTTTATTATGTGGTTTTCCTATTACAATTAGTGTTTCTCACACTATTCTTCTTAGTTTTAGTCAATGGATAGAACCTGAAAGAACTGTGTTAATGCAGAATGCGACGGGAAATGCAATGATTGTCCCCCTGAGAAACCAAACATTATGGGAGATGGAATGAAAAATCTTGTATCCATGCTCACACAACATTCTCAAACTATGAATCATGCAGGACTACCAAAGGAGAAAAGTAAGGAGCAACATTCTGTTGAATCTTTCATGAGGTAGCGTCCACCTTCATTCAGCGGGTCTACTGATCCATTTGTTGCTGAAAAATAGATTAGTACTACTAAAAAGATATTTTCAGTTCTTCAATGTTCTTAACATGATAAAGTCATCTTAGTAGTGTATCGTTTGGAAGGTGATGCTGATCAATGGTGGAATATTATCAAGAATACGAGGCAAAGGTATGAAATTGAGTCCATGGAATGGGATGAGTTGAAGAAATTATTTTTTAATAATTACTTCCCTCGTATTTTCTGAACAAAGATGGAGAAAGAGTTTCATGAACTGAAGCAAAAGGATGATGAATCTGTTGGTACCTGTAAAGAAAATTTTACAAGACTTTAAAGGTATGATTCTGGTATTATTATCCAACCTGGGAGTAAGATCAATCGATTCTTTAGTGTCTTAAAACCAAATCCTCGAAGGGCCTTATCCATAAGGGACTTCAATAGCTATGAAGAAATCATTCTATGTGCACTGAATGTTGAGAAGAAGATTAGAGTAACCCAGCAGTCATATGGGTTTTATTATAAGAGGAAAATGGAATTCAAAGGAAAATATAATGAGCACACTGAAAAGAAGATGATATTTCCCTCCTGCTCAATGTGTAGAATGAAACATGGAGGGAGTTGTCTTAAAGGGACAAGTAAATGTTTCAAATGTGGAAAGGAAGGTCATCGGGCATTTGAATGCCACAATGATCGGAAGAAGATGTCTAGTTATGTGAACAAAGAAAAGGCTACACAGAGTGCACCTCCTACACTTCAATGTTACAAGTGAAAGGAGACGGGGCATTGTGCCAATCAATGCCCAAATCCAAGGGTTGATGATGATGGTCGATGTCAACAAACACATAAGGCTAAAGACAATGTAATGTCACATGCAATTTTTATCAGTGATGAGGAGTACGATAATGAAGTGGTGAAAGGTACACTTACCATACACACTAAAGTATCAAATGTTTTATTTGATTCTGGATCCACCCACTCCCTTATTTCGGAATAATTTCCTATGGTTGTCACCATATTACCACAGCAATTAGATGTTGAGTTAGCTGTGACAACCCCTAATGGCACAACAGTCGCATGAAAAGTTTATAATTCTTATCTGAATGATTTTTGTGGGAAAGTGCTTCCTGAAAATCTTGTGATCCTCCATATAGTGGAATTTGATGTGATTCTTGGCATGTATTGGGTTTCTCTATATATAGATTATATCAATTTCCAAAGAAGCGAAGTCACATTTCATATTCCAGATCAATCTTTGATCGTCTATCGATGCAAGGATGAACATAATCTTCCAATGGAAATTTCTTCCATCTTATGGGTCTTGATTCAACTAAATGAAGGTTATTTATCTCCAATGGTTGGTTAGAAACTCATGATTAAGAATATTCCCATTGTATGGTAGTTTGATGATGTCTTTCCAGAGGAATTGTCGGGTCTGCCACCAAATCATGAAGTTGAGTTTTCAATAGAACTCGTACCAGGTGCTTTACCTATTTCAGAGACAACTTATAGAATTGCCCCAATTGAGTTACAGAAATTGAAAAAGCAACTCCAAGAGAATTTTGATAAGGTTTTAATATGCCTTAGTGCTTCACCTTGGGGAGCACCTATTCTGTTTGATAAGAAGAATGATGGATCAATGAGACTCTGCATTGATTATCGAGAACTTAACAAGATCACTAACAAGAACAAATATCCTCTTCCGTGCATTGATGACTTATTTGACCAACAACGCAGAGCTCAATACTTTTCCAAGATTGATCATCGTTCAGGGTATCATCAATTAAGGGTCAAAAGGGAGGATATAACAAATATGGCTTTCCGTATAAGGTATGGACACTATGAATTTATAGTGATGCCATTTGGTCTTACTAATTCCACTGCTATCTTCATGGATATGATGAATAGAGTCTTTAGAGACTATATTGATCAGTTTGTGGTAGTCTTTATAGTTGATATTCGTGTATATTCAAAGAGAAAATAAGAACATGAAGATCACTTGAGAATTATATTAAAGACCCTGAGAAAGGAGAAGCTTTATGAAAAATTTACCGCGTGTGAATTTTGGCTTCAAAAAGTTGCATTTTTGTGTCACATAATCTCAAAAGAGGGGATATCTATGGATCCAGTAAAGACAGAGGTTATCAAAAGATGGTCGAGACCAACAACAGTAACTGAGATCCGAATTTTTCTTGGATTGGCAGGATATTATCGATGTTTTGTGAAAGAATTTTCCTGATTATCTAATCCACTCACCAGGTTGACTCGGAAAGGAGTTAAGTTTCTTTGTACGGAGGAATGTGAAGAGAATTTCAAGGAGTTGAAAAGAAGGTTATCCTGTGCACCTGTGTTCACACTGCCTTGTAGTGGAGAAAGGTTTGTAATCTACAGTGATGCATCCAAGAAGGTATTGGGGTGTGTTCTTATGCAAAATGATATGTTGATAGCTTATGCCTCACAACAGTTGAAAATCCATGAGAAAAATTACCCAACTCATGATTTGGAGTTAGCTGCAGCAATCTTCGCATTAAAGATTTGGATGCATTGTCTTTATGGAGAAAGGTGTGACATTTATACTGATCATAGAATCTTAAAGTATATTTTCACACAAAAGGAGATGAATATGCGCCAAAAAAGATATTTTGAGCTGATTAAGGATTACGACTGCTCAAATCATTACTACCCTGGGATAGAAAACAAGGTGGCCGATGCATTAAGTTAACAAGACCATGCCAGTTTATCCATGATGAGGATCAGAAAAGATGTAATATTTATGTATTTACAAAGGATGGATCCTGGAATTATAATGGAAGGGGAAAATATTATCTTTCTAAAATGAATGTTCAACCATCTATACATGTAAAGATTAAAGAGGGACAGAAAGAAGATGTAGAGTTACAAAAGAAGGTGAGAAATGTTCTTGAATTCAACCTCAATTATGATGGGATAATAATGTTCAGGAATCAGGTTTGTGTTCCTCCCATCCCCGAATTAATGAAGGACCTGCTGGATGAGGCTCATAGTTCTTCATTATCCATTAATCCTGGAAGCACAAAGATGTATAGGGACCTGAAAGAGTACTTCTGTTGGGATGGCATGAAAAGAGATGTTGCTGAATATGTCTCTCTATGCTTGGTTAGTCCGCAAGTTAAAACAGAGAGACAGAAGTCTAAGGGGATGTTACAACCATTACCAATACCTGAATGGAAATGGGAAAACATCACTATGGACTTTGTCATCGGACATCCTAAAACATCCAAAGGAAATAATGCTATCTGGGTCATAGTTGATCGTCTTACAAAGTATGCACACTTCATTGCTATTAGAGAGGATTTCTCTCTAGATCAGCTTGCCAGGATATATGTAAAGGAAGTAGTAAGATTGCATGGAGTACCACTTCCCATTATATATGATCGGGATCTGAGATTTACCTCAAAGTTCTGGCGAAGTCTTCAGCATACTCTGGATACAGAGTTGAGTTTCAGCACTACTTATCATCCTCAGATAGATGGTCAGTTTGAGAGGACAATTCAAACTCTAGAAGATATGTTGAGATCTTGTTCTATGGATTTCAGAGGCAGTTGGAATGAACACATACCATTGGTGGAATTTTCTTATAATAATAGCTTTCACTCCAATATTTAGATGGCTCCTTATGAAACTCTCTATGGAAAGAAATACAGGACTCCAACTTGCTGGGATAATGTTGGGGAAAGAAAGATATATGGAATTGATCTTGTTGTTGAGATGGCAGAAAAGGTGCGATCTATTCAACAACACATAAGACCAGCTCAGAGTTGACAAAAAAAAGTTATGCTGAAAACCGAAGATAAGACTTAGAGTTTGAAGTGGGTGATAAATTGTTCTTACGAATATCTCCTTGGAAGAGAGTAATGAGATTTGGAAAGAATGGAAAGCTAAGCCCTTGGTATATCAGTCCTTTTGAAATACTGGACCGTGTTGGGAAGGTAGCTTGCCGATTCGCGCTTCCACCGAATCTCTCTCAAGTTCATGATGTGTTCCATGTATCTCTCCTAAGAAAGTACATAATTGATCTTTCACATGTACTCAGGTTAGAAGTTGTACCACTAGAACAAGATCTTTCTTATAAAGAACAGTCGATAGTGATTCTCAATCATAGTGGAAAAGTCCTACGGAACAGGACCACTCACTTGGTGAATGTTTTATGGAGGAACCACCAATTAGAAAAAGTTACAAGGGGGATTGAGGATATGATGAGGGAGAGGTATCCTCATCTGTTTGTTACATGTGACGAATTACAAGGGCGAAATTAATTTTAAGGGGGGTAGAATGTAACACCCGAGACTTTTATGAGAAATATTTTGTTTTTTATTTTAAATAAATAATCAAAGGTATCATTCACCACACACAACACTAGCTTGGCTTGCTTTACATGCAATCGTGACCTTCCTTGATAGCTTGTGTCGTACGCAATACCGAGTTTCACTAAAAAACGATATGCTATTAAAATATTATTAAAACTAGCCATTATGAATAGTAATAACCATTTTTTGAAATTTTTTAAATTTTATTTTCCAAAATGGACTTCGTTTTTGGATTTGGAATATCGAAATTAGCCTAGAGTGAAATTTTGGTATTTTTCTGGAAACTTTCAATTTTTGAGGAATACTGAAAACACTGGGTTACTATTTAAAAACTGACTTTTTATTTCTGTAGTTATTTATTTTAATTAAATATAATTTAGTTCAAAATTGATATATAATACCTATATATGCTCAATGCAATTCATTGGAGTAATTTTATAATAATTTTAGATATATAAAAATTTTATTGAACTTTTCACCGTCTTTTACCCACCTCTTAGGAGAATTTGGAAATTTACATAAAACATAATTTTACCTCTTTTGTGAGTGGAATTTCAAATATCCGAGAGACATGGTTAATATCAATGAATAAAATGTGGTTCAGTGAGATGAAAATAATATTTGGTGAATAGTAACTTTTTACTTTTTTTTACCACGGTTAAATGTAAATAGGGTTACTAAGGGTAAAAATGATATTATTATTACACTAACACATGTCCTAATTCTATTGGATAAGTATAATTCAACAAAAAAACCATAGGAATAATATATGACCATTTAGGCCCACATAAATTAGATTAGAACATTTATTATTAATTTATTTAAAGAAGGGTAAAAATAGTTAAAATCAATGTTTAATAAGAAATCATTTTTAATATAGGGTTATACATAAGATAAATTAGACTATAAATATTAATTAGAAAGATAAAACTATTTCCTACATAATGGTATTTTATTTGTAATTTTTATACCACATATAATTTAATTTATTTATGACACAATGATGATGTAGTAATTATCTTATTAATTAAATATTGACATAATTGATGTTATAAATACCCAAATAAATGTAATTTGAGACTTTTGATGAATTAAAATAATTTTATATGTTAATATGACATGTTAGTATTGATTTAATTAACATTTTTCAAACAAATCATTCTGTTATGAGTTTCACAAAAATCAATTACCAAATAGTGTCAAAATTGACATAAAATAGTTTTTAAAACAAATATTCTATTATTAATTTCTATTTTATTCCTAAAAATCTAAGGTTCATCTAAATGAATTAGATAAGGTTATATACAACTTCGGGTTCGTTTGGCTTGTTATAGTAAGTTTATTAACCTTATAGTGTACCAAAACAAAAAGTCATGGTAAAAGTAAAATTATTTAACTTAAAGTATAATCTATATGATAAGGTTAAAATATAAACATAAACTTTTCTAAATTCTATTGGATGGGAGGATTTCAACACATCCCCACCTTAGCTTAGAAATAAATCAATTTTGAGCTATTTAAAACCAAATAAGGCTTTATAATAAAATAATATTTTTTGTTTTTCCAAAGGTGTCCCTCTCCTCTATTATAAAAGGGCACCTCCACTCTCTCTTCCTCACACCACATTGATCCTTCAATCTTGGCCAAACCCTGCCAATTTCTCCTCTCCACTTCCCTAGAAACATCCCAGATGTCCTGGTCTTCTTAAAAGTCGAATTTTAGTGCCCTAATAGGAGGTCTCAAAGAATCGCTTCAAAGAAGAGTTAATGTCCGTTACCGATTCTTTCAACTTTATTTCTTCTTCCAATTCATCTTATTTAGTTGTTTCATTATGAAATAATAACATCAATATCACTCATATAATTATATGTTATTATATGTATGAAACAACCCTATTTCACCATCTATCTATCCTACAGAAAAAGAAATCACCGCGCGTGCGTACGTACCGAATACCGTCTCCACGCCATGGTGTAATCTATTTTCCACCACCACCATACTTGGATGGGTATAATGGTGTAAATAATGAATATATATGATTATTTTAAATCTATATTGATTCTGAAATTGTATACATACACTGCAATATAATTCCATGATCATGGGAACGATATGATCGCTCGTTCGTACGTACGGAATACCGTCTCCACGATGTGATGTGACTCATTCTACATGATTATCATTGCATAATGATTAAATAAATTAATTGAGTGAATTAATATGATATATATTACACTAATTACATTCTGTAAATGAGGTATCTAAAACCCAAATAGAAGAATAATAATTTATTCGACAAAACACGCATAAGAACAAAAATTAATAAACACCCGAATAACAAGTAGCAATGAAATATTACTTATAATAAGAAAATAATATGACCATATATGATATAATAACAATGAGTGTGATTTTGGAATATGTCAATGAAAATATTTAAATCATTATACCAGAGGTTCGGACACTTACGAAGCGAATCGGACCTAAGGTAAGGGTAATATCACAATCACATTTTTATCCGAGATTGATTATACTTTGGAATTTACTGGGGTGTATTTTACCATACACATCCATGTTTCCTCGAAATATGAGATTATTTCCATCCACCTACAATTTTTTAAATCCAATTTTACCCTTTGGTGAGTTTTTAGTAAAAGAAATGAAAGGAATCTTTTGTAGTTTTTCGTACGAGGTACTTTTTGACTTTTCCGACAAAAGTATGAGAAGAATGTTTTTTTAACTTGTACGGCATGAATGGATTTTTAAAAAATTATTTCCAAGAACCCTCCATTAAAATTTTTCATGTTTATTTTTAATCAACTTCTTTTAGTTTATAATTTTATGACATGTTAAGAAAGGAAGAGTGTTTTTGATGTAGAAAGGATATTTTCCTCAAGAATGGAGTTCAAGTGTTTTATCAAAATTATTTTCCATCTATCATAATAAAGGGTTCTGTTTCTATCCATATAATTAAATTGATTTGATTATGTTGTGATGTAATTACTTTTATGAATTACATTAACTTATATGAATTGTTTTATGATGTCATGATGTTTAAGAATCCCCTTTTTTTACATGGGTTATGCTATGATGTATGGTTTATGATTTTGTGGCACACATAAAAATGGTATCATTATGAGATGGGTGGGACCTATATCTCTCTCCAATGAATTGGGAAAATTTTTTATTTCTCATGAGATAGACATGGCTGGAACGACAGGTTAAACCGGTTTAGTGAAACAGGACTGAAACGAGGAATGAACTCGGTTCAGAAATGGACTTTGTCCACTAAGATAGTCTTAGAAATGAGTCTTGACTAATAAGAAATGATTCTCTATGATTATGTGTGTATGCCACAAAGTTCCATGTTTTATGTTATGATTATTTTGATTACATTTCACTGCCATGATTTATCCAATGTTATGAAATTATGATCTCTTTTGCGGGGTAAGATTTCCAAAATGTTATGTTCTTATGAATATGATGTGATTGATATTTCTTTTGTTTACCCTTACTGAGAATTTTATCTCACCCTTTTTTATGTTTTCTTTCCCAAGGTCAGGAAGAAGGTTATTAAGTAAGATATGCCAAAACGGACTATAGATATGATGAAATAAATGGGAGACAGTGTAGATGATTTATGAACCAGTTGTTTATGTTTCCCAGTTTCTAAAGACACTATACCTATACGGTCCTTTCATGGTTTTGTTATATGTTATAATAAGTGTAATTCAATTTTGAAGTACTAACAATGTATGTAAAGTATGGGTCGTTATACTAGTTGTATTCTATTTGGCTCCACCTATGCATGAGTGAGTATTTTTTATCTTTGAGTTAGGGATAGTGTTACAACCAATGAATAAAATCATTGAGCGGGATTATGTTTATATACAATCATGTTAGTGGTCATGTTATATCATTAATATACAAAGTGGATCACCAAAAATATGAATTATTGTATGATTTAATAGTCCACGGATGAATTATTACTCGAGACTACCGAAGCCTTGTAATCCATGACATGATCTTATACCTAACCAGGTTAAAACATTAATTGATTAAGATAATTAAACTCATATTTTTTCTAGTAGGTGAGCACATGGTCTAATGACAACCACCTTTGATTAAATCACTAGGTAACCAAAATCTTGTTATTATACTACTTCTATGGTACCCCATTGGATTTGTTAGAACAATGTTTGGGGAGGAAAACAAATTTCTATACTCAATGGGTATTTAATTTTGAATATGTCATGAATTTTTATACATAATAACTTTGAACAATTTCATTCATTTCACATACTTCCATCCTTCTCATGATCCAACAACGAAACAATAGTTGGCCATAAATGAATCCATTCCGTGGATAAGTAATAATGAAAAATATTTTCATAATAATTCATCGATAAATGAAGATAGTTTGTAAATAAAAATTTATTTGATCAAATATGATTCCATTTCAAATATAAATTATCTTATTGTTGGTATTAAACATAAAGAAAAATAATTAAACTTTAAAAAAATAATGATCATTCATACATATATTATCAATTGGTTAAAAATAAATATACATCCATTTGAATACCAAAATAATATTATTTTGAAATCTATTAATATGTGTGTAATTTGTTTTTATATAATTATATAATCTAATTACAAATGAAAAATACATTTATTAAAATTTTACCAAAATTTATCAAATCAAATATAGTTAAATTGATATTATGTTTTTCAATATACAATGAATGAGAATAAAATCATTTTCATACATACTAATATATTTTATTATAAAAATATTTTTTATTTGATTTCACATATTATACAATAATTAATCCAAACCACTTTGAGAAATTATTTACAATAATATTATCATAATATTTTTAACTTATCATTTCAAAATTACTTTATATTTAAATTTTTATATTTTTCTAATAAATTTTATTATTTGTTTAATGTTGAAAAAAAATGCTTTTATGAATACTGTAACATGTATAGTATCATTTCTATGTAAGCATAAATTAAAAGACCTTTAAAAAACTTCCCAATTTTTTTTAAGAATAAAATAATTAATATACTTTTTTTCATCTTATTTAAAATCCTATATTCGAAATATTGAAGCCTGAGTAGTATTTTATTTCAATAAAAATTTTATTTTATAAAATACCATTATTAATGTGGTTCAAGGATTAATGTTTAGGTTTCCATGTTTCTAACATCATAAAACATTCAATTTTCTAATAATAAAACATAATATTCATTATAATTATCCCCACTCAAAAATAATATATGTAAATGATAAAAATAGTTAATAATTGTTACACTAAAACACCTCACACCACATATATAAATACCATATGTCCCTCTACTTTATAAAAACGGAACCCATTTTCTTTATCATGAAATAATCCTATGAAAAAACTTCCAAAAAATATTTGTTAACATCTTAGAGGTTATGTTATGACCCAATTTCCATCCTTTTGTGGATGAAGGTGTAATCTAAAAAAAGATCATAAAGAAGATGTAATTTTATTAACATAGTTTTTTCATGTTTATATTTTCTATCACATGATCTAAATATATTGAATCCCTTATAATATATTTAAATTAGTAATATTGATTTATAAAATGTTATTATTTGTATAGAACAACCACTATCAACTTTCAATATATCTAATGGAATATCAAATAATCACTAATATATATGTAGTGACCAGTGCTTCCATAAAAAATTATTCCATTTTTTAAAAATATTACACATGGATGGTTCTAAAAACCTTTTATAAAAAATGTAATATTTATGAATTAATTATTTGTTTTTAAACTTGATCATGGCATAAAAACTATAACCATTGAATCAAAATATGAATAAAAATTAGAACATTTAACTCTAAAATATTTAATATATCAAATTTATATTAAAAATTTGGTGACAAAAAAATCATCTTTGTATTATATATCATAATATAAGAATAAATTTTGTTTTACTAAAGATTAGTAATCAATTAAAAAAATTTATACCTGAGTTTATACAATGTAAATACCATGAATGGACTTTATGAATGGATTTATTTTTTAATATAACTTTTCAAAGGAATTATTTATATTTCATTTTAAATTAATTTATTTTTATGATAATAAATAATAAACCTCTTATTTTTTATTATCCATCAGATACATCTTGGTTTTTCAATTAATCCATGCATTTTCCCTCTTTGGTACTCAAAAATAATGAATTGTTGTTTATAAGAAAATCAAAATTATATTTAAAATTTTTCCTAAAATATTTCTCCCCATATATATTTATTTAAATATAAGCCTTATATACCTTAAAATGATATGTAATGTTATTTTTATAAATTCATTTACTTAATTGTTTAATATTTTAATGGATTCTTACTATCGTTTTCCAAACATTTCATTTTTTACATTCATTGCTAAAGACAGATAATAATTTTTTTTATGTTTATGACATGAATTAATTTTCAGGTATTCATTCCAAATCAACATCATTGTCTTTATTTTAAACTTTTCCATAATCGTCTTAGTGAATATCATATTTATATTTATCTTATAATATTGTATCTTTAAAACATACCAATGAAAGTAATGCTTTAACATTCATCAATGTATATTTCTAATGATTTTTAAATATGTTTTTCTTCTATTCAAACATCCTCCAATTAATTATATCCTATAATATTTCTATTATATAATGATACCATCAGAATTATTTAATTGGATGGAATGTGATTATTTATTATAGATTTTTTCTGGAAACTAATTTCATTTCCATTGGTTAATTGTACAAGGATGAAATTTGGAATATTTTTTACATCATGTTTTAGAAATGGGTGTGGTTTTCATTATGATATTTGTAGGAATAAAATTATATATACTACTAATTAATTTTTTTATTTCTTTATATAATGTGATATATTATTATTGGGAATGAGGACTGAACAATATTTATTATTTTAATACGTACACTACTGTTACAAGAATTTAGAGTGAACCCAATAAACTAGGGGTGTATGACCACTACTTTATGATGGTCATGGAAGATAACTATTAATATTGAAATTAATTTCCTTTATTATTTTTATACTATAATCTTTTGTATTAAGATTATTTTCTTCTCTCACATGTCATGATTTATTATTTATTATTTCACACTATAACGACTCATGTTTATTTTTATAAAAAATGTATATTTCATGACACATAATTTAGGAACTATTTTTTACTGAGTATTATTTCCATAAGTTATGATTATGTTCACATATCATTATTCGCAGATATGATAATCAAATATTATCTCTAATATTTTTCGTAACACATAATCTAAAATCATGGTTTTTTGTTTATTTTCCCCTATATTATGAATAATGGTATTAAGTATGATATATCTAAAATGTTACTATATATAAAGACTTATAGTGTTATATATTAAATATTTTTCATAAATATGTTCATTACGTATCTATACATTAATTTCACTAAACATCAATAGTTCAATATAGTTAGTTTCTCTGAGATTTATTTTGTTTTCATCAAAAATAATATATTGTTTATATATGGAATGCTTAAGTCACCTAATTTAGTGTCCAAGAATAGATATATTATTTGTTGAATAAGTTATATAAAAAACTATTGAGAACCTTTCAAATATATATCAATATAGTAAATATCCAATATTTTTTATAATTTATGGAGTGTATTATTTTCTAAAATTTACATTCATATATAGATACAATCAAGTGAGTAGAGGATTTATAATTAATTCACCTATGGCTAAAAACCTTGATCCATTTATTTTTGGGATATGGTTTGATTATATAGACAATATATTTTTCATTGTGGAGTTATTCATCAATGAGAAAGTTGGTTTGTTTATGAATCTATTAAATAGTAAATAAAATAAATGGTCGGATCTTAATAAGTATATTATAGATAAAAAATAAATTAACTCTATGATGTTTGATGAGTTTAAGATGGCATATTGAAATAATTATTTTTTCTAGAACTCATTACAATAATATGGATATATACATCCATGAACTAATTTATAAGGATAAAAAAACAATTAATAACTATGAAATATTTTCACCATATTTAAAAGCCATGCTCCTGGTTTTATCATCCACCATGAATCAAAAATCGATTGATTCATTTGTATCATTAGATAAATTACCCATATATATATATATATGGATTTAATATATAAATGTATATATAGGGAGAATATTATATGTTATTTCAAGGATGAAATGGATAATTTAGACTCCAATTATTGTCATAGTTTTAAGGATTATAAGTAAATCATGTAATTTTTTAGAAATTAAAATAATAAACCCTAGATGAAATAAAATTAATCATCCATCATGTTAATTTTTTAAAATAATCAGGGATTATTTTCATATAGAATATTTTTATTGTTTTATCCCTGTAAAATAATTTCATCAGGGGAATGATTATCAAATTAATATTAAGTTTTTAGTCGATGAAATGAGAGTACTAAAATATCAACTCAATCAACTTCCCATGCACTAATTTTATTATTACAAGTATTATAATCAATACTCTACTGAATTGGTTCATGAGATTTTGGATGGGGAAAGTTACACTAATTATTAACTCTAGAACTAAGATATTTCATTAGTTTTAGTTCTAATCAATATTATTATATCTGAATAATTTTTTATGAGTATCACATAACTACCTTAATAGGATGGTATTGAGTTATTAGTTAAAACTTATAATAATGGGATTATTTCTTCTCAAGAAAATTTCAACATTTTTATTAAAAACAATTGCTAATATGATTATCTAAAATCATATTATTGTTCAAATAGTTGAGTTTTAAATTACTTTTTCCATGGATTTGATCTCTCTATATAATCAATATATCAATATTAAAGGATTATAAGTCACATTATATCATATAAATAATCATTTGATCATCTTTTGGCATGATGAATAGTTTAAATTTACAATGGAAATTTCCTCCACAATATGTGCTATGTTAACAGTTAATGGAGTTTATTTATCTTAATGCATTGTGAGAATATCTCAATTTTTTGGGAAAATATCTATGTATCATATGAATAATTTAATTGTATTAAATTGGGTTATGATATAAATTTTTTATTTAAGGTACTAGGTTATTTATTAATATTAAAATGAATCCTTGTATAATGGATCCAAATATTTTTTTTGGAAGAAAGAATAAACTCATAGTGATTCTAGAGAATGGTTTTATTTACCCAAAAAGATTATCATATGGTGTACCTGTTTATTTTCTAAAGATGAAATATGGGAAAATGAAATATTTAATTTATTTTAAAGAGTATTATATGATATATATTAATAATATGTCACATTAACCCTATATTAATGACATTATTGATCAACTACTTACAGATTAAACAATTAAAGTAATTTACCATTTATCATGAAATCACTAATTAGGCATCAAAATAAAAGATATAACTAAGACAACCACTCTTATGCATTATATAATTTATGATTTTATATTTATTACATCTTGATTTACTAATTCCCCCAATATGTTCATGGATTTAGTGAGTAGTGTGTTCGGAGAGAACATTAAACAGTTAATTATACTCCATATAAATGTTAATACCATTTATTCAAAGATTAATTATGAATTAGGAGATCATATAAGTATTTTATTGGTGACCTTGGGAAATGGGAAATAATATTCCACATTTTTTAAATTTGAATTTTAGTTACATAATGTATCATTCAGTTGACATATACTTACAACTTATGGTATAATAATTGAGCCATAAATGATTAATGTTATTAGAATATGGACGAGACCAACCACTATGATTATGATCAATATTTTTCTTAGATATTGTGGACACTATATAATTTTTTGATATATTTATCATTGTTACAGAAATCCAGTTAAAATTTTTATTAAAAATGGATCTATGTTTTTTAGGATAGATGAATATAAAGAAACTTTCAAGGTACCAAATAGTAGGTTCTATAGTGGACTAGTGTCTATAGTTCCTTATAGGAGATAGCAATTTTTTTGAAACATAGTGATGTATCAATGAATGATATGTGTGTTTTACTCATATAGAATTAAAATGTATTAGATTATTTCTCACACCAACTAAATAAAAATGATAAAAACATACTATAAAATTATTTAGAGCAAGACAGAAAATTATGTCAATTAATAAAGCAGTGGAATTAACTATATGGATAAAGTTGTGATATATACTACTCATAAAATATTATTTTATATATTCAATTTTAATGAGTTCAATGTGTTTCCATGAAGATGTTTTAATTTCAATAAATTTGATTCTTGCATAATACATTACAAAGCATAGATGTTGGTTTTTTTGGATGATTATGTGAGTTAGAATGATCAAGTTAGCATATCCATGATAAAAATATAAAAATTAATATTACATTAATATTTTTGAAGGATTAATCCTGAAATAATTATGGGTGTTTAGAAATCATCTCATTCTTATGTAAATTTTCTACCAACCATTCCTTAAAATAATAAAGGGGTTTGAAAGGAGGATTTGAAACTACAAAATAATGTAATGTTTTTAAAATATTAAAAACATTAAAATTATACAATGTTAGGATTCATTAATCTAATATTTGTCCCATAAATACCAAAATTAAACAATGAAATATTAGATGAATAAAATATCTTATCATTATTTTTCCATATTAGAATAAAAAAATTTAATATAGTTATCAATAGTTATTTTGTTTGGAAAAATCAGAATATGGATTTTATAATGTAGTTTTATTAATGGAAAGTATGTGAAAAAGTGACATATGAATATGAAAATTCTAAGGGGATGATGAAACCATTAACCATAAATCCATATCAATAAAAAATAATCCCCATGTATTTCATCATACGACATCCCTAGACAATAAAAATTTATAATGTCATAGGGGATGTTTTTTATCCCCTTATGTAGTCATTGAATATAATTTTATCAGATAATATTCCTCACATAATTAACATTCAAGGATATAGATTATTGAAGTGAAAATGAATATGGAGTACAAAACTTAATTTTATCTGATCAAAGTTAGAGTTTTATGAAAAAGGTGTAGATATCTCATTAAAAATCATTTAATAAGATGACAAACCTAATTATAGTATATAGACAACAGAAATATTGCTAATTTAAGTGGAATATTCCAAACATATATGATACAATAATATATTTCTATATAGTACAAAGTGTTGTTATAATTGATATCATCACCTAGTAAATGTTTTTAAAGGAATAGATTTATCAAAATCCTTTAAATATATCTATATGAATATGTCTATTGAATAAACAGTATAACTCCAATATGATAGGTTAAAATTAGAGACCAAATTTTATTGGGACATATGAGAGAATATTTAATGACACAAAAATTTATATCTATTTAGTATAAAATAATGGAATCTATGTTTTATTAATACTGTGATAGTGAAAATTAGTTTTTAGATATATTATTCAAATATAGTCATAATTCATTTATACAAATACCAATATGAATTAATACTATGAGATTTGGAACGAAAGAGAAGTGAATCCCCACATATACTTCCACTATTAGATTCTTGATCATATCTATATTGAAGCTTTTTAGTTTTAACATCCATGAAACCTATCCAAATTTCATATTGTGTCTCATAAATCAATTTTTAGGAAGTACATATTTGATCATTAAAATTGAATAAACAATGATCTTTAATATGTGAGGATAATCTTTCTTGTGAGGAACAACTATTAGAGATTCTAAACCTAAGATATAGGGATATAAAAAATTAAAACCACCCACAAAGATAGTATTTTATGGTGTAATTGTATGATTGAGAAGTGTTTTCTGGAACCATATGATGGAATAAAGAATAATTTCCCTCATATTTTAACCAATGTAAGTGAATTTTGAGATTGTGATTATTTTATAGGGTAAAATATAACAACTATTGATTTCAAAATATACATTCTGATAAAGTAAATTTTAATTTAATTTATATCCAGTGATACTTAAAACACTAAATTACAATTAACAATTAAAATAATTATGATAATTATAAAATATGTTAATTTATTAAATTGAAATGGGATTTATTCACATAATAATACTATAGATTATTCAATAGAGACAGCTTGGAACTATTTATTTTAAATATGGATTTATTTCAATTTAATACATTAAGGAAATATATCAATTCAATTTACTATTTATATATTAAAATCACTTGATGAAATCAATGTAATGTTTAGGGAACAATAAGAAAAAATAGTTCATCAATTCTTCGCTAAAAGAAATTTTTTTATACAAAAATGTTTTCTTTAAATATTTTTTTATAAATGATAATTTTTTTTCTATATAAAACATTGTAATGAATATTAGTAATACATGTTGAAAAAATTTAATTATAATTAATATATTGATTATAAATGGATAAAAAATGTAGTTAAAAAATATTAATCCAAAGAAGAGAACTATTTCTGGAAAAACATTTAACATGTGTAATGTATTTGTATCATAAGAAATTAAATTAGTATATATTGGTGAATAATTTTTATTAAATATGTGTAAAATATTTTCAATAAAAAAATCAAATTTCCCACTAAAATGTTTCACTTAAAAAAGTGAATAATTTAATAAAAAAATTTACATTTACTTAATTTCAACATTAAATATTTTCCTGAAATTTTTTGATTGTTTGTTGAACGGTGAAAAAATATAGGTTTTATGAAATTGAAAATTTTATGAAAACATAATTATTTAAGATTGATTTAGAAAAATTAAAACCTTTATCATGAAATATAAAAATTTATTGAAGAAAATAGTGTTTAAATATTATTTTTAACACTTTATAATCCAATGATTTGAATTTTTAATCCCATCTAAATTATTAAATAAATAAAAATATATTTTTGTTTCATTTAATCTATAATCTAATTCATCAATTTAATTCTATTTTACAGGGTTATAATCTCAATGAAATGTTTTTTTATTAATATACCACTAAATTACATGGGATGATCCCCACTGATGCACCCAATTTGTGTATACATTTCCAAATATATAATTGAAGATAAAAGCATGTTTTTAGAAAATATCTGTGGTTTCATGAACATATTCTTTGATTTTGGTGAATCTGTTTACATGCAGGAGCTTTATGGCCTAATACACGGATCAAGGGAAGTTTGTGAAATTTTTGAAACTACACAGCGTGTACTTTCAATACACGCAGTGTACATCTAGAAAAGGACATGAACCAAAGCAGGGAGTACATGCCCATGTCTACTAGGTAGAGATGCACGCCATGTGGGTCAGCGCTACACGCTGTGTACCACCTTCTAGAAGCGGTTGTTGTAGTGAAAAGTCCCAACGCCCATGTGGTCGTGTCTGCTATTCTAAAAGGGGCTGGCAGTGCTACACACCATGTATTGTGGCACTACATGCTGTGTTCACTCAACTTGCAGGCAGTGCCGTGTGAAAAAGTCAAGAATGGCGTGCTAGGCCACCTGCCAGCGGAGAAAAAGGCGCCAAAATGCGTTGACGAAAAGTACATGGCGTGAACTTTCTATACACGTCGTGTACTTTATTTTTCTATAAATTGAGGCCTTGGCCTACGAATTTTAGAAGTTCAGAACCATTGGAGAAGGGAGAAGCTCTGCTACCACCATTCCTGAAGCCACCGAGGTGTCGTCATTCCGCTATTCCATCATTCCACCCTCTGATATTCCACCTCAACGCCTATATGATGCATCTGTCAGGTATCACATGTGTCATTTCTCTCCTAAATTCTATGTGTAACTAAACCCCTCGTGTTGGGGCTATGGATGATGGGATTATAATTTGTATATTGTTTTATATAGTTGTGTTTAAATCATTATAATTCATCTTACTTTTCAAAAGCCACAGTCTAATATAACTTAAATTTCATCGCCAGACCAAGGGAAGGATTCTCAGCGATACAAAAGAAAAGTAATGGTGCAGACATTCATGACCATTGGAAGGTTTTCACCGATTCAAGTAATGGACTGGACGAAATAAATAATTACGTACATTGACTACCGGAACAAGGAGTCAACTACTCTAATTCCAAACAAGAAGAACCAGACCAAGGAAATCTTGTAACAAATTGAAATCCTGAATGATTGAATTATTATGAACAGCACAACCATTTAAACAATCTGCATAAGAACTTCTTATTCACCACAACCCCGACATGTATTTTCTTTCCATTTCTAAGAACTTTTTAAATTTACATGTTGTTTTCCTTCAAAATGTATCCAATCTTCAAAGTAAGTCAGTTTAGTTTAATTCAAAACCCAAAAATCGACCCAATCGTTTCTAAACATTGAATATTTCACCTAATTAAGTATTAACTCAATTAAATTCATGAACACCTTGGTTACCTATGGATCGACCCCGAACATATGATATACTAAAGTTCTATGAACGGGTAATTAATTTGGGACGCATAAAACTTCAACCAACGACAAGCGTCGATCCAATTTTGGCATCGTTGCCAGGGACCCCATTTTGTGCTAAAATTTAAATTTTGTTAATAATTGATTTGAGTGAACATACAAATCAAAAAACAAAAATTATGAATATTCTCTTTTCTAAATATCAATTCAAATTTTCTTTATTTTTTCCCTTTTATGCTTGGTGTTCGTTTTTGTGTTGTGTAGCACTTCAAGTGTATGTTTCGACGCTTTACAGGATCTAGATGTGTCGAGTCTTTGGAATTAGTTCCGCTTGACCTGGTCGGCGTACACAGACAGAAACTCACAACCATCTACAAAGCCCTATAGCGAACAAGGAAGTGGGAGCACCAAACGTAGATGCTTCAACTGAGCATCAGTAACAAGATCAGCAGCCTCCCGTTTCTTGTCTACTTGAGCAACCTCCTGGAGCCTTCATGGAATTCCTCCCAAGGGATTACCAATGACCACCGAAACAACTCTTCCCACGACCATACTTTAGCCCTCAGGAGCAGTTTATGCAAGCTCCACCCCATCAACAACAGCCTCCCAGACATACCCTTATGGAGAATGGACTTCCATCGATTCACAGAGCTGATACGGGCATCGTCCGTCCTCCGATCCAGGCCCAACACTTCGAGATCAAGCCTGCTATCATGCAACTGATCCAGAACACAGTCCAATTCGGAGGCCTAGCCAGCGAGGATTCGAACGCCCATCTGTCCAACTTTCCAGAGATCTGCGACACCTTTCGGTACCATGGCATGTCCGAGGATTCCATCTGTCTTTGCCTATTTCCCTTTTCTCTATGGGATAAGGTGAAGGACTGGATTAAGGGGCTACCACAATGATCTATCCTCACCTGGGTGGAGCTAGCCCAGGCATTCCTTTCCAATTACATCCCACTATCCAAGATGGTGACACTCCAGAATGAGATTCATAACTTCCAGCAGCACAACTACGAGTCGTTTTACGAGTCCTGGGAACGCTTCAAGGAGATTTTACAAAAATTCCCCCATCACAGACTCCCACTCTGGATGCAAATCCAGACCTTCTATGGAGGACTTACCATGAATACCAAGCCCATGGTGGACGCTTCTGCTAGAGGTACGGTGATGCAGAAGTCCCCCAAAGAACTATTCGAACTACTAGAAGATATGTCAGCTAACAGCTTCTAGTTGCACTCCGAGCAGGGGACTCAAAAGCGAGGAATGCACAATATTGATGCAACCACTATGTTGGCTGCTCAGTTGGATGTTGTGTCCATGAAAATCGACGCACTGAACCTTAAAGGAACATCTCAAGTTCATGTGGAGTACCACCCAAAATGCAGCGATTGTGGTGATAACCACATCATGGGAGAATGTCCGGGTTCAACTGGAGGCACCTTGACGAGCGAGGTGAGTTATGTTGCCCACAATCGAGGGCCCAACCAGTACCAGCAGTACCAGAACCTGGCATGGCGAGATCAACAGAACACAGGCTGGGGCCAACAACAGCAGAATCCTCCACCGCAGCGACTGCCCAACTACAACCAACCTCCATACCATAACCAATTACAAAGGCCGAAACAACCCCAGCATGGTCCTTATCAGCAATAAGGGTATCAAAACCCTCGTCCACAAAAACCACAGCAGTCACCTCCCCCACCGGCCCAACAACCACCTCAGTAGGAGAACACCTCCAGTTTAGAGGATTTGATGACTAAATTCATATCCACTGCTGAGACTCGGTTTCAGAATCAGGAATCATTGATTCGAGGCTTGGAGAATCAGATTGGCTAGCTGGCAAATCAAATCTCAGGGAGGCAGCCCGGTACACTACCAGGGAACACCGAAAAGAACCCAAGGGAGGAGGCCAATTCTATTATGCTCTGAAGTGGAAAAGCACTCCACCAGAACCAATCAGCACTGCAAGGTGCATCCACACCCACTGCTAAAGAAAAAGGTACCAATACTGATCCCTCCTCTTCCAATATCCCAATGAAGGAGGCTTTACAAAATAACGAAAAGGAAGTATTCCACCCATTCAAGCATGCCATACCCTTTCCGGAATGATTGAAGCAGAGAAAGTTGGACCACCAATTTAGAAAATTTATGGATGTTTTCAAGAAGCTCCACATCAATATAACATTTGCGGAGGCCCTGACACAAATGCCAATATACACCAAATTCATGAAAGAAATCCTCTCGAATAAAAGGAAAATGGAGGAATTGGGCGTTATTGCACTAATCAAGGAAGAGTGCTCCGCGGTGGTTCAACATTCCATTCCTCCCAAACTCCAAGATCCAGGTTGTTTCACCATTCCCTGTAATATTGGATCCTGTGAGTTTGGGAAGGCCCTCTACAACTTAGGGGCCAGCGTAATCCTTAGGCCCCTCAGAGTTTTCAAGAAGCTGGGACTCCACGATCTCAAGCCTACCCGCGTCGCCCTTCAACTGGCTGACCGATGCATCAAACACCCGAAGGGACTACTTGAGAACGTACTGGTCAAGGTGGGTAGACTGATTCTCCCTACTGATTTCATCATCCTCGACATGGGGGATGACCAGGAAGAACCTATTTTACTTTGAAGGCCTTTCCTGGCAACTGGGAAGGCACTGATCGATGTGCACCAAGGGGAGCTTATTTTTCGGGTAGGAAATGAGAGAGTCTCCTACAATGTTCTCAAAGCCATCAAGCAGGCATCATCATCCTATCATGATGATTGGTCTGCAATAACTACCCTTGATGACCACCTGGTAGATGATCTGGTATGTTCCTATATTTCTGATAATTTTACCAATCTAGAAATTACTATTGAAGAGGATTCAGAGAACGTTCAACTCCTAGATGGCCAGCGCGGCCACTATTGGGACCGTTATCCACCGTAAAGATCTGGTAAGCAAGGTATGTAGGTCGAGCTAATGACCTAAAACAAAGGCGCTCCATGGGAGGCAACCTAGAGGTTACACGCCGTGTCCCACATATATACACAGCATGTACTAAGTCTTTTTCATTGATAAACATAATATTATAAATCTATAGAATAACAATAACTAACCAGGGATGATGCCGGTGCCGATGGCAAAGTCACTGGAGTTTATTCGAGCCATCCTTGGTTCGAATCCTCCTGACCTACCTTCGGCACAAGGTTCCTCTTTTTTAATTACACGACGTGTGTGGTATTGTCAATCTATATATATCTGTACATGTGTTTAATAAAACCCATGGTTGGGATGGGCCGGTTGGCTAGAATCGTGATCTGGTTTCAAAAGACCTGGGTTTGAATCCAGACAACTGTCCCATTTCCACCATTTGTTCTTTTAATAAAACCACACGATGTGTACTCCGATATACACCGTGTGCGCCATTATTTTTCCAATATAAATCAAAATGTTTTTAAAAATATGAAATTACTTGCAGGTGAAGTTGGCGGATTGGCAAAGTCACGACACCAGGTTCACAAGACCCGGTTTCGAATCGTGCTAATCTCCCCGTTCACCCCATCCTTTCCTAAATAAAAACCACACACCATGTTTTCCTTTCGTTCCGTGCGTATAAGCCATAAGTAATAAATTTATATATAAAATAAATATGAATAGCAGATCATCCTTTGCTCTAGTGGGTGAAGGCGTCCGTTCGAATCAGCTGATTGGCGGTTCGAATTCCGCCCCAAGCACCAGACCAAAGGTTTTACTAATATTTTTCTTATTTTAAAATACATGGTGTGTATTTCTCGATATACGTCGTGTATAGGCTTATGTATAATAAAATTTTCCAATATTTCTAATTATAATAATTTATATAGTTTAAAATAATAAATATATTTTTTCCTTTTTTTTTTAAAAAATACACTGCGTGTACTTTCTATACACGCCGTGTACCTAGGCTATAAAAGCCGCGTCCCACCCGGCTTGAGGCCATGTTGCACAACAGCCTGATTCTTCACCTTCTTCCCGTTTCTTCTCCCAAACATCATCGGAACCCCCTTTTGCCAAATCCATCGATTTGGGGTGTTTCATGTTCTGATTCCTCTATCATTGTGATCCTCGATCCAGGTACACCATTCTACACCCTCTATTTCAAATTTTTAGACTCGTTTAGGGTGTTTTTCTGATCGGCCGACTATTCGGAATCCGGTTGTACACAACCACGAAATGAAGAACACACGCCGTGTACATCTGAACACGGCATCAGAATGAATTTTCAGAAATTTGAATATACACGGTGTGTAAGTTCAGTACACACCGCGTCCGTTTCATCCTGCCCGCGTAAAATTTTGCACACGGTCTCACACACTATTTTCTTTCACACGGCGTGTGTGTTTGGTACATGTCGGGTCCGTTGTTAATGATGGACCCTCCGTGTGTGGCACATTACACGGCCTGTCACCCCATGTTCCAGAACACGGAGTGTCTGTTAGGTACACGTCATGTCCTCTATATTTATGGCCGGCCCATGTCTCCCCCTTTGCACGGCCATGTTCTTCGTATGTAGTCCACATCGTGTCCAGAAACTACACGGCGTGTATTGTGTTTTCTGAACTGTAAAAAAAACATGGCTCTGTCATTTGTTACGCGACCACCTAGGCTTTGATGTGCACATGGAGTGTATGTTTGGTACATGCTGTGTCCTTTTACATTGTGTCTTTCCACCCTCGGCATGTCTTTCCAGAGAACACGAGATACCTTCCAGTTGTGAGTATACGCCGTGTACTCTAAGTACACGCCGTGTACTTTTATTTTCTAATTTTATCACATTTTCTTTGTTTTATTTTCTTCTTTTATTTTTTTTTCTTTTTCTTTTTCTTTCTATTTCAGGATATGGCAGATCATGGTCATTCGCGCGGGAAGCGGCCAGCCTCCACCACTGAGGGTGAGGAGTCCAGTTATCATCGGATCCGACTCCGACCACCAACTAAGACATACCCTGATGCTCCGGTCTTTGAGCTCCATCCGTTGTCCATTCTGCTACCACTCACTCCCTCAGATGAGGTGGGACCTCCTTCTACTGCACCAGCTGCCACTTCCGTTGTTCCATTATCTTCAGCAGCTGGTCCCTCTTCGAGAACCCCTTCCACCGAGCCACCTTCTTCTTCGGTGGATCCACCTCCAGAGCCAGATGCTGCTGCTGCCCCGACACTTGGGCTGGGACCCACAGGTGAACCCTATCCTTGCACGGTATTCCCAGTTACCGTCCTCATATATGACAGGCTCTGATGCTTTTCTCGTCACCCGATACCATTGAGAGGCCGGTACCTTGACAGCAGCATTCCGCAGAGGCTCAGTATTTTAGAGGAGTTTGAGGTACTTCTCGGGCACACCGCACTCCTCACGATTTTTCAGGTCAGTACTCCTGTGTTCCGAGATTTATTTTTATAGTTTGCAGCCTCCTTTGAGTTCGATGGAGCGGAGTACCGAGAGACGCCTGGAGATGCGGTGCCAGTGGTTCAATTCCGGCTAGGCGGCCGACGATTTTATCTGACGATGACAGAGTTCGGCCGAGGGTGCGGCTTCTACCCCCATCCTTTCGCCCCTCCCCCCGTTTCTGACTTGACCCTGCCCGAGCGCTCTGACCTCATTGCCATGTGGCAGGAGATCGCTGGGCCTGACCATCGGTACTCCCCCACTTCTTAGAAGAGCACACTGATAGTCGACCTCGTCCTTCGCATCACCCACCGGTGCTTCAGCGCCATACGCTTCCCCCGCCATGAGGATATGGGGGTCCTGACCGACCTTGACATGGAGCTTCTTACCTGTGTCATCCGGCATGCCTACCTGGACCTCCCCTTTCTTGCTGCCTCCTATTTTCACAACATGTTTACCGGCCGTCAGGGCAACCTGAACGGTGGGTTTTACACCACCCATCTTTCCCACCACTTGGGGGTATTCGAGCCCTCAATACCTCATGACTTGTTAGGTTCAGCCCAGTGGATGGACTTAATCATGCTCATTCGCATGGGATTTGTCCAGAAGTAGGGGGGTGCCTACATCCTTGCTCAGGCTCGAGCCCCGCCACCTGCTGACCCTGCCCCTCCTTCCCCACCTCTTCCAGCTTCTCCCCCTCACCCACCTTTTACTGACACTACTTCTTCTGACCTTCCTTCTTCTGTCTCCTCTCCCATCCCACCTACCCCAGCACCCTCGGTCGATCCGTCCATTTCCCTCCACCTAGCCACGATGGAGCAGCAGTTGGCCCTTATCATCAGCCACCTGGACACCATTGCTCTCCATTTGATTCTTCTGGATGGCCGCCAGGACCAGATGGAGCATCTGTTGGTACATATTGCTCAGCATCTTGGTGTTCAATTACCTCAGCCACCAACCCCTGCCTCCGTTTCTGGCCCTTCTACTGCTACTCCACTGTCGTCTCCTGCGTCGGCCACAACTCCTGTTCTGATGACTTCGGCGAGCTCTATTGCTGCCACTTCTGCCAAGCCAGGGCCTACTACTGAGCTTCTGATCCCGATTCTTGCACCTGCAACTCCTACTTTTTCAGCTACCCTTCCTGATGCCAAGTCAGAGCCTCACCCTTCCACGAATCCTACGCCATCTCTCCCGGCAGATTCTGTACTGGATGACGCCTCCCCTATGGCGACCCCATGATAGTGACATTTTCCTTTCTCTTATATATCTATTTTGTCATTTTCTGTGCTAAGATGTTATGCATGTTTGTAGTCTTCTTTCTTTTTCTCGACAGTCATAGGTACATGCATGGCGCGGTTTGGGCATCACTTTTCACGAGGGGAGTGTTTTTCCATTTCTATTTTCTTTCTTTTTGGATTTACTTCTTCCACTGCTTTCCCTCATTTTGTCCCCCATTTCTCCCTGCTGCCTACCATTTCCCTTGGTGTTGCACTTGGTGGACCATGTTCCGTGTTCAGTGTGGGGGAGCATCTATATATTTCACCTTAGTCTTTGCCCTTGAACTAACCTAGGAGTCATCATTATTAGACTCTATATTTGTAAAGGTAAAGAAATTTTTGTTAATCAGTCTTATAAATGCTAGAGTTATCAGTAGGATCTTTTGGAATGATTACATGTTTTTTTAGTTTTTAATTATTTTAAAATGATTTCGGAAATAGTTTCAATTACAACCTTCCATCCTTGATTAAATTACATTAATTAGGATAATAATTTATATGCATGTCATGACCTGATTGTCTGTTTGTTATTTTTCCACTCCTGAGAGGTATTCTAAAACCTTTTTCGTATTTCTTTTCTAATACCCTCTTTCTTGAGAGATTCATAGGATATACATTACTACCATAATTTGCATGTTTTTCATTTCGAAATATGATGAAATTTTTGAATTACTTTAACCTGATTGAGGCGTTAGATTTTTTCAACCCCTTTATCTTGAGACCTACCCTACATTTAATCTTCGTTAATCCCATTGAAGCCATGAATAGCCTTTATAGGAAACCACATTACAAGACTATTTCCCCTCCTACCCTATTTTTTTTACACTTTGCATGATTATTCATTTATGCTTTAAAGAGGGAGTTGGAAATACATGGAATATTTTTGTACAGCCATGAAATAAAGTGTGGGGGAGTGGCTCTTGATTATTTGGGGTAGAATGGGTTCCAAAAATGTAATCATTGTATTTATAAGGGATGCCCTTGTGTTTTGTTGTTTTTAATAAAAAAACTACAAAAAACAACGAGGGGACCTTATACTTTTTTGCCCATAAACCCTACTTACCTAAGAGAGTTGGTAATGATTACAAAAGATTTTGACTAGGCTTTTGATGGATGTTTTTTCAATGATCCTTACTTTGAATATCATGAAATTTTGTTTAAAGGAATTACCCATCCTTTTTCAATCCTTAGAATTTATTTTCACATCTGAACCTACCAACCCATAGACACAGAAACATCTAAACCTTATGGACAAAGCCCTCGTGATTTTTGTAATTCAATTTTTCTGAAATGGAGAACAAGATATATTAAAAACCTATGGATAGAATGTATATGCCTGGGATTGAGCATAACTTCGATTAAAAACATCTTGAGTGTGGAGTGTGATTTTAACTGGTAAGGTAAATCATCAAGTGGCATTCTTATTTTTGAAAGGTTGAACTATATGTTTAAAGAGTATGAGTGTATTTAATTACATTATATATGAGGCATGATTTTAATATCTTATGAATTGAATTTGTTTGTGCCTTTTAGAATTTTTCCTCAATAACTTTATCAGTTATACTTTTGATTAACTAAATGCATCCCTTTTCAAAGTATAGGCTCTCTTAATTAGATGTTGAGATTTTGCTTGAGGGAAAGAAAACGACTATGTGTGGGGGAATTTGATGCACCCAATTTGTGTATACATTTACAAATATATAATTGAACATAAAATCATGTTTTCAGTAAATATATGTGGTTTCATGAACATATTCTTTGATTTTGGTGAATCTATTTACTTGCAGGAGCTTTCTGGCTTAATACACGGATTAAGGGAAGTTTGTGAAATATTTGAAACTACATGGTGTGTACTTTCTATACACGCCATGGACATCCAGACAAGGACACAGACCAAAGAAGGGAGTACACGCCCATGTCTACCAGGCAGAGATGCACGCCGTGTGGGTCATTGCTACACGCCGTGTACCACCTTCTAGAAGCGGTTGTTGCAGAGAAAAGTCCACACGCCCATGTTGGCGTGTCTGCTATTCTAGAAGGGGCTGGCAGCGCTAAATGTCATGTATGGCGGCGCTACACACCGTGTTCACACAACTTGTAGGCGATGCCATGTGAAAAAGTTAGGAATGGCATGCTCGGCCACCTACCAGAGGAGAAAATGGCGCCAAAACGCGTTGACGAAATGTTCACGGCGTGTACTTTCTATACACGCCTTGTACTTTATTTTTGTATAAATTGAGGCCTTAGACTACGAATTTTTGGAGTTCAGAACCATTTGAGAAGGGAGAAGTTCTGCTACCACAATTCCCAAAGCCACTGAGGTGTCGTCATTCTGCTATTCCACCATTCCACCCTCTAATATTCTACCTCAACGCATACACGATGCTTCCGTCAGGTATCACGTGTGTTATTTCACTCATAAATTCTATGTGTAACTAAACCCCTCATGTTGGGGATATGGATGATGGGATAATAATTTGTATATTTCATTATATGGTTGTGTTTAAGTCATTGTAATTCATCTTAATTTTCTTAATCCACAGTCTAATATAACTGAGAATTCTTAGTCGGACCAAGGGAAAGAATCTTAGCAATACAAAAGAAAAGTAACGGTGCAAACATCAATGAAAAATGGAAGGTTTTCACCGATTCAAGTAATGGAATGGACGTAATAATGAATTAAGGACATTGACTACCGGACCAAGGAGTCAACTGCTCTAATTCCAAACAAGAGTAACCAGACCAAGGAAATCTTGTAACAAATTGAAATCCTAAATGATTGAATTATTATGAACAGCACAACCATTTAAACAATCAGCATAAGAACTCCTTATTCACCACAGCCCCAACACATCTTTTCTTTCCATTTCTAAGAACTTTTTAAATTTACCTGTAGTTTTCCTTCAAACTGTATATATTCTTCAAAGTAAGTCAGTTTAGTGTAATTAAAAACCCAAAAATCGACCCAATCATTTCTAAACTTTGCATATTTCACCTAATTAAGTATTAACTCAATTAAATTTATGCACACCATGGTTCCCTGTGGATATACCCTGAACTTATGCTATACTAAAGTTCTAATAAAGGGTAATTAATTTGGGATGCATAAACTTCAACCAATGACAAGCGTCGATCACCCACTCATAATTAAAATGTCTAAGTGAGAAAATAATGTATATTTTAACCATAAAACACCCCTTTATTCATGATTATATACCACATCATCTTTAATTTTTAGAAGCACTTCCGATTCACATTAGATTCATTGATGCATACCCTAATACCATACAAACACAACTAGATATATACTATTTTTAATTTGGTCCTAGAATACTATTCTATGTTGTATAAAAATGACCCCCAAAGGTGGATACCCAAAGAAGATATAATTGACTTAATCGAGTTCATTCATGTGTATTTCCTATTTCACCCCAATAAAATCTATCATATAAATTCAAATGTTATAACACTATCATCATAAATATAATGAAATTTTATTATGTTTATGAAATTTCCATTATCTTATATCCATCCATCCTATGGATAATGGAAATTTTGTTTGTGTGTACATGTAAACTACCACCTCCACGAAGTGTGGAATTCTATTTTTCATCACATAATTAAATAGAAAATTGTAAAAGTGTATATAATAAATAAAAAATATATTTATGACATTATTGTAACTATATAAAAAGGATTAATGTGCAATTTAGGGAAGAATCAAACCGAAACATGCAAGGATAATCGAATACATAACACCAAAAAATTGTTTTGGATAAAAAAATATTACATGACTGAGGATAAATAAATTATATAGTAGAAATATTTCGTTATATATTTATTAATATGGGTCTATTATAGAATTATAAAAATAATCAATTTATTATTCATGACATTAGATCTTGTATAAATCATGTTAGGGGAATGATGGAAGGGTTTATGTTCAAATATTATAAGGTTGTAAATTGTTTTTATTCAAATTTCAATTAGAGGTATTATATATTTAATATTTATTAAAACTGAACTATTTTCCTCTACTCATGTTATATTTTTGGATTTTAAGTATTCATTCCATTTTCCATTTTTTTATAAATGGTCCAAATATGCTTTAAATAATAGTCGAACTTATTTATCCAACATCATTGATAATAATTATCCAAAATATGAATATTCATAAAAAATCATATAATGTTTTACATGATTCAAAAAGATACTTTAAACATATCACTAAATTGATTTACATATATTTGAAGGAATCTTCTTGATATTTTATAAAGAGTTAATTTTTTCCATTAATAAACGAAAAGGAAAAAATGTTCATTTATTTATATATCTTGAATATATTTCCCTAATGTTTTATTCATTATTATTGATAAATATTTAATATTATTATTCCATGGTTTTTTTCATTAAAAATTAAATTCCAATTATTATTGGAAATTTGGGTCTTTAATAGTTTCAAAAATAAAAGAATGTTTCCTTTATTGAAATAATATTCCAAATGGTTTTGAAAATGTATTTTTGACAAATAGAAAAACTATTTAAGAATAATATGATACACAATGGATATGTTTTAATGACAACATTCACTTTATTTAATCGTATTCCATGTGATGATGATGTTTTATGGATTTTTTTAAAATGTCTCATTCATGTGGGTTAATTACCCTATCATGAAATTATGATTGTTTTAATGATATTAAAGCACGCATATGTATAGTTTTCATACTATGATGGGTGGGGATGGAATTATATATCCCTATAATGTATTTAATTTTTTTTTATTTCCCATGAGAATATATAAAGTGTATTTGGAGTAATCCCAATCAAATATGAGATTCTGTCATTTATATTTTTAGGAAAAACGAGGTAACCCAATACACCATAGGACTATGTTCAGTATATTATGATGGTATTCATAGACAAATATATCTAATGACATGATTTTTATACTAATATTTCTATAATACGATTATGTATTATGATTATTGTGTTCTCTCATATCCTTTGATTGATTATTAATGATTCTAAACACATATAACAATTTTATTATTTACAATGAAAAATATGTATTCCATGACTCATGATTTGTCAACTATGACTTATTTATCATATTTTTTGTTAATTATCATATTCGCATGTATGTATTCTCTTCTTGTTATCACTTATGGTATTAAGTTGTTACATACCATGATTACTATGACAACTTTCATCATTAATAGGCCATAATTCATGATAAACTAAAACAATATAAACCTTATACTCTCTGAATTGAACATGAGGCATTGAGATATTGTGTAATTATATACATGTCACAATATATAAAAACATTTTTATAACATCACTATTTAATAACTATGAATCATTCCCTTATATTCGTAGGATATTCCAAAATTGAATGGTGTAACATGGAAATATACATAAAATGTGGTGGGACATATTTACTAGTAAGAGAATAATTAAATCACAATATAATTTTAAGAAATAAATGTTAGTCTAGTGGTATATGTATATAATATAAGGGGATTTTGATTCATATAATCGAACATTGAATCATGATATAAGATGATATCATGAATAAAACATAGTAACATGGGAACAATATAAAACATTACATCCTAAATTTATATTATGTTCAACTATCAAGAAATCATAATATAGTATTCTTAAGATTACCTCCCATTCACTATAAAATATATATCATGAGATAATATAATTACTCAACTGTAAGGAGAGCTATATAATACCCCCCATCTCATACATAGCTTATACATTCATATGTATTCAAAAACAATAATAAAATATTATCACTTAATTCATCACATTTCATCTGAAGATTAAAGTATTTTTTTACATACATTTAATTCAAAAATATGTGAAGGATAGGTACAAGTCGTGGAATACCATTGAGTGTAAATGGGGATGGGAATTCGTTACACTAATGTTATGAATGAAAATTTATCGTATAATTTCAAATACAAAATGGGGGTACAAAATGATTCACGAATCGATTAATTGGTATTGAAATGGGTTTATTATCACATATTAATAATTATTTTATTATAGGGTATGTTTAAAAAATTATTACATAAATAAAAATTAGAAATTATAAGAATATAAGAATATAAAAAAGTAGGTACTTGATTAAATATGATATAGAGAGAATCCCCTTACTTTCATAGGGCACTAATAAATTATTAGGAGGAACTTAATTAGTGATAGAAAAAACTGGGTTTAATATACCGGCATAAACGAAGGATAAATTATTTCTCAACGGATTATGTGTGAAGAGGAATTGATGGATTTTTTGTTTATATAAACAGTGAGAGGAATTATTTCTCAATTTCTATACATAGGATTCTAAATCATTATAATAAAATTATCCAAACCATAAACAATATTTATTTTCTATAATGGTTTTGTAAACATATGTTTGGAATTAAATATTTTATATGGATAATAATTTATGATATTAAAATAATACCCTTTGTGACGTGGATGTGTGCCATATCATTAATGATTTTATTTTAAACCCTCGTAAAATAATAAATGTATTGAAGGACTCATTCAGGGTTCATGAATTTTTCCAAGTAACATTAAAATATATTATTATAAATTGGTATAATAATTTTGGTCATGGATATTATTTATGGTTTTTAAAACATCTTATTTTTTATTTTTTGATCACAATATACATAATTATAATTATATTTTATTTGTCATTTTTCTTATTTTTATACATCAAATAATGTTTGTTTTAGAAAGGTAATGTTAATATAAAAAATTATCAAGGAGACCTAAAGAAGGGGATACCTAGACAATATCACATGAAAATATTGGAACCCAATTGAGAAGAGATGCTAAGATATTAAACACCAAAGGGGGACTTCGTTGGGGGCCTTAGATGTTAAATAATTAGCCAAGCAGGCCACTTACCTACACGTGTGGGAAAGCATAGTGAAAAATAAAATGAGATTCGTGCATTTTCTAATAACATAAGTGATGTTTTAGGGAGTAGTATAAATGAATTTCACATAATTCCAAATAATCAAAGAATCCATCTCCATAAAATCTAAAAAAATAAACTTTAAATAGAAAAAGTAAAGATCATTTAATATAACCTATGACTCCCCCAATAGAGAGCCACCAATCCCATTGAATGAAATAAAGGCGAGTAATTAAGATCCCTAGTGACATAAAGGACACATGATCCCCTCATTAGGACTTGGTAACAATATGCATCAATATCAAATTGAGACCATGGGGGGTGTTCCACTTTACCAGTTAACCCACTGGTGATATTTTGGACAAAACAAGTGGGTTCCTACAATCCATTGGATTGTATATATCCTATATTTGGTTTCAATCTTGATTTATTTGTCAAATTGAGACTTGATATATTAATAGATAAATATTAGTAATTCTATATCCCTTAGATACTTTTATAAATGGGCTTCATTGGGTCTATTTGCATCACTACTTTTGTTCATGTCAATTGGATTTTACCATATTGTTTATCATAAAATAACAATAATAGTCACAATAAAAAATCTATTTTTTCCTTGATTTTTTTGAATAATTATTTTTAATCATACATTTTATAAATTATAATTTTCCAACATAACAAAATTATAGAAATCTTTCTTTATGAATACATATCATAATAAAGAAATTGTTCATTCCAAATGTTAATTTCATTTCTAAAAGTTCTTTATTTTTTATTCATTTATCATTTAGATAGTTTTCTGTAAAAATTTCATTTCATTTAATGAAATATATGATGGTATTTTTATTTCACTTCATCTTATAGTTCTCAAGTAGAATTTTCAATCTTTTAGTTCATCCATAGATATTTTTCCAAGTGATTATTCTAGTTTTGTAGAATATTTTCTCTATGATCTAATATCACCATTATTTACTAATCATATGAAATAATATTCTATTAGGGTACTTCCCCATGTTTTTATACATTTATGGTTAATATTATATATGCACTAATGTGGTATCTGTTGAACACATCATGTTCATTTAACTGGTTAGGTGGGAGAGTTTGTTTATATGAAATGATTATGATGAGATAAATAATCTAAAAGAGGTTGATGAATATTGGACTATTAATTCACTTGATCCCAAACCTTGTGAATTTATTCCATAAATAAATATGAAGAAACACTTTATCTCTGACCTCAAACACTATGTCAAATTCATGGATTTTTATGTATATTTTCTCTGAAATGTGTGTTGATTTCATATGATAGTGACGGATTTGAGCCACCTTTATAATCACGATGATAAGATCAGGTCCCATAAGATTATGTTATAAAATTTTATCCCTAGTTTTTGGGGTTAGAATATTCTTCCCATATAGAGCCTCATAAGTTAACTTCTTAATCAAATGATGGAAGCTGCTGTTTTATGTGTTCATCACTAGGGGAATTTATTCATCTAAACAACCTTGTAAATCAATTTAACATGATCTTATAATAACATATAGAGTTTTAATTGTTATCCTAGATTGATAATAAATATAATATTGATAATAAATTCTGAAAATGGAATCTTATGTCATTTATTTTTTTGTATTCTCTGTTAAATTAAGTTAAACCTTGGATCTTGATCAGATATATTTTATGGTGACACTCCATTCATTATTACCTCTTTCCTTATATATATAGTGGTTTGTTGGTTGAGAGATATATATTATAAGATAAAAATAAAATGATAATACATTTTATTGTAATATACTACCACCCATATGGTGCTATGTCAATTAGATATCATGAGGAGTCCTACTAAAAAATTAATGTTCTTTTTAATTTTATAAATGGTATGGGAAATAATTTCTTCATACTCTTAAAATAATATCATTTAAAAATGACTTATTTTGTTTACATTAATTGAGTAGCATATTATGTAATCTCCCCCTTCAGGATTTACAAAAAATTGTTTTCTTAAAATAGTTAAATATATTATGTCTTCCAAGAATAATATAGAAGAGTAATCAGTGTTTATCATCCAAGACTTCCAAATTCAGATCATGTTTTTTGAACACATATCTGAGTTATAAAAAATATAATTCCATCTTTATAAATGATCAATAAAGAGGATTTTTTATACATTTCAGTAGCACTTCATAAACATTGTTGTCCTTCTTGACCATCCCATGTAAATATGGAGATCCTTTTACTATTCCCATTTTCATTCTCTATGTTATCAAAAAGATTATATCCATTGAAATCCACATTATCAATATTTTTGTTAGATCCTTATTACATATGGAATATGCCAAATTATATTCCATCCCATCATTGTAATTAATTTAGTAATAATAATCACTTATCAACTATAATCACCTTCAATTTAACATTTTATACACATATTGTTTGAATATAGGCATGAATATTTTAAAATCCGTATATATTTCACACATCACCGCATGAATATTATAGTTCCAAATATTTAATAAATATATGACTATATAGATCACCATATTATATTTTCAGTATTTTTACTCAAGGGTATTTAATCTGTAGGAGCTATAGGGTATCACTTTTTCATTTTTCTTGTGTACCCAACCTGATCCCTTTTGAACACAATGCTATATATAATAAATCCATCGCCACTTTTGGGTAATGTAAGCACATGTGAAGTTATTAGCCACTTTAATAACTCAATAATGAACTCCTATCATTCAATAGTAGACAAACACATGTCTCTCATTTGATATTGTTTGGTTAGAGTTCTTGAAAATGCTATGTGTTTTTAAAAAATTCGACGATAGTAATCATTCAGCCTGGGGAATCATTGGATTTCAAAAACAGGTGTTCTACTATACTATACTTATATCACATCATTTTTTAAGGATCCAATTATATAACAATCCTTGTGAAATATTTCTACTAATATAGTACATTTTCAATCCAAACCCTGTATTTAATATAGGATTCACATAAATTTACTTTCAAAAAGGCCACTAGTACAACATTCAAATGATTCCAAAGTCCCACATTTCATTTGGAATAGATAAGAATATTACATATAAAGACTAGTAAAAAAATTCAAAAAAAATCCTTAAAGAATATTTTCATTATTTCGGTGAAGATAATGCAGAATTAGTATGTCCATAGTGATGCATAATAAACATTTTGTACCCTTACCTTTCCTAATGTAAATTAATGATATTCTACTTCATGACCATTACATAATAAAATCTTGACCATATATCCTCTATGGAAATGTATTTGGATTCTTTTATAAGATCAATCATGTCACCAATTCATGGATGAGTTTAATTTTTTTACTTATCTTAGTCATGTAGAGTTGATGATTATCAATACATAGGTTCATTTTCCCATCCTTGTCCTTTAATAAAAGGCATTGTGCATCCCACGATGAAGGAGATATACATATAATAGTTTTATCAAGATTCTAATATGTCTTATTATTTTGGTCTTAAAAATAAACAGTGGATATTTTATATTTATTTTACTATATTTTAAAATCTCTTGCTATATGTGATTTTAATAAATCAAACTCACCGGTAGGAGGAAGACTAAAAAATTATTAGGAAAACATGAGATTTAATTCCCTCTCAAATAGTCATGTCATAATGTTTTAAATTCTCAATAATATCAATCAATTGAGAGAGATAGTTTGGATAATTATAAAATCATATCTATTCATGAGATTATGGTATCAAATGAGATTTTCCTCCCCCCTTCTCATGTATTGAATAAAATGTGGATTTGTGATATCGATGATAATATCTTTATAATCAAAAATTATATTGGATCTATTTATATAAATACATCCACACCTATAATTTCATCAAATTTATATAAAGGGAGTATCCCATATTTTTATGGGAAATTAATCCCACATATATTTACAAGGGATGATTTATATTAATGGGATGCAATAATTTTTCCATTTTTCATCCTCATCGAAAACTAAAATGCCATGTTTTGAGGTTGTATTTAAATAGTTCAACTAATCATGTATGATATAAATAAACATATAGAACTAGAATTATATATTATGATCTATATCCTTGAATTAATAACTAGCATGCTTTTCTCCACTTCATTTTTAGGATTCACCTAAATTGTTTTCATGTAATAAAAATTCATCCTAACTATGACTTGGAGTATACCCTCATTAGTTTTCATCGAGCTACCCTTATCACGGTATGTTTATTTAATTATTTTACTTATTACATGTAGTATAAGAATTGTAAAATTGGAAGAGGTTTGACTGGAACATTCCATTATTCCATCGCATTAGATAGTTTCCCTGTTTTAAAATCTTTAGCTTGGTTCCCTTTATTTTTTACATCTAAATAATTTTCTAATAGCCTTAATGAATTTTATGGGATTCTTATTCCCACTCTTTTGAGAAGTAGGATGTTTTAATTTTCGTTTTCATAATGACATTTTTCCATTGTTCTGTAAAAATTCAAATATGTACTCCAAATTTTATTTACAGAACCATGAGAACAATTATAAGGACCTGACCATAACATTAAATAATATTGAGTTTTAATCCATAAAATTACATTCATTCACATTGAGGATATTTGTAGGATTAGTTTTGTAGTGAATTAGGTCATAAATATTAATTGAAAACTCAAATATTATAATTTAAAAACATTTTCTCAATATGCATTTTTTCCAAAAACATATACTTTGGAAAATAAAACATGGATTATTTTAATTAACAATGACATCGATTTTTCAATTATTCTTATCATTGTATCAATTTTATATTTAATTAAATAGAATAATTTTTAAAACATGGTATAAGCACAAAAATATTAGTAAGGGATACAAAAATACAGAAATCCGTTATGCTTGTGAAAACAGGAAAGCCTAGATGTCATTATTGTACAATTATACTTTTCAACCTTAAGAAATAGTACAAATTTTTATTTGAAACTATGCTCATTACATACAAATTTTTTAATTATATTATTACCATAAATCCATAGGACTAATAAGTAACAAAAAAAGTGTTTTGAAAATAATTATACTTGATATTCATATAAATATAATAACCATGTGCTCGACTTCAATACATGCCACTCTTATAAATGAAATAACCATATGACTGAATTCCATACCCAATCTATTGGAGGTAAATCATAGGCCCACCCAATGTTATTTTATCACATAACTACCTATAAAATATTTATAACTTAAGCACTCATCAAATTTCATTGTACCATTATATAATCAATACAGATAAATGTGTAAAATTATTAACATTTCAATATTTAAATTTTATTTCATCTCAATAAGAAATATTTTATGTTATTTAAATAATAAAAAAATTAAGAATCACATTTTCAAAAATTGAATACCCAATTATATGAAAATGGTTTTCCTTTTCATTTAATATCATAACGAATTGAATAGAAATCCAAATATAAAAGAATTTTCACATTGGTGGAGAAGTTTTTTTCACCGTATTCATTAAAATAGAATATTACATTTCCTATTTGTAAATAAATAAATAGTTTCAAAAAAAATATTCATTTTTAAAATAAATTTTATGAAATTAAAATTAAATGGATATATTAATACCACTCTAAAAATAAGGAGAGTGTATAACAATAAATATATGTCTCACAAAAAAGGGATTGAGACAATGTCCCTTACCTTGAGTCTGATTCAACCGGTATGTCCATTATCTTCATTCATAATAAAATAATGTTTATAATTTACTTTATTTATTACTATGTTCAATTTTATAATTCATTTTATATCAATTATAAATATTTCATAATAATTAAATATTTATTTATGTTCACGAAAGATTTTTTGAAGATATGCAGTGCTTTAGTGAAAAATTAAATTAGTGTAATGTAAATATTCAATGTTGTCATTATTCCTTCATCTGATGAATAGTATTAAAGATGTTATTTTAATTTGTATACATAAATTTTACTTGTAAATCAAGAAATGATATATAGTCAAGAAAAATGAACTATGTATTAGTCATATGGTCGTTAAGCCAAATGTAAACATGAGTAATATTTTTATTGTTCAATGATTATTATGGAATGAATTTTAATATACTATTATTATTAAATAAATACATTAATATCACTAATATAATATTAATCATTTAAATATTGTTAAATATATCATCAGTGTTATGTGGTGATGAAATATGAATTACATCACTTCGTGGAGGTTATAATTCCAATGTACGAATGAAGGATGATATTATTTTCTTCTGTATGGAGAGGTTATAATCTAAATGATATATTATTCTTATATCTTGATAAAAGTTTCATTAATATTGTATATAAACATAAATTCCATAGTTATAACCATAATTGAGTGATTTCGATGGGAAATGAATTCTAAGGGTTCGCGAGGCAGTAACTCATTATACACATGAATGATAATTCGTTTACCATTTATTAGAGTGTGGATTGATTTAAGTGATGATATTAGGAAAATAACATATTATTTTTTTGTGGATAGTGGAGTTATTATTTAATTATTTTTAGTAGGATTTTGATGATAATTCTGATGAAATAAAAAAGAAACACTTAATTAAATTTCAAACATGTTCTTCGGACGATCTCCTTTGATTAACAACTTAAAACCTATTAAAAGTGCGTTCTACCAGAAATAAGGCCTCTAGAATTTGCAGTAGGATTCTAGGATTTTATTGGGATTGATCTTGGATGAACCAAAAGGGTTTTAAGTTTATTGAAATGAGAATCATGGGTACCCTTTTATATGAGAGGAGAGGGGGACTCTTGTGATTCTTCAAAATATTAAATTAATATAAATAAATTTTATATTCTACTTGGATAAAAAGCGAGTTAGAGAGAATATAGGATTATGATGGGTCTATTTCATTCAACTAATTAAAATTAGACATTATATTTTGACTACTTTCTAATCCTAATCATTTCCATTTTCACACTTATTTAAACCCCTTAACTCTTACTATGATATCATGTAAATTACACATTGAGGGCTAATATAATTACTATAAATTCAAAATAAAAACAATAAAATGATTCATTTATAAAATTTAAGGACTTATCCAAATCACTTGTCCAATTTTTATATTTTTAGAAAATATTTTATCAGTTAAAAAAATATTATTTATTTTAAAATATCATCAATGTAAATATTTAAACTATTCATTATTTTTTATTTTTCAACAATAACAACTATAAAAAAAATCTAAAAAATTTAATAATCATAAATAATATTTCTATGTAATAAAAAAAATAATTGTGTATCATGAATAATATAAAATTATATTTATTCTAATATTTTTAATAACATTTATTTGATATTTCAATTAATTAAACAATTAATACATCATCATTATGGAAAATATTTAATTTTTTTATTTCTTCCCTAAAAAATAAAATAAAGTTTCACGATAATGGTAAACATTTATCATTCTAATTAATATTTTGTGTTTATGGCATTACTAATAAAACCCCATGTTAAAATTATTTCACTAGGTAAAACCAAAACTATAATAAAGTTGACTTTTCATTGAATAAAATACTATAAATGGAATAAATCCATCCATGTGGCTCCACAATCACACAAAATATGAAAAAATATTGTTTTGGGAGAAAGTAACTCATATAATAAAATTTGGAAAATGTTTATGGTAATTTGATGAAATTTATAATATTTATAGTATTATTTTTAGTCTTAATTACCTAATTTACCCACAACCATCTTAATAATCTTTACCAAAGTAACTATATATTCTATACAAAAATAAAAGGGAGATATTTAAAAAATATGGAGATTATGTTTCCAAAAATGGAATCCATTTTTTAAAATTCAAAACAAATAATTGGAAAAAAAATTAATTTTAAACTCATCCTATTGATGGGGTGAGATAATGGGTTATTAAATCGAAAATATCGAAAATATTGATTAAAATTTAAATCCATATTGAATGTAAAATTTATTCCAATGACCTAAATTGATTAAATGATATAAAATTGGACTAATTATACTTTAATTTAAAATTAAAAAATAATTAAAATCTATAAATTATATAGTAGAAAATGTGTTTTCAATAAAAATTCAGAATTTTTCCCTATTCATTATCACAACAAAATTATCCAAAAACTACCAAAAATAAAAAAAAAATTAAATTTTTATTTAGTGAATTCACATAAGATGTTTATTATATCAAATATAAAATTTAAATGTATAAAAAACAATATTTAAAGCAATTGTTCCGTAAAATGGCTTCAAAATTGTGTTTTTAGAAAAATACATATTTTAAGAATAAAAAAATACTTATTATTATATTTTTCCTATAGAATATATTGGATGATTATAAAACAATATAAATAAGATTAAAAATATTTTATCATTTAATTTTTTGTTACATTCTTCCCCCCTTCTATAAATTGCATCATTGTTATTTTATTTAATTAAAAAATTGTTGGGGATACGTTTCCTTCATAAAAATTTCCTAATCCCATATTACCTCTTCAAAGAAAGGGTTTTTCCATAATACCATAACATAATGAATACCTTTATTAAACATCATGTTATCTCAATAATAAATAACATGAACTGGTTGTTTCTTATAAGAATGATTCTTTTCCAACTTAACTACACTAGTGATTAGATCATGAGATGAATCTGGCACATATTTCCTTAATATTGAAAAATGAAACACATTGTGTGCCTATGATAAAATTAGTGGAAAATCCACTCAGAGGGAAATTGATTATGATTCCTCTAGAATTTCATATGGTCTAATGAACTATAGACTCAGCTTCCTATTTTTACCAAAATACATCACACATTCCCACAGATAATCGTTGAGAAATACATGGTCCCCTACCTCGAAAAAATGATCATTCATCCAATTATCCACATAATGTTTCCACATGTTATTGTAATATATCATTTTCCACCGAATTAATTAAATATTCGCTTCTATTTCCTCTTCCAACTATTGTCTTATCAACTTCCACCCCTGACATCATCTCAAAAATCGAGTTTCTGACAATGATTTACTTATAATGGCTCAAATGGTTCCATTTGCATAGTGGAATGAAAAATGTTATTGTAATAAAACACATCAAAATAAATCTATTTATTCCAAAATCCATGGAAATCTTTTGATCATGTACATAAAATATTTTCTATGCTCAGAATTATTCATTCTGACTTCCCATCTAATTGAGGATGAAAAGAAGTACTGAAAATTAATTTAGTATCGAAGGACTTCTAATGGCCTATCCAAAATATATAAGTCAAAATGGGATCACTACAAAATAAAATGGAGAGAGGAAATCAATTTTTCCAAAAAATATCTTTAATACACAAAAGATAATGTTGATCTTGAGGGAGAGTTTCTTGAATTAGAATAAAATGTGATGATTTAATCTGTGAAAATAACTGATGTTGAATTATTACCATGAGAATTATATTGTAATCACACTATAAAATAAATAGATATATTTTTCTATATCTATTATGGAAATTGAATTGTATGACGCATCCCCTTGGGTAATTTGGCATATTAATTTACAAGCTGAATTGTAAAACATTTCATTGTAATGTAGGAATTTACTATTTTCATTTCATCTGACCAATTCTACTTCTAAAGGACTATGTACATCCTAGTGGTACCCAGATGATCAAAAAATTGAGAACTATGAACATAAAATAATAAATCATTAATAAAAAACGAATCAAAAGAAAAAAATCATTTTCTAAATCTAAAAGTCCTTTAATATCAATATTAAATTCTAGAATCATACCCTCATTAAAAGATTTTACATTTTCGTGCAATAACCTATCAACCTTATGATCTATCTTCATTATATCTGACAATATAAACTACACCGAAACATTAAAAAATAGATGATATCCCTACATCCTCAACTTCTAATCTAAAATTTAACAAATCATTAAACAAAGTGTCACTTTCCAAACGTAACATGGTTAATTTAGCATTACTTTGTTTTACTCAAATCATCACCCATTTTGTTTTTTTACATGATGGTAATGGGTTTTGAAATAAAAATAAAATATTAGTTACATCCATATCCTTTATCTTATGTTAATTTATTTCTATGGAAATACGAGTTTAAAACTTTTATAATCAATAAATGTTTCACACATTACTCCCTAAAAATGACCCTCCAAATCTATAAATAAAAAGAAGCTAATTCTAAATCTTAGATATAGTAATTTAACTCATGTGGAATCAACTGATTTTATGAATAACATATTATATTATCATTTTAAATTAGGACACACCCAATTCCTTTCAATTAGGGATCACTGTATAAACTAAATTCACTATTTCTGGATGCCTAATCAAAAACCGGGTCATTTACAGATCATATTTTTGGTTTCAGAAAACAATCATTAAACTCGTTTTTTAAAATTAATAGAACCTCCTTATGTGTTTTCATATAGTGTAGGATAAGTAATTGAGAAAGGTTTTCAAAAACCCATTAGTAATAACCCTCTAATCCCAAAATATTATGAATCTCAGTGACATAGTTTGGTCTTAGCCATACATATTTAACTACGGTTTTATAAGGTTCAATATATATTCCATTATTATAAATAATATTACCATAGATTGATATTTTTTGTAAAAAAGCATCCTTATTAAACATTACACATATTTCACTCTCCTTTATTATTTTTAAAACAATACATATGTTCCATCAATGTTATTCTTAGCATAAAAAATATACAAAAATTACATTTACAATCAAAATTACAATATGATATAATAATTGATGGAAGACTCCATTCATAAGACTAATAAATACAACATGTGCATTAGATAACCCAAAGTGAATAACTAAAAACCCAAAATGACCATATCTTTTCTAGAGATATAGGATTCAAATTTCATACTCCCTCACCTTTATCTGATGGTACTAAAACCTTTGATCAATATTTGTACAATACTGAGCTTCATAGAGCTGATAAAAAAGAGAATCAATATGTGGAAAAGTATAAATTTTTTAATAGAAATGTCATTAATGTCTCTATAAACAATACCATGTATCACAAAATAATATTTCTTTTTCATAGATAAAACAAGAGTACTCCATGGTGAAGATACAGGTTGAAAGAAGCATTTATTAAGAAAATATTGCAACTAGTCTTTCAATTCCACTAGTTATAAAATATCCATTCAAAAATGGGGATTAGAAATTGTCCTAGAATCTGGAACTAAATCAGAAGTATATTCAACTTCCCGATCAGAAAGAAGACCTGGAAACTTATCCGGAGAAACATTCACAAATTTGTTTACTAGTGGACTTTAACTAATAAAACATGATCCATTATTTTCAATAACATGATCAATAAATGTTCCCTAACATCATTAATGAATTTCTTATCTTCTTTTATGTTACCAATGTTATTAAATCCTTGATAAAAAAATTATTTCCCTTTAAATCTAATTTAGTATAATAAACTTAAAGCCCATCCATTACCAATATGATATCAAACACTTCTATGATATTTTCAACAATATATCTCGGAGTGACCATCCAATTGATGAAATCAGAAAGATTACTATAAATCATGGCTTCCTTAATACTTCCACTAGGAGTTTTTAAAAAAAGAATCATATAAAATTGATGAAGTGATATTTCCAATTCTTATACAAATATCGATGAAATAAATGAATTTGAAGATCTATAGTCAAATAGAGTGTTGGATTACTTTCAAAAAACATGTAACATACCTATCACCACATCATTTAATAGACCAACAGAAACTATATTAGTAGAAAATTATTTTACCACTCACTTTTAATTTTAATCATGCTTATTTCTAAACTAGTTTACAATCTTTAGAATATAATTATCATAATTACCAAACACATTGCAACTAAAACGTTTTACCATTGGCTTTTCATTCCATTCATGATCATCTCTGTTATAGCCATGTGAAATATAAAAAACCTTACCACATCGAAAGAACATAAAGTATGTGAAATAAATGTTCTAAGATTTTTTTCCCACCCTTATAAGAAGATGTATATTTAGTTTGCTTACCAAAAAAATCTTTGATGAATCATTTCGCATTTCGTTCAGACTGGACCTCTTATATTTATTATTCTTATTGGAAACATGATTATCAGGGAACTATATTTCTTCAATCTCAGCAGATTGAAGAATTTTCTTATAAAATTTAAACTCATTATAATTAAATGCCTGCCGATTTATTGTATTTAATCCGAATCAAGGATAATTAATTTTATTATAAATATCCCAGAGAAAATTTCAGACTTACAATTCTAAAACGGTGAAATTGTTTCATATGAAACACTTAAATATTTTTCTTTTGGTCTCAATTATAATAGTTGTTTTTCAATCATAATTGGAAAAACCATAAAAAAATATTTTTCAAGGAAATTATTCATAAATTAATCCAATTCCATGTAATCAATCTCTTTAATTCCTCTAATATTTTTAACCATTTACCACCACTGATCGGCATCACCTTGAAAATGATAAATTTAACGAAATATCTTTTGGTGTTCTGAAAAACCAATTTCATCATATATCATTTTTACATATTTAATCTATAATTCAAATAGAACTTGGTCATATGATCTTCTGAATGATGGAGGGTTTTATTATATAAAATGATCTAAAATCATCATATTCATCTATTATAGAGCAGGCTTCTCATTGTCATGGACACCACCATTATTTATTGCTTGTTTAAAATGATACATCACACTATCAAGATGACCATTTCAAATTCCAACCATCTTGATATGTTTATGTAGATTGATATTTTCCTCTCAATTCCTTCCCACTATATCATCAGTGTTTTAACTATGGAAAACCATACTAAAATGAAATAGTTTAGACAAAAAAGCAATGTAATTTTAAAATTAAATTAAAAATTTAACTTGACCATAAGGTAAAATATTTCAATGGATGGTTATTAATATAACCCAATCCTATATTGTTATTTAACGTTACCTCGGATTTAGACAATAATGAAATGACAGTAAATATTACACAATCTTGAGTTTTCGTTGAGAAAATTAATTTCTATAAATTTGAGGATCTTTTCATGTTTAGAGTATTAGAGACATAAACAAAAAAAATGATAACAAAAAAAATTTACAATTCAGAAACATCTCTAAATATTAATTTTTTTTAGAAAATAAAAAATTTTAAAAATAAAACAAGGATTCTTTTCATTATTAATCATATCTTGTTTTCCTTTGATATCATCCTTTTCTATATATTTCATGAAATGCAATGAAAAAATATTCAAATGTGGTATGAGAAAAAAATAGTAAGTAAGGGACACACAAAGAAGGAAAACTATTAGTCTTGTGAAAACATGAAGCCCATGAAAACATTATATTAATGTAAATGTTTTCACCCTTATAAAATAGTAAATACATTCCATTGAAAATATGCTCATCGCATACCCTTCTTCAATCATAATATTACCATAAATCTATAAAATAATAGATAACAAATAAATTCTCTTTTTACATAATTATACTTCATATTAATATAAATAGAATAACCATATGGTCGACTTCCATACATGTTTCCTGTAGAAATGGAATAACCGTACAGTCAACATAAATACCAAATGAAATGGAGGGATATAATGGACCCAAAAGTATTTTTTATCAATTAAATAACCTCCATTGGTTTATCATGTAACCACCCATCAAATTTACATATACCATTATATAATCACAACACATAAAATATTTCAATTTTCACCATGCCACTATTAAATTTTCGTTTCCACTCATAATAAAAAATTTCATGTTTTTGAGTTAATGAATCCATTTCAATAAACAAAATTCAAAATAAAAGACACATAAAAAAGAAAAAAATCATATTTATTTTTAAAACAAGGAGCCTTTTTGAGGAATCCTTTTATCAAATAATTATCATGTAGGCAAAGAGGTTTTTTACCCATATATATTAAAAAAGAAAATTCCTAATGTAATTTGTAAATAAATTAAAATGTTTAACATAAAATTAATCATTTATGAAATCCTTTTAATGAAGTTCATGTTCACTAAGGCTCTTTATACACCTAATAAAATGACATGTGTGAATAACATCAAAATATGTCTCAATGAAAGGGTATTGAGATGAATTTCTTTACCTTGAGTGTGATTAAATACCTATCACTTTTATATTCCTAATTAATAATCATATTTTAGTAATTTACTTGACTTATAACTTTTTTTCATGTATATTAATAATTTTATATAACTTAATTCCATGTTATAATAATTACATATTTATTTAAGTGCACATCATACATTTCAAAGATATGTATTACTTGAGTCCAAAAAATGAAATTGGAATGATTTCATACTCAACGTTGTGATTAGTCTATCATGTTCAAAATAATATTAATTAAATTAATATATTTTTATAAATGAATTTTTATTTTAAATAAATACATGAAGTATGGTTATGAAAAATGAACTATGTTAAACTCATGGAGATGGTAAGCCATACGTACGCATAAGTAACATTTCCATTTTTCAATGATAATTATGTAAAGAAGTTAAGTACTTTATTATATTAAATGAATGATAATAATATAATTATTATGATATAAATAATTGAAATATAGTTATATATATATCATAAATAGGAATTTTCAATGAAAACATATCCCATCGATTTATTCGGGTGATATTTCACACGTACAAACGAATGATGTTATTATTTTCATGTCAGAGAATAAATATCAGTTTAATTGATATGTTATTCTTTTATAACTATCATTATATAATTAATATAAAATATATAAACATTAATTCAATCATTACGACCTGTATTGAGAGACATTTAAGGAATATGAATTATATTGGTTCGCGGGGAGGTAGTTCTTGTAACACAAGAATGACAATTATTTTCGCATTTTATAGAAGTGGTGATGGATTTAGGTGATTATATTTAAATAATGACATATCTATTTATTCAAGATAATGTATTTATTATTTCATCATTTTTATCAATATTTTAAGGATGTGTAATAGTAAATAAATTCGAGAAATTTAATTAAAATTGATACTTGTCTTTCAGATGATCTCGTTTGATTAACACCTGAACACCACTAAGGAGGGTGTTTTGACTAAAATAAGGCCTATAGAATGTGATGAATTATTCTAGGAATATATTTGGATAGATATTTGAGGAACCATATAGGTTTTTATCTGTATTTAAATGAGATTATTGTGTTCCCATTTAAAATTGAGGATAGGGAATTGTTGGGATTATTCAAAATATTAAATTAATATAAATTAAAATTCTTTTCCAAAAGGATCCAAAGTGATTTATTTTGAGGATAAGCTGAGAATGGATGTATATAAATTCATGTAATGAAAATAATATATTTTTTAATTTTTTTAATAATTATATTTTTGGTTTTAACACTTATTTAAACCCATTAAATCCGACTATGATATCATGAAATTCAAACTATTAGGGTTAGTTTAATTAGAATAAATTTTCAAAATGAAATTCATAGATTAATTGATCAAATTTTTATACTTATCCCAATAATTTGGAAAAATATTATATTTTTTGATATTATATTTCTTTTAATAAAATATTTCGTTATTTTAAAATATCATTGATGACAGTTATGGAACTATTCATTATATCATATTTTAAAAAATGAAAAAAATTAGATAAATTAGAAACAAGACTTCTAAAAATTCAATAACATGAAAATTTCATTTAAAAAATCATGTATGAAATTAATTGCATCAAATTATATTTATTTTAATATTTTTAATAACATTTTTTTTATATTTCCATTAATTAATAATTTATATCATCTTCATTATGAAAAATTTAAATTAATTATATCTTTTCTATAAAAAGTTAAATTATCATGATAAATATATCTATTTTATAATTTTAAATACTATTTGTTGTTGAAGATAGCCCCTATATGAACAGATATTAAAAATATTTCACAGTGTAAAAAATGATAAAATGGAAATATTATTGAATAAAATTCTATAAATGGAATAAATTCATCCATGTGGATCCAAGAGCTCAAAAAAAACTTCCCAAAGATGGTTTTTGTAGAAATTAAATAATAATATAGAATAATTATAAGGGTTACAATAAATTACAATTATTTATTATATTATGTTTACCCATAATTACTTAATCTTCCCTTAAAAGTGGTGATAAAAATTAACAAATTTACTTTTAATATTTTCCCCAATTAAAAGGGACATATTTACTAAATTTTAAACTAATCATTACAAATATGTAATCATTTTTTTCTAATATTATTACAAATAAATGAATAAAATTAATTTATAATTAATCATGCTGGTGGGGTGAGAAAATTAGTTATTAATGTGAAAACATTCAATAGATTGGAATGTGTTTATAACCATATTAAAAGTAAAATTGTTTAAAATTACTTAAATTAGATTAAATTATATAAAATAGATAAAATTTTACATTAAAAAAAGTTATTCATAACTATAAATTATTTAAATGATAAAGGTGTTTTCAATTAAAATAGAATATTTTTCACTATTCATCAGAACATGAATCTTATCAAAAAAATTAAAAAAATAACCCAATGAAAATATTGATATTTTGATTTCAAATATGAATTATATATTGTAAAATATAATTTTTAAAAGGATCAAAAACTATATTTAAAAATATTTCTCCATCAAAAGCATGAAAAATATTTGTTTTTAGAAAAATTCAAATTTATGCATAAAACCATATTCAATCTCATATTATTAAGATAAAATATCATTATTTCATGTTAAGAAATTTTAAATTGAGTTCTTTCATTGTTTCAATATTAATATATTGAAAGATACCCTAAATATCAGAGATCATTTTCACATAAATATCTCAATTAATTCATTAACATTCCAAGAGAATGTCGAGTTTCCCATTAAAACATGATTCTATTAATAAACTGATTTAACATAGATAAAATATTTATGAAGATATAGATTCATTATATCATCGAGTTGGTCATCTCATTCGGGAGGTAATGATATTTCCATTAAAAGTTTTTATTGACTCAATTCATCCTATTCACATACATTGAATAAAAAATGGTAAATTTTCATATATTGTTTTAAAACTAATAATATCACTAAATGTAAACTATGAACATTTAAGGGACAACTCATAAATGATATATATTTAATAAACTATAAATTTAAACATTTTTTTCTATGTTATTCATGATCAATATTATAACCTGAAATAATATGTGTATTTGTTTAACCACAACATATCCCATGGTTGTATCTACAATGGTTCTTATGGATCATGTGAATTAGCCACAACATATCTCTTGGTAGTTTTGAACCATGTATATAGAAAAGTTTTTTTTGTAGTGAACTATGTGATCATCATGTTAAACCACAATGCTCCCTTTTTATATTTATTAACCCTCTATAAAAACATTCTAGAGACACATGAACAATTTATATCGATATGGGGATTTGGTTTATTTGAAACAAATTCCTCAACACCGTATGAAAATTTAGTGATTGTTTACCATGATTAGTATAACGCTAATGTATTACAGTGATGTTATTTAAACCTAATATGCAAAAATAACTAGACTAGTTTTTGATAAAAACTTTCACATACCATATCATCGATAAAAATAATTTTTTGATTAAATATATAAGGATATAATACAATCCAAAAAAGATCATTTGGTGAAGCATTATTAAACAATTTGAAACGTGCAAAAATACGTTAAATGTGTGCATAAAATAAGTATCTAAACAAATTTAAACATTCCATCATATTCCTTGTATATTTCAAAACTACACGGGATAATGTAGTGACCGAAAAAAGAAATGGGTGAGATATAAATTCAAGTATGGAAATAATAAAATTATAGTATAATGAAAATAAGTACATGTGATTGAATAGGCCTATCCAGATAAAAAATTGGGGTGATAATAGTAATTGTGAACATAAAATAAAAATATTAGATTATACCATGAAGCATACATTTGAATGTGGATGTATTCTAAAATATGATATCATAAAACTACTCAAGGGTAAAACACTGAGAATTAATATCACATTTTTCTTAAGATATATAATTTCACACAATAAATGGTATATCATGAGTGAAAAAAGTCCCCAATTATTTTTTGGAGTGGTATAATTTTAAACCATTCCATCCTCTTCATATCATGTACATGAATAAATTTCCAACACATATTACACAACACAAGGATGCACTTTATCACTTTTATTCCCAGAAATAAATTTTTTTTATATACATGTATGTAATATGACAATTACATATGGTAACATCTAGGTTAACACCCTTTGGTGAAAATTGGGGTGGTGTTTCACATTACAAATGTTTGGCATGGAAAACCACAAGATAATTTTGGCAGCATAGGAGGGGTACATAATAATTCATGGAGTGTATTGATGAGATTACCATATGGTTATCATCACATAGAAGTGGTAATTGTAGTAATAGAGATATGTAAAAACAAAACAAAACATCAATCATCATAAAATAAAAGGCATAATATTTAGAAGGTTCTTGACTAAGGAGGTAAATATTTATATTCCTTACATGGAGATGGCATATTGAACAGTATTAGAGGAGCTTCTTAAGAGCATGGGAACAATAAGAGAGGATATAGAGTGGACAATATTGTAAATTTTTTATCAAAAGGGAATTGTGTGGATATTAGTGGGGGTGTTTATGTTTTAGTAGAATTATATAGATAAATTATTTATTAATTGAGAAAATAAATTTTCAAATCTCTGTGAAAAAATTATTAAAACTACACATATTCAAATTGTGATTCCTATGTTTTCTGAAAATTCGTATAATTTTTAAATATTTTTAAGGCTAATAATTTAAATAATTAAAATAATATAATTGGTGATGTGTAACTGGGTCTTTTTTTATAAAATATTAACTATGTAACCTATAATAATAATAGATGATTTTTATGATTCATTATTTGTTTTTGAAATTAAACAAATAATTTTAAAACTATATAATTTTGAATAAAAAAATATTATTTATTTCTTCTAATATATAAATTACTTAATATATCAATTTTGGGATCTTATGATGTATTAATGTATAGATTATATTATAATTGTATTTAATTTTTACCCAGAAAAATCACATTCTTAGAAAATTGTGAAAATTCACCATTAGGTAATTTAGATGTTATAATTAAATCAATATTATTTATATTTTCAAAATAATTCTATAAATTTTATTATTTTCACATTAAGAAAACAAGTATCATTTATTTAAGAAATAAGGGTCTTATATTGATAATTGTTTCTAATCCTTATAAAAAATACATTTGACAACATTAACTTATTTTATAATTTAAATCTATATGACTATTATATAGTAAGAACACTTTTTCAAAATAATTTTTTTAATAAAATATTTAATTAAACCATAATATTTTCTTATTTGAAACTATATATTTCTAAAAATTGAATGTGTTTATCATTGAATCAAATTCAAATTTCCATCAAACTCATTATTTATTAATTTATAATGTAAAAAAATATATATAAAGTCTTTATTATATTAATATTAATATATATATATATATTCATTATGTTAGAGTCTAGATACATAACTCATTATTACACTAGCATCTACTCAAAGGGTATCATGTGTGTAACGAAAGTTTTATGGGGTAGATCAGCTAATATGGTTTGTGTTGTAATCTCTATAACCTTCAACATCTACCATAAATAATTTTAATCATTCATTATTTATTAAATCATATATTTTTCTTGGTAAATGGAAAATTTTAACACCCTAATAATTGGTTTAATAATTTTCTTGAATTAAATTAATATGATACATTTCATGCCACAATAATATAGATTTTGTTATATGAATGAAATAATTATTTCGTTTGTTTCATGCTACACAAATTAATAATTTAAATATATGAATGAAATTGTTTACCATGAGTGGAAGCAACACTGGGTTTTTCTTGTGTTAGAGAAAATATTGAGTTCCTTTGGTAGCTTGTGTCACACGCCAGTCCAGGGATTCACCAAACTAAAAAATAATATTATTATTATTATGAAAAATTTATTAGAGTTATAAAATATCCATTTGTATGGATGATATTAATTATATTAAAAAAAATTGAAAAAATTCTATTTAAAAATATATATAATTTTAATTCATTGGTTATCAATTACTTAGAAATTAAAATAAATAAATTTCATTTATAGAAAAATTTTATTACCTGAATAAATTAAAAAATATATACTTTTGAAGAATTTTTTTAAGAGAATATATATTTTTTATTTTCATGGATTTTTTTACAATCACAAAATTTATTTTATAGGTATAAGTTAAGAATAGATCAAATTTTATAAATAAAATTTTGAATTTCATTAAAAGGTAATTGGACCACCATTTAATAGAACACCTGTTTTAAATATAAATTTTGAAACATTAATTATTTTTATTTAACAAAATAATCATCATTTATGAAATAGTAATATCAAAATTTACTTTGGTTTAATTTATTTTATTTTAAGATAAGATTTATTTTTTAATGAATAGAGATAAAATAGAGTGTAATTAAAAAATTATTTTTCATTTAATTTATTTATATCATTAAATTGTATTTTTAAATTAGATTTATTATATAGTTTGACATATTATATATCTATCAGTAGAATTTAGGTATTGTAATCAATATCACAATGAATAATGATATAAATACAATAAATAAATTTGGATGTTTTTCACATTAAAAAACCAATTTTTGTCCAGACTATAGGAATATTTTTAAAATTATTTTCTACTACATCTGTGATTAAAATTTTTAGAAATTTATTCCATATTATGACTCATAACTATTAATAATTTCCAATATTGTGAAATTATTTTTTTCCCAAAAATATTATTGAATTTAATTAAAATTAATTATAGTGACATATGTAAACAACAATTAACCTAGTGGCTAGAATTTATCTAAAGGGGACAATATCCTTGATACGTGTTCAAATTAATTTATTTTCGAATTTTTTTAACCATTTCCAAACATTTATAAAAAAATGACCATTATTGGATGCACATTTTGTGAGGGATGTCTCTCAATAGTGCTTACCTTTTTATATTAACAAGAATGTCACTCCCCCTCAAAACTAAAAAGGGAACTCATACCCCACACATCTTCACATAAATAATGAACCTTGTATCATATAAAACCTACATAAATATTCTCCCAAAATCTATACCTTAATCCAATAATCCTTCCTTTAAGAAAAAACCCAACCATGGAATCCCTTTGGTGCAGACCAAAAGTAATTAACCAATGAAGAGATAACATCCTCTAAATGTACATTTTAATCATTTATTAACCCCATAAATTATTCTTATTGAAATATTATATAATTAACTCAGTATAAAAAATAAATACATATTTTTTATTTTAATTTTATAATCTACACTCTCAACCACTTCCATTTAATGGGATACACAATCAACGTTCATTTGTAAAATGAAATACTACCTTGCGAACTGATGTCATTTATTATTCAATTACCACTTATAATGGTATAGAATAAAGATTCACATTATATTTTTATGTTATATAGTTACAAATAAATTCTATTTTTCTTTATTTATTAATTTTTTATTTAACTAATATATAACACATACCTTCATGCTTTCCATTTTTTTGGAATATGATAACATTGTTTCTGGACATGCGGTCTACCACCACCTAAAAGTTTCGTGATCTGTTCATTCATTACATTGAATATATTAAGGATGTGATTAATAAAAATATTATATATATATATATTAAATAATAAGGAGACAAAAAAGATAATATAGATATATATTATTGACTTTAAAAAAACACAATAAGTAAAATGAAATAGTGTTTACACATATGTGTGGACAACCATCTCCATGAATTGTATATTTTATTTCATATTTAATTATTTTATATATTATAATTAATATTTATATATTGTATATATATGAATCATATATCATTATATACATTCTGAAAAATATAAAAATCCCGATCTAAGTAAAAGAACCAAGAATAACAAGTCAAAACATGTACAAAAACCATGTAGTTAAGAGATGAAAAATTACTTTACCATGAGATTATAAATAAAAAGTTAATATAAAGTCATAAGTTAATAATATATGTTATTATATAAATTAATATTGTTATGTGACTTATTAATAATAAACATATATTTATTATACATGCAGTTTGAACAAGTATGATGAGATTCAAGACATAAGGTAATGGAATTTCATCTCACCTATTTACAACTTTGTGATACATGCCTTATTCAACACATGTTACTTTTATGTTTTCTATATACTTTCTATTAATCTATCATTTTATTATAATCCTTGAATTTGTGATCATTTAAATATCCATTTATGATATCCCTTTCTTGAGATCCACAATTAAAGAGTTACCAAATCAGTAGCATAATTTTTTCTCAATGTATTTCATTGAGAAACATGTATTTTTATCTACCCAAATTATTTTATGAGGATTTAATACATCCATTTTTAATTTAATATCATAAATATCTTTATTTTCATGATATTTTAATCTCCATGAAATTAAATTCTTTTAAGGTTTTTTTGATTCAATGTTACCAATGTGGTCAGAGTTAATTGTTTGAATGTCACATTTTATTGGGATTTTTTATGATTATGATTAAATTAATGAAATCATATTATCCATTTATTTATAATAATAAGTAATTTTATTCATATTTTTCTAATCCATTTTATATCCAAGTAATGGTTTCATTTTTACACTCTTTAGTACTTATGATAATTAATAATAAAAATTATGAAATTAAGACATTATTTCCATTTTTAGACAGAATTCTATGTTCTTTCAGAACCATGTTGTCTAAAAATTTCTTCAAATTTTTTCAAATAATAACCTATGTTCATTCAAATACATTTTTACCCATTTTTTTACATTTTACAAATAAATTATAAAGAGTAATATTTATTTATTTTCTAATTGAGACTTTTCTAGCCTTTTATGGTGAAAAATGAATATACAGCATGTATGTATTTATCCTCCTTCATGACCATCATTTTCCTTGAATCTTCCATTTAATGGTTACTAGATTACATAGTTTAATAATTTTTTTTAATATTATGGATGTTTAATATTTAAAAAGATATTTGAAAAGAAATTTTTTCCAAAAGGTTTTTATGTTCATGATGTGTTTTAAATTATTTTTAATAAATCCATTATTTTTTTGAATATATTTTTAATGAAAAATATTTAAAAAAATTAAATGCTTAAAAATTTATCAATTTTATTTTCAATGATTTGAGTATTTTATTCAAATGATTATTTTAGATGAAAGTTATTTAAATTATTTAAAATATTATTTTATATTTTTTCATTGATAATTTCAATGAATAAGGATTTAAATGGTAATTATGCTCAAAAAGAATTTTTTAATGAGAAAACTAAATTTTAAAAAACAAATATAAAGTGAATTAATGATTAATTCATAAATTGGTTTATTTATGGTATTTTGAAATTTTTTGATGTATTAAAAATAGATTTTCAAAGAAATGAAATTTCCATTCCGGAATTCTCTAAGTGATATTTTAAAATCCTTCTCCTTTTAAGGTTATATACATTGATATTTACTATGACCTTATATGGATATGATCCAAAGAAGGCATTCTTATTATTTCTTTCAATGCTTTATGATTAAGATGGAAAGTTGTTTAAGAAATATTTTTATTCACCTTGAGTTACACCATGATAAAATTATTAAGAAACTAATTTCATTTAATGGGTTATTCTATAGTTATGAAATAATTATCATTTAAAAAGTTTATGTTATGATGAAATGATTATGAAACCTATTAACCTTCATGAGTTATGATAAGATATTTATGAAACCAATCCCTTTTTATATTTCCGGGTATGATGACTGTTTCATTATCTCATGGAACACATACATAAGATTTCATTATGAGATGCATGGGACCTATTTATCCTATAATGAATTGTGTAATGATTAATTTCTCAAGATATATACATGATTGAATGAGTAGTGAGCTCAATTCAAAAAAGTACGTAGTAAATGAAGATGGTCTCAAGAGTGAATGTTGACTACTAATATGGTCTTCAGAGTTAACCTTTAATACTAAAACAATCAGGGTATCAAACCTTGACTACTATTGTATTAGGTGTGAACCCATTCTATAAAAATTAGTGATCTGCAACTAAAGATGGTGGTGTGTCTCTACCATTAGGTGTATCCCCCCATGAACTGCCCTGATTGTTTTTGAAGATAACATTTAACTCGAAGGGAATAATTTTATATTCTTTTGTGTAGAGAAAAAATTATATGTTTTTTCTTATGTTGTTCTCTCATGAATCACTCACTCGATTCTCTTATGATTAATATCTCATGTTCTTCAAATATATTTTCTATGACACATCTGTATAATCATTGATATAAAGGGTAATCCATTTAATGGATATGCTCATGTTCTCATACCATTATGTTCATATTATTCTTATATATCATATTTATTTACCCTTACAAAATTTCTATTCTCACCCTTTGTTATGTTTCCTTTCCACGTTTTATAAATAAAGGTCTTTAGAAGAATAACTAAAGGGAACATATTTTTGGAAAACATTGAATATCTTTCACGAAGTTATAATATTGTGTATGAATTTTCCAAAGACAATAAAATATTACATTCATTTGGAATGTAATTTTGTAAAGTAATAATTATTCATCTAGAATAATGTAATATCCATGAATTTAAATCATGGGTCACTATATTTTTTATCAAATGAAAGGTCTAGTCATCATTTGAATGCTTGGAAGTGAAAAATAATTGAATATCCCAAGTGATATTTCAAATTATATTTTTATGGATCTATCTAAGGATTATATTATGTTGTCATATATTTAAAATAAGGTTTTATAATTTAGACATCCTATATGTAATTATTTATGATTATGTGGTTTTATGAACTGATAATTTCTACTCAAACTACAATTTTGGGTCTTAGTTAATGGACGTATGAAAAACAATTTGCGTTAATATGGAATGTGACAGAATATTTTTTGAAAGGGAATGATGTGGTATGATCGCTAGGGAGAAGGATGTTCTGATCATTCCTAATCGGTTTTCATGAAATGTGAAAAAATACGTGTACTTTATAAAACTATAAAACTTGATAAATAAGAGCAAGAATTATTTCGTTCATTGTTCATGTAATAGAGACCACAGAGGAACGAAGGTTTAGTTTCTTTTCTATTGAGAATGTGGAATGAAGTGCCAAACTGAATTCATAGAGGAACGAGAGGATGTTTTGATTAAGGAAAATAAAGTCTCAAAGAATTGAATTTGAAATGAAAAATAAATTTTTTGGTTAACATAATGAATAAGAATAATATGCTACCTATGAAATGATTGATGGATTAATGAGTTAAATACTAAATTCAGGTGAATTATTCAAATTGATATCATGAGTAGGAATCTCTAGAAGATTATCACCATAGTGGTCTGGGTAATGGTTATATTGCTGATGAGGGTGAGACTATAGGATAAATGTGAAAGAAAACTAGTATTATTAAAAATTAATATGTATCCTTGTTAACAACATAAAAATATAGTAGAATAATCAATGTTTTTATTTATTTATATTCTAGAATTTTGAATTTTTAAATATATAAGTATTTTTTGTGTTTGTTTTTCTATGGATTACAAGAATAGAATAAATAATTATGAAGGGATATTGAAGTGATTTAATTGAAAATTTATATTCATGGGAAAAATATTATTATGGGATATATAACCCTTAATATTCTCCTAATGTTGATATAATGATGTTTTGATAATGATATATTGGATATGAAAAGGTAAATTGGACGATTCTGGTTAACATGGAACTAAATAATGATTTTTTTTTACAATGTGATTTATTCTATCATAGATATAGTTTTTGAAATTTTTTAACATGGATTATATATCCAATAATCATTATAATAAGATATATTGCATGTTTTTAACAAGGATTTGCGAAAATTACCCTGTTTCAAGAGAATATATGATAAAGGTATTCACATCTTTGATATGTGGCAACCAAGAGTGAAATTATGATATACAAGGACCAATGATATGTTGTTTTTTAAATTTAGTGACCTTATATCTAATGTTTGTGAATTTTATATTTTATAAGTGTTATAAGGTTATGAAATTATAGAATAGTTTATAATAAATATTGTATGAATTTTTAGATATTAAATTAGTATCTCTCTATATGTGTATTTGTGCATACCAGATAAAATTTCTAACATTTTTTGTTATAATGTTAAATGGAATGAACTGTCATTCTTCTAATAGATCTATTGATCTTATAAAACCATATGAATTAAATATTCATCATTTTTGTCATGGAAAAATATATGAAGAGAAAATTGAATATGTCATAACAAAGGCTTAGGTTTTCCTAACAAATGTTAGTATATCATCTCATGCAAATTATTCAGTGTTAGGGAAATGGACTTGAAATTAATTTTTTACCTATATTCATCATTTTTTGTGATAATAATAAACCTTTTCAATTTTCACTAGATTGTAACTTTTTTATCTTTAATATTCTCATAACCATGTTCTCTATATCTGTCTAATGAAACTTGATAGTTATATTTCACTTCAAATCCCATGTTTTCACTTTCGAACTTTGATATTATAAATAGAAACCTAGTTATATGATCATTAGTTAACTGGTATTATTCATACATTCCCTTTTTAAGGGATGTTTTATTATTCATTTTTATGATCTGGGTTTTTATGAATAGATCATAAAAGTATTAAACCTTGAATAAACCCTTCAAATTTCAAGTGGGAAATTAATTTTAATGTGTGTATAATGTAACATAATGATATTTTGGGACAACGTTTTCTTGAATTAATATAATATTCTTCATTTCACACAACACTGAATATAGATTAGGTGTTATAAAATAACTATGTTTTGATTTAATTTCAAAAAACCCCATGGTAGTCTTTCACTATGTGAAAAGAATATATTAACTTAGGGTGCATGAAACATTGTTTTGAGCTTCTATTACGAACATTATTGTGTTTATTAGATATATTATGTTACATTCTGAAACATGATTGTCCAAAATAAAATGGACTATTAATATGGTTTTATATATATTTTTATATTTACCACCTATCCATTTCAATGGAAGTTATTATTATATTAAAAAACATTAATATATTATTTACGCATTTATTTAAAATTATTCCTTTAGTTATCCATTAATTAGAAATTATTTTAATGAAATTACTCATCTAAGAAAACTAATTATATCTCAAAAAGTTACACAAAACACTTTTGATGAATTTTTTAACAGAATTTATATGTTATATATTCAATAATTTTTTTTACACTCATCAAATAGATTTTATTTTATTAATATGTCAATAAATATAATCTTATGAATAAAAAGATGTATATTTCTAAAATGTAATTTTACCACCAATTAAGAGAGAACATATATTAAATCTAATTTTTGAAACATTAATATTTTTTTTTTTGAAACAATAAACATCCATTTATGAACAATTAAAACAAAATTTTATTCTATGGAATGTTTATTGAATTTTTCTGAGGAGTTACACTTTTTTATGAATGATGAAAATAATGAATTTTAACTGAATACTTATTTTTTTATTTATTTTATTTATATATTAAAATTATATATTAAATTTTTTTAATTTATATTTTGATAAATTATAAAAATATTAATACAATATTGGTTATTTCATTCAATTTCATGTTGAAATTATATATAAATATAGCTCAATATTTTGAGTATTTTAACTTCAAAACCTCGTTATTTCGTTGCATTTGGGGGATTTTTTTTAAATTAATTTAATCACTTATGAATTTTCAATTTGGAAAAGAGGATTAAATATTTTTGAAATTAATAATTTATATTTTCTAATATAGTGAACATAATTTTTTCCAAAACTAATTAGTCATTGTAATTAAAATTAATGACTTAATTTATGGTAAATCAAGTTTATTAGTGGTTAATCATTAACTAAATGGAAACTAGTACTTATATGAATGTCCAAAATAAATATTTTGGAATCATTTGTACTATATAATCAATTTTCTAGAATATAGACAATTATTGGATTAATATTATGTATGGTAGACCTATCAATATTATATTACATTTTATATTTACATGAATTTCACTCATGTACTATTAAAAGGGAAATCATCCCCTCACATCTTTACACCTCTCAAGCCATTTAAATCATCCAAAACCAACATAATTAATATCAAAAACTCTCACCATTAACCATTTAATCACCTTATCTGGAAAAAACCCATCCCTTGAATCCCTTTTCTGCAATCAAAGAGAAGTTAACATAATAAGAATTAACATCATTCAACATGTACTTTTGTTTTATTCATTTCTTCACCTCTTAAATTATCCACATTAAATTATTATATAATTACCTTATTATCATAAATATACTAAAATGTTTTGAATTTAATTTTATAACCTAAACTAAAACATACTTTCATTAAATGGGACATGAAATCAGCATTTAATTGTATGGTGGGCTACCTCCTAAGTAACTGATATCATTCATTCTTCCATTAACACAACACCATTTTAAGACTAATAATGGAATTATTGTTTTAATATGATATATACTTTTTTAATGATTTATTTATTCTTTTATAATTATTATATAACACATCCCTTCATGATATATTTTTTTGGGAATATGAAAACTTCTTTTGTAGATGTGTGGACTAAGGACTCCTCAAAGCATTGTGATTCTTATGTGTTTTAGGTGTAATGTATTAATGGTGGTTTTAAATAAAATATGTTATATATATGAAAAAAGAATTTATATATATAAATAATATATATATATATATATATTATGTTTCATTATTTAAATATACGAAATGAAAATAGAAATAACGTCTATTTTTACGTATGACATACTGTTTCACTGAATGGTATATTTAATATCTTCTTTATATATTTAATAGATTAATATAAATACATATATAGTGCATAAATATGATATTTATACTATGATTTAAATTCAATAAAATATGGAAACCAATATCTAAGTAAGAGTATCCGGAATAACAAATAAAAACATATTAGATAAACAAAGCGGTTACTACCCAATTAATGCATTAACATCGAATTATTAACAAAAGAGTAATATAAAATCATAAGTAAATCATATATTGTATTTTATAAATTAATATAGTTATACGATAAATTTATAATAAACATATATTTATTATAAATTAATTGTGAACATGTCTGACAAGAGTTATGACTAAATGTAAGGGAAGTTCAGCTAACATTTTTTAATCCATGAGAAAAATGCATTATTCACCACTACCTCTTTTTTGTGTTAAATATAATTACCATGAATGTATTATATTAATATTATGACTAAATATGTGAGTATTTAAATATCCATTTGATTTTATTTATTTTATAGGGTTTGGAGTTCAAAAGATACCAAATCTGTACGACAATTTTGTCTCAATTTTACTTTTTGAGGAAGATGTAATGTTATGTACCTAAATTTTTTACATGATATATATACCACCATTTGAAATATTATATAATAAATCTACCTATTAAAATAATATTTTAAGCTTCATAACCATTTATTCATTTATATGTATTTTATTCAATGTTACTATTGTGGTATGTGTTTGTGGCTACAATCTCATTGTTTATTTTTACTGATAATAATTATTATCAAATTGATGAAATATTATTGTATATCTCTTAAAATTTTAAATTTTATTTCTTATCCAATTTTTATCCATGCTATATCCATGTAATAGAAAAAAATTCACTATTTGTTATTTAAGGAAATTAAGAAAATGTTTTTGGGAAAATACAATTTTAGTTTCCCTTTCTATGAAAAAGTTGTGTTTTTTGAAAACATCGTTTTATAAAAAAATTTCAAAAAATTTATACTATTATCCATTGATATTTAAAGTAAACTTTTCACATGTTTTCCATTATTTTAAAATGGTTTTTAAAATTTATCAACATGTCTAATTTGAATTGAGGAGCTTTTCAATAGTTTTTATGGAGAAAAAGGAATGTTGAAAATATTTGGAATTATCCTCTATCATGGCCATAATTTCTTTTATGATTCATTTTAAATAATACATTGTTTCTATTTTTATTAAAGCAATTCATAATATTATGGACATTATATTTCTTTTTCTTTTCAATCGAAATGGTTTTCAAAAAAATGTTATGTTTAAGAAGTGTTTTAATTGATTTTAAAAGCATCGATAATAATTTTTCTTAATTATTTTCTATGAATTTTTTTAAGAGTTTTTTTTAAAAAAAATTAATTTAACTCTTTTTAAATATTTTTTTATACGTTTTAAAAAAATTTATTTTCAATGAAAATGATTTCAATGATCTCAGAGATTATTTTATAAGTATTAAAATATATATTCAAAGAAAATTTTTTTTCAAAATGTTTTATATTAAAAATATAATGTTTTAAAAAAATATAAAAGAATATTTTGATAGATAATTTTTTTAAGTGAATTGTAATGTTTATTTCATTTGTTTTTAAAGGTTTTTTTTTATTGAAAAATATTTTAAAAATGTGTTTTTTAAAAAATTAATTTTCAGGGAAAGGCTATTTACCTTATGAAATGATCCAAGTGATATTTAAAATTCCTTCCCCATTTAAAATGATATACTTTGATATAGTATATAACATACTTGGGATATAATCCAAGGATACCATTATTATTCTTAATTTGAATTGGTTATTATTAAGATGACAAATATTTAACAAATACTATTTCTCCTATAGAATATATTACATGATAATACTCTTATGATACATACTTCCTTTTAGAGGATATTATATGATTATATATCCACTCACTTTTACACAAGTTATGATATGAAGAAATGATTATAATAACCACTTCATGTTATGGGTTCTGATATGATGTTTTTAAAACCCAACTCTATAAATGGGGCATGATATGGTGAATGTTTTGCTATATTGTGGAACACATATATATGATTTTATTATGTGAATCTTGGGACCTATATCTAATTCTAATTTATTAGGTAAATAATTATATCTCATGAGATAGTGACTACTATAATGAGGAGTGAACAGGGTTTAGTGAATGACATTGTCCACTAAGACTGTCTTGGGAGTGAACCTTGACTAGTAAGAAGGTTTTTAGAGTGAAGTTTGAAAAATGAAGATGATCTTCTTAGTGAACCATGAAAACATAGATGGTATCAGGAGTGAACACATCCAACTATAAGGAATGTGATGCATCTAGGGATTGTTGTGTGTTCCACCTAGCATGAGGAGAACACATTAATAGCCCTAATTGGTTTAAAAAATAATCATTAACATATAGGGAATGAGTTTTTTATGCATACGTGTAAGACAAAAATTAAATGCCTTATTCCTATGTTATTCTCTAATGGATCATGATCTTGATTCCCTTATGATTCATGTATTATCTTCTTCTAATCATTATTCCATCACTCATGTGTATGTTCTTTTATATGGGGGGTATGATATTCAAATTCCATTCACATAGTATCATACCTATATCTTAATTTATTGTTTATGTATCTCATTTAGTTACCCTTAATGAGAATCATTGATCACCCTTTATTATTTATTCATTCTAGAAGTTATGAATAAAGGTCTCATGTTGATGTATGAAGGGGGTAATATGTGTGGGAAACATTGAAGATCTTTCAACAAGCTTGATGGTTGTGTACCGTGATTCTAAAAGACACTAAACTATTATGCTTCTCAAGGAAATAAATTTTTAATGTTCTTATTATTCATCTAAACTAGTGTAATATCAATGTTTGTTAAGACTAGGTCTCTATAAAAATCATAGTGATTCCATATCCCTCAAAATATATCATAAATGGGTGTTATTGGCTAAAAGGAATTCTCTTCCTTCTTCTGTGTCAATATGATTTTATCATAACCCTAATTATATATTATTCTTAATGATCATTATACATATACTATATTTTCCATGGTTGTGATTCTTAATAGCATTTTAAATATTACTAGATTAATATTATAGTTGTCAAAATTTAAAAAATTTCATCCATGTTATTTCTATAATTATATTCTATAATAAGTCATTTATTCGATGAAAAATGTGATTCTATTTATAAATGTTTAGATAATTTAATTTACTGTTACTTATGATCATATCATGCTCCTACATAGGTTTCAATTTCTAAGGGATATGAAGAATGATATTAATTATGATATTCTAGATGGGTATTATGTGTGGATAATGATAACATGGGATAGAAATAATTTTCATCAATATGTTGATTATATATCTACTCTCCATATAAATTTAATTGCTATCATTCTTAAGTGTTAATTATTATGATATATATTCAATTTTTAGCAAAATTTATAGAATATATATGTTTTCTATGCCTTGTTTTCTATAGTATTTGTCATATCCATTCATGATAGATGGGTGAAACCTCTAAGATTCACATTTAAAACTATTTCCCTTATACTTGTTTTCGTATATTATGATCTAATCAAGTGAAAAACTATTTTTATTTTTATGAAATTTTACTATTTATAAAAATTAATTACATTGATATCTTATGATTTACACAAGAGAAGGTTTAATCAAACGACATAATATTCTTAAAATATTATATTACTATTATAACCTAGCCATTGAATTGTAGAGTGAATAGTATTAAACAGAATTTGAAATATATATATATATATATATATAATGTATATAGAAAATATTTATTAATTACTTCTTATAAAATTAGTACACAATTTTATCTGATGTTATTTTATTCTTTAAATATTTAGTTTCTTCGTAAATTGTTTTACTGAAAAAAATATAATTAAATTAAGAAATATATATAATTTTTTATTTAGAAAAAAATAATTTCATTTTTCACATAAGCATTACAAAATTATCATTGGGTAAAATTTTTATATTTGTCTAAACTGTTTTATTATAAATAGAATAGTGAAAATATCAAATTTTATTTTAATCTATATTTTCTTTATCAACCTTTTGTAAAGATAATTTGAATTATAAATTTGTTTAAATTTAAAATATATAAATTATATTATTATTGACCCATTTTTGTTCATTTGGATCAATTAAATAGTTTAAATCATTTTTAAATCGTTGTAATAAATAAAAATGGAATTTTTATATAAATATTTTTCTCAATGCATTCTGATGGTTTAATTTAAATTCAATTCTTCAATTTCTATATTTTGAAGTTAGAAAATTGATTTTATATTTCGAATTATTATGTCAAAATTTTTTTAATTTTCCTTTTTATATATTTTTAATATGAATAGTAACTTTAGTAATTTTATCACCTCACTAAAGGGTAAATTTAGTAAATATAAGATAAAACTAATTGATAAGGCTATAATTATTAAACCTAATTCATATAGTATTATTTAATTTCGAACCATAACACAATATATTATAAATATGAACATTTACTAGAAATGTTTCCAATAAAATGACTTATATATTATTTAAACTAAGGGAATTTGAAAATATGTTACTCAAATATAATTAAACATATTTTATGTGTTCACAACGGGAAATAATTAGTTAAGAATGAATATTAAAAGTGATTTTTTATAAACAATTTCATTCAAATTATTAGTTTATAAATAATTTTTTTGCATTAAATAATTATTTTTAATACGCATACAATGTTGAGTCTATAATTTTTTAAATAAAAGTATATGAAAATAAATAATTTTAAAAATATTTTTAATTATATAATTTAATATATTTAATGTGATCCAAGAATTCTCTAGATTACCATGAAATATATATCAGATATTGAATTAGTTGTTTCTAATTTGATATGGTGTGTTGATAATTTAAATTCAATATAATTAATAGTATCATAATTGAAAATAATGATATTTTAAGCAAAATAAATTTTATAAAAATATATTAAAATGAAAAAAATATATTAAATATTAACTGTGGGATATGTTATGTTCTTTAATATTATTAATTTTCTTTTTATGATCAAATTAACACACTATAATTAAAATTTTAAAACTTTCAATATTTAAAATGATTTTTCCATGAATAAATTTATAATAAGTCAATAAAGGTTTATTCAAAATGATAAGGTTTAAAATTACTCCAAAAGAGAAAAAAATTACTTTTTATTGGATTAAAATCAAATACCACTTGATATTCTTTATAATTTCCTTTTTAGGTATTTAAATTGTCTTTTTAATTTGATAAAAATTATTAATTAAAACAATTCTCAAAGAACCCCCTCACTTTAATTATAAACTGACCACTCCTACCTCACTTCAGTTAACCACATTAAGCCTTATATATATAAAATTATATACCAGATTATATACTATTATTATTATACCCATTTTAAATGTTATTTAATTAAAAAAAATTCCAACTCTACTACCCTTTTGAGTAGATTTAATTGAGTCATTTTGAAAAAGGGGTAATCACTGTAACCGTTAGCTTACATTTTTTACTATTTTTCAAATCCTATTGATCTATGATATCAATCAAAAAATGTTAAATTTGTTATCCTAAATATTATGAAATTTTTGTTCTATTATTAAAACATCATTATACACCATCTTTCCCATAAAATGATAAGTGATAGTATCGCTCGTGCATACGTAAAACATACCATTTTCCAATAGTTGTACAATTAATTTATTATCAAATATTTTATACATTTTAATTATGAAGTGTTAAATATTGATATATTATATAACTGATAAAATTATACTTTTTTAGTGATAATATATTTTTTACCATCTTATCATAAAAAAATTTGGTAAATAATAACATTACTCGGGCATATGTTTGGACTATCATCTCCATGATACGATGTGTTTTTTAATTTATATTTCAATTAGATAATAATAAGGATGAATCTGATGAATATTTGTGACATATAAGATATAAAATTTCTATATAAATATTTTTAATTATGGAACTTTTTTATCAAATCTACAGAAAAATGATATTGCATTTAATGAGAACGTACATCCTACCATCATCATGAATTGTGTAATTCATTTTAATATATCTCAATTTATGAATTCTTATAAATAAGTATATAATGAATATATATGATTTCTATTTCATGAAAAAAAATCATTACATTATTGGGTTGTGATCAAAGTATTAGAATTGAGACTACAAAAATGAAACAGGATTGGAAAATGAAGCAATTACTGCACAAAAAAGTGATTTTAGTAAAAAATTATTAATAAATTGGTGATAAATTGTTAAAAATAAATAATACATGGAATGATAGATATATTTTAATGTAATAAATTTATATAAAATAAATGTCTACCACACACATATATATATATATATATATATATGTGTGTGTGTTAATGTATGGTATTCCATTTACCACATATCTACTTCGAAACAAAAGATTTCCCACATAATATTTTATTCACATTCAATTTCAATGATTCCCTATCCTATATAAACTTTCTATATATGTTACTATCACTCCATGAATTTAACTCCACCTTCTCCTATCATAGATCTAGTTCCCTCTTCCTCCCTATCTTTACTCTCCTCCCTCACCTCTGGATCCCTCCACTCTATCTTTGTCTCCGTATCTCTCCCCAACTCCCATCTCTACCCACACATCGCTAACCTCTACCCATATAATTATCATCATCATTTTATATCAGGTAAATGTACCCTATCCCAATATCTATATATTCCTTGAATCAATTTTCAGTTATGAACTCTTCATAAATGAAGGTTAGTTTTTGAATCTCAGGATTGAAATTGTACTTGGTAGAAACCAATGTCTTCTTAATACCTATTTTTTATTTCAATGGATTCTATATTTTTTAATAAATTTATTACTTGATTAAAAAATTGGGGGAATATTTGCATTTAAAAATTTTAGAAGTTTGGATGCTCTTGATTTCTAGAGTTTTGTTTGTATAAAATATCATGTATTTTTATGGGAAGGAGTTAGTTCAGAAGAAGTTGGTACCTAATGATTCAACTTGGAATATAAAATGTTTCTATGTATTCTTATTAAACATAAAATAGTAATAATATTTTTTTGATTTTTATTATAGAAACCACTCTTTTATTTGTTCCTAGTTTTTTGAGAAAATGCACACCAGATGTTATGAATATATTTTTACTCTCATAAAGATTAGTTGCAATTTTTTCCATTTTCAGATTTCAATTATTTATATTTTTTTATTTTTTAAGATGGTTTTTAATATAATAACATGTATTTGTATAGGAAATAGTTTTATGAGTTGGATTTGGTACCTGGAAATTATAAACTACTTTCGACGTAAGAATATCAAATCTTCTAAATTGATTATTTATTTAAAATTTTATCTCTCTATGTATTGGATACAATAATGTTATTCATTATTTTTAATGTAGGATATCCCTATTAAATGATATTTGAATTCATTAATAGTCCCCTTATCCTTCTATTAATTTCTTCTTCTCATTATTGTATGAAGACAACACCTTGTTTCTCATTATTTCACCACCAAGGTCCTTTATGTTCTCATGAATCTATTAGAATATCCATCAAATATCTAACATGCACATATTTTAATGGGTTTATGAAAGAGTATTTAATTTTATAGTGATTGAAGAAATATTTCATATGGGTTACTTTAATTTTTTAATTATAGAGGATAATATATAGTATATTATATATAATAGATGTCATTGGATTTCTTGGAGGACAACATGATGGATTTTTTTTCTAGGAAACATAATTAGGGAGCCTCTTCTATTTCACATGAATAATTACATTAATTAATAAGGAAACCAAGATAAAATGATGGGGCACGAGTTCCACACCACTATGGATTTCCACAAGTATACTCTTCCATGAATTATTTACTAACCAATGCAATTATTCTCTATTTTCATTTTGTTCATCCATTAAACCACCATCTTACAAATTTAATTTCATTTATTTTTCTTTGAGAATGATTTTTAATTTTGATAAATATTAAATGAATATAAAATATTATTACATTTAATTAATCAATAGATTGAATATCTGATTAATTTTTCATGATAGAAAAGTGTACATAAACAATATTTTTAAGGTTTTAGAAGCCACAACATATTTTTTAAATTCAGGGGATTTTAATTTTAATTATTTTTTTAAATAATGGAACGGTCTAAAAAACATTAATAAAATTTTAATATTAATTTAATTATTAATATATATATATATATATATAATATTATATAAATAAAATAATTGAAACTATTTAATAGTAAATATTGGTAATTTTATGTGATTGGAAAACTGTAAGCATATCTCGCTATATGGAATCATATATTGTGTGTTCTTATGATCAACAGGTGGTTAAATAAGTCATAAAACTCAATTATGAAATAAATTATTTTTCAAAAAAATTATCAATTATTTCCCTTGATAAATTGACAAAATCATCTATTAATTACATCCATAATTTATCATGTAGAATAAAATAATTTTTAAACGAAAAACACACAAGCCTGATAAATAATAACTTTTTGAACTATTATGAAGTACTAAAAATTCATCAAATTTAAAGAATTATTCCTCTAAAATAAATCTATAGCTACTAAATGGATTTCAATATATTTTGTATAAACATTTGTGTTAATATTTTTATTGTTATCATTTTATTCTAAAGATTATATTGAGTTTATTGAAATTTAGTTTTTCTAATGACGTTGAACCTAATAATTTGAAGAAAAATTGGATAATCCCATTAGTTTTTAGAGGATAAGTACTAGTTTACTATATATGAGTTTTGAACATAAATAATTAATGGTGATAATTAAGGTAAGGGTTTTTTATTATCAATATTATTTCTGTGTGAATTATTCCATATTGAAAACTCATTTTATTTATCTGTCGTATATACAACCATTTGACATGTTTTATTTTGAGCATCCTTATGTACATGATATATGAAATTTCCATTCATGTTATTCTTTCATGGGGATTATGATATGAATGTTACCAAATATTTAAGGTGTTATTCAAAAATTTATTCATTATTCAGGATTGGTAATTTCTATTGTACCCACGAGAAAAAATTTACATTCTTGTAAATTTCATTAAATGTTTTATAAAAATGTTATTGTTATTCCTATGAAAAAATTATGTCATTTTTTACGATGTTTTATTTTTTTAGAACACTATTTTAATTATTTATTTTGATCATTTTACATAAAATTTTTATTCTGACTTTTTTGATAAAAATACAGTAGCAATGTTTTTAAAATAAATGTAATGACAAGATTTTAGCTTTATCATGACACCTTAATGATCTAAAGATTACATTACAACCTTATAAGGTTCTTTACAGAAAAAAATTTCATGTTACAATTAAAATGATTTTATAAAATATAAATTATGTCGAAATGGAAGGGATATTTTCCTCAAGAATTATTTTAAATGATATTTCAAAATCATTTTCAATATAATATTACATTTTTATGTTTCGTAAAGATTTATTGGAAATATCATTCAATTAAAAAATCATTACTCATTATTGTCTTACATTATCTTTATTATAGATTGATATTCATCAAAACTTTTCCTCTTACATGGGTTGTAATATGATGAAATATATATGAAACACATTCATATTCATGGTTTATGATATAATGAATGATTTTTTACTTGTGGGACACATATGTTTGCTTTTAATTTTGTTAAGGGTTTAACCTATATCTCCATCCAATGCATTGCGTAATGATTTATATTCCATGATATATTTTAGAAAATAATTGGGAGTGAACTGTTTAATTAAGTAACCTTTTCCACAATGAACGTCTTGGGAGTGAACCTCAACTAATATTACGGTTGGGATGTGAACCCATACGACTATGATAGTCATAGAAATTATACTTGAATACTATGTAAATGATTTTTTATGATTATGTATATGAAAAAACTATATGTTATTCTCTCGTTGATATTTTTCTTTGATTATTTTTTAATTCATTTATAATGAACATCTATGATTGATTTCAGGATTCAGTATTTTCGGCATTAATATATAGTGTATAATTTATAAATTTTATTATACCATTATACTCATGTTATGACTATGGAATTATTAATTTCTCACTTGTTTACCATTACAGAGAATATAATATACTCATTTTCTTATTTTTTTATTCCCCTTGGTTACAAATAATTCAGTTAAGAAGGAAATTTATATAAACGATTCAATAGTTAAAGAAATTTTGGGAGATGATATAGATTTTTCTGATCTAGTTGTTTAAATTTATTTGATATTTAAATGATTTTCATAATTCTATAAAACTATAAACCTAAAAGGTCCTTGGTTATGTAACTTATCCAATACTCCTTTTGGAAATTTTTATAATTTTATTTCAAAAAATATGGTCACATTTAGTGGTATCAAATTTAGAAATATAAATATTATGATTTTAACACTAGATCCAGAAGTGCGCATTTCTAGGATGTTTTTTCTATCATAATAGAAGTGTTTAGATAGATTTGAAGGATAGTTTGTTTCATTTGAGGTTATCATAAGAGATATTTAATATTATGAGAATATAATTTTGAATTTAATCATACTTGTTGAGTCTTGGGCATCCCTTTTGAGGTTTTAAGGGATGGAATTAAAATTTGACAGAGGATATTCTTGGAATATGTTTTTTTATTTTGAGGATTATGTAATGATCAAGTATGTCATGTTAAAATTTAATATGATTAACAATATTATTCTCATTCTTTGAACATAATTTTAAATTTATGGATATCTTATAGGGTTTATATGATGTTTGATTTTGTGGTAATTATGGGTTATTACACTTTTGAAGATACGAAATGAAATGTGTGAGATAAACATTATTGTTTAATTCTATTTAATTTTGAATATATCAATGATATTTTTGAAGATTTTAATCACATTTTTTAAATTATGTGATTGTTATATTATTAATTATTTAGAAAGAGGAAAACCCATAGTTTGTGTGACAACGTGTCATATATGGGAAGTCTACGATGCTTGAACCTAGAACAGAAGGTTGAAAAGGGTGAATTGCCTACCACATGCCTATGAGGTTTCCTAGTATGTATTAAATTATATTCCATATTTATAATATCCGATGGATAATTTTTTTGATCATTTTAGGAACATATGTTTAATCTATAGATAACCTTTGTATTTTAAATTGAATTTATGATTAATGATATTTTGAATGATGTTCACCATTTTACAAATCCTATATAATTATGTTATATAAAATACTATGGAATTTATATTATGAATAATGGTTGAATTTTATTTTTCGGAAATATATAAATGTATATTTTTTTTATTATTCTTGTTATTTACGTAAATGGTTATCATATCTTAGAGAGTATGTGTTTAGGATGTATATGATTTGGTAGATAAATATTAAATTTAACATGGTAAACTATGCGAAACCACATTCTAATTTTTGGTCTCAATAATAAATTGGAAAATATGGATTATATATAAATAGTTTCGTATATTTAATGATATATATTGACCATTTAATATTACTATTTAATTTTGGAGATTAATATAGTTTTCTACATTTGATGGTTTATTCTTTTTCTATAATTATCATATCTTGTTATAATAATGGTAGTTTTCTTAATACAAAAAGATAGGAGGAATATATTTTTATTCATTTATTGATTATGAGAAATATTATTGGTTGATTTTATGTATTAAAAATGATAAATTAACGTTGAATAATCATCATTTTTCGAATAATATGATATTGTGGAATAAGTTGATTATAGGATGAAATTATATTATTAATGTAAGAATTTTTCGATGTAGTTATAGACTAAGTAATAAATAAATCCATAAACTCAAGGAAAAGGATAATAAGAATAAATTATTCTCCTATAAACATTTATTAGGATTAATTGATGTTCTTTTACACTTCTGTCTTTTACAATATTTTATTTTTAACTTCCTAAATACAGTTCACTATCTTTTTATTGTGGTTATTTTACCAGTACTTCACTTCCCACAAATGACCTCCTACTAAATGGCTAATATATGTTATCCCAAATGAACTTAAAAATTTACTTTATCTCTATTAAATTGGATATGTTTTTCCCTTATTGTTATGTGGGATTCGACAGATAAATTTTTACTTATAATAGCTCAATGCATGAGTTGAAAGAAAAACATGCTCCTAAAAACTGTATTTAAGAAAAGAGTTAAAATGATTACCTGATGTAAAATATGATTTCACCAACAAGGAGTAAATGTAATATTATACAAGTACTATTTTAACACATTTCTAGATATAAATTTTTTGATCAACTCTATAAGAAATTCATCCAAAATTGCATACTGAAACATCAAGAACTAACATTAAAACCGAGACGTTATTATTCTATTTCTTTCAAAATTGATCTAGTCTCCAGTATATAAAACATAATTCTAGAAACCATTAAAAACTAGGGGGTTCCTATATTAAAAGGCCTATTCCCCTCCAATTAGCAACTATAAGAATTTAATCTTAATATTTTGAGATAAATCTGTAAATCATTCCACAAAATATACTAAATAAGGAAAATCCATGTCAACCTAAGCAAAGAGATCCTTGTTAGTTGAGTGCATAAAGAGGCATATTTCAAAAAATACAGTCCCTGTCATCATCAAGATAACTTTAAATCACTAACCTTATCATTATCATTTTAGAAACATAGAGACATCGAACTGAGGAATCTAATAGAATTGGTTTTACATTACATAACCACATCTGGAAAACTGAACGAATTAAATCATCCACTTATCAAGAGTCAAATGGTTCAATAATTGAAGATCACCCAACTAAAATCCACATTCATCATGAAATATGGAGAAATATTTAATTTTAGTTTATCATTAAGGATATATAAGAAACCATTAACAGAGTGGAATCCTCCACTTTATCCATATAAGACCCTTCTTTGTGATCAACTGATTAATTTATCCTCCACTCTGCCATATTTATTTACATATATAAAATATTAATCCACTATAAAGATCATATAAAAAATAGGATGGCTCAAGACATGTCATAAACACACTCCCTTCTGTTAAATAAGAGAAAACACATGCTTTTTGTTGTGTTCTTTATCTTCAAACAAAACATCCAAAAATTATTTCCATTAATCCTCATTAAAAATCCATCATCACTATTTTTATTTCAAAATATACCTCAATAACTAGATATTACCAAAAAAAGGTCACCATAATCAACACTTTGAATATAAAAATAAGCTACAATCAACACAACAAAATCATCTCAAGATATAAATTCAGAAGCATTTCTATAGATCAACATCCTTATAAGGACACATCTATGTTTAATTATTCCCTTGAATGTTGTAAAGAATCAATAATAGGGTCTCTATCACATTCAAATCCCACCCTATCAAGATTCTTATCTCTGATACATATATACTCACCAATAGTTATATCATTATTATGATTTCATCCAAAGGACTCCCTCTCTTTTTTTCTCTATCAAGGGGTAAAGGTTTTCTGTGTAACCCTCTGTGATAACTCATGTGTAATTCGTAATTTTATTTCCATCCTATGACTCTTATGAATCTGAGGGAAAGGAGGACTCATCTTAATTTTATGAGGAAGGAGGACCCCCACCATCTTTTGGGTGAAGAAGTATCATATGTTTATCCAATTGAATCCCCAATGATCTAGTGAAAATATTTCTCCCCAAAATAGAATAATATATATGTTTCTAGGTCATATTAGTAAGAGTAATAATAAATCAACGTAGTCTCCATATCAATCAATTCATGGTTTGGTTGGTAATTATCCATCAACATAGTCTATGAGGGATTTTGAGAATCAATAAATCTAGAAAGGTCCATAGGTTTCCACAAGCTCCTATCTTCACAATAATATAATTCTTCACGAACTAAATTTTACCTACCCTTTTCCACCCATACTAACATCTTACGGGTGAGGGGACAAATGATAGTTAATTCATGATTTTAATCTTTCGAGGAATGATGGATATTGTAACATTTATTACTATAATATGGTAGGTTTTAAAAATTTATATCTTGAAAAAATACATAATCAGTATTTAGTATCAAAAAAATTTGGGGAAGTAATTTAGAGATGTTAATTTCAATTCAAAACATCAACACTGAGGGTGATGATAGAAATATGGAAGAGTATTTCAATTTAAATTGTTTTCCAATTAATTGGGAAATGAAAAAAAGGATATTCATTTGAATAGGTGTAGTTTAAGGGAGTCCAACCTTAACTAGATTAGAAAAATGGGTACTTCTAATTTAGGATCTAAATAAAGGGGCCATTTTATAACATTCATGGGGCTTCCCCAAACACCTAAAATTACTCATCTATAAATGATAATAACCTTACATTGAATAAAATAAAAAAATAATATTTTGTTAGTTCAACCAGATAATGTGAAAACCAACAAACCCAATAGCATTTAGTTTCCTTTTTGAGTAGTTTAAAGATGGTGAAACATGAAAAAATATCAATATGAACGAAATAAAAATATGATGAGAGTGGAAGTAAATCATTAGGAGAGAAAGATATTTCTGAGTGACCTCAATATCAAAACAAATTCAATGTAATATAAGGATCAACATTTGGGTGTTAGGTGGTTCATTCAACTCAACAGCTTGACCAACAACTAAATCCACATAGGATGTAGTTTAAATTAACTACATAACATTATGAAAATATTATAGGAAATTTATATCAGACCCATTAAATTATATATTATAAATAGTATTAAAAATTTTAATAGATTTAAATATAAATTACCTACATTGTATAATTTTATTTATTAATTCTTATGAAATTTGAACTCTATTTAAAGAAATGTTATTTTATGCTTCAAAAATACAATTTATTCAAAAATGGTATTTATCATGAAAATATTATAATTATATTATATAATCTTTGTAAAATTTGTTTTTTTAAAAACAATTATATCATTTATTGAATTATAATATCATAATTAACATATTCTTTAATTTTCATATTTTTCTAAAATATTTTATTTACTAGTGAATAGTTAGGAACCCAACTTGTTTTAGAACTGTTAGGGTATATCCCTTTTATTATGTATAAGAACTTACTTAAATTATAATGTTGGGATCATACAAGCATCAATTCCCTCATGGAAATTCAAAAATAGTACTCATGTTGGATGGAGTCATCACAATCACCATACAAATAAAAATACAAATCAACGGGACCCTGAGACATGGTAACCATTGTCAGCTTTAGGTAGGAGTAATATTTTATATGTCCCACTTTCCTAAGAGAAACTGGTTGAAAACCTCCATTATCCACAACAACATTTTTTCCTTTGGACAATACCTAGCTATAAAATGATTGTTTTGGTAAATCATTCTGAATATCATCCCATTTTGAAAGGATTCCATTGGTTTCCCTTAACTTATTGATTTCCATTTGGATCCTTGAAATATTCCCATCATCATTCGGATTTTTCTTCCACTCAAATGCAGGAGCGGATCCTGGTATGGGGTCACCCTCAGTCGCTACCGGCATAAACATAAGTGATATCTCCTCTGGCCCATGGGTGTCCTGTGACAATCCCTTACACACAATGCCAGTGGGTTGTACATCACCAGGCGAGACTACATTGGGTTTTGAGGTTTGCTTCACCATTTTCTTCTTGAAAGATGCTTCATTATTCCCTTTTAATGAAAAAACTGGAGAAAATCACATTTCTGTGACATTTATCTTTTACATGACCAAGAATTTGGCACTCTGCACAAATGTCAGGAAGTCTTTCATACTCCACTTTTAATCAAATATCGTCATCTAATGCTGATAAAATAGAATTATGGTTCAATTTGGTGATCAAATCAACCACCACCTGTTCCCTAGCATAATTTCCTTGTTAGAAATCTCAGTATTCCTATACATTTGGATAGAAATTCCCACGAGAGGGGAAATATCGAATAAGATCTTAGGATACCACAAAATCCAAGTAAGGCCAATAATTTTTATCCTTACCTGAACTTTAGTATTATTTATGGAAAATATATTAAAAGAAAAATACCACTCATGAAAACATATCAAAACAGGGTTTCATGGAAATTGATTCAATCCTCGATGCCCTTCGCATTAATTCCTCAGATGGAAAAACTATGTTAATGAAATCATGACCTATTGGAATACACCTCCAGCCAAAAAACCTCCTTACAAAGACTGAAATATAAGCTAAATCATAAATTATCCATGAAGTACCTCCAATAGGAAGAATAAGTCTAGCTATTATGGAGAATTCATAGCTTTTAAATATGTAAAGAATCGCAGCTAACTTAGCAGTCACATGTGTAGTGTCAGCATTCAAGACCTTTAGCTCCTGGGTGATGTCCATTACCTATGAAAAATATATCTGGATGATAATGATAAATTGGGACTTTCCAATCATCAGATTTCCCAGTTATGCAGGGAAACCCTCAGGTGGGTGCGTCACCGCATCTCCAGCAACTAAAACTCCATGAGTAAGATCAGCAGTCAAAGCTTGTATCTCAAGTTCTGATTTCCCTACAGTAATATCAATTAATCATTCATCCACTATAGAAGAATGGTTTGAAGTCATCATCATTGGAATGCCACCCATTTCTTTTGAGCAATAGACCCCATCCGTTACAGTAACCATCTTAGCCACCATAGAAGAATAGGCCACACCACCTAGGCTACCGGCATCATACTTAACCAAGAAAGATCATACACTGCGCTTGTTGACCATACCAGTATCCAATGGAATGGGTCTTCCCACACAACTCGCTCCTCTAATATTATTATGCTTCCTCCTGATCTCCCGCTCAACGATCACTATTGTGACACAACCAGCATCTTTTATCGATGCTTTACTCACATCATACACCAATGTCACGTAACCTCCATCCGCATTTGTCTCTACTGCCGTGAGTCTACGATCCACAGTTGATCTGGGAAACACTACTAAATACTCCCTAATAGAATCTAGATCCCTGCTGTCACTATATCTGTATGCATCAAAAAATCCATGAGTACTGTATTGGAAATATAATAGAGATAGTCACTCCAATCCTGCCTCCCCCACCCTCTTATCCAATATCGATTTTTATTCAATGCTTTATTTTCATCTCCACTATTTCAAAAGATCCATTTTATTAAAAAAAATTAATATAAACTTATTATTATTATTTTATTAATAAAAAAGTTATGGTAATTTGAATATATTTCATAGTTTTATTTAGTATAAAAACTTTATTACACATAAAAGGATAATTTTAAGAATTAACTAATTTTCAATGAATTTTTTCATTTAATTGTAAATTAAATTCTTCAAATACTATGTTTTAGATATTAGAAAATGAATTTATTATTTTTATGGAGGAGATGAAAATTTATTAAATAGTTCCATTTAAAATTTTGTTAAATAGTGTATTAACCGTAGTAATTTTTTTAACGATGGTAAAGGGAAATTGGGTAAATATAGGCTAAAACTATGTGATAAGGCCATAATTATTCATCCTAATTCTTTTTTAATGATTTTAAATTGACCATTAACTCCTAAGGTTCTACATTGAGTCATTTTAGGTACACATTTTCAATAAAATGAATTATACATTATTTAATTTAATTGAATTGGGAAAATTTCACTTTCTTAGTTTTTAACCTATTTTTTATTTTCACAGAGGGAAATATATTAGTAATGAATGCAAATTAATATCAATTATATGCCTTATTGAAATATATACTAATTGTATATTAATTTATATTTTTTTGGGAATTAAATAATTATCTTTTATAATCATACAATAATTATGCAACAATTTTTCAATTAATGGAATAATCAAATAAAAGATATTAAAAATATTAAATGTAACATATTTTTGGATTTTAATGATTATCTAAAAATTATATATATATATATATAGATTGGTTTTAATATAATAAAATAGGTTGATCAAATTTGATATGTTGTATTTATGTTATTAAGATCAATGAAATGAATTTAATAATCATTTACAATATTGATATTTTATAAAAATAATATTTTATTAAAAATACAAAAATTATAAAAAATTTAATAAGTAAAATAGGGAGATGATATGATCTCAAGTATCATATCATCAAGATTCATGGTAAAATTTTCACATTATATATAAAAATTAAAAAAAATTCATATAGAAAATTTAGATTGTCATTGTTAAAATTAAAATATGTTAATAAAAGGTAAATCAAAATGACAAGGTTTAAAATTATAGGAAATTTTTTATAAAACATATTGGCTGAGGGGATTAAAATAATATCCACCCATATCATTGAATCCCTTTATGTTTTTATATATTTGGATTAATATTAAATTTAATAGAAATTATTATTTTAATAAATTCCCAAAGTGCCACTCACATAAATTATAAAAGGACCCATCCTCCCTCAATTCATTTTAGCACATTTTTCCTTCTATCTCAACCATACTCCACCAAATTATATTCAACACTTACATAGAAAATTCTAGTGATATTTTCTACCCAAATTACTATTCAATGATACCTTTATATGGGATCTTATGTATTTTATTCGAAGAAGATGTAATCTCAATAATCGTTTAGTTTCTTTTTATATTATTCCCTATAACCTCTAATACCTATCATAATGTTGGACTCAACTATTTTGATAATCCCAAATCATGTTTCTTTTATATAATAATCATGTTTTATTAATAAATATTGTTTGTATCAAGTAATAACTATGTATCTTTAATCACATTGCTCTATTGATTATGTTTACTGTGCCAAATTTATATATATAGAAGGTTGCCGCTAGAGTTTACTGATAAAGGTAACCGCTAGAAGGTTACTGATAGAGGCTACCATTGTGGAACCTTACCGCAGAGTTATCACCATGAGATCACCGGTATGAATATATTGATCGAAGCTACCGATTAAGGCTACTGAAGAAAGATACTGATGAAAGATACTGATGAAGACTACCGATAATGGCAACCAATGAAGGATAAAAATGAAAGATACCAATAAAGGCTCCTGATGAAAGCTACCGATGAAGTCTACCGATGAAGGATACTGATTAAGGCTGCTGATGAAGCTACCGGTGAATCCCATTGTTGAAAAGGCTACTAATACCAGTATACTGATACCCACTCTTCTACTCTATACTTTTTCAATTCCATATGATTATTCTAATGGTCATATTTAGTGAATTTAATGCATCTGAGATTAAATAATGTAGATTGTAGGCATATCAAGAGATCGCATATGGAGCATTTACGAGGTATAAGGAAGACTGAACATGGTTTTATTATTCCTATTGTTGGGCCACATAAATAAAATAGAAGACTGAGGAAGAGATGAAAGCATGTGAAACAAACATTACATGCTAGATTTGAAGAACAAAAGAAGAACACAACCACTCACACTATGAACCCAAGAGAATAAAAATGATAATTTGGGAGAACAAATCCAAAACTGCCTTTTGTGTTTCATCAAATATATTTCAAACTATGAAGCAGAACACCTCAGTATAAAGAAGCAAGAACCTAGAGTTGTGATACTCCGTTTTGGATACAACATCCTTAGAAAGACTCGAATATCAATTTCGAAATTTGAAGGAGTCAAGAGCTGAACTCTAAAATCATATAGCCTTCTAATCTCAATAATTATAACAATATTTCTATTGTGTTCATTCTCTAAAATTTCTTAGTTGTGTATGTTTGAATTTTACCAACAATGTCTCATGTTCTTGAACTAGGGATATTGAAAATCCTCACACCAAACATTAGTTACAATTTTGTTTCCCATGTATAACTATTAAAGAGGCTTTATGTGGTCTGTTTGAGTGTTTTTTCATGAATAACTATAGTAGAGGGTGTGATCCATGTAAAGCTTGTGAAAACTAATGTAAATCCTAATACAAGAAGTGGATCATGTTTTGTTTATATAAAATTCTTGTTGGCAGGTGATCACCAAGGGGAGAGGATTAAATCTCAACTTGAGATTAAACATCTTGTTTAATTATTCTGTGTACTATATTTTTTAATAATAATTCTTCTATTCTCCAATTATCATTATTTCAAAATAATAATTGTTTTACATCATCTCAGATAACTAATTCTGGTTAGTGTGTATATTTTCTCTACTCAGTAAAGTTGTTTCAAAATTTGAATAGTTTTTTTCACTGATTCAACTAAGGAATAATCAACCTTTTAGAATCTTCTTGACCAACTAATCATTTATATCTATACATCCTTAATTAATGGGGATGTTTAAAAATTGGGGGATTTTTATCAAAAATATGTAATCAGAATTTTTAAGTAGGAACTCAATTAATCCCCCCTACATTTCAACTCTGACCGAAATTTTGTATCATAAATTTTTTTATTGCCATAATCAAAACATTGTTTTTAATGTTTTCAAATTCTTTTCAACTGTGATTTTAGTTGTTGCTTAAAGATCTTAAATTTTCTTTAATATCAAAATTTTCAGTTCTATAAATTCTAATTAACTATGGATAAGCTGTTTGAGGGTGGGGCTACTAACAAGCCTCTTTTATTTAATGGTACTAACATTCCTCAGAGGAATTTGAAATGAAAATGTTTCTAGATATCATGTTTACCGAAATCTGGGACACAATTCATGAACAATATGTATTACCTACAATTTCAATGGAGACATGGTCTCGGTTTACTATTGCTACATATAATTAAAACTATAGGGAAATGAATGAATTGTACTATGATATAGGTAATGATGAATTAAATTGAATATCTTCCTGTAAAACTGCATATGATATTTGGGATACTTTTGTAGATTCCCATGAGGGAACAACCAATTTCAATGAAATGACATTAAATACCTACACTATTAACAATGTAATTTTAAAATGATAACTGATTAACCTATATCTGAAATGTATCTCCAGTTCAATGAAATAGTAAATACCATGAGTCTTCTTGGGAAACCAATAGACAATGAGGATTATATTATGATATTACTTCGATGCCTACCTGATTTATAGTGAGAAAATTTAGTTTCTATTCGAGATTCATGTGACATAAGAAAGCTAACTGTGAAGAAACTAATTGGAAAACATATAATGTTGGAAGAATATATTAATGTGAATCATGAAGTAGATGAAGAAATAGGAAAGTAATTTGTATCATTCAAGACGTCTACCTCAATGAGCAAAGAAAAAGAAATGGTTCTTGTTTTTGTAGATAGTTCCACAAGTGTTGATTCATATTATGATAGTGATGATGGGATGGATCATCATGCTATAAGATTCAAAATGTTCCACCTAATGAATATCTTCTTTAGAAAGTCAAATTTTAATAGAAGTTACGATATTAATGGAATGTAAAAAAATGATAAAAAATAGAATGACAACATAAATGAGATAATATTCTATGAGTGTAAATGAAAAGGTCTTGTGATGGCTGACTTCCCAAAGCTGAAATTTTAGAATAAATATGAAGATAAGGGAAAGGGATATAAAAAGTATATGAAAGAAACATGGAGTGCTATAGAAGATAGCTACAGTGGATTTGAAATCTTCTGATACATAAAATAACAATCATGCAAACCTGTGTTTCATGAAAAAAACCAACCTAGGTTACACTTAAATCACCTATAAATAATACTTAATATTATTGTAATGAAAGTGAATCAAATAATGATGAAAATATTACTATAGATGAAATATTTGAGTACATTGGAATGCTTTAGGATACCATTAATGAACTCCAAGATAAATATAATACATAGAAAAGGCAACATTCCCTAAATTCCAATTATAGTTCTGATTTGGATATTGAAAAAGTAAACTTTTCTCGGAAATTGAAATAAAATACTATACTATAATTATAAAACGATCAGTTGAAAAGAGAGATTTAGATGTTTACTACTAGTAAAGACTCCTTGACCCAGTTTCTAGGGGAAAAAATTCTCCAAAATACACAATTGGGTTAGGATATCTACCAGGACAGAGAATGATTATTAAGAATAGAGTTGTTCTATAATCATGACAGTTCACTACTAGTTCACGTTCAAGACCATATTTTGAATAAAAAATTCTAATCATCTTAACAATGTTTTCTGGCATCGAAACATATCTGTTGATTATAGGAAACCTATGAGACAAATATGGGTTACCAAATTATTAAATTGTAAACTTTATGCAACCATAAAAACATGGGTACTAATGTTACCCTATACATAATATATTCTGTATGAATATTTTATAAAGAGTTCCCATAAAACCCTATGGGACTTGTACAGTAAAGGTTCAAGACATATGAATGGAGAATATTCATTCTTTTAGAGCCTAATTTTTGTAGATGGTGTACATGATACATTTTGTGATACTGCTAAAGGGAATATCGTCAACTTAGGCCAAATTGGTAAATTAATATTGTATTAATTTCAAAATTACTTTTTTTTATGGGCTAAAGTACAATCTACCAAGTATCTCTCAGTTGTGTGATTATGGATTTAATTTTAATTTTTAAAATTATTCAAGAAATGTTTTTAATTCTATGAATTATTTAATATTCACATAACATAAAATGAAAATTTAAATGAGGTTGATCAAAACTCTTCATCTATGAAAAAATTTTCATGTTCCAATGTTTTCATATGGAATATTGGTTATGGCGTAGAAGATTATGACACTACAATGTGCACTCACATAGGAAAATGACTAGGAATTATTTAGTTAGAGACATACCTTAACAATAATTCCCACATAATAAATTTTGTAATCCTTTTTAAATGGGAAAAAACACAAAGTTTCATTCAAACCAATAAAATAAGTTTCATCTAATCAACCACTTGAGTTGGTTCACATGGATTTGTTTAAACATTCTAGAGTTTCAAGTTTAAATAGGAGGCACTATGTTTATGTTCTCGAAGTTGATTTTTCTAGATACACTTGGGTAGACTTTCTAGCACACAAAAGTGAATAATGTTTTTACATCATTAAATATTTCAAGTCTGTAGAAAATTAAATGGACACAGAATTATGACCTTGAGAAATGATCATGGTCTTGAGTATGAAAATTAGGAGTTTGAATCCTTTTTCTAATATAATGTCTATTATAAGAATTTATCTACTCCTATAACTCCTCATCAAAATGGATTTATATAAAGAAGATATTGTACACTTCAATAGATTTCGTGGATTATGCTTAATGAGTATAACCAACTTATCTATTTTTTGGTTGGAGCTGTTAATACAACTTGTTAGATCATCAATAGAGTCTTAATTAGACATTACCTTAAAAAGACCCCTTACGTGCTTTTGAAAAATAGGAATATTAAGGTTAATTACTTTAGTGTTATTGGTTGCAAAGTCCTTATCATTAAAACATGGGACAATCTTGAATAAATTTCATCAAAAAGAGATGAAGGAATTTTTCTAGGTTACTCAATATCTATTAAAGCCTATAGAGTATTCATTAAGAAAACAAAATGTGATGAAGAATCAGTTCATGTCAAATTTATTGACATGGATCCACATGAACCCAAAACCTCTATGGAATATATTGAGGATGATATGTCAATTACAGACCTTAATGATAAAGATATTGAACCCCCAGTGAAAACAACTAGATTTACAAATTTTCCAGAATCATAGAATGTTGAATATGAACCTATAGACAATCATGAGGAGTCAATTCCATCCCTTCCTAGATGTATTAGAACTCTAAATAATCATATGTTTGATGTTGTAGTTTTTGATCTAAATAGTGGGACACAAACTGGAGCTTCTCTGAGAAACTAGGTTGAACATCAATCTTTTCATTCACAACATGAACCCAAAAATTTGAATGATTTTATCAATGATGAATTTTGGGTAATAACTATTCATGAATAATTAAATCGGTTTGAGAGAAACAATTTTTTGGAATCAGTAGAAAGATGTAAAGACACTGTGAAAATAGGAACTAAATGGGTGTTTATAAACAATGTTGATGAATCTGTAAATATTGTCATAATCATGGCTAGATTAGTTTCACAAGGATATAGTCAAGAAGAATGAATAGACTATGAGGTAACGTTTTCACCTATAGCCAGACTAGAATCTATTAGTATTCTTCTCACTTATGCAGCTCATCTGAATTTCTAGCATTCTCAAATGTATATAAAAATGCATTTCTAAATGGTTATATAGTTGAGGATGTGTTTTTTGAGTAAGCCTTGGGCTTTACAATCCCCCATTTTTCAATTCATGTTTTTAAACATTCTAATGATTTATATGGTTTAAATCAAGCTCCTGGTGCTTGGTATGATATACTCAGATATTTTCCAATTTCAAAAAGTTTTACTAAGGGGATAGAATATCCTACAATTTTTATTAATAGTATTTCAAAATATATTTGAATAGTAAAAAAGTTGATATTATGTTTTGATCTTCCAATAATTATTTTTGTAATTATATTTCAATGATGAAGCAAGATGGATTTGAAATGAGTTTAATGGGGGAACATAAATTTTTCCATGGATTTAAAATTTTTCAAAATTAAAATGGAATTATTTAAATCAAGGTAATTATACTAAGGATCTGTTGAATATTTTTTGTTGGGATACTAATAAATGAAGAGATACACCTATGAGTACCACTTGTAAGTTGGATGTTGATTAAACTGGTAAACCGGGGCATCAAACCAATTACAGATGTATGATTTAGAGTCTATTATAACTTTCTACTACCAGACCTGATATAATTTTCATTGTATGCATGTGTTCTCGTTTTCAATTCAATCCCAATGAATCTCATTTAACATTTGTTGAAAGGTTTTTTAAATATCTCATGTTTACTACAAACGTAGAAATATTTTATCTTAGAGGAAAAAAATTTGATTAAACAATTAATTTAGAAGCATACATTTATTGTTGTTAGTTATATAGAAAAAAGAACCTCTAGAACATGTCACTTTTTTGGGAAAGTCACTAGTGTAATGGTGTAGTAAGAAACAGAATTCTGTTTCATTTTATATAGTGGAACTGAATATATAGTTGTTGGTAGTTATTGTGCTCAAATTCTGTAGCTGAAACACACTTTACTAGACTATGGATATCAATTCAAACTTGTATCTATAAAATTTGATAATACAAGTGTTGTTAACACCTCTAAAACTATAGTATCTCATTCTTGGAAAAAGAAAATTGATGTAAGATATCACTTATTGAGAGATCGTTATAAAAGATGTGACATCACTCTTGAATTCATTGGCACCGAACTTCAATTATCTGATATATTCCCAAAGCCTTTGAATTATGAGTGGTAAAATTACATCAAATGGGAGTTTGGTATGATAAAATGATTTATCTCACCGTTGAACCTCACTGTTAGATCTCAAAATTTTACCTCGCTGTTAGATCTCACCGATCAACCATACTATTTGATCTCATTGTTGAAACTCACTGTTAGGACCACACTGTTAGGAAATCGCCTTTATAAAACCTCACCAATAGGACCAAACTATTAGTAAACCTCACCATTAAACCTCACAGTTGAACTCAATATTAGGACCTCACTTTTAGGACCTAACTATTAAGACACCTCACTATTAGACCACACTATTGAAACTCACTATTTGGACATCACTTTTGGAACCTTATTGAAAGTCTTTACAATGGTCTGGGACATAGATTTTTTCTATTGCAATATAAAATGTTTAAATCTTATTTATTTCTTTTACATGAATTTTTTTCTGGTCCATAAATTATAAAAAACAATGTATAAACCACATTTTGATCCACATCAATCCTCTCTCTATCCATTTTATCCTGAAGCATTGAACCTAACCATCTTCTAAAACCCTCAAAACACATTAGATCACAATGGCAATGATGAAGATACCATTTTTGGTGATGAAGGAGATTCCCCAAACCCTAAGAGTCCTTGATCTGGGTCTAGTAGTCAAAGAAAGGTTGTGGTGAAGCTGATCAATCCACATATGTAGAAGAGGGAAATCGTGGTTGAAAATGATTTTTGTTCAGAATGGCTATTGTTGAGCAGGTCTCTTGTGCTAAAGGAACTCGAAGCTCAGAATTGGGAAGAATGGTTTTCAAATAATAATGGACCATATTACTTGATTATGGAAATGTTATTCTATGAGTTTTTAATGTTTGAACCATCTAAGGATAAGAAATGATTGAATTCAAAGGTAAGTAGTTTATGTGTTAGTTTCTCTTCTTTTGAATGGGTTAAATGATTAAGATTACCTAATGATGGAATATTCAATTACTACTCTGGAGTGGTGCCTCGCACTAGTGAGTATTTATGCTATGAAGAGGATATGGATGATATTATATGGAATGGAATCCCTTGGAAGTTAATTGTTACTGAGATGGAAGGGGAAAGAAGATTTCTATTTAAATTTGATCAACATGGTTTGAGTCCTAAGAGATAGAACTTTTCCACTTTGAGGTATCAAGACTTATTTTTATTTTATCTGGTAAAGCATGTAAAAATGATAAACCATTGTAGGATTCTAAATATTCAATTATAGGATATGACTAGGCCATGTTCAAAATGAAATTCTTTGTTTCACTCCAAGTTGATATCCTTAATGTTGACAGTGAAATGTGTTGCATGAAATTAGGAAGAAATAGTAGTTGTAAGGGAAAACATCTGCATTACCAAAATGATTTGCAAGTTAATGAAGATAAACTAGAATCCCTAAAAAAGGGAATGATTAAATGATGAGGGTGAGTTGTATGAGGAATTAAATCCTATTACCAATCCTACTAGTCCAATGAATAAGATAGATCTTGGTTTATAACATAAGGAAGTGGAACCAATTTACTCAGATGAAGAAGAAGAGGCTGCTAGGGTGCAAGAATGAGAGGATTCTCTTGTATATGACATGAGTGATCCTGAACTTCCCTCAAGTACACATGTCAATGTTTTATCCTTTAGTGAGCCTATCCCACCAAATATATTTCATTTAAGAGATGATGTATTAAGGGATAGTGATGATGAGGAAACTAGTGAAGAATAAGGAGAAGAGAATGTCATCATAGACATGAATGATGGAGAGACCTCAAAGTATGAGGATGAAGCTGAATCTGGTCATGATGAATTTCAGACATGCTATTGATGAATGTGAAGAGGAATTATTAATTCCCATTCCCTTGATTGGATATACTATAGGGGTATAGAGGGAGGAGGAAGAGAATGTTGAATCTGTGGGATCTGGAATTTATATGGTTGTGGATGATGATTCTACAGAAGAGGTAGCAGAGGACTCTCCTATTGATGCAGTAGATCATGTTTGAATGGAAGTGGTAAATGTAGTTGACCAGGTTAATTCACCATGTTAGGGGGAGGAACCTATTTCCCCAGGTTCATTTTTTTCTCATGAAAAAGAATATTGCTCAGAAGATCCTTGATTTGTGGTCTTGAGCTTAGACTATGGAGACTCTGAAGTTGACAAGCCTAACAGATGACCTCAAATTCACTCTATTTCAGATATAATTTTTTTCCAGCAATTATTTTTTATACCTTGAGATTATTTGAAGAATAATGATATAGAATCATTAAAATAAGATTTTAAGAGACACTTTAATGAGAGATCTATTGGGATAGGGAGAACAATGGCCGCCAATCTAGAAGTTGTGGCATCTACCTTAGAATGAGCAATATCTACCTTTTACTCCAACTTTCTACATGAATTTATGGAATGAAATAATCAATTCAAAACCAAGGATGAATCTGTGGAGTCTATGAAACATTCTATTGTGAGTTTATACTAATATATGGCCTCAAGATCTCAATTAGAAAAATACCTAATGGTTGTTAGGAGTGTTGTTTAGAAAATGGTCATTCTGTTTGAGGGCTTTAAAAAGTATATGGAGAAACATGTGAGTGGTTAGGATGATGATGTAAATAGGTTGATCAATAGACTAACCAGGTCTTGTACGGATTAAATATATTTTTCTATGGCACCATTGTGTGAATCTTCCTCCTCTTCAACCTCTCCTCCTGTTGACCTAGCAACATTTTGATCGGTTGTTAGAGAAGAAGTGGAGAAGTTCTCTTGTGAAAGTACCTCAGACACCCAGTCTATGACTCTATTCATTTCCTCTACCATAGACATTCATAATATTGTGGGAGGTTATTTGAGGGTGGATTCCCACGATCAGAAAGCCATCAAAGAGTAGTTAGACTTCTATTTTAAAAGGGTGTACACTAAGAATTATATGGATGGTCACATCAAGTTGCAGTTGGAGAACTTAAGAATCCCACCTGTCACACAAAAATTTAAGGATCAAGTTAGCCGGCATTGAGAGTTGACTGATGGATTGAAAAAATTCATGGAGAATAAGAATGATTTTATTTTAGCTATGAAAAAAGGAAGAAGCATCGTTATGGATTTTAGGAAACTCTTTTTTCCCTTCTTCCATGTGGACTGCCCTCACATTATTATACCTCCAGTCTTACCTTCTTCCTCATCTGCCTCCAACTCTTCTAGTGCTTCCCCTTTAATGACTCATGCATATGCCATCAGAAGCTTGACCCCTATGATTCCTCATATATCTACTCCTTATCGATCGAATGATGCCTCTGTAGCTACTCCTCGTACCTTGCTCACTACCATACCTAGGCATGTACCTCTATATTTTGAACATACCTCTTCAGCTCATAAAGAAAAAGATCCCTTAGACATCTCTGATGTGGATTTAATGAGGTATGTTCTAGTTGATATAGATCTTTGTAGTCTTTTTTATATTTTACTCCTATTTCATTAATATAGAACTCTTATTTTGTATGCTCTTTTTGTCTTCATTCATTTAGCTAGTCCCAAAGGGGTAGAAGTTTAAAACATGAGCCCTTGAATATTTTCTCTGATATATTTTTAGCAATAAAAATGGTTCAATTCCATGTTATTTCATCTACTAATACATAATATATATATATACAAACATCTCTAAAGAAATTATCAAATGTACTCAACTCTGATTCAAAAATTCTTACATAAAAATTTCTATAACATAAATTGTTTTTATCACAAAGGGGGGATTTCTGGACTCACCTATTTTGATAATCCTGAATCATGTTTCTTTTAGATGATAATCATGATTCATTAATAATTAAACTTACTATCAAGTAAAAACTTTGTATATATAATCTCACTGGTCAATTGATTATGTTTACAGTGAAAACATTCTCTAAGTAGAAGGTTACCACTAGAGGTTACTGATAAAGGATACCGCTGGAAGGTTACCAATAGTGGTTACTGTTGTGGAACCTCACCAATGAGTTATCAATCTGATATCACCACTATGAGTCTACTGATAAAATCTTCTGGTGAAGGATAACAATGAAAGATTCCAATGAAGGCTATAGAGGAAGGCTACGAAAGAAGGCTACTGATGAAGGCTATCGATGGAGGCAACCAAAGAAGGTTACCTATTAAAGCTACCTATTAAGGCTATGGATGAAGGCTACTGATAATTTATACTGATGAAGCTACCGATGAATCCTACTGTTGATAAGGCTACTGCTACCAGTCTACTGATACCAAGTCTTCTAATTCATACTTTTTTCAATTACTTATGATTATTCTAATAGTCATATTTGGTGAATTCAATGCTTATAAAATTAATTAATGTTGATTGTAGACATATCAAGAGACCATATCTGGAGATAGTATGAGGTATGAGGTAAACCACATGTCGTTTTATTATTCCCACTGTCGGACCTCATATATAAAATAGAAGACCGTGGAAGAGATGAAATCATGAGAAAAGAACATTACATGCTTGATATGAAGAAAAAAAGAAAAATAGTAGCACTCACGTTGTGAACCCAAGAGCATCACGAAGATCATTTGGGAGAATACATCCATGTTTCTATTCTTCGTTTCATCAAATATGTATCAAACCAATAATTAGAACACCTTTGTACCTGGATGTAAAAACCTGGAGTTGCGACACTGTTGATGCTCTTTTCCATCACAGAGTCTAAACGAATGAAAAGGGAAATACCTTGAACCCAAAGTGATTCATCCATTGAAGAAACATCAAAAATTTAAAACAACATGAAAAAATATTCATTTGCACCTAGGTCGCAGAAGTTCCACCAAGGTCATGCAAGTATACTTGCGCGCCGCATAATAGTCAGGCAGGAGACTTTCCGACCCTCTTTGAATTTCACCCAGGGTCTTCACCAGCCTATAAATACCCCCGGTGGGCCCCCCATTTTAGGTCGAAAAAATTCCAGAAACTCTGATTTGATCTCCTGGTGCCCTAGTCTCTTCTCGAAGCTTCTGAACACTTATATGGAAGTTACTTACCTAGAACAGAAGATATAAAGAGGGGGAGTAAGGCCTAAGTGTTGAAACTCATTAACACTTGTTCTCCTAAGTGGCCATCCCTTAAGGTAAATGGCCACAATTGCACGCCGCCTTACCCCTTAAATAAAACTTGCATGTCGCACTTTTGGAATCCTCTAGGGATACTTCTAAGGGCTTGAGCCAAGTCTCACCCAAGTATTACCTTAAGGGTGGACCATTGGGCAAGTTCCCATGTGTCGCGCAAGTATACTTGCACGACCAGGACTTGCGTGCCCACGCAGGACTTGCACGCCTCTCTCTTTTTTGGTGCCCCTCCTACCTATTCACCTCTCTTATTTAAATCCACCTCTCCTATTCAAGATTTAGTCTTCAAGACATTCTTCAAAGCGATTTTATGGCATGTCTTCTTGATTGGATTCCTTATCTAAAAGGAATTATGTGGAAATTTTCTCAAAAACTAGTGATTTACATATCTTTTGGTCACTAAGGTTAGAGATTTCATTCATTCAACCTAATCCTTTATGATGAGAGAATCCTTAACCCGGGCCTCCTTTTCAGGGGTATTCCCCAGTCCAATTTCTCTTAAATAGGTTATCCTCTTTTGGAGTAAGCCCCAAGTCCCCTAACCTGGGCCTCCTTTTCAGGTGTAAGCCCCAATCATAAAATTCCCATAATTTCATGCATCCGCCATAGGAGTAAGCCCCAAACATAATTCTATTAATTTGGGAATCCTCCTCGAGAGTAATCCCCAATCCACCAAACCTGGGAATCATCCTTAGGAGTAAGACGCAGTCATAATCCCCTTTAACATGGGCTACCTTTATAGAAGTAAGCCCCAGTCATAATTTCTCTTAATGAGTCATAATTTACTTTTTAATTTGGGATTCCTTCTCAAGAGTAAAACCCAATCATAAGTCCGCTCACAATTTTGGAATCCTCCGTAGGAGTAAGCCCCATGATCGAGTATCCAAATCTCTATAAAGTACATATACCTTTACGGATCTTGGTCCCAGGTTTCTTCCATGAAGTAAAATCCAAATATTCATCTATTTGGCAGTCATACATACATAAGCCCCACATCATTTCTTATGATTGCATCTTTCGCGGCACAATTGTCTTGTTTTAGAAATACCTATTGTTTCTCACACCGAGCATGAATCACGTGAGCTTAGAGCATAAAAGTAATTATGACATCTTTCTTTGGACCATCAATCATGAATAAGCCTCATACATATATTACTTGAACTACATGGGTTCTGATTCCTTTTCTAAATAAAGGATTCATAGGTATCCCATATGCGGGTATGATCCCAACTCAAAAATAATCCATGTCCTTCTTAATGAAAATAAACTTCAAGTGCCACACTGAGTGGCTTTAAAACCAGTATGGTCATCATAATAACCAAGAAACTTTTATATAATGTTTTGAGGGATACCATTGAATAAGAATATCTAAACAAATACAGATGATTATCTAAAGATGAAGAACCTCAAATACCTAATAAAGTTTCTCTATATCTCTTACATACCAATCATTGATTGTCAGATCTAAAGGAATGATCATTTAATACTTGGTAATGTAATAAGGATTCAAGAACATAACTTAAATCTATAAAGAGAGTCCCGGAGTAGACAATAATTCCCCCCAAAAGGGTGTGATGTGTCTGACCTCCCATCCTCTCAACCAATGAAAATTCATAAGCCTCATCAGTTCATAACTAGTGAGAACCTACCTTTGGAAAGTAGGTCCACATGGATATGGAATCATTGGATGTTTCCGGTTTTATGAACAAACCCATTAGAAACCACTTGGAATGTTTGAACCTTAAATCAATGATGTCCTCCCCAATTCCAGAGGAAACAAAAAATGGTGAACCTTACGTGAATCCTTAACCAAGTTAAAATGATGTTATACTTAGTTGTTAGGCCCCTATTTAAACTCAATGATAGGGCCAAAAAAGAAATCAATAACATATGTCCTCATCCAAAATATGTTTTGGATGAACTTATATTGATTATATCTGTTATATTAAAAATACACTTTTTCCAAAGATCTTCTACTTTACAGAAAAGGCTTCTCTTATGTTCACCCCTGTAAATGCCTCTCCTGTGAAGGCATCGGCTGCTAATAATGCTGGATCATCGTCCGCTCTGTGGAAGACATCACCTACTCAGTGTCTTCAGAGCTGGGTATCAAATGAACTGGTTAAGGAAAACGGTTAGAACGGTACTATTCCAACTCTGGAGACCGCTCGACATACCCTCCAAGTCAATAATTCACCCTAGTCGTTCGGACAGTGACGACCAGCGATCAAGAAGTTGGTCGTTCCAACCAGCATCTCTAACTATTACGGTTCGTTATCCCTATAATGCAGCAACCATTCCCTCCCATATTTTTAGGAGGTCAATGAGAAGGTCACTCAGGGCCTTAATTCAAAGAAAGAGGAGTCCTTCCTGAGGGATCCCACCAACAATCACCGCCAGACTCGTGCGGCAGTGGGCCCTCAACATGATGAGGTTGTCGTCTCCAAGCATTCGGCTCAGGTTCCTGGAACCCAAGCAGGCAAGATGAACCACCATAGGCGACGACTGGTCAACAATGAGCAGGTTCTTACCTCTTACATCTCTGGAGAAGTCCACCAACCTAACATGATGGCAAGCAACGAGCGGGCACATGCACCCGTCAGATTTAATCTTGTTGTATAGCAGACTCGTCTGGCAGTAGCACGCCATTCCTGCCAGGCAATTCTGATGGAGTACTATAGATAGGAACATACACTTGTTTATAAGTCATCATCTAGTCAGCAGGCTCATCTGACTACATATGATGAATCTCTCCAACCCAATGTGTTGACAATTGGTAAACAGGCACATACACCTGCTTACACTCATCAATCCGGCCAGTAGCCTCGTCTATTAATATTGAAGGAATATTGTAAACCATGTTCAGAGGAGTGAAAACAGAAGGCACATACACCTGCTAGTATTGATCAAGCCTACCAAAGGTATCGTTTGGTAGCACCCGGAGAAGTCAGTCAGAAAGCTCCAGTGACAAATAGGAGGCAGACTAAACTCTCTGCCCCCATTCATGAGTACTGTCATAATTCACTGGAAGGAAAAGGAGGACAGGAGTAGGAACACAAACCAACTCCAAGCACAGAATGTACATATATCCCTGTTCCAGTAGCTGATGTCACCAAGCATACTCTATCAATGGTGAAAGAGAAGAATAAAATCCCTGCTCATATTCTGGATTTTTTCCAGGATATTATAATAGCTTATGTAGCATCACAGGGAACGAAATGAAAATATATCCCTAACAGTTGAGTGATACATCAATAGTTTACTCTAGAACAGACACACACCTCTGTTCCAATCCAAGAGGGTTGAGGGGCATACTCCCCCATTTCATACGGACAACCATGTAAGGAAAATACACCTGAATTGAGTGGAGATAATCAGCCTAACCTGTTCATTTCTCCTGAGTAGGCACATACACCTACCCATAATTAACACATTCATTAACAAGTGGTTCTTAAAGTGAGTAAGAAGGCATCTAAAAAGAAGACTCGCCTAGCATAGTCAAGAACTCAAAAGAAAATCTGTAACAAGACCTTGCTCGATGCTGGAGTTCTTGATTCACTCAGACAATTATCTTTTGTAACTCAAGATTCTACTCTCCCAGTTCCCAATTGTGGGAACATTAATTCCAAAGGTCTGCATCAGACACTTCCTCATGAAGGCTTTCTTTCTGACAGTTCGGTCGATCTCGAAGTTTAATCTTTAGATGAGAGCCACAAGAACCCTATGTGTGTCCAGAAGACCTAGGAGCAAAATATTTCATCTTTTTCTATAACCCACCATGGTGGTCCTCCCCATGATGATGAATTTAGATGTTAAAGTCGGCTCTACAATATTAATTCACATTGCCTGGAAAATTTTCTAATGGACAATGTAGTGACAAGAAAGCCCTCTTATCACGAGGCACTTGCAAATGTGAACACAGTCATGTCTGACGCTTTACCAATAGCAGGTGAAATACTTTCTCAACCCGACGGTAGCCCGTGCTGTAGGTCATCCTCTAAACCACCCCCGAGTCATGTATCTTTCAGTTTGATAAGTTAATTATCAACAGATCTTGTTCAATCTGATGAAGAAACATGGAAGAACCAGCTCTGGTCTAATCAGGTAGAAGAATGTTCATCAAATGATAAAGAGGAAATAATGAATATGAGAAAACAATTGGAAAAAGGTTAAGTGCCAGTTATGTTTTTTCCTTTGGCTGATTCTAAGTATGACATTCCATAAATGTTGACAGAAGATGGAATTCATGATATTCCTCTAAACATATGGAAAACCCTTTGTTAGTTAAAGAAGATAATATTATCTTATGATGAATATGAAAATCATGTCAAGATAATAGAAGGGTTACAACGCCAAATTGACTTGGTCTCTCTCTCAGTTTCTCGATATCTGATGGCTGAAAAGCAATAGAGAGCCCTTCAGTGTTCATTCCTTGGCGTATAAAGAATATTGCACCAGTTAATTGCTAATTCCCCATCTGGTATTCATATCAGGGGATGGGGTGTTCATGGAGCACTGCATTTCACTGTACTCTCCTTTCAGCAAATCCCACCAAAAATGTTTTCATGCAATGTTATTGCCTATGGCCGGTCACATCCAATTGGCTTTGTATGTGATCAAAGGCTCGTTCAAGAACATGCCTCAACTAGTTCCTCTCAAAATCAAGCATTCATAGAACAAGTTGTTGAATTACTCCTACATCAAGTGAATTTAAAAAATGAACATGCTTTATATTTGGAGCATGCACATCACCATGTGACAGAAGTGTCAGAAATCATCCAATGGTCTTTTGAGACAGGTGATAAGAGTGGATGTAGGTTGTTGCATCCAGCCAATATCTGGACTAATGTCCGCAATATCAGGAGGGATTTCAAGAAAGTCTTAGATGTAGCAACTCATGAACCACCCCAGATTCCCAGACTTGGGACTCTTTTAACCCAACCCTTAGAAACAACAAATAGGATTTGATGATTTGAGCCGGAACAGCATGACCAGCCCCAGTCCACCGGACATGGAATTTTTTCAAATTCTCAATATCTTCCTTATAGAAAGTCAATATTCTCTTGATTATGTAAGAATCCACTAGTTGAATGAAGAGCCAAATTATCAGGAGATTATCTCCAAATTACGGTTCATCATGAATTTCCTGAGGGATCAAATCACCAAAATACAATTTCTCAAAAAGTACATGGGAGAAGAAAATATTGCGAAAATGCCGATAGAAGAGATGCAATGTTTTATGTATCAATTAATGTCATCAATGCCATTTTTTCTGATACACTAGATGAGTCTCACTCATAGGGATCAGATTAAGAGGTTCCTACTCAAGAAGTCGTACGCACAGACACAAATGAAGAAGGTGTGCGTACACAAAATCATAGGCTTACCCAGAATCTTGGTGTTCCTTCAAATAACCCACTTCCCCCACTTGAAAAGGGATCCAACAAAGCGAAAGGGAAGAATCAGGTTACATAACCTTCCTTTGTAGAAGGCCAATCACTCTCACTAGAGCAAAGATTCACACAACAAGAGAAAGAGATGAAGGAATTAAGGAGGTTGAATGCATAACTACTTCAAAATAGTCTTCCTCCTAAGAATAATGGTGTTAGTCAGCCAAGTGAATTTTTTGCGGCTACTGAGATGGATCAAGAGTATACTCCTTTACCATTACACCCTTAGAGGTCTAATCCTATGGGTTATACACAAAAACAACTGGCAATACTACCATCAGTATCAGTACTAGTCGCCACACCTATACAAGATCCAGTTATTGCACCTGCACAGGTCCAAGCTCAACCATATGTTTCTCAAAAGTTAATGACTAACATTGAGTAATTAACATCTCTGTTGGAAGATACGGAAGGAAAGCGTGCACCGGTTCAACCGTAGAAGAGAGCTTACCATGAATGGGTAGACACAATTCCCCCCCCAATCAAATTTTTCAAGTACCACATTCCCAATCTACAATGGTTTCAGAGACCCAGTGCAACACTTACCAAATTTTGTTTCTCATTGCGATCATATGATGGGAACCCTTCAGCAACAAGAAGTAGTTAAGCTCAATTATTTTGTATAGTCATTACAAGGACCTGCTTTTGTCTGGTATACAATCTTGAAATCTCGATCAATTACCGGGTTGGAGGATCTTCGTCAGCAATCCCTTCTTCAATTCAGCTCAACTTTGCCAAAGACAACTGTTTTTTATCATAAAAATTATTACCAAAGGGATAATGAAAGGGTTTCATATTTCATTGCTCAATAAAAGGGATTATCATATTCCCTAAGCATATCACTCCCTCAAGAGGAATTTTTTCCAATTTGTGTGGCAAATCTACATGACGAGTTGCACACACCGTTGATTCCTATGAAATACATAGGAGGGTTTTGAGACCTTACTTCAATCGCTCAATAGATTGAATACTCTCTTATAAAGACAAAGGATAAATCTCCTGTAATTCCATCGGATCCAGGAAGGAGAATGGGTAAAGCAGGGATTGCTACAGTTATGCTTAAACAAGCACCTATACATGCTTCTATATCACGGCCTTCATCTTCTCGAAGTGATCAACCTCCTGAGCGCCAACAACAGAGGTCATTTCATCAAGATGATCAAAGAAATCAAAGAGGGAAACAATTTGAATATTTGAAGAGTAATGTATACTCTTTCCAAAATGAACAAATTCCTGGTTACTTCATTTAGGCTCTGGAAAATAATTTGGTTCCATTGCCAAGGCCTAAGAGGCCATTCAAGGAAGGAGATGAAGACCGTCCCAATTATTTCCCATATCATCAAATATTGGGGAATCCCATTCAGGGGTGTTTTGGTCTTCAAAGACCTCATGAAAAAAATGGTGGACTTGGGACAAGTCAAATTGAAAAGTTCTTCAGCTCAGGTAGCATGTGTTACTGGTAGAGATCCAGAGGAAGAAGGCGAGTGGCAAGAAGTCAAGAACAAAAATGCACAAAAATATGATGATTGGATGGTCAAAAAAAACGATCAACCAAACTCATGCCATTTTGGAAATTCAATTAATGAAACCAATTATGTCATCTGCCATGAATGTCGTAGAAAACCCCTCTTCATCAGAACGAAAATTCTCAACTAAATGGCTTAATAAAAATAAGTAAGATCTATTAGAAGAAGATGATATCGTTTCAAAGCCTAAATTGTCTTTGACTCTGGCAGATTTTAGGTCATCTACTTCGAAGCCACAGGCACAACCCCCCCAAACGGCACAGCCTAAACGGGCTAATCATGTAGAGTCTTCATTATATGAAGAATTAATCTTTGGTTCTGTTAACACGATTCACTTAACAGATCCTTATGCCAGTCGCTGTTCTGATTTTGATGAAACTGGATTCCCTGTATGAAATAGTGTAATTAGAGGGAGTTCCATAGGTCTGGGATACAGAGGAAGACATGGATATCCCAAAAGCCACTATTCCAATTCTACCCCTTCCAGAACTATGTATGCAGCAGAAACTTGTGGAAGATTCCTTCAGCGTGCTCAACAAGAACAAGAAAATTCTTCCACCAATAGCAGACTTAGTCCTGGTACAATTATTCTAGAGGATCGGTTATAAAATCCACCTTCTTCCTCCCAGCATGTAAATTGGCCTATTCGGTTTAATCTTCCACAGGCAGGAGTATTGACAACTCCTACCCCGATACGAGATTCATCTACTTCCAAAGCAACAACTTTGAAGGTACCTACAAAACCACATGTTCCTGTTGGGAAATGCAAACCATTGGATCAAAACTATGATGCATTGAAACACTGAGCCCAAGTACTGGCCAAGTTATCAATTCTGGATGCCCTGAATTTATCAAAGGATATTCGGGAGGAACTCATCGAGGCTCTATCATGTCCTTAGGAGTTCGCAACATAAATTGCTGCAGCTAAAGTCTTACATGTAGAGAATAATCCTGTAGAATGCCATGCAGTGATATCTTTCATAGATGAAGATGAAGATGATGTTGTGCATGGACATATTAGAACATTATACTTATCTAGAAAGTTCAATGGTGTAGACATCCAATGAGCTTTCATTGACAATGGTTTAGGGGTCAACCTCATCCTCATTTGTACACTTCGCCGATTGGGCATCACAGTATCTGAATTATATCCTTCTACTTTGATGTTGAATGGGAATGATAAAAATTAACAAGAACTACATGGTGAGATTACACTGAGAACTATGTTTGTAAATATTATATCCAATTCATATTTCATGGTTGGTGATCACGATACTGCCTTTAATGTTCTTCTTGGAAGACCATGGCTACATCAACATGCACCTATCCCTTCATCATACCATCAATGTCTCAAATATCGTTTTCAATGGGAAAATTGGAACATTTTATGGTGATAAAACCCCTTTAAAACATGTAAATCTCAATATATTGAGGTGGAATTCTATCACATGAAGGGTAAGGAGAAATCCACAGCAAGGGAGGTTACCAAGATTAATGGTCCATTTGGTTTGTAAAAGATTCTAGTAAATCCATTTTCACATGTGAGTGTAGATTATGTGTTTCCTATCAGTAAAATTGACCTAATAGACCCATATCAAAATACTCTTATGGAAACTGCCATAATATCAATTAGGGCAATTAAGCCAGACAACATGGGAGAAATTGGTGATTCACCAAGCAATGATGATAGTTCAAATAGGGATGTATTCATTTCATCTGCTAAAATCCAAAAAGTCTATACTTCGCCAAACAGGCTAGAAGAAGTTATAGAAATGTCATATGTGAATGATGATGTCAATTCTCAATCCATCATCTCCTCTTTATTACCTAGGGAATACCCTTCATCATATATCGGATCAAAAATGGAAACATCTTCTTCAAGATGATCATATTTTAACATCTCCTATGATCATAGAAATTCTAAATCACCATCTACAATGAATGTAGAAACAGAATAAATAACACATGTTGAAGAAGAAGAGGATGATCTCAGGGATTCTCCTCCAGAATTTGAAGAGGGTATCTCTACAACCGTGGATAAACACATCGAAATAAATCTGGGTACATAAGAAGATCCACACCCCAATTTAATTATTAAGGCCATGAATCGTGAAGATAAAGATACATATATTTCATTTTTAAATAAAAATTGAGATATATATTCTTGGAACTATATAGAGATGTCAGGGCTTGATCTTGGTGTTGCTACTCATCGTTTGGGTTTTCCAGAAGAACATCTAGGATTTAAGCAAGCTGTAAGAAGAAAACACCCAACCAATGCTTCCAAAATTGAAGCTGAAGTTGGTAGGCCTATAAAATCTAACTTCATCAGAGAAGTTAAATATCCCAAGTGTTTGGCTAATATTGTCCCTATGAAAAAGAGGAATTGACAAATTAATGATTTTATTGATTTCAGAGATCTTAATCAGCATTGTCCTAAAGATGATTTTCCAGTTCCGAGCACAGAACTCTATATTGATGCAAGAGCTGGATATGAAGAAATTTCCTTCATGTATGGATATTCTGGGTATAACCAAATCCTAATGGCTCCAGAAGATGAAGAATCTATAGCCATCAGATCCCCTTAGGGTGTGTTTTTCTATCGGGTAATTCCCTATCGCCTAAATAATGTAGGCGCAACATATCAACGTGCCATGTATCAAATCTTGAAACCCTTTTTAGGGATGTTTATTGAATGTTATGTATCTGGTGGTGAAATCCGAGAAACATTCTAATCACTTGGATGATTTGGAAGTCATATTCCAAAAACATCGGCAACAAAATTTGAAGATGAACCCCTTAAAATGTGCTTTTGCAGTAACCTCAGAAAAATTCTCGGCTTTGTTATACGCCATCATGGTATCAAAGTCCATCCTAAGAAGACAAAGTCAATACATGGAATTTCAACTCCTTGAAATTTGAAAGAATTGAAAGTAATTCAAGGAAACATAGCTTATATTCGACCTTTCATCACCAATTTGGTAGGCAAAAGTTTACCCTCTACAAAATTGACGAAGAAAGGAGTCACTTACAAGTGGACTGAAGAATATGAAGAACCATTCAATATTATCAATAAATATCTCTTGATTCCACTGGTATTAATACCACCTATTGAAGGAAGGAAATTGATTATTTATGTGACATCTTTAGAGTGATCATTGGGTTCATTTCTTGCTCAGAAGAATGATGTTGGAATTGAAAACAGCCCCTACTATCTTAGTCATACTATATTTGATGGAGAAACCTAAAATTCAAATATTGAGAAGTGCTTCCTAGAATTAATCTTTGTAGTTCAGGAGTTGAGACACTACCTGCAACATCATGAGATCCAATTGGTATCTCATAATAACCCACTAAAATTAATCCTTAGTCATCCAATGCTTATAGGACTTCTGGAAAGGTGGGAAGTTATTTTGCAGCAATTTGATATTCAGTATGGGTCTCAAAAGGAAATAAAGGGCCATGCTCTGGCTGATTTCCTTGTTGAGCATCGTTTAGTAGAAGATACATCTTTAGATATTGAACATCCTGATGAGGAATTATTTTCTATTCAAGATAGTCTTCAAACATAGGATATGTACTTTGATGGTGCTTCCAGAAGTCCAACAAGGAAGAAAATGGAGGATCCTAAATTCAATAAAGTTGGGTTTGGAATTGTACTCATTTCCCTAGAAAAGGCAGTGCTACCTTATTCCATCTCATTGTAGGGAGGCAGTACAAATAATGAAGCAGAATATCAAGATTTCATCACAGGATTAGAGTTGGAACTTCAAGCACAAGAGAATCACCTACAGGTGAAAGGTGATTCAGACATGGTCATCAAACAAGTCAATGGGTATTATGCAATCAGAAAAGAATAAGTAATCCCTTTTTATGATTACGTCAGAGATTTAATGGTGGAATTTCCATCAGAACCGACATTTTTTTATGTCCCAAGATCACAAAATACCCAAGCTGATGCACTGGCTAATATAGACACAGCTTTGGCAGAACCAAATCAGGACGAGAGAAGCATCAGTATTGCCCACCGTCATAAAATTTCACCTTATTTTCAAGTCAGAACCGAGTAAATGAATGAAATTTGTCCCATCTCTGAACCATATGGTCATACTATAGGATCGATGCCACCTATCATGGAATACCATCAAAATGGAAATCTTCCACATGATAGATCCTTGAGAGAACAAGTCTGGAGACGTGTGGTCAATTTTACACTTTACAATAGTCCGGATCACCTCGAGAAAATTCTCTACAAATGTGGTTTTGATGTAGTTCTCTTTAGATGCATTGACGGTGAAGAGACAATGGCTATCATGAAAGAAGTGAGTGCAAGAATCTGTGGTGCCCATCAGTCTGGACACATAGTATCTGATCAAATTCGAAGGCTTGGATACTTGTGGCCTTCAATGATACAAGATTTTTTTGATTTCACAATGAAGTGTCATTCATTCCAAGAACATGCCAAATTCATTCATCAACCCCCAGAGTTTCATCACAATGCTTAAACCTCATGGCCATTTTCCACATGGGGAATGGATCTAGTAGGACCTTATCCTTCAGCTACATCCAACCAGTTTAAGTACATTCTTACTGCTACAGACTTCTTTTCCAAAATGGGCAGAGGCAATACCCCTCAATGAAGTCAGTTCTAGATGCATTATTATCATCATCAAATCTAAAGTCATTACCAGATTTGGTGTACCTCATAACATATTAACAGACAATGGAACCAACTTCTATTCATCCGAGGTGAGGAAGTTGTATCAAGAATACAACATCAAATCAAATCAATAATCTCGGTATCATGCAGCAGCAAATGGACAAATAGAATATTTTAAAAAGACTCTTTCAAATATACTAAAAAAGATGGCAGATAATGATATGAAATCATGGCCTGATAAACTCTTTCATGCTTTATGGGCTTATCGGACCACCACCTGCACTGCACCGCAGTCAACTCCATATTCATTGGTATATTGAACAGAAGCAGTCTTTCCCATTGAGGTTAAATTACCCTTGCTCAGAGTATCGATTGGTGATCAGTCATCTACTGATGAATAATCCCAAAAGAGTTTGGATGAATTGGAATGGTTATATGAGAAAATATTGTGCACCATACACCACTTGGAAGCCTATCATAATCAAATAGCATGTGGTTTCAACAAAATTGTTCGTCTTCATTCATTCGTTTAGGTAGAATTGGTATTGGTTCTTAGAACTCCAATGATACCAGGAATGAAACCTCCCAAGATGGAGCCAAAATGGGAAGGACCTTATTCAATACATATGTTCTACTCCAATGGGGCTTATTCTTTAATCTCAATGGATGATGAACTCATCAATACTCTAACTAATGTCGGGTTTCTGAAGAATTATTTTGTATAGTACAAATATCCATGGTCCACGCATATGAACATAAACGATTTGCATCCAAATAACCCAAAATGATGTTAAACTATGAAACAATCCCTAATACGCCCGACATGACATTAAATTGTGTCCTCTTTTTTCATTACTGTATGAAATTATACTACAAAGCCCCCCTTTAATCCATCATGACATTAAACTGTATTTTCCTTATCGTCTTAGCTACATTATGCTAAACTGTATAGCACCCTTACGTCTAACATGATGTTAAACGGTGTCCCAATATTTGTCCTACATGACATTATACTGTAATGTTCATTCATACTATATGACGTAAAACAGAACAAAGTACCATAATTTTCCTACATGACATTAAATTGTATTGTTTCCCTGCTACATGACACTAAACTGTGCAACACCAATGGTCCTCACTGCAAGACATTAAATTGCATAGTACCTTCACATGGCTTGTATGACCTTAAACTTTTCATTGTTAAGTTTGTTGCTACCTCTTGTTTCACACACCGAGTATGACTCTCGTGATCTTAGAGTAAACATCATCCATAACACCCTCTTGGGGCTGTTAACCATGTGTAAGTTGCAAAACAATTTTTAAGTCGTTTTTCTCAAAAACAACTTGATTACTAATTTATTCTTTAATTGAAATACACGAATTTTGATCCTTTCCATCTAGGCTGGGTACATTGGCAACCTCCCAAGGTTCAAGCCCAAAACCAATCTCTTCACATCGTTTCACCTCCACCTCATATGATGTTGATCTGTGAAGCATCCCCAGAACCAATACTTTTTACATTGGTTCACCATCGGTCCATGCACATGACCATAAACTATTAGCACTTTTTTCCTGTATAACAATAAACTACAACATTCTTTGAAACCCTCACCTAAGAGGGAATCATTGATTACATTGATCTCTGATCATGTTATATTGTAAGAACTATGTGCATACATGGAAATTCCTGAACCTTTTATCTTGGGTCAAACCATCATTGCACTAAAGTCTCCTTTTCACCCTTCATATGTACGAACTAAATATGTACAGAAGATATTTCAAGAACCACATGTAGCTTGATTACAATCCTTTTGGGATATGTAGGAACGTTCGAGCATCTCGTGAATCTAGCCCCATGTCTTTGGGCCTAACCCCAAATTCTACTTTCAGTCCCCTGGCTGAAAAGTCCCAATGAAAACACACACGTGTACTCATTATAATGGTTCGAGTTCTATGACCCTAAACTATGATTTCCTATAATAATATCCCACATGACGTTAAACTATATTTCAAGAACTACATATGGCTTGATTCCCATACTTATGGGATACATAGTTAAGTTTAGCATCTCAATTCAAGTCCCAACCACAACATGATTATGGTTAGCATTGCTCTGTGTATCTCTATATGCATTGAGAAAATTCCCATTTTTATGTGTCATAATCCTAAACATAAATACTTCCCAATATCCATAACCATTTTCTTGACTTCTGGTCACAAAATGTCCAATTTCTGAGAGTTCTTTTGCCTGACTATGCAGCACGTGCCCTTAGGTGGCCTTGCATAAACAGTCTACATAACAGACTTGTCATCCGAAAGATACTATCATTTGACTATGCAGCTAATGGCCTTAGGTGGCCATGCATAATTCAACCCCCTAAAGAGTTTTTCAAAAAATGGTAACTCCATTTTTGGGAAGAAAACCTCTTTTGTCATTATTGTTATTATCAACAATATGTCAGGATCCAAAAAAAAAATTCCATCCTTAACATATTTGTCCCATGTTCTTTTTCATGATCTGAAAGTATTCAAGTCTATGGTTTATATTTCTTTTACCTATGATTGGGTCAGACCTTCATAAGAATGACAATCATCCAATTCTTAGATAATCTTTCTTGGAAATATCTTCTCAATATTCAAGTACCTCTCTCTATAGAGCAAACTCTATGCTTTGGAAAATTTGAGTCTCCATAAACTTCCACTGGCTTTTTAGCAGTAGAAAAGTAAATTTCTGAGAGTTATTTTGCCTCACTATATAGCATGTTCCCTTAGGTGGCCGTGCATAAATAGTCTACATAACTGAATTGTTAGCCAAATGATACTATTATTTGACTATGAATCCAATTCCCATAGGTCACCCTGCATAATTCAACCCCCTAACAGGTTTGTTAAATAATGCTAACTTCATTATTGGGAACTACTTCTTTTAATACCTTTTAGACCTTTTTCGTATCCTTCCTCAGATTCAAAATTAATTATGTCATATTTTACATGTTTTCCTTCATACTTGAGTGTGGTAATATGTTTTAAGATAAGTTTTCAAGGAATTGAGTCAATTTTAATCCATTTGGTCAATGCTATTTCGACTTTAAACATTATCCTTTTTATGTCTGACGTGCATGAATTTAAACTTCACACAAAAGAAAAGGGAACGTTGAATAAAAGTCAAGGCCCATCTCCATAAACATACATTTTCGTATGATTTTGGTAATATCGATCAATTAAAATATTCTATGTTTTTAGGGTTATTTATAATAATCCTAGAAAAAATCAAACTATTCTTACTAGTCCCATTGGCATAGGTAAAAATTAAAAGCGGGTAGCGGGAAAATGTGTGCAAAAATGATTGAAAATGAAAGTGTTTTTTCATTTGATGCACAAGAATTAAAATGACATCCACAGACTGAAGTATCTTCTATTTTCCAAGAATTAAAAAAGGCTGTCAACATAAATCGTTACTTGATTTACAACATCCCTAGCTTCATCAGTAGCCACATGAAGCTCATGCACTCGACCAAATTCACTCTTTTCAGCTTGATGTAGTGATTTCATGGAATTTGCAATGGATTTCATACCATTCATTTGAGCTCCTTCCATTGAATTATTCAGTTGGTCATGTTCCCCAGAAACAGCATCAAACTGTTGCTGAAGGTGCATCTGCTGGACGACTGTATCTTTGATCTTATAATTTAGCTCCTTTATCTTGGCAGAATAATCAGCCTCTTCTTGGGATACCATAGCCTCAAATTCCTGAATATTGGCTGACAAATTCACCCTAGTCAAATCATGATGGCACTTTTTCTCCTTCTCCCTCCTTAAGATGACTTGTTCTACTGTGGCATGGATCTTTTGATATCCAACACCGCCAAGTCCCAAATGACGAACATGGATGACAGTAGGGGAATATTTGATGACATATCTTCTAAAGTCACTTTAGATATGATCTTCCATATGTTTTGTAATTCCTTGCATCATGAAAATTAGAGACCCTTTTTTATCTCTGGGTCGGATTCGGCATCACTGTCACAGGGGGGAACATAATCTGAGATTAATGCACTTAGGGATGTGCCATGTTCTGCTCCTTCCCCCCTGACCCATGTTTCTTCACTTTCTATTCCCATTGGGAAGGAGGCTGAATCATCACCTCAAAATCTAGCCACTGATATTGATGGCGCTGCATATTAAATTGAATTATTAGGTTAGTTTCAAAGTATAAAGAAAAATTATTAACTATCATGTAAAATATGTTCAGTTACAAAAAATTGTTATCCCTTACCCAACAGTAGATCAGTAACTTGAGAAGCCTCCTCCACGTCCTTCTTATCTTCAACAGGATTTTTAGGGTGAGTTTGAGGAATCTCAACGGTGTTCAGCCACAATTGAGCTAATGTATCTCCAATAGTAGGGTTTTCAATATCTCCTTCAGGCATTGGAAGTTCGGAAGCTTGCTCAGATAGAACTACACATTTCAACTGATCATGATTAGAGATGTAATAAGAAGTTATTTTTAATAGGACAAAGGATAACACTCATGTCCCTAATCATCTAAATTACATGGTAATTTAACATGATCTAAAAAATCATCAAAAGATGTGCCAACTTCCATCATTTCATCCAATGTAATCTTAGAATCCTGGTTAATCTCACTAGTGGGAGCATTTGATATGTCTTCGTGGCGACCTTCATTCTACAGCCTTTGACCCTGGATAGATTCTTCAGTTAATGTAGTGGCTTCAGTTGCAATGGCCGCCAAAAGATCTAGGTAGGGGTTGACCCTAAAGTATCACAGAATGGAAGCCAGTTGATGTTTCATTCAACATTTTATGAGGCATTTTTAACCTACCATATTTAGGCGCTTCTCTCCTTGAAATAGCAACATGAGGGATACTGAGAATAGAAGTTGGCTCTTCTCCAGGAGCAGCCAAGTCAGGCTGAACATGTAGTTGTTCAACAGTACCCTCTGTGGTCCTTAGAGGGTGTTCAATCTACTCCCTTAGAGGGAAAATTGAAGAATCCCCTGAAATCCCAACATGTATGAGTAATCTTTTCATGGGTTAAGACTCATGATTATCCAAAAGACTTACCACTACTGATGAAGCATTTAGTTGTTGACTTCTTCATTCGATTCCTTTGTCTGTTTTGTTTTTTGGGAGCTTCGGTAGTCTCCTTTACAGGTACATGAATTGGAGAATCGAAATTCATGTACAACATTTCATCCATGGCTTGCTAGCCTGGAGATATCTCGCCCGACACATGAGAAGATTCATCAGCCATAATGGCAGTACAACCAGGGCTATACTGTGGTGAAGGAACCTCATCAGTTCCTTTCATTGAAAGCTACCGGATGAAAAGAATAATTTTATTGAGTAACAATGCTTTAACTAGAATCAAGTTACAAATCAAATAAAGAAATAGACATACATCTTCAGGTGCCACATAATCATGCCACTCCTCATCTCTGGAACCACCAGTCCCCTTGCTGGGGCCATGATCTATCATTTCATTCACCTGCATGGTGATAGGAATGGAATCATCAGTGGAATATATGAGCATTTCCATCTCTCTAATGTAAGCCCGCACTTCATCAGGGTTATCCTTGTAAACGATATCTGTAGAAGCCAGAAGATTCCCTATTCCAGGGAGGTGTAGCTGTTGGCGCCAAAAATATGGCCCGAAAGAAAGGAATGAAGAAGGCCGGCGCGCTGCTTCGCGAAGCTCCGCCGTGAAGCCCCGCCGCGTAGCGTCCCACCATGGCTGCACCGCGAGGCTCCGGAGGCGGTAATCCTCCGCGAACCTGTTTGACGTTCGCGAGCCGCCGCGAAGCCCCGAAGGCGGTAATCCTCCGCGAACCTGTTTGACGTTCGCGAGCCGCCGCGAAGCCCCAGAGGCGGTAATCCTCCGCGAACCCGTTTGACGTTCGCGAGCCGCCGCAAAGCACCATAGGTGGCGCGCGAGCCCTGCTTCGCGGTGCCCCTTCCCTATAAATACCGGACTCCCTCTGAGTCCAAGGACGGACAATCCGACATTTCGGCTTCTCCTCTCCCGAATCGCGAAGCACGCTTTGCCCCGGGAATCATGAGCTCCGCGAGGTATTTCTACTTCACGAGATGACTCTGTTTTGTCTCGTTTTGAGCCCCTCTTCCGAGAGGGATTCCCTTCGCGAAGCTCAAGGGCATTTGCGAAGGAAGGGGATTCCCAAGGGAACCCGGGCAGCCGCGGAGCACTTGTGCTTCGCGAAACACCCAACCCATACGAGTCATCCCTATGCTAAGGAAGGGTCGCTCCACTTCGCGATGCACAATGCTTGGCAGGACCCTGCTTCGCGAACCACACCTTCTTCGCAAGGCAGTGCTCCGCGAACACTGTTCCACTTTGCGAAGCACCTCCCACATCCAACTATGCCCCACGCTAAGGCCAAGGAACCCCACTTCGCAAAGCACACTCCTCTGCTTAGCGATTCCTCTTTCCGTGCGACCCTCCAGGTTTGCACGATGTGATTTCAAAGTCCAATGGACAACACCTCCCGTAGCGTTGCTTCGCCTAATGCTTATTCGCATAGGCACGCTAATGGTTATTGCTTCTTCGCATAGCCACGCTAACATGGACCCCTCGATCGTTCGCCCCATGACCCCCCTTTACCATGGCCTTACCGGCACCTTCCCTTCCCCAAGGACCAGAGGGTACCAGTTATGTAAGACCTAGGGGTGTGGAGTGAACCCACCTCGTCCGAGCTGCAGGACGTTAAACTGCCAAGCACCACGTCTTCAACACATGACGTTAAACTGTGACCCAACCTCGTCTCCCTCACGAAGGGTCCCCCCAGCTCGAACATTCTTTACATCACTATTCTCCACGGGAATGGAACTCTTCCGCACATGGAATGAGATCCTCCTTGTCGAAGTGGTGTATGTTCGCAGGGGAAGGGCTGCCTCAGAGCGTAAGCCCCTAACCTTTGGTACGGATGATTGCACCCGTGCATCTCGGTACTTCCCCACTACCAAGGTCAGTGGAGGACGTGATGGGGAATGAGGCACCCCCCTCTGGGCCTCCATCCTGGAGTAAGCCCCAACACCAAGGGCCACCCAACGCGTAAGCCCCTTCTCGCTTTTCATGGACGCACCCTTCATGACGTGATCGTCAGGTCCATGCAACCTCTTGTTTCTCACACCGAGCATGACTCACGTGGGCTTAGAGTGAGCACCGACCCTGACACACCCCTTCTGAACTACGAGGTCTTTGATCCATGTCAAAGCATGGTACGTAGGAAGCCTCCACGAGGTTCAAGCCCACCCGTCGCTCATTCACGTCGGGTCCCATTTCAGTCCAGCGGTAAGCCGTTGTGACCTTCTGAACTACGAGGTCTTTGATCCATGTCAAGGCATGGTACGTAGGAAGCCTCCACGAGGTTCAAGCCCACCCGTCACTCATTCATGTCGGGTCCCATTTCAGTCCAGCGGTAAGCCGTTGTGACCTTCTAAACTACGAGGTCTTTGATCTATGTCAAGGCATGGTACGTAGGAAGCCTCCACGAGGTTCAAGCCCACCCGTCGCTCATTCGCGTCGGGTCCCATTTCAGTCCAGCGGTAAGCCGTTGTGACCTTCTGAACTACGAGGTCTTTGATCCATGTCAAGGCATGGTACGTAGGAAGCCTCCATGAGGTTCAAGCCCACCAATAGTGGACCAAGGTCTACTTTCACGTCGGTTCACCGACACACCCCTTCTGAACTACGAGGTCTTTGATCCATGTCAAGGCATGGTACGTAGGAAGCCTCCATGAGGTTCAAGCCCACCAATAGTGGACCAAGGTCTACTTTCACGTCGGTTCACCGACACACCCCTTCTGAATTACGAGGTCTTTGATCCATGTCAAGGCATGGTACGTAGGAAGCCTCCATGAGGTTCAAGCCCACCAATAGTGTACCAAGGTCTACTTTCACGTCGGTTCACCAACACACCCTTTCTGAACTACGAGGTCTTTGATCCATGTCAAGGCATGGTACGTAGGAAGCCTCCATGAGGTTCAAGCCCACCAATAGTGTACCAATTTCTACTTTCACGTCGGTTTACCGGCGAAACCCACCTGAACTATGAGGTCTTTGATCCATGTCAAGGCATGGTACGTAGGAATCCTCCCAGAGGTTCAAGCCCAACTCCCCTCGGACCAAGATCCATTTTCACAACGGTACGCTGACGACATTCATCGGGCCAAGGTCCAGCTCCACATCGGTTTACCGGCACCATCCCGAACTACGCAGACTTTGATTCCCTGCCACGGGGATACGTAGGAAGCCTCTTCAAGGATCAAGCCCAATTTCACTGTCGCCCGCTGCGATGGTCCCATTTCACTCTCATCCGTCTCCGCTGGACGTTAAACTCGCGGCATACCATGTGTTGAGCACGGGAAGCTGAAGAAAACCTCAGATATGTGTCTACGACATGTAATTCCCTGCGCCCGATGTGGGATGCCTCGGGCTTCCATGCCCTCGAGAAGCCTTGTGATCAAGGATAACAGACAGACATGCCAGGTACCCCAGCATCCAGACACGCTACTGATGCCTCAACGTGACTACTCCCCTGACCGAAGGTTGCTGCCCTGATTGGACCCTTTGGAATGTCCCGACAGAAGCAGTGTAATTAACCGGCGTCCATGGAAACATGGCACTGGGAAGAGTTTCACGAACTACGCAGTAAGTCTATAAGGGAGACCCGGACTAGGTGACGAGTTCTGAGGAGGAATCCACAGGAGGAAGAACCGACATCCCATCATCCCGTTTCGATCAAGGAGCAGACGTCCCTGAATAAGGAGCGAATTCCGCCCGCCTTTGGAAAGCGGGAATGCGGGGAAACAAAGCCACGCGTCCTCCCGACGGACGGATGCGCGCGCGCCCCGGCGAAAGCGTCGGAAACAGTAGCCCCTCGCAAAAATCCAGTGAGGTAGTTTCAGCTCCGCAGTATAACCACCGCCATGTCTGGAGAGCCTCAAGTTGTAGATATTCAGTATGTGTACCAGAAGGCTGTGAGGAGGGTCTTTCAACCTTAGAGTTCCGCTTCGCCCAATCTCCTACAAATACAGCTAGAGAATAAGAAAATAAGATTGGTTGCTCTATAAACTTATGGTGATTAAATTTCCACAATGAAGTAACTCACTAGGAGTAGATGGAGTTGGTCTCTTTATTCTGATAGGGGGATTATATCTGGAATGAGGCAGCATTGCCATATGTTGTGCCTCATCATCCCTATCTTGAGAATCCGGTGAATCAGCTTCGGGTGTTATAGAGGAATCACCTTCCAGGTGAAGGGTTTCTTTCCCTAGGGTTCTTTTCATTTTCCCCACCTAATAAACCGGGTGATTCAGCACCCCTCCTGGGTATGATTCTATCCAGATATCAGCATACCATGTAGTCAAGTTATTTGCTGATTTATCAACTGGTAGATCAAACACTGCCCCAGTCTTCTCCCAAGATGTCAGTAACCATAATTGTCAAGCAACCATTGGGTGTTGCTCTGACCTGACAGGCAGAGGGGGAGATACAACTGTATGCTACAAACACCTAAATTGACGTGCAAATCTATATGGAGCATATTCCTCGCATATAATCTCTTTGTCGATACTGGTGACCAGTACACCATCTCTACAGGCCAGCATGTATTCCCTTAATTGCAGACTAGCTGTTCCATCATCAACAAACCTCCCAATTGGCATATTCCCATAATCAAATAAATTGAATTCCTTATGCATGCCCAGCCTTACCTTCATGTCATATTAATTGAGTTCTAGTGGAGAAATTCAAGAGAATGCTTGCACTGATAGCCTGAAGGAACTTCTAAGAACCTTTACTTCATTTTGTACATTCGATGTTCTGAAGTCAGTGCCGATCCATCCCCACAATACATCAAATGGTCCCACGATTCTCAAAAGAGACATACCCATGAAAACATGCAGTAAGCTCCTGTGAATCTTTTCTAAAATTGGGGTAGCCAACCCAACCATTTTTCACTCAAACAACTTGGTTGCAACAATGAGGGTCCCTGGCTTGACGCCTCCCTTAGAGTCCATGACTAGAAAAAGATAAATATTGAGCCACAAGGCCAAGAATCCCACCAGATGAATCTTCTTTTGGATTCTCTAATTAACTTCATATCCCCACTTCTCAAATTATCCTGCATCCAGAGTGAGTCAAAATGTGCCAGGAGCACCCCTCTTCTCGGTTTTGGGGCAGGTGGTAGGACAAATACAGGTGGTCCCCTTCTCCTTGGGCCCATTCCCCTTCGATCCCTTCTCCTTCGGCTCCTTCTCCTACTTCTTGGTAGGAATCATATTCATCCACTCCTCTGGATGAATATCATTTCTAGAATGAGTTAAGGAGGTCTCTGAACTCTTGATCTAGTGAAATATTTTCAATAATTCCTTTCCAAAGCTGGGGTCTTCTTTGAATCATTCCATGTCATCTTGGGGGGGATGAATTCTTCATACATATCACCCAAAATTAGAGCCCCTAAGAACTTGTGGACATCCCTCATACTGATCCCTACTTCTCCAAGAGTCAGATATAATTAATTGGTTTCTGGGCTCCAATGACTGGTAATCTCCGGTATAAATTCATCATTCCTATAAACATATGTTTTCCTATCCCAGAAAGCTTCATATAGTACAACTCCTTTTAAATCCTAGAAAAACTCTGCGTAGGTTTGTCGCACACAGTATGCCCACATCCATGTTGGCTTCACACCTCCTCCAGGACAAAAGTCCCAACTCTTCTTCCAGCCTTTGGATTGACCCATCTGAGTGTTTTGGAAGATTGAGGGATAACAATGTGGTTGTAGATCAGGCTCGTAAGGTTTCAGATCTGAGTTACATGAGCTATGATGCATTATGTAGGCCTTCTCCACTGTTCCACCATTTACAAGTACTCTTCCACCTGAGATATTTTCTGAAGAAAAATGGGTGTAATTCTAAATCCAAGAATTTTGGAGATAGTTCATTGCCTCTGGAATGGCGACTTCTCGCAGATGACCATAGCCACACAAGGGTAAATAAATAATCTGTGGGATTTCAAGATGATACTTCATCAGGTACTTGGCCAAATATGGAAGAGTGTTGTCGCAGATAGTATAATAATCATGGACAATGATTCTCATAATATCATCAATTCACCTGCTCTCCAGTTCATCAGTCGTTCCGATTCTCATGGGAGCCATTTAATATGCACAAAAGTTGAATAACTAACTCTTATGTAAGTTGATTTTTCATAAATTTTGTGATGAAAATTCAAAAAAGGGAAAAGGCATTAAGGCACGCAAGTCCCAAAAATGGCGCACATGTATCAGTGTGTCCCGCATGTTGTGGCACACAGGTATCATCGTGCAAGTCCAAATACCTCTACAGCAGGGTGACAACAAAGAAACAGTGAAAATCTGAGCATCTTGCACAGAAAAGGAAACTTGCGCGGCGAGAGCTCAAAAGATTGAAATCTGGGATATTTGCATGAGAATGGCTACATATATATATGCCATGCCTCAACCTTGTGTACCTAAAGCTAGTGTGTGCAACACTGCGTGCCAACGCCTTCACGACTCGCACCTGTGTGATGTCATCTGCGCATTCAACACTTGCGTGCCGCATGATCCTCAGTTTTCTTCATTACCTCAGAGTCACATCCTTATTTCTTTTGGATCCAACTTTGAGGGGGGGGGGACTTTTGTTGACACTATTTTCCATCACATAGTCTAAACGAATGAAAAGGGAAATACCTTGATCCCAAAGTGATTCATCATTTTAAGAAAAATCAAAAATTAACAAAGGCATGAACAAAGATTCATTTTCACCTGGGTCGTGCAAATTCCACCACATTTTTGCAATTATACTTGCGCGTCGTGTATTGGTCACACAAGATACTTGTGCGCACTCTTTGAATTTCACCCAGGGTCTTTACCAGCCTATAATTTCCCTCAGTGGGCCTATCATTTCAAGACGATAAAATTCTAGAAACTCATATTTGAGCTCCCAACACCCTAGTCTCTTCTCGAAGCTTCTGAACACTTCTAAGGTAGTTTCTTACCTAGAACGGAGGATCTAAAGAGTGGGAGTAAGGCCTAAGTGTTGAAACTCATCAACACTTGTGCGCAAAAGTGGCCAGCCCTTAAGGGAAATAGCCACACTTGTGCGCCACCTTACCCCTTAAATAAAACTTGCACACCACAATTTTCGAAGCCATTAGGGATACATATAAGGGCTTGAGCCATGTCTCACACAAGTATTACATTAAGGGTTGAACATCGTTCAAGTAACCATATGTCGCGCAAGTATACATGCACGACCAGGACTTGCATGCCCATGCAGGACTTACACACCTCTCTCTTTTTTGGTGCCCCTCCTGCCTATTCACCTCTCTTATTCAAATCCACCTTTCCTATTCCAGATTTAGTCATCAAGACATTATTTAAAGCTATTTTATGGCATGTTTTGATGATTGTATTCCTTATCTGAAAGGAATTATGTGGAACATCTCTCAAATCCTAGTGATTTACATATCTTTATGTCACTAAGGTCAGATATTTCATTCATCCAACCTGATACTTTAAGATGAGAGAATCCTTAACCTGGGCATCCTTTTCAGGAGTATGCCCCAGTCCAAGTTCTCTTAATTTGGTCATCCTCCTTAGAAGTAAGCCCCAAGTCCCCTAACCTGGGCCTCTTTTTCAGGAGTAATACCCAGTCTTCAAATTCCCTTAATTTCAGGAATCCTCCTTAGGAGTAATCCCCATTCATAATTCTCTTAATTTGGGAATCCTCCTATGGAGTTATCCCCAAGCCCCCTAACCTGGGAATCATCATTAAGAGTAAGCCCCAATCATAATTCCCTTTAACCTCGGCTTCCTTTTCAGGAGTAAGCCCCCGTCATAATTTCTCTAAAACAGTCTTAATTTACATTTTTATTTGGGCTTCCTTCTTAGGAGAAAAATCCAATCATAAGTCCCCTCCTAATTTGGGCATCCTCCTCAGGAGTAAGCCCCAAGTTAGAGTATCCAAATCTCCATAAAACACATATACCTTTATGGACATCGGTCCTAGGTTTCTTCCCGGATTTCAAATCCTAATCTTCATCTATATGGGCAATCATACATACATGACCCCCACATCATTTCTTACGATTGCATCTTTTGTGTTATAATTGTCTGCTTTTACCAATACCTCTTGTTTCTCACACCAAGAATGACTAACGTGAGCTTAGAGAATTAAAGTAATTATGACATCTTTCTTTGGGCCATCAATCAAGCATGAACCTCATACTTCTATTACTCATTCTATGTTTTTTCGGATTCCATTTCTAAATAAAGGATACATAAGTAGCCCATCTTCAGGTGTGATCCCATCTATCAACTAATCCATGTCCTTCTGAATGACAATAAACTTCAAGTGCCCCACTGAGTGGCTTTAAAACCAGTATAGTCATCATAATGACCAAGAATATTTTATATAATGTATTGAAGGATACCATTTTCTAATAATCTTTTAAAATATATAGATGATTCTCTATCTATTAATAACCTCGAATACATATAAAATATTCTCTAAATATCCTACATACCAATAATTGATTGTCAAATCCAATGGAAATCTCATTTTATACTTGGTAATGTAATAATGATTCATTAACATAACTTAACACTATAAATAGAGTCCCGAAGTAGACAATAATTCCCCCCAAAAGGGTGTGATGTGTCCGAGCTCCCATCCTCTCGACCAAAGGAAATTATTCAGCCTCATCAGTTAATAACTAGTGACCACCTACCTTTGGAAAGTATGTCCAAATTGATATGGAATCATTGAATGTTTCTAGTTATATGAACAAACCCGTTATACACCGATTGGAATGTTTGAACCTAAAATCAATGATGTCATCCCCAATTCCAATGGAAACAGACACTCTATTTTGGAGACAAAATCTAGAGAAATATATGAACTACAATTTATTCACTCAAAGGATTCAACATCTGAACTCCAAACACATATACCCTTATAAAATTAATATTTATAACATTAGCTCTATTGTGTTATTTCTCATATATTTCAACGAAGTATGTGTTTGTCTGTTACACACATTGTCTCTTGTGCTTTAACTGAGGACACTGAAAATCCCTATAGAAAAATTACTTAAACTTTGTCTTCCCACATATAACTATGGAAGGGGTCGTGTGTGGTATGGTAGTGTTATTTTTTCAGGAATAACTATGGTAGAGGGTGTGATCCTTAGATAGTTTTCAAAAACAGTTGTAAAGCCCAAAAAAGGCTATGTATAATGTTTTGTTAATATAAACTGATTGGTGGCAGGTGATCACCAAGTGAAGATGATTAAGTCTCTTATTGAGACTGAACATCAGTTATTTCTTCTATGTACTATATTTTTCAATACTCTACTTTTATATTCTCCGCTGCTCATAATTTCACAATACAAAATTATCACATCAACTCTGATAGTTAGTTACGGTTAGTGTGTATATGTTCTCAATTCAGTAAACCGGTTTCAAAACATGAATAAGTTATTTTCACTGATTCAACTGAGTTATAATCAACCATTTAGAAAATTTTGACAAAATAAACATTTATATATCTTCTAATATAATTAATTGTGATGTTTCAAAATTGGGGGATATTAATCATAAAGTTATAAATATAAATTTTATGTAGGAACTCAATTCCCCCCCTCTTGAGTGTCAACACCATCTAATGAATAAAATAATTATTTAATTATCCTCATTAATATAAAATGTTATTATGTGTCACAACACTCCATTGTGTGGATTGTGTCATGACTCCCCAAGCCTACCTCCAATAGGGAAGGGGATGGTGACTAGAATCGAGAAGGAATATCACTTAAATTGAAGACCATTACCAATGTACCTACACGGCTGAGGTAGGTCAGTTCCTCTTGTACGGGTGCTATGGAAGCACGACCGGGTACATGACGAGACCTGGGAGCGGTAGGCTGATATACATTCTCAATGGTCATATCTTTTCATTTATGGCACCACTGTACCCTCGGAAGGCCAAATCAGGGATGAGTTTCATTCAAGAGGGGAGGTTTTAACAACCCCACTCTTGGGAAAAGGTACGGATCGTTAGTTTATCTTTCAAATCATTCCTTACAGTGTTTGTAATGTGTGTAACATCCTAAGGAAGGTACAAGGAGTGTCAGGTGTTTTTTTGGTGCTGAGAATTTGAGAAATGGACTTGCATATAAGGGCGCATGGCCTGCGCATAGGTTTGGTAAACCGTACGGCATTTGGTATGGAGGAAGGGAGGTGCACACGGTTTGCACACTTTTTAGGTAAACCATGCGGCTAAACTGTGTGGCGCTTTATCTGAAGGCAGTGAGATGTGCACGGTTTGGTAAATTGTGCCCCTAAACCATGCGACCCAGTTCTGGGTAAATGTTTTTCCCTTAAATATTCTTAAAGGAATAATCCTCTTTATTTCTTCATCCCACGGAAAGAATTAAAGGGGAGACCTCTTTGGATATCCAAACCCTCTTCCCTCTTTTTTCCTTTCCATTTCTTTGTCCGGTGTCTGAATCTCGATCCGTCAAAAGCATTGGAAAGGACAAGGTATGGCTTACCTCATTCACCCCTCTTTCCTCGGTAAATTTTGGTATCCAATGTGTTATTTTGATGCAGGTTCTTACACCCTATTTCTAGGTAATTGGACTGGAACTCAGATCTCTTCCAACCTACTGCGAATCTGAGGTCAATATCAAGTGATCCTATGTCTACAACTCTAAAGTAGTTGGTCACATGGTTTCTATTTTGGGTTTTCAAATTTTTGTGTTATTATTGTCATGTCGTGGTTTGTCATTCTCAAAGCCCCTTATTTATAATGACTACATCATATCTAAATGACCTTTGTGGTATGATATTGATGAATCTATCCTTGTTAGGGTGTTTAGATGAGGTGTGGATTGGGAGTGGTCAACCATAGGTGATATATCGTGCTATTTGGCCCTTTTCACCTTTTGATCTTAGCAATATGTCACGAAAGGCATTTTCCATGTTAGGGAAATAAGATGTCTTGGTTATAGATTGTCTAGGATGAGATAGCTGGAACCCCTTGAATGAATTGAAATGTATATATCACTGAGATGTGATTATGTGATATTATAAAATGGAAATTCCAAGGTTTGATAATGTAATATGATATAAGTTGAATTGCCTTATATATATTGTGATGTGAATGGTAATGACTTACTATGTTGACATGCTTTTGATAACTAGTGTGTGGGTGGGAGGAATTATTACCATGTTCCAGATGAATAACCCATGTGTGGGCATGCGACATTTTAACCCAGTGCCAGATGAATCTCTGTGTGTGGGTGGGAGGCATTCGTACCTCATGCCAGATGAATCTCCTTGTGTGGCGAGACACATTCTTACCCCGTTCCAGATGAATCTCCATGTGGGGGAGGGAGGAATGTTTACCCCATGCCTATATATACTTTATTGGTGGGAGGCATTCTTCCCCATGCCAGTTACAGTGCTTGTGGATGAGAGGAATTTATACCTCGTTCCAGTGATTATTATTACAGATGTGAGAAGCATGGATGAGAGGCATGCTTACCTCGTGACAGTGATAACCTATATCTATGTACTTATACCTACAGTGATTTTTCAGAATCCTAGCCATGAGAAGAAATAGGTAGACCAGCCAGGTGTCCTTCCGGAACCTGAGCGGGAGGGTTGTTTATTACTTTTCTATACTTGCTTACAGTTTACTCCTCATTGTTTATTTTTACGAACACATATTTGGATGACACGTAGACATCATTGGTGGTGGCCTAATGAGAATTGTCTCACACCCTACTCGAGTGGTCTCCTGGGCACTCGTGTAGACTTTACTGCTGTAGGTACTAGTAGGGGAAAAGGCCCAGTTCAGGTGGTTGATACATGTCTGTTCTAGCTGGAGTTTCAGAGTAGAGGACCGAGCCTGGATACAGATGCTCATAGAGTACTTTTGTTCCATTTTTTCATTTCTATATAGCATGATTTCCATCTATTCCCATTGTATCAACATTCCATGCATCCATTTTGTATCAGACACTGCCTATGTGGCTTTTTTATATTTATCAGGGTTTCCCATTTTCTATTGGTTGGTCAGCATGTTTACCTTTTTCTCCTGTTTATCTATTGGTTGTGCTTCTGCTATTTATATTACTTTTCTGCTATACCACTGTGTGATCTAACATGGGGGTATAGTCTCCACAATAATTACCATTACACCCCCATTGCTAGTCGGCAACCCCTGGCCTATGGGGAGGCGAGCCAGGGGTCATGTGGCCAACAAGGCTCAGGGCTCGGGTTGAGGTGCATCCAGGTGCAGGACATCAAAGTTTCTATGTGATTGATGTAAGGTATGGTATTTATATTTTGATGTGTGTGGGGAAAGTGGGATGTGATGTGGTTGTGTCCCAGGTGTCTATTGGTGGGAAGTGATGAGAATCATTTTCCTTAGTTGAGGGACAAGCTATGAGGGACAGGTTTGTGTGGGCGAGTTGGGACATGTTGGATTTGTAAGATTTGGGAGCGCTAGGATATTTTCTCTAAGGGTGTTAGAGTGGAAAATTAGTTGGAAAGTGGTGTGTGGTACCCAAACTATCGATGTTCATACTATATTACTTTACATGACCTTCCTTACTTGGTGATCATTCCTTGGTGAGGTGGGGATATCCAGTATACCTTGTTTGGTTCAGTTTGGTTCATCTATTTTCTCAATGGAGCATTAGTATTCTTCTCCCACCTGTTCATGAGAGACCTTGGTTTTCCTACTGAGTATACTTTTATGCTCACACTACATATGTAAAAACAATTTTTAGGTTTCTTTGAGGACATTGTGGATTGTGATGGACATTTCTAGCTCTGTATTTTATGCTATTATTGTTCCACTACCGTAGCTTTAATTCTTTTGGGTTTTCATTCAGAGGCATGTATATATATCATTTTTAATTTATACATGAAATTTCTGATGGTTTGGATTTATTTCCTATATTTCATGTAGTTTTTTATAGCTGATTACTCTTATCACCCAATCATATAAAGTTTAATGCCTTCATTGTTGTGAGATCTGTGTACCCATGGTGATGGTCACTACCCTAGGTCTTACTAAAGGTATGAACCGAGAGTCATTATCTCCCATTATTCAATGCTATACCAAGAGTGTTTTCTTTAGAGAGACGGGGTCATGATTGAATGGTAATAGAGGCTGACGGTTGAGATATACTATGATGTTCGTAGTTAAAAATACTAAGGAATGCATGGGTTGGTAAGGTAACAATGTCATTTGACCTTATAGTGTGACCTATGGCTAGGAGAATGTTTACAAAATGGGATTTTACCCGCCCCCTCCCATCATGTTCTAGTTCATGAACTCTAATCCAACCATGAGACCTGATATAGATTCAACATTTATCAGGTAGAGGCTTTTGGAAAGTTAAATGCATCATGTCGACTTATGTTATTATTTTAATTGTATTATTTTTTGAATTTAAAAAGAATTAAGCGAATCAATAAATTTTAGTTATGTTTTTCTAACTTCTCAAATGCTTATATTTCAAATAATATTAATTAATTATTGTAGGGTTATTTTTATAAAAACATGAAATAGTAATATAATGGTTAACTAGATTGACTTTTTGGTCTGAAACCTTATTTTGTTTTGAATGTGTGGTTTCCTTTTCTTTTATTGCATGATTCATGGGAATTTTCATTTTTTTCCCTTGTTATAAAAATATAACAAGCCATCTAATTTTATTAATGTTTTATATTTCTAGAGAATAATTCTTCGTGTAACTTTTTGTAATCAAATTGTTTAATTTTTAACCTTTATAAATAATTCATCATATATATAATATTCATTCATTCATGATAATGTAAATTATTTTAGAAGGCATTATTAAAAGTATTATATCTTCTTTATGATGTAATATTCGATGTATTTCATTACAATATAAAATGATAATCATGCTTACTGTTAACATTCAATGATTAAAAAACATTTAGAATAATTAGAATTGTTATTTAGTACCAATATATAATTTTATGTACTTAAACATCTTTACATCATAAGATATGTCATGAGTAGTTTGTTATGGGAAGTATGCCCAATGATGAAATCTTTGGTGTGGAAAATAAGAAATTCTAGTTTGAGAGTGAGGTGCGTGTATCATATTTGATATGTAACATTTAAATATGTAAGTAGAAACATGTTATCCTTATATAAGAACTTTTATTGAACTAAAAATGGATTAATAGATGTTTATCATAAGAATGATAATGATTGAATTATATAAATACAAAATGCGTAGTTTTAATTTTATTATAAAAAATCATTTTTTACTTTAATGATTATGAGTTCATGTTGTTTATGAAATTTAATTTTTGAGTTGAACAAAATAACATTACGTATATTTTTTTTCAAATGAAGTTGAATGTGTATTTCCTTGATAATAAAATGAAACCAAAAAGTCATGTTTAACCATATTAAACACGGTGTGTGATATAATATGTTTACAGTTTTATTATTAATATTAGTGTGTGTTAGATCTATTTAAATGTAAGACATGATGTTTCACTATTGTTGTTTGTGGTTTCATTTTTATCATTGCGTTGATATGTTCTTATTCCTTGTGATCATAAAGGCATAGCCATTCCATTTATTTTTTCTATCAAGAAAGAAGACTGATCCTTTTCGGGGAATAGATGAATGATCAAGAGCTTCAACTTCTAGGGATTCACCATATTTACCATTGCACTCACATTGCCTTTCCATAGCTTGGTTCCTCTTCTCGTGGAAGAGTTTTACCCTGAATGGGAAGCCATTTTTGAGGATCATAGTTTTAAGTTCCATAATGAATCAACACATCCCAAGGGAAGAATGCAAGGAATCTCCATCCTATAAGCACTCAAAGGTTCTGAACCAAATAAATCATATGTGATGAAGGTGCCCCTATGTAGGAAGCTCGATGATAGTTGATTCCCAGTTGTAGTTGACCCTGACACACTTAAACAGTAATCATTTTTATTTATGTTTTTTATTATGGGTCTCATTTAATATATCAAAGGGGATAAAACCAGGTCGAATTTGGATCTTAAAATGAGAAATTCACATGTTTGGGGTGTCTTCGACAAGAATCTAATTCCATTAGAAAAGGGTTACTTTCCAATGGTTCATAGATCCCAGGATGATTTTGATCAGGTCTGGAAATTTGGAAGCCTTCAGCTTAACCCTGGAGTACTTCGAATCTCTGAATGGGACCTCTCCTTCAATCTGCACACTTCAAGGAATACCATTGCTCAAATAAGGGTTCACCTCCGTGGACTCAGTTGGTTTTTATGGCATCTGAAAATATTAAACGACATTCCCTCGTGCATAGGTACAATAATCAAAATCAATCAGTGAACTATTAATGCTGAGATTGGATTGTATGTTAGGGTAACGATAGAAGTTGAAATTTCTTCCAATCTACCTGAAGTAATGTTTTTCAATGTGAATGAATACGAAACAATGATTAGAGAGGAATGTGAACATATGACTCTATATTTTGAAATATGAAAAATTTTCAGACATTCGTTGCTAAAATGTATAGTTGTCAAGAGCCAATTTGCTCAACCAAAGGACTATGGGTAGACTAAAATTAGAAGGCAAAAGAAAGACAATGCCACAACTTCTGAAAATCTCGAACCAGCTAGGAAGGGACCTGAAATATGGGTTATGAAGTCAAACATTATAGGAGAATGTTCGTGTGTCAATTGGGCTAAAACGTTTGAAGATGAAGAATATAGAAATCTTGATCTTTGCATCCTGGAAGAAATTGAGTTGATGGTCTAAGATAATTGTAATGAATTCTAGTCTGTTTTGGACTCAAGTCACCTTGATTATAGTCTACATTAGGTTAAATATTTTGATAATCATTCTCCAACATCCGAGGTCAAATATCTCATTGATCATTTAGTGGATTTGGGAGATTCGGTGATCCATGAGCTGAAACTAGGTGGCAATGCCTGCACTGAAAATTCACTAACACTAGAGGTGGATCAAAATTCATCCAGGGGTTTCTTGGTCAATGAAGGAAAAACAGTGGTGCTACATACATGATAATCTGAGACTGATGGACTGCCTTGAGTGAATCTCAGTGCTTACCTAGATACTACTTGTATGAATCCCTTAGTCGATTTAGATGAAAATTTTGAGAAATCCATGGCAATGTGAATAGGAGTTTAAACTGGCACTAAAATGAACTCCTTGAACAATAATTTGAGTATTCAAAATGAAATACCCATTGAATTTGTATTATCCACATATCCCTTGTGTCGTATACAGTTATCCACGATTCAGATGCACCCAAAGACCCAAAGGATGGTCCTATGACCACCCCCATTGCTAGTAAAACATCTGTTAAAATTAATTATTGTACTAATACAGGTGATTATAACACTTATATTGTTTCTCCTATGAGTTAACATGACAAGAAGTCTAGTACGACCACCTATCAAATTCCTAGGAGATCAAAAAGGAAGAAAGGTTTGGGTGGATCGAAAAAGAAAAAATGGAGATCTGTCTCCAAATCTAGATTTTAATGGATCTTTCATTTCAGAATTTTTTAGGGTATAGAAAACACCGACATTATTATAATGCGTAAAAGACTTATTTTAACGCATAAAACAAAAATATTTTCTATTGCTGAACTAGAAATCAACTTTTCGTGGAAGTTTATGTATTTATGTTCTTATGGTTATAAATTTCTAGGTGCGTGAAAAAATGGTATTGCTATTGATTCCCTTTAGATTTTTTACCATACTACTTTACAAAAAGTCAATGTCTACAAATTATGTAATCAAATGTTTACCTGCGAGTTATCCATTGTTAACTTACATTGTTTTTTCACAATGGTGTACACCAAAAATAGATACCAAGACTAAAGACCTCTCTGGCATGATCTTTTTGACTTATCTAACACCATTCCTAACCCATGGTTTTTGATATGAGATTTTAATTCCATTCATTCTCCCAGAGAGAAAATTGGACCTTCACATTCTCATATCTCCTCTAGAAAATTTAGAACATCTGTTAAATATTGTAACCTTATAGAATTAGTCTCACGGGTTCTAAATTTAATAAGTATAGAAGACACTACAACAGAGTTTTTGCGAGAAAACATGATAGGGCCTTTAAAAATTACCCAGCTCTGGATAACTGGGATACTATCACATCCATGACAATAACTAAACTAAACTTAGACAATCACCCCATTTAGTTTCGTCTTTTTCCAAATGAACTAATCCCACCCTTCCTTTCAGATTCAACAACACTTGGTCTTCTAAAATGGAATGTTCAACTATCATAAAAAATTGTTGGGCATTGATGAATCACCACTCAAATGAATTTGAATGTCCCACCAAACTAAAACATCTTAAATAGTGTATCAATGATTGGTGTAGGACCAAATCAAAATAAATGGGCAAGTTTATCTCCAACCATGAGAAGGAGCTTAATAAAATTCAAAATTTAAACACTCACTCTAATTTCCCTTCTGATCCCCAAAATGAAATCAATATCTCTATAAAACATAATTCTCTCCTAGTTCTTATGGAAAACATTCATAAACAATCATTCAAAACTATGTGTCTTTTAGATGGCGATTGAAACACTAAATTCTACAATTCCAGTCAATGAATTTGAAATGTCAGCAGACCTCATTCCGTTCTCTGGGACAATGACATTCTTCTTGATTCTGAGGAGGCCATTGTTGATCTTGTGGTATCCTACTTCACAATCATTTTTAATGGGCCAAATATTAACAATGACCTACACCCTAGGATCATTATGATTATGGGTCATGAGGACAATAATCACTTTCTGTTGAGCATCCCTCTTGATCATGAAATCAAAGACATCGTCTTTTGTCTATACCCAGATAGTGCTGTGAGACCTGATCGTTTCAATAGTGGGTTTTTCAACAATTCTAGGAGATCATCAACATTGATGTTTTTAAAATTTTCATGTCATTCTTCTCAAATGGTTTTCTTCCTCATGGTATTAATGATCAATTTCTCACCCTCATTCGTAATGAGGCTAACACCTATGAAATTCATCTTTTTCAACCCATCGCTCTCATAAACTCTATTTATAAAACTATTACTAGTCTTATTGATAATAGAATTTCTCCCATATGCAATAAAATAATATCTTTGAATCATTTTTGTTTTATCAAATGTAGATCCATTCAGGAATGCATTTGTCTTGCCTCATAATCCACCAATTCGGTAAATAAAGTGTCCAGGGGAGTTAACATTGATATTAAAATTTACATCAAGAAAGCCGTTGACACTATTGACTGGAGCTTCATATTCAATGTTCTTCTATGATTTGGTTTCAATTATTCTTTTATTAGCATTATTAACTACTTATTTAACTTGACCTCTATTTCCATCCTTGTTAATGGATCCCCAAAATGCTACATTAAAGGCACCAAAGGTTTCAGGCATGGTGAACCCTTATCTACCATTATTTTTGTTTTTGTGGAAGATTATCATAGAAAATTACTCACCTAGATGGTTAACCAAAAAAAAACTCAAACCCATACAGGCAGCTAGAAGCCTCAAGGTTCCTATGCATATTCTATATGTGGATGATATTATTCTGTTTCTAAATAGTGAAAAAATAAATATCCAAAATTTAAAAAATGCTCTGGCTCATTAGGAAGAGATTTATTGTTAATCCATCAGATAGAACAAATCCTTTCTATTCTTTGGAAAAATATTCTCACTTACTAAGAAAAAGTGCATTATAAATAGCCTAGGAAATAAGGAAGGATCTTTCCCCTTCACATATTTGGGAGATCCAATATATTGGGGAAGACCTAAATCCATATATTTTTATGTTGTTGTGGACCAATTTATCAATCAACTATCCTCCTGGAAAGGTAAATCCCACTCCATGGCTGGTAGGATTGCATTGGTGAAATCAAAGATTTTCTCTAAATTGGTCTACTTGTTGATGTTTTATAAATGGCATAACCTCCTTATTATGAAAATTAATGTTTACATAAAAACATTCATTGGAATGTTAGCATTATTTAGATGAATCTTATTGCTATAACTTGGTCTAAATGTTTCAAACCACTAGAGGAAGGTGGTCTTGGCATTAAAAATATCAAACTCTTTAATGAAGCCTTACAAGCCGGACACACTTGAAGAAGTTTTAATACAAACTAGATTCCATTGATTTTCTCAAAGAACGATTTCTCATGAAAATCAAGAAGGGTAATTTGAAATACATGAACTACTACTCCATATAGCCATCCATTATTCAATACTTTTCTAGTATTATCCATTACCCCAGATGGATGGTTAGCTCAGACTCCTCCATGATATTCTGGATGGAAAACTGGACTGGCACTCCCCTTTTATCTATGCTCTCTCCCAATTCCCATTCAGAAAACATCAACTATACTATTAAAGAAGTGATTCAATCTACAAATTTTAATCTACCTGATAACATCAGTGATATTGTTGATAAATATAATTTCTCTAATATTGGATCTTTTCTTATCTGGGATCCTTCCCACAAAAGGTATCCTGATTCAAAAAAATTTACAATCATAATTTCTCTAATTTATATTCTAGTTTCTGTTGGTTAGATCATTTTGAAAATCCCTAGATCAAAACTTCTAGACTCATCCTCATTGGGTGAATTACTCAAAACTTTATTCCTAAAGAGTTTTGTCTTTAATATTTTGGTATCAAAAATCTACTCAAAGTGCCATTTCTGCCACCACCATAGAGAGAATAGAAACCATAATTTTTTTTCTAGTGTTGCGGCTTCTGCCCTCTGTAATTATATTTCTGGCATTTTTTATAACAGATGGTTTTTACTTGACTCTATACCCTTACAATTAAATCTATGTGTGGACATTGACACTTCAAAACAAATTATGAATCTATTCTTAGTTGTGGTTACTATGATCTTGCACGTGATCTGGTATGATAGAAATGACATTATACACAATAACTACTTGTTCAATATTTATGCAGGCTGATTTCAGAATCTTGTCGCCATTAATGATGCAGCCTCGATCCAGAAATCCAACTATAGTATCGATGTTGATGACTATGTGGTCTTGTGTCATATTTGAATTGATGGAATCTTCAAACCACTTAGGCACACCTTTGAGGTGTTCTTGTAGCCCCCACTCCCATGATGGATCAAAATTAATGTTTATGGAGATTCCAATGGCATCTCGGGACCTATGGGATGTGGTGCTATCATTAGAGACTTCCTTGGCAATTTTCAAGGATGCTTATCTAGTAGGTGCATTGTTGCCTCTACTTTAGAAGCAGAATATTATGGTCATGACCATTTCGATTGACTTTTAAATGAAAAGGGTTCGAATAAAATAAGGATTGAAAGCTACTTTACCACTATTGTACAATCCATCTGTAATGGTACGATGCACCTTTCTTGGCCTCTTACCACTCGCTGGATAAGATTACTTGTTTCATTTCTGTAGATTAGATACATTTCCACTCATGCTTTCCGTGAATCAAACATGGTGGATGATGGTCTTGTCAATAAGAGAATGAATTAGGGTATCACTAGTTGGATGATCTGCCAGATGACTTTCTCCCTCTTTATGAAAAATATTGTACTAAAATTCCAATCATGTGAATTTTTAATTGTTTTTATTGAATAGATTGTGTCTTAGTTTCTGACAGAGGCAACACCTTTCAATAAAACATGTTCTTATTTATTGCGGAAAATAGCAGTTTTCAGAATAATTTTAATGATATGATTGTTATAGATTATGATACCATTGATATGACCACATGATTAAAATCACAATGTATTAAAAGGAGGATGACTTATATATATGTATATTAAACTGGTTACACATGTAAATTTTAAAATTAGATGAATCTACCCATGAGAAATAATAAGATGAAATAATGTAATCCTATAAACAGTTTGAGATGATGAAATGTGTTGATTTTATGTGTGGTTATTCTTGTTGTGTTCTCTTATGTGGTGTATGTATAAAATTATTCAATAACATGATGATGTGAATTAATTTTAGATTATTTAGATATCTTATATCTTTATACAATTTAAAATATTAAGGTGAGTCAATTTGACCAACATAAGATATTATCTCGACATGGGATAGGGAATTCCTCTATTTGTGTGCATGGGGATTTTATTGTGATGATAAATGTGATAGTTTTTTTGGAAGTGTGGAGGATGACGTTGAGCAGGTCATTATGTGGATAGGATAGTATTCGGTGGATAGGAAATTGGCATGGTGATGTGGTTTCTGTAAATACATAGTGGATGTTTTTATTTGTTGGTGAGTTTTGGGGTAGTGGTTTTTTTGTACAATAGTGGTGCTGTGTGGTGGAAGTGTCATATGTCAATCATGATGTTATGACTTGTGTGTTTGTTGTGATGTGTTTTGATTATGCTGATGAAATGTCTCACCACCAATAAAAATTATTAATCAAATAAATTCAACACTAAAATAAAATGATTGTATAGCAAATATTGAAAGAAATAAAGATGTGATTGCCTACCATGTGTAATATCTATTTATAATGGAAGTGATGAAATGGTTTGACTGTTATATTTTATGTTAGGTTTTTTGTGATATATTTTATTTTTATGGCTTGTGTTATAACCTCAAACATAAGATGAAACATGAAATTATTTCCAGCATCATGACTTGTTATATTATGAAAATTTTTAAAACTATGCAGGGAAGTTAGTGCCGCCAAAAGTGGATAATATCATGGTGTAGTGGATTAGTACATTTGATGTGTATGAATGTGGTAGCTATGTATCTGACGATATTATTTTTTATGTTGGTAGAGGAATTCTATTATAAACTCTTCTATGTAATTACATGCATGTGTGGAAAATAATAATTGGGAAATTAAACCCTTTACTATTTTTGAAAAAGATGTTTTCTAGAAATTAATATCTTGATGACATACAAAGATTAATTATGAATTGGGATAAGCTGGTATATTTAAATATAGGTTCATACTTCTGATGCGTTCATTGTGTTAATTATATTTTCTTAAATTTTATATTATTTTTTACAAATAATAACTTATTAAAGATAATGAAGGAGTTCCTCTAGTAGAAAAAAATAAATTTTGTAGGAATCTGAAGAATTTTAGTTTATTTATGTTGTTTTAGGAAGCATATTATAGAAAAAGTTATATTACAAATAATTTTGAATGGTTTTACACAAATAGAATTTTGATAAATACCATGTTCAAAAAGGATTCAGAATTTGAGTTTGACTCAAAATGGTTTACATATCATACTGAGTTTGTTTCAATACTATGTTTTCATGGAAATGATTTAACAAGTATGATATGTTTTAAATGTTCTGAATTAAAAAAAATTATGAATTATAAGATAATGATCATTCATCTATTTAAATTCATTCAATTTATTATCTAAGTTAATTCATTGATTTAATGATGTTTAATGAATGTGAAGGAATTATTTTTGAATGATATCTCTTCCTTGGTGTTATTATGGTCGTATGATTGATATGAATTTCATGATGGAAATGTTATACCTATCTATGTATCTTTGTCTTATTTGAGAGAAATCACCCCAGGATAGTGTTTCAAGGTATTATGTCAGTTTTCACTTATTATACCTTGCTATTTTTCTATTCCAAATTTATTGAGAATCATGATAGGTGTCTCATGGGTTTTCAAGACCACCATTCTATTTCATTCTAGTTTTGTTTCGGTTCTAAAGGAATAACCATTCCTATTTTTGGGGTTATAGGGAGGGAAGGATACTTTGAGGGTGGAATTTCATACTTCTTATATTCACTGATGTCTGTTATGATGGTTTGGGTGTTTTGGAGAATATGTCTAGTTAATGAGAGTGGTTCATGTAATAAGATTTTAGAGAGGAATCTCTTATGGTGGGTTTTCAGACCCATTTTCCCATCTAGGATTGGATTTAAATTCCTTAGGTCGAGAATATTTTGAGAGGCTTCTTATGTAATGGCTCAGAGCTCTCTGGTCCTTTCCATTTTGAAAAATAATATTTTTTATATTTTATTTTGAGGTTATATTGACTCATTTCATGATTTCACAAAAATTGTGGTTTTCATAACATTGATTCGGGACCAGTGACTCACTAATGGTAGGTCACGATGGTAACTCATGATGGATCCCCACACTGGTAACTCATAGTAGTATGTCAGAAATGGTGAGTTAGGAGTGGTGAGATACAATTGTGACTCACAAAATGGTAACAGCCCCAATAGTGACTTGCTAAATAGTAGCATACCCAATTGTGACTCGCCGAATAATAGCTCACCCAATGGTGACTCACCATGCAGTGCCCTGCACCGATGAATCTCTAATGGTGACTCTCCTTATGGTGGGTCATTTCCATCAATTTTTCAAATTTCATAGTTTTTCTAGATTTTATAACATCCTACATTTTCTCCCTTTTAACATTTTCTTTGGCATAAAACACATTTAAATCATTATTTTAAGTGATTTAAGACCATGTTAAATACCATAATCATATTTCTACCTTTATAAAAATCATGAGGATTTTAATTTTTCAATTAATTTATTTTTGCAAGATCTTCCATTAACAAAAAATATAAAACATATCTAAAGAGATCCTCTATTTAGATCTTTAGAAGGTACAAATATCATCCACACTTGTTTTCATTATTCTTCTCTCTTCATACTAGATTCCCAGAACCCTTCATCCATTTGGAATATAATAAGCTAAAATAAAATATATATTATGTTCCTACAGTGTTTTTCCTTTTACATGTGTTTTTACATCTATGCTTCAAGGATGTTTCAATCATCTTCCATCTAAGTAGGATTCCCTTCATATCTCTCAATTCTGAATCATACTTGGTGGGTGTACGAATAATTTCCAGGTGAGTATAGTTGACACCAAATTAATAACATATATTCAATTTAGATTATGATCTTTATAATGGAGTGAGAAAAAATTGATGTATGATCTAATACTTCTGTTTTTGGGTTTTTATTTTATTTTTTTTCTATATGCCACTAGAAGATTGTGGTTGTTTGGGGTCCTTGGTTGGGAACATAATATTTATGGTTGAATGTTTTTATTCTTATCATTAAACACATTCATGAAATCAGTTAACCATGTATATTTAGTTAAATAAATGGATTGCCTAGGATTACACTATTTCTATGATAACACATTTAATTCATGAAGTGAAGTTGAATAAGATACACTTCCTTCAAAATATATAAAGGTTCTATGTTGTGAAATTAGCTATTATTTTTGGAATAGTTGTGGATAGTGTGTGTGGGATTTATGCTAGGTGGGGTAAATGTGTTGTGATGTGGTTCTGGAACATGTGTATATGGGAGGGATGTAATGAGCTACATTTTCCTATGTTCTGAGAGTAGTTGTGAGGCCCAGGGGTGTGTGGTTGGGTTCTGATGTGATGGATTTGGAAGAAGTGGGAGCACTTGGACATTTTTCATTAGGGTGTGATAGTGGATAATAAGTGGGAATGTGGTTTACAATACCCACACTACCTATTTTATTACTATATTACATTCCATGTCTAGTGTTACTTGGTGACTGTTCCTTAGTGAGATGTGGATAACTAGTATCCCTTGTTAGGTGTTGTTTGTTTATTCAATTTTTTCATGGGAGAATTGGTATGCTTATCACAATTGTGCATGAGAGTCTTTTGTTTTCCAACAAAGTATACTTGTGTGCTCAGATAATGTATATAAAATCTATTTTAATGTCTCTAGGAGGACTTTATTGATTTGGATGGACATTTCTAGCTCGAGATTTAGAGTTTTTGCTATGTTGCTACATTAGATGTTATTATTTCTATCTTTCATCTGGAGGCATGTGTATGTATTAGTTTTTATTTATACATGATTGTTTAATAGTTCCATGAAACGTGTGTTCCAGTTTTAAGAATAACTTTTTTCAGGATGTTTCCATTGGATTTATTTATAGAACCTGTGACTTCCAACAATTCATTAGGCAAAGGGGACATGATTTCCAAAGGCAGAAATTCGTTAAATTTGAACATTATGATACTTAAGAACATGAATTGGTTTATATGATGGATGGTCAGACTCATCACACCATTTTTGGGGGAATTATTGTCAAATCTGGTACCCTCTTTATAAATTTAATATATTTTCATGAATCCTTATTAATTCACCATGAATATCAAAAGACAATTTGGAATTTACAATCACTTATTTAATTTTTTATAATTTATAATCATCAGTATTCAATAAGGGTTCCTCATTAATTAGAATATTCATATGTATTCAAGGTTTTCCGTCAATGTTATCCTCTAATATAATGATTAGAGATTATTTTAATAATTTTTATGATGATACTGGTTTAAAGCCTCTCAATGGGGAACTCTTGAATATATTCCCATATAGGGAGAAGAAGGATTTGTTTGATTTTTGGATCGTTCACATAAATTTGGCTACCTACGTATCCTTGTAAAAAGAAATCACAACCCATGTAGTTCGGTGCCACCGAATGGGACACATCATACCTTTTAAGGTCATTTGATAAGGACCTAGCTATATAGTTTAATTTCATGTTGTATGTACATATAAGTGGAATTTTCTTAGTCCAAACATATTGTAGGACTTATGTTGAAGCAGCCCAAGTAACATGGAATATATATGGGTTTCTACGTAGGATCAGACCCTATTGGGAATATGGCCAAAAGTGAACAGTGTTGATTTGAAGTGTTGGGTTTTAACCTCAATGAGGCTTCCTACATATCCCATGTGTGTGGGAATCAAAGACAACATAGATTGATAAGTCTCATATGAGAGTATGATCCTTTGAGATATATGAGTTTTGGATTACTTTGTGAAATGGATTCCATGATGATTTGGGTTTTAATTTGGGGATTATTCGTAAGGAGGATGCCCAGATTAAATGAATTAGGGATGGATTATTGAAGATGATTTACAGTTGGCTCAGGCTTGTTATGTCTTCCAACATATCCTGGTTTGAACATGAATCAGAGTTCATGTAGTTCATTCGAGTGTGAAAATGTTGTGACCCTGACAAATATCTCTGCCCATGTGAGTCATGCTCAGTTTGAGAAACACAAATATTTCAATGATTCAACAAAGGCTTTCACACATTCAAAATTTTCCTCCTACGCTGGTCGAACATGGGGCACCTATTGTGTTCATAGTGAATGAGGATTAAGCTACAGTGGAATAGAGCGAGGCGATGAGCCTTCCCTCTATTCTATTTACATTAGACAAGGGTACAATGTAAGGATGAAGGGTTTATGTTTAGGGGATTATAGCAAGATGGCTACCCATGGTGACAAATCCCAACAGAAGAGGGAAAGGGTAAAAAAAGTCCTTGTGCCCATCTGTCCTCTGGTCATTGGCATCGAAGAAGATATGGGGATCAATGATTCCACATCCTACAAGTAATAATTGGGGCTTACGCCAAGATGTTTACCCTAAAATTGATCTTGATAGGTTTGGGAGGCTTTTTCTTTATCGTTTAAAGGACATGTATTTATGAACCGTATCTTCCTCTACTAGAGACATGAGGTTCTGGGTCATCTCTCAGAGAAGGGAGGTGCCAGGACCCAACCATCCTCCAAAATCAGATCATCCCAACATAGTTTTTGTGAGAACTTTCCTTCTGACTATGGATATACAAACCCACAGACACTCCATGAATCCAAACCCCACTGTGAAACAAATTTGGGAAACCCTTGACTATGGAAATAAAAAACCAAATAAGAGACATGCTTATGTGACATTCCTAGTGGTTTGATAAGTCAGGAGGTTTTAGTGGAGGTCACAATAGAATCCCTTTTAGATAAGGGAGACAAGGAAGAAGAAACATTTCAATGAATGGATTTTAGGAATACTTGATGTCTTGTTGACTGAAGAGAGTGATGAAATTCAGTAAATCAAGGAGGGCTCTTAATTAGATAAGGGTGCCCCGGTATGGACATGCAAGTAGGTAAGAGCGCACATGTAAGGGCATGAAAGTAGGCTTGGGTGACCTGATGATCACTTAGGAGACGAAAACATTGTATGGTAATACATGGGTGAGACCTTGCTTAAGCCTGCAAGAGTATTAACCGGTGATCCAAGAAGTTGGGTGTTCATGTTCTCGTGATAGGAAGGGGAAGCACGCAATTATTTATGACTTGGAGAGGTTGGGAACTTTAGGAGTGAAAGTGTTATGGATTTCAAACACTAAAAGGATTTAATTCCAATGATCCTCCCCTAAATTAATTACTCATGGTGTTGATGAACTAACTTGAATGATTCGGAAGACTAGGGGGAATGACTATGGCAACCAGAGTAGCAATTGGGCTTCATGGAAATTCATCCTTTCAAATGACGGCCGCAATGGTCTATTTATTAGAAAATTAGTGAACTTGGGTGAAATGAGTTGGGGGAGAAAGTAGGCTGCACGAATTATTGTGGTGCACAAGTGGGAGGTGCATCATATTGGGGCATGCAAGTGGGGTGCATGCCAACAATTTTTTTTCTAGACATGAGCCACCAAATACTAATTCCTTTGAAAATCTAGACTTTTCTTCAATATTTCAACCATTTTTTTCAAATGGATTTCCTTCATCATATTTTTAGACTCTTTGACAAAATTGAGTGTCAAAAAAATCCCCCCTCATTTTTTTCTAAAATGAAATGAGGATCCAATACTAATGTAAAGTAATGATGGGGAACGAAAAGAGCACTTTGGACCACAAGTATTGGTGATCATGTGGACTTGGGAATGAAATTTTTCAATGCATCACATTTCTTGTGTGTAGGGTGACATGCATCGCTTATATATAACTACTTCACTTTCGTTAAAAGTCTCATAACATCAGGAATTTCATCTCTTGGTGTGCAAGTCTTCTTCTATTCAGGAGCTTCTGTTTCGCTGTGCTTCTTCTGTAAATTTTTTACTGTCACACTATAAGTGGGGCGCCATACTTGGACACCTACTTATCCATGCACACAATGTTTTAAACATTCGTGCCTTAATTCCTTTTCCAATTTATCGTAAAACACCAAAAATGTACATACTTTTAAAGGATGATCTATCTTTTTACTGGTTCAATGGATCCTAAAATAATTGGATCTTCTGATGATCTCACCAGTAAGAGGATCGATGACATGATGAATGTTTTTGGTAATAATTACTTTTATGTTTGTGAAACAACCCTTTCAGAATTAGAGAAATATTAGAAGAAGTATCATTTCCACTTTCCTCAAACCACCTATCTTCCTTTGTATAGCTGTGACCATTTGAAGGATACTAACATTCTAGTTCCAAAGAACTGTATCCCAAAATCTTGGTTTCATGATTATACCAACTTCTCATCGGCCAATGTATTTATTGGGGGCTCATTTTCTAATTCGGTGATAGTAGAGAAATCACATATTATGCATCATATCCCATGTGATCCATATTTGAAGGCACACACACCCGAGCTGTGGCCACACTACTATTCATTCAAATTTTTAGATTCTCATACAGATCCATCCAAGGGTTGGATGAATAGATTGGACTTCTTTGTAGGAGGAGGTGTAAAACCCGCATGGATGTTGGCATACTGGGTGCAATGGAAATTTGTGTAATTTGCAGATGATTTGAGATTCATCGGGATTTATGGGGCTATCTGGGTTGGGAAAACATATGTGTATAGAAATGATGGTTTCATGCTAGAATAATTAAGTTGATGGAGCCCAGAGACCAATTCCTTAAATTTAACACATGTAGAGGTTGGTATCATCTAGTGGTATGTTTACAAGATTTATAGAGATACAATCCTTGGAGACATATATAATGATTTTATTCCTCCAAAGGTGACATGGAATGACTAGAAGAACACACCATATTTGGTTCTTGTGTTGATGAAGATATTTATCAAACTCAAGTATTTAATCACCACAAAAACAGACACAGGGAAAGATATTCATCTAGAGGAGTAGAAGGAAATATTTTTAATAAAGAAGAAGGAAACATGTCCCACATACACCCATCTAACTAGACATCCAAGGGTAGATAAAATAGGAACTCCTGACACATTTTGGCCAGTGTTTAAGTATGTAGAATTTGATAAATGGGGATATGAAATTAACCCAAAAATTCCACCAAAGACACGTCTGGTAGGTTTCGTGTCCATGTGGCTCAGTGTGTATTTATTACCAGTCTGAGACACCAGTGGAGGCGTTAGGCTAGGAACCATTGTTATTGATGATAAGATATAAGATAAAAGGATGGAAAGGATAGATACTCTAGTTTTTACAAGATTCATAAGAGTTATATGCATGTTTACAAAGTTGAGTCTCCCTTTACAATATCGGGACAATTAAAGTTTTGTGTGGATGGATTTCGACTCACTTTGGAACTTATACTATACAAAGTGGAGTACAGGTTTCTGGAATTTCATTCCGACCGTCTGTTCAGGCCTTTTGTGGTATTTCTCCCTTGTCTTTGAATGCTTATGACATAAATTATATAATGAGCATGCATAAGTTATTCCATTTTTTTCTTTATGGGATTCCGCCTATAAGGAGATTCGTTGACGATGGTACTGCCAGTTTCAAATTGAGGGAATATATGCTAGCTTGCAGAGAAGGAGTGTTGGCCACCAAAATTGATGGAGACATCATAGGTGAGGCCTATGATATTTATTCATATGCACGTCAATTAAAATGTATATAATGGAATATTTTATCCCCTCTCATCGATGTTAGATTAGAGAAACACCCAATTGTTTCCTGACAACTATGGTTATTGACTTCTCCAGAGAAGACGGGTGTAGTATTTAATTAACCTGTTGCTGAAACAGTGAGATGATTGACCATCCTGTATACTAAAAACTAGGATGCAGCTTTCCTTGAAGGCATATTGAATCATGATGTCCCTCGATTGGGGATAAAGATATGTTATAGTAAGGAACCACATCATTTAGATGAGAATTCATCATCATCCGAGGCTAAGTTTCATGAATCATAGTGTGGAGATGACAATGCTCCAAATTCACCGAAGAGGCCTTGTTCCAGATATAACTCTCCTATCATAATAATGAGGGAAACTCCGTCAATCCCTACGAATATCGTATCAAGGCGATCTAGTCTCCATCATTCTAAAGGGTTGGGAGTTCCATTTTCTAATCCATCATCCATGACTATTGGTGTTGGGAAGAAAATCAAGTACTTGGTTGTAGGATCCCCCTCACAACCCTTAGGCATACATTCTGAATATATATGACTGGAGACTATATGAACATGGCAGAATTTATATTGTGATGATGAAACCTTGTGGATGGATCTGTGCGAAGGATGTCATATTCCAGAATTAGGGTATTTGCGGGCTTCTTATGACATTATTTTTATGGATAATCCCAATGTGGTGAGTACATACGTTTGTGAGTTGGGAATGCTCATTAATGCCACTAATGAATAAATTCCTATCACAAATATGGTAAAGGAAATGATAAATCATTGTACCATTGAAGAGATCAATCCATCATTTGATTACGTGTGGTGTGACATTGTAGAGATTGAGGATCTATGTATCCATTCTCTCGCATTCACTTCCCTTTTGAAACATGAAATTTAGTCAACACATTGTAACGTTGGAGAAATATCATCTTAACTTACTGTTGGGTAATGGAAAAACAAATGATGTTCCATAACCATAGTACAGCCTTAGAGGCACTGCTCTTGGTGCTATTATGTCACCCTGTGAATCAGGAGAAATATCTTTGGGCCAACAGGCCATGGAGGATGAAAATAAAAGGTACATGAATATTTGATACAAGTCTTTATAGACAACGATGAAAGCACTCTAAAAAAGGTGACGAAGGAAAATCACCGAAGAAAGAAATCCATGGTTAAGCCCTTTTATAGAAGTGGTAAGACTCCCTGATAATCATGTATTTTAGTCTACATTCATGAAAAAGTGTTTTAATTTTATTATTATAGGAGATTTTTCTATTTCATATTTGAAACTAACTATTGATAATATTGAAGGATCCATAAAAGGTTTTGCTATGTAGGCACAAATTCTTTCCAATCCAGGGGTTCCTGAAGAGGCATTGAGGAAAAAGTAACCAACATCTATTCCAAGCACTGCTTTGATTCCTGCTATCAAAGGAGATGATGCTTCGGGTAAATCAATAATACTTCACAAGGCATCAAATGAAAAAATAGCTAACTTCCATTATTTGATACTTTTAGGTTCATCACATGCAGCAAAACATCTGGAAACAACTAACGTTGACCCCACAATTGTGAAGGTCCCGGGCACAGCCGAAGCTCATGGGTGGATGTTCCCACTTGCCTTTTTTTCATTTTCAATGATCAATCTGGGATCAATACGATGATAAACCCCAGGCTCCATGAATTGAATAATAGAAATAGACAAATAGGAAGAAAATTCATGGAACCATAAAGGAAGGAACATCACAGATTGATTATAATTAATTTATTTAATTGACAAGAAGTACCTTTTATGGTGTTCTTTCTTTGTTGATATTTCTGATCATGTTTTGATGTGATTTGTCATTATGTCATAGAATACATGTGTAGTCTTCCTCTATTAGTGATCCGCACATGCACCACGTATCTCTGGACGTCATAAGAGGAATCTCCAGGTGCTAGTGTGGAGAAGCCTTTGCATGCATTAACCATCGTTGATCACCTTAATCTGATGGATGTGGATCTCTCTCGGTCTTGATATCATTCTTAGAGGACAATGTTCTTTTGGATTTTTAGAAAATTATCCAGAATTTTTGTGCACAAAGATTCTCTTAGGAAAAGAGTTGGGTTTTGAGGATATATATAATAGGGTTTTAGGTTGTAGAATTATGACAATAAATAAACATGTTACACATTTATTTTATTTCATTAATTCTAATTGAAAACCCCCATGTCAAATAATTAATTCCATGACATGTGCCCACATGGATTATAATAAATATCATTTAACAAAACAATATTATATCTTCATAATCCCAACTAGAAAACTACACGGCCTGTAATCATTAATACATGATGTGTACTTGTTTTCATTTCCTTTCAAAAATGAAAACTACACAGTGTGTAATAATTAATACACGGTGTGTATATATTGTTTTTAATTTCCTTCTTCCTCCATCATTAAAACGATTTAGGCATCCTTGAATAATTATTAAACCGCATAAGGGAATAATCTTTATTCTATATGAGATACTTGGATACACATAGTGTGTGACCCTCTAGGCCTCTTTCCCTTTGGCATTAGGCGGGATTGCCTAAAGTCCAAGAATATTGTCAATCAATGGGTCAAGGCACCCAAGAGAAAGCAGTTGACTCTACATTGACGTGTCACCTCGTATGAATTCATACTGTGTAATTTAATCCCTTTATCATAATATCTCATCTTGTAGGATTAATTATAGTGTCATAAACCTTTATGCTTGATCTTTCATTCTTTTAATTCTAGAAATAAACTCGTCGTGACACCGGGGCCATGCAATTTTTTTGACAGTTATATTTCAATCAAAGGTCCCGAGATATCTACTTCCTTAAATATTGATGGGACAAATCCTTCTATGATTTATCTATTAACAACACGTCATTCATGATTCACCCAACATACCCTACTTCATGACAACTATCTTCATGATGGTTTTCTCAAACAAATATATGTGTGTGATTCGTGTCATGAGTTAATGATAATCTTACGGTCTAAGGACCATTACACATGCTCATAGATAGTAATGTATGATGACCCCCAAATATGTAGAATTACTACTGGTGGGCCTATTCTCATAATCCCCCATCTTGGAGATTACCATGTGTGAAATCCATGAAAGAGAGTCTTGTCTTTTTACGAGTACGCACACATGACGGTCTGCATACTATGTGTCCTATCATAATATGCCATCAAACCGTAGATCTTTATTTAGGAATATTGTTATATCTTTTCAAGGTTCTCATCATAGCGGGGATCTTCCATGACCTTATCAATGAAACAAATATTACAGGTCGTTATTAAAGTATAGTCAGGAAGAACAATGAACAATATATAACAAGGATACATTCATGTAATAAAAGTAAAAAATAGTTGGTTATCAAGACAGCAACACTTAAAAACTCCTACTTGGACTAGAGCCAACTGCCTTCGACTTTTAGTACAATAGACCTCACATGATCATCATGTTTTCGCTGAGTCTATGCTGTTGTCTTGGGGTCCTCCATGTTATCTTCTGTGAAAATACTACTCACTGCAACTTCAACTCTCAGAGAAATATCACCCAAGAGATGATACTTATGAAGTATGTGCTTTGTCAGCTAAGGTGACCTTGGCTCTTTTGCAAGTGGAATTGCTGCAGTATTATAACCATAGAGTGTTATATGATATTTATTGCTCAGTAATACATCCAGCTCTTAGACGAAGCTTCACATCCATACTGCTTTATTAGCTGCCTCATAAGCTGCAATATACTTCGACACTACATTAGAATCTACAATCACAGCTTTCATTGAGCTCATCTAGCTCACTTCACCTCCATTCAAACTAAAGATGTATCCAGTCTTTGACTTCATGTCATCATGATCAATATGAAAACAAGAATCTACATTTACTCTGATACATATTTCCTCATCTCCTCCATAAACTAGGAACATATCCTTACTACACCTCATATACTTAATGAATGTCTTTACTGCCATCCAATGGTTGTCTTCTTGATCAGCTTGATATTTGACAGCCGCACATAATGCGTAAGAAACATCTAGCCTTGTACAAAGAATACCATATATGACTGACCCAATCAAATATGTTTAATGGATCCATTCCATTTTCTTTCTTTCCTCATGTGTCTGAGGACACATTTCCATGGAATGATTTATTCCCTGTGACACTGGAATCAATCCCCTCTTGGACTATTCCATAATGAATCTCTTCAGTATCTTCTCAATTTATGTACTTTGACTTAGGCCCAACATTCTCTTGGTTCTATAATGATGGATCTTGATCCCAAAAATATATGCTGCCTCTCCCAAGTCTTTCATAGAGAAGAATTTATCCAACCATGCCTTAACTGGATGTAAGATAGGTACTTAATTTCTAATTATTAATATGTCATCAACATATACTATTAGAAAACCCAACTGAACATCCACTAAACCATTTGAAGACACCAGGATCACATTCATTCCAAAAAAGACAAATTCCATTACGGCATCATCAAAACGAATGTTCCATGACCTTGATACTTTCATAAATCCATAAATGGATTTCTGTAACTTTCATACCTTGTTATCATCCTTTGGATTCAGAAACCCTTCAGGTTGTGTCGTGTAGACATTTTCCTGGAGGTTCCCATTAAGGAATGCTATTTTGAAATCCATTTTCCATATTTCATAGTCAGGGTAAGTGGAAATGACCAACTGGATTTTGATGGATTTCTGCATCGCAATCGGTGAAAAGGTTTCATCATATTTAATTCTGTGGTGCTGTTTAAATCCTTTTGCAACCAGTCATGCATTATAGTTGCTGAATTGCTTCTCCCTGTCCATTTTCTTCTTGAATAACCATTTATTATCAACATTCATTACTTCAAAAGGAGGATCTACCAAAATCCAGATGTAATTTTTGTCCCTGGAATCAATTTCAAAATTCATGGCTTCTTTCCACTTGGCAGCGTATGTGCCATCAACTGCTTCCTTGTTGGTAAGAGGTTCATCATTTTCAACCAATAATGATTCACCATCCTCGGTGACAAGAAAACCATATTGTTCTGGTTCTCTCACCACTATCATGCTCTTGGGAAGTTCTTTTGTCTCTAGAAAATATTGTTCATCCGCATGGCTTTGTGGAATCTGTTCTTGTACTAACTACTGGGTATCTGGAGCCTTGCATTCATATAAGTCTATATCGTTCCCACTATCTCTTTTGGAGATGTGCTCCCTCTCAAAGAATATGGAATGTATTTCCACTGTAACAATTTAATCTGAGGGGTTGTATATCTATTATTCCCTTGCTTCCTTGGGATATCCTATAAAGATACACTTCGTGCCTCAGGGTGATAGTTTGTTACCTAAAGAGGCCTTAACAAATGCTTTTCTACCACACACATGTAACTTCAATAACATGGATTTGTGTAAACTCAATAACTCATATAGAATACCATTTATCCATTTAGTTGGTACTTGGTTTAGTTTGTGTGATGTTGTTTGTAATACATATCCCCAAAAGGATAATGGAAGACTCGCATGACTCATCATTGATCTCACCATCACCAACATGGTGCGGTTCCTCATTTCATTTAAACCGATTCACTGAGGTGTGTATGGAGGAGTGAGTTAAGATAGAATCTCAAACTCCTGTAAGAAATCAATAAAGTCCTGATTAATCTATTCTCCTACTCTTTCTGAGAATATTTTCTTAGTTTTCTTACCAAGATGGTTCTCAAAATCATTCTTGTATTCTTTGAACCAATAAATAAAATATAACTTATACCTCATTATGTAAATATATAGATATCTACTAAATTCATTAGTAAACGTTATGATGTATGAGAACCCACCCCTTGGTTCAACTAGAAATTTTCCACACACATCTGTGTGAACTAATTCTAGAACCTCCTTATACCTTACGCCTTTCCCACTAAATTGGGCTTTGGTCATTTTCCCTTATAGACATGCATGACATACACCAAGTGGTTTTAGTTCGAATGAATCTAAATACCCAGCATGATTTAATTTTGTCAAACGTTTCTCAATGACATGGCCAAGTTAGTGATGCCAATGTTGGGTGTGGTATGTGCCTTGTGAATTAACTTTGTCATCAATTTCCAATACTTTTTTGTGTAGTCTAACACATAAAGATCGTTATATAAATGTGCCCTACCAAAACAAATGCTATCTTTATAAAACTAGTAACATTAATTTTAAAACATGAATATGAATCCATATGGAAACTAAAATATTGATTTTAGTAACATAAGGTAGATAATAACAACCCTTTAACACCAATATCATTCTAGTTGGAAATGTGAGGTGGTATTCCCTGACAGCTACAACAGCATGTATGGCTCCGTAGGCTATCCGTAGAACTACCTCCCCTCGACCATTCATCCTGAATCTAATTGGTTCCTATATTTGGATACATATATGCACCCCATAAGCTCTATCTAATACCCAATTTGTAAAAATAGATAGAATGCATTTGATAACAAATGCATCTCAAGGTTCCCCTTGCTTCCTTGGCTGGGTGCAGTTTTTCTTCCAGTGGCCCATCTTTCCACAAGAGAAACAAACAGCCTCCTGTTATCTTTCATCACCTTTGATCGTTATTTTTCATGGAAGGCATTGAAGAATCATTGGGATTAAATCTCTTCACATTCCCTTTCCTTTTATTCACCATATGGGAAAAAGGCTTTTCACACTTCATGTAATTGTCATCATTGAGAATGAGGATAAAAAGATCAGATAGATACTTCTCAATGTTGTTCAAGATGAAAATTACAACAATTTTAGAGAAGCTCTAGGGGAGTGATGCGAGAATTAGATTGGTACACAGTTTCTTGGGGATTTTAAACACTAGAACCTCCATTCACTCAATGTATCCATGGAGCTTGAATGCATGAGGCCCGGATGGGGCACCCTCTCCAAGATTGCTCTAAAATAGAGCCTTAGAGATCTAAAACCTTTCCTGTCTTTCCCTCTCCTGGTATAGACAACGGAGGTGAACGAGCATGCTATAGGAATCCATGACTTCATGAGACTTCATGAGCTCACTAGACATTGATGATAGCATCAAACATTGAACGTTATGTGCATCGTTCAAATGTTGATCATAGACCAAAAAATCTTCATAACTCGCCCCTTTGGCAGGAGAATCAAGAAGTGAGGACTCCAGCAAGTATAACATTCATTCATGGCATTGGATATCCCAGCAGTTCCTAAACCATTACTAAAAGTTACAACCGGTGAGGATATTGTCTTTATCCTGAATTGATCATAGAGAGAATGTGGTTGATGGGCTATTTATATTTATTCTAAAAATTAAATGAGCATATTTATCAGTACATTCTTGATTAAATTTTATGAAAAGTAATAAATTAATTTATTAATTCTCCCACTATTTTTTCAAGTCCCAAGGGCCCTCACTATTGAACTCTAAATGTTCAATTGCTTTGACATTCTAGTGGCAAGGATCCATATTCCCCTTTTCATAACCCCAACAAGGGTTGGTCAAGCTACTTGAAGGTATTTAGGTAGGTATGTCTTTTCCAACTGTGAGCTTAATGTTCCTTGAACTGTTGAGTGGACTCCCCAATCCTAAAATCATGTCTTAGTTTTCATCAACACTTGCCCCAATTTTACAACAAGTATAACAAGGGATACTTCTCTTGATGTAAAATGTTTAAGTCAACCCGAAATTTTCATAAGAGATTGCTTTATAAAAGAAAGTGTCCCAACAAGGGTTGGTCAATCACATAGTTTTATTGAGTCATCCCCTTAATCAAGAAATAGAAGGCTCTGTCTAACATAATATAGTATTTGAGGGATTTTATTCTTTATGCGCATTTTTTCATTATCACATGCTTGATAATATTATGTTATTCTTACATAAGTGATTAACCATGTTCTGATAATGTTTACACATAGTCTGGTTTTTATTTTATTCCATCTTTGCATGCTTGATTATTTTGGTAATTATGTGATCATGACAACACATACATAATAAATAAACCATGATATCAGACAAAAAATAAAATAATATGGCATGATCATGAGATTTTATTGGTTATCTTATCTAGTGGTTTTTTAAGCTAACATTGACCTAGGGAAAAACACCTTGAACCAGTGGTTTTTGTTTTACAGCACCCACATTTCTACCTTTGTATATTTTTGGGTTGGTTTCCACTCAACTTCTGGTTTTGAACAATCTCCTCTAGCTTGGGAGATCCTCTATTACATGGTGTTTACATTGAGGAAACCATGGGCACACATGCCCTATATTTTATTAGAAGAAGGCTCACATGCCAACAAATTTTAAATTAAAAAAATTTAAATAAAAGAATACACACATTTAAAGGGTCATTGGTTTATCTCCTAATCATCCATAGAATGCAACGACATTTACACTTATTTAGAATTCAAGTTCATTTAATCATTCTATTATTTATGATATGTCGCTCATGAAATTAATTAAATATGATCTTCTAATTTATCAATTATTTATCTAAATTTCCATTCTGGATTTCCTTGAGATTATACTCTTCCATATCCATTGTACAGGTCTTTGTACTTTTGAAGGAAAAATGGTGAAATCCCATTTCAAGAAAGTACACGGCTTGTATTAAATAGTACATGGCGTGCATTTTCCGCCATTTATCCATAGTTCATGCCGGGGGATTTGGCGTGTTTTTTGTACTTTGGAAATATTGGAGTACATGGAATATATATTAATCTAACACAGATTGTAATTCCTTGTTACGCGGTTACTAGCCTAGTAATCCAGTGTATGTGGAAGGCGAATTTTCATTGTACACGGTTTCACATGTGCCAGATCGGACTACATGACATGTTGATTTTACATAAACGTCGTGTATTCTAGTTCCATGCACCATTCATTTCGGGTAAACACATTTTAATAAAACTTTGGTATACTCAATTCACAAAGCGTGGTTTGGCGGACCAGTACCGGTTTGTTGAAGCTAAGAACACGGCAATTACATTTCACTAAATGTTGTGTATTCTTGTGTTGTACAAATAGAATGAGCGGTTCCTCCCGATGAGTTCCTTATTTTCAATTTAATCAAAATTTAAATTAAAAGGTCATTTCTGTGATTTGAATCGAGAAATGATGGAGGTAGAACAGATCTTGTTCATTCAGTTTTATATAACAATTTATCGCGAATTGAATCAAATATAAATGCATAAATTATCAACAAAAATTAAATAACTATAATCAATGTTGTGACCTCCTATAATAACACTTGAAGGTCCCGAGAGAAGCGGAGGCTCATGGGTGGATGTGCCCACATGGATTTTTTTCATTTGCAATGATCAATCCAGGATCAACATGAAAATAAATGCCAGTATCAACAGATCAAATCACAGAAATAGACAAATAATATGAAAAGTCCCAGAACCAAAAAGTAAGGATCATTACAAATTAATTACAATTAATTTAATTAATTGAAAATAATTACCTTTTATGGATCTCTTTCTTCGTTGATATTTCGGATCACATTCTGAAGTGATTCATCATTAAGTGGCAGAATCCAAGTGTAGTCTTCCTCTATCGGTGATCCAAATGTGCACCACATATCTCCAGACATTGACAAAGGAATCTCTGGGTGCTAGCGTGGAGAAGCCTTTATTGCCTTTTCCACATTAGATCTCCTTGATCCGATGGAGGTGGATCTCTCTCAGTCATGAGAACGTTCCTGGAGGATGGAGTTCTTTTGGCCTTGAGAGAATTCTCCAAAATTGTTGTGCATAATTATTATCATTGGAAAATATTTGGGTTGTGAGGATATTTATATTCGGGTTTGAGGTTGTAGAGTTATGACAATAAAAAAACAAGTTACATGTTTCATTTTTTTCATTAACTCTTATTGAAAACCGCCATGTCAAATAATTACTTCCTTGACAGGAACCCACAATGATTATAATAAATATCATTTAATAAAACAATATTATATCCTCAAAATCGCAACTAGAAAACTACACAGTGTGTAATCATTAATACATGGAGTGTACTTGTTTTCCATGAAAAACTACATAGCGTTTAATCATTTATACACAGCATGTATATCTTGTTTTTCATTTCCTTCTTCCTCCATCATTAAAATAATTTAGGCTTCCTTGAATAATTATTAAACTATGTATGGGAATAATCTTTATTCTACTTGAGATACTTGGATACACATAGTGTGTGACCCTCTAGGCCTCTTTCTCGTTTGCATTAGGCGGGCTTGCCTAATGTCAACGATTATTGTCTAGAAACGAGTCAAGGAACCCAAGAGAAAGAAGTTGAAACCTCATTGACATGTCACCTCATACGAACGCTTATTGTGTAACTTAATCTATTTGTATCAGTATCTAATCGAATAGGTTTCATGGAAGTGTCATAAACCTATATTCTTGATCTATCATTATTTGACTTCCAAAAATTAACTAAGTGTGACACCATGGCCATGTAATTTGTTCGACATTTCTATTTCAATCAAAGGGCCCAAGATATCTACTTCCATAAATATATAAGGGTAAAATACATCCTCAACTTATCTATTAACAACATGTCATTCAGGATGCTCCCAACATACCCTACTTCCTGCCAACTGTCTTTATGACTATTTTCATCAGCAAATCTATGTGTGTGAGTCATGAAATGATTTAATGATATTCATCCAATCTATGTACCGTTACACATTCTCATATATAGTAATGTATAATGACACCAAAACATGCGGAATTACTACAGGCGGGTATGTTCTCATAATCTCACATCTTGGAGATTACCAAGTGCGAACTCCACGAGAGAGAGTCTCATCTTCTTACAAGTACTCACACATGATGGTCTATATACTATGTGTCCTATCATAGTATGTCATCCAACCGTATAACATTATTTATGAATATTGGTATAGCATTTCAAGGTTCTCATCATAGTGGGGATCTTCCATGACCATATCAATGAAACAAATATTCCAGGACATTATTATATTATAGTCATGCAGAACAATGAACAATATATAATAAGGATACATTCATGTAATCAAAGTACAAAACAGTTGGTTATCAGGACACCAACCCTTACAAATTTTTTATGAACAATGATACTCAGGTTCAAAGGATGTCGGATGAAGGTTGTGAAGAAAACACACCAGCTACTCCCACGGGTGAGAGTAACCCGGGATCTGAGATATCATTGGATGAAATGATGAATCTTGGAATGTCTTTTGAAGAACTAATAGAACTTGTTAATATATAATATAATTTAAACGATGATGGATTTCCATGTATTGAATCTACTGTACGTGAGTTGTCATTATTCGTCATATTAATCTTCTTATGATTAACCTACTAACCATTGATTATTGAAATATGCAGTTCCATCTAAAGAAACTATTACCGCAATGGTACTTTAAGGAAGTTTTGATATTAAAATAAACCTCATAGTTGTGTATACATTGGCTCAGGTAGATCTTGAGATAGTAGGGCTTCTTGAAATTCACTCTAAAAATCCTGAGCATATTAACGATAACACTCCTCATCCAGAGACATCAAAAAAAAAATTGAAATTGAGAACATTTGAGAGGATACTTATCAACCAGCTGACCTACTGTTAGGTAAGAGATACTAATATTCTGATTTCATTTGAGTTTATTATCTCTTGAATCTAATCATAACCATAATTATTAATTTATCATATTGGGCTATAAACTTCAATGGATGGGTCTGGAGGTGAAGCCTCTAAATCAACCCAAACAACATTGGAAGGTGGAGAAACCATTGTTCAAGAAGGAACAAAAAATGGAACTTCATTATTTGCATTAGTCCCATAATATATCTCTCCATATGGTAGGGATTCTAAATCAGACCCAGAATTTTCGAAGTCTCTTCGTCTTTATCATCGCAATGCTTTCAATAATTCCACTACTTTTATTTATGTTTATCACTCTACTATTTGGAAGATTTTAATATTTCAAAATTTGTACTGTGTTGAAAGATATTATCTTAAGGTGGGATAATGAGAAAAATATTTGACAATACTTGAAAAAATCCAAACTACAATCAACATTGAAGAGTTCCAAGTAGCATTGTCCCAAGATGAGGCTAATCATAATGCAATGATTATGTGACTGAAGTAGATAATTATAGAAAAGGATTTTTAGAAACTGCACATTCAACAGAAGTTAGATATCATTAAAGGGGAGATTTACCAGCTTCATAGCTCATTAAGAGAAGTCCATAAGGATGGTGAAAATGCCATTGCAGATGCTAGAGAGGCACTTCATCATGCTGAAGTGAGCAAGAGTAGTCAAATAGAAAAACTTCTTCAAGCAGTTGATGGGGCTCAAGAGGCTGTGAAACAAATGAATAATTACGTAGAAAAGCTTTTGTAATTTCTGAAAGAGATACTCAAATTTGTGGATGATCCTCTATGAATTTTTTTCACAAATGAAAATATTTTGTATTTAACCATTTGTGTTTTAACTTTCGCTAACATCTTTTGTTTTACATAGTCTATTGGGACCAGTAAGCTTATTGAGTACCATGTATCTTTTTTTTGGTAGTTTAGACTCATTCATGTAGGTTTATAAAGGAATAGTATTTATGTTCGAATATATTGGACCTTGAAATTTGAAATTAGATCCCAAACAATACTCTGTGGCAATGAATTGCTTTAATATTTTTTAACTATTTCTAAGGGGAAGCTTGAGCCACTATTTTTATGGTCACAAAATTTAAAACCTGTATCAACATAAGGGGTTTTTTTTTCTGGAACAATGTTACCATTATTTGACAAGCCGGTTATGGGGACTATGTTATATCAGGCCAAATGGGGCATATGCTGCATAAACAAATGGTGGAATCTTTTGAATCACAGGCCTGTTATATAGATAGCTTATGTGAGGCATCCTAACTGAACGTGCTGCAAATTCAAAAAAAATATATCTTTGAATTTTAATTTCATCCTATTGATAAGTAGTGGTAAATAAAATTTGGGTGACTTAATACCATAGACGGTGGTTTTTCAAAGGAAATTAATGTTATTAATGAAAAAGGAATATTTTATACCTGCATATGTCATGAATATGAAAACCATTTCTATAAAAATTGTGTGTTTGAGTAATGGTAAAAATATATTAGAAAGGGAAATTTATGATATCTTATTGTATAGTTTTAAATCATGTATTGAGGACATTTGTACTGTATTGTTTTATGCCATGCAGTGAGGATGTTGTACTGTGCAGTTTTAAGTCTTGTTGTGAGGACATTGGGTGGATTTAATTTATGGTCACTAGCTCTGACCAAAGGTATGAAACTCTACCAATTTCTTGATAATTTTTTTGGAAACATGCTATCATTTTTAGGTATGGAAGGGAAACTATAAACTCTAATTTGGAAATTTCTAGAACTGAGGAATGATATGGGAAAAGGGCTAAAATAATTAGAGGAAGTCTTTTTGAAGAAGAACATTACCATTATATGACAAACCTATTATAGGGTCTATATTATGTAGGGCCATCTAGGGAATATTCTGCATATCCAAATAGTGTAAAATTTTTTCTAACAAGCCTGTTATGTAGAAAACTTATGCAAGGCCACCTATGGAAATGTGCTACATGATAAAACAAAAGATCACATAGAATTTGGACATTATATTTCAAAAAGTTCAAGAATATTTATGGATATTCTGATTTTTTGAATCACAGAGTTTGGTTTATGGTGAAATGATGTTGAATATGGAAAAGGTATTTCAATCCAAAATTTACAACGAATTAGTGAAATAATACATTTAAGAAGGATTGAACCAAACATAAATGTTATGATGTCTATAGTTTTAGGTCATTCAACTGGGACTCAAAATGGAAAGAGTATGTGATATGTGGGAAAGTGATTTCAAGGTTATATCATATTGTATTGAACACATGGTGAGCAGAATGTGTTAACCATGGTCTTGAAGACTTTTATATTGTGATAATGATAATGGGAAAACTATAATTGAATGACTGTTTTTCAAAAAAGATTCCTGAATATTGTCATCAAATATTAAGGGGGACAAGGATACTATAACCAAGAATAAATCTACCATTATTTTACAAACCCATTATTGGGGGATGTCATGTGCAGGGATAACTAGGGAATATGCTGCATAGCCAAATAGTCTAAATTTATGACTAAAAGTCCTATTATGGAGGCAACTTCTAAAAGGCCGCCAAAGGGCACTTATTGCTTAGTCAGGAAAAAGAGTTTTCAGATATTAGAAAACCTATCACGAGAAACAATACAAAATATTTTAAAGATTAGAAAATATTCAATATTAAGAGTATGAAATATGGATGGGGTTAATTTCCAATGAATATGATAAATATTTGAACCAATATAGGCGACGAGTTTGACATCCTTTACATAGATCTGACTCATATGTAAAATGGAGTCTTTCTTTGTTTCCTAAGAATTAATATTATGATGTGCAGTTTAAGGTCATGCAATGAGGACATTATACTGTGAAGTTTTATGTCATGTAGTGAATAATTTAATAACCCATAATAAATTGAGACACCATATTTATATAAAAAACCCTTTTACAAAATTCATAAGCCCACATGTGTTATGTTTGGTGTGAGAAACAAGGATCAGTAAGGGTTTCTTTTACAGAGAAAAGGTGATACAAGTGTTGAATAATGGTGTTAAATTTCCGCATTGTTTAACATCATGCAGTAAGGAAGAAGATTAACTGATGTGAAAGGAAAGATATATTTTAACTGGATTAAGGGACAAAACCCAAAAGTCACTATATGTCTTGTTGGGAAATTAATCAAGTCGTACATAGTTCTTAAAACATTCCCTATGCAGATTTGATTCTCATACAATAAAAAATTTTCTTTTATCATGTCTAGGCCCATTATTAGAGGTCTATGCATCTCTACGTCTCTCAAATATATGATAATAATTCCCTACTCTATTCTTTAAATAATCAATCCTCATGATAATAGATTTTTCCATGAAGAATGGGGCCTTTTGACACATCCTGAAAGAACTGTAAATCTTAAGACATAATATGGTATAAGGATAAAATCATGTATCATAAGGAAACACTCTGTATAGAACACATTCATTTAAAAGAGGAGAAAATAATATAAGATGATTTTGTGATTATGGATGACCCCAAAATTGGAGATTTTGGTATCTCTACATACCTCATAGTAAAATGAGAATTAATCCATACATAGTTATTGATGTAAGGTCTCTATATAGATCCGGCTAAGACATATGAAAGAGAGGGAATCATGTTCTACTAAGGAGTAGTGATGATATGAATGATGTTCGCTTATGGAAGATTCTAATATCAAATAGAAAAAAAACAATAGTTTTCAAATGTTGTCTTTCAGTTTAACATCATGTGATAAGGACAAAGATTCTAGGTAGCTTAACATCATGAAACATGGATTCTTATTGTTACTATGCAGTTTAATCTCTTGCAAACTAGGACATGGGGGGCTATGCAGTTTTACGTATTATAGCAAGGAAATTGTACTGTGCAATTTATAGTCTTGTAGTGAGGACCAATGATACTAAAAAAATCATTTCATTAAGAATGTTGCATTGGTTGGAGTTGTAATAAGCTCTCTATCCATTTATATTGAGGCATAATATCCATTTTAAAAGACCTTATGTATGAAATAAAGGTTTTTCCCACTTTGGCTCAAGTTTTGGAGGTTTCTTTGCTGGTATCATTGGAGTCATAATGAAAAATACAAATTCTCCTTGAAGAAATGAACATAGGCGACCATTCCTGTTAAAATCTCATGATATTAAATTCTGATAGACTTAATGATGATGAAAATTATGCAATATTTTCTCATCTAATTGTTCCAACTCATACAACTATTTCTGAGACTTCTCATATAGATATAACTGATCACAGATTGCAACTCTGAGTGAAGGTAGTTGAATTTCAATTGAAAATACTACTTCAGTTCCATATACCATTGAATAAGGAGTTGGTTGGGTAATAGTATGGGTAGTTTTCCGATTAGACCATAATGCATTCAAATTTTATCAGGCCGTGATTTTTATCGTTATCCAGAATATTATGGATTATATTTCATTGGGTCATATTTAATGCCTCTATCTATCCATTTTCCTTCAAATGATAGAAAGATGAATGGTTGGATTGGATATTATGTTCCAGATATAATGTTTTTACCTCTGTAGAACAAAAATTGGTGCCATTGTCCATCAAAATAGTATGAGGGACACTAAATATGGTGATGATATTAGTTCGAACAAAACTAATAATTATTTTGGATCTGAATTCCTTGAAAGGTATTTCCTCACCCCATTTTGAGAAGATGTTAGTAGTAGTGAGAGTATACATTAATTGCTTATTGGTGGCTAGAGGATATGGCCCTAGTACATCTATTCCCCAGGAGGAAAATGGCTATAGTATTTTGATGTTTGTAGAAATTTTGGGGGTGATGATGATGATTGCCTACACTTGGAAGGGTTGAAATGTTTTAGTGAAATATGTAAAATCCTAGGTCATTGGAGGCCAAAAGAATCCAATCCTTCAGATCTGATCAGAGAGTCTATCTGTAGACTGGTGGGAACCACAAACTCTTGAATGTACTTCTTTCAGGACAAATGTAGTCTCTTCACCATCAATACATCTAAAGTTGATTCCATCAAAGCCTCACTTGTAGAGGATGTTTTGGTGGTCTGGACTATCATAAAGAGAGAAATTGGCTACTCGTCGTAGGATTTTTCCTTTTTCAGCCGTATATAGTGGAAGTATCCCATTTTAAAGATATTACATGATGGATGTTCTCCATCCTATGGTCTGACCATATGGTTCATAAATAGGGATAATTTAATTAATTTCCTCCATTATAGTTTTAATAAATGGTGATACTATATGAAGATGGATATACTGATGACTATCTCATCCCGATTTGGATATTCCAAGGCTGAACCTGCATTTACCTGTGCATCTTCATGAGTATTTTGGGATCATGGGACATAAGAAAATGTTGGCTCTCAGATAAATTAAACCAGTAACCATCTGACACAATAACACAATGTGATTAACTCTTCTTTTCTTATAGAATATTCTCCATTGATTAGTTTGATTAACAATTCTGATTCACCTTTCACCTTTAAATGATATATTTTCACCTGAAGGGCCAATTCTAAACCAGCAATGATAGCTTGATATACTTCCTCATTGTTGGTACCACCTTCTGACAACATGTAGGAATAAGTCAATATGCATTTTCTAGGGAAATAAGGACAATTCCTAACCCAATGTTGTTGATTCTAGGGTTTTTAATTCATTTCCATATTGGACTTATGGAAGCACCATCAAAATACATTTCCCATGATAGGGAATTATCCTCAATAAAGATGACCACTTCATCAGGAAGTTCAGTATTAAATGATGTATCTTCCGCAGGTAGATTCTCAGTAAGGATGTCAGCCATATATTGATTTTTATTGAATTTTGAGGTAGAAATTGGATATTAAACTATTGAAAAATAACTTCCCACCATTTCTGACGCCCTATAAGCATAGGACGACTGAGTATAATTTTGAGCGGATTATTTCAAGACATCAATTGGACATTATAATGTTGCAGGTAGTGCTTCAATTTTTGAAATACAAAAATTAATGCTAAGCAGCACTTTTAAAAACATGAATATCGAGTTTCCCCATAAAGCGTAGTTCGACTCAGATATTGAAGTCTGTTTTCATTCCAAGCATCATTCTTTTGGGTGAGGAAGGCACCTAGTGATCACTATAAAATTGTCACATAGGGAATAGGTGGTCTTCCATCAAAATTTGTCCTTAATACTAGTGAAATAATGATAGGTATCAAATAAATCTTAGAAATCTTCAATCCATGGGTGATTCCTTCTATCATTAATCCGGTGAATGGTAAAGACTTTCCTTCTAAATTGGTGATAAATCACCGAATATAGGACAAGTTTCCTTGGAGTCCTAATAATTACTCTATATTTTAGGATGTGACATATGAAGGATTGATTTTTTAATCTCAGGATTAACTTTGATACCATGATGGCGTACATCAAAGCCAAGAAACATACATAATGTTACCATACAATCTCATTTCAAGGGGTTCATCTTTTAACAATATGGGAAAAGAAAATTTAATATAGCATATAAATCTTCCAAGTGACTGGAACATTGTCTGTATTTGACCACCAAATCATCCAAATAATATTCAACAAATTTCCCTGAGAAGGGTTTGAAGATATGGTGCATTTCAAATTGGTATATCACACCTGCATTCATTAAGCGAAATGGAATTGAGCGATAGATAAACAGACCTTGAGGGGATTTGAAGGCTATTGATTCTTCATCCATTGGGGCCGTAAGAATATGATTATACCCAGAGTATCCATCCATGAAGAATGATATTCCATATACACTGGTCGAATTAATTAAAAGCTCTGTAATCGGAATATAAAAATCATATTTAGGAGAATTCTTGTAAAGATCTCTGAAATCACTTCAATCTCTAATTTTTCCACTCTTCATTTTCATTGGGACAATGTTGGATAGCCATTTTGGATACTGATTTTCCTTGAAAAAGTAATCCTTTATAATCTTATCAACTTCAATTTTAGAGGTATGAGATGAGTGTATCTTCTTGCTACCTTTTTGAATCCATGATGTTCTTCTTGAAAACCCAAATAATGGGTGCCTACATATCGATTAAGACATGAAATTTCATTATAATTCTAGGAAAATATATCTTGATGTCTCTTTAGAAAATAATTATACACCTCTTTCTCTTTAGAGGTCATGGCCACACTAATTAGAGTGGGGTGTGTATCTTCTTCCATACAAGAATTTATTTATCTATGCTAATCCACGAGGTTAGAGACACCTTCATAAAATGTTGGTGGAGCATCCCTAAGATCTTACTCTTCTTCTTTTTTACACCTTACATCTTCTATTTCCACTTTCATAGTAGATGACGATGAAAAAAATCACGATTTATGGGAGGAGTCAATATTTGAACATCCTGGAGAAGAGGCCACCATATTTGACAGTACTGGTGATGAAGGGTCTTCCTGTGGTAATAAAGGGGAAATGATGGATTAATAATCATCATATTTGACAATCTATAGAATTGATAAAATCTCTTCTATTCTGGTTTACGATGTATAGTCTTGTTGTAGTTCAGTGGATGAAATAAATATATCTCCATTTAAACTTCACTCACTGCATAGTGGATCAACAGTTTCTCATATGTTTTTTGGCTCAATTTCCATAAATGACATTATGGATGTTACTAGACTAGTTCCCAGATTTGGGTTTACCTTTATAATTTTATTTATGGGTAAGACATAATATGTACTCAGATGTATGAATGGATTTTCTAGAATCTTTTCCAATCCATTCAAAGCATTAACTCTGGTTATTTCCTTTATCATGGACTTCATTACCTTTGTGTGATAAAATTATTCCATAATGTATTGATATTTTCATGTTTTGAATAGAGCCTTGTCACCATAAAACTTCCCGATTTGACCATTCAAACATTAGTTATGAAATTGTTGGTATAACGAAGGTATTGATGCAAGTTGATGCATCCAAGGACTTCCAAGTAGAATATTTATGTCGATGCCCAAACAAACCACCATTAAATATTAATTTGACCCAATATCTCCAAACTAAGATCTATGTATAATCTCACCATGAGGTTCATGATCATTCTTATCATATTATTTCTATATTAATGTGGAATTAGATATGTTATATTTAGTCATGCCTAATCAATGAAGTGTTGAATGAGAATGAGGTTGACATCAAAGCCATTATCAATGAAGGCTCTTCGTATGTCTATATCATTGAATTTTTGAGAAAAATACAAAGTTATGATATTCCAATTCCCCACATCATCTTCATCATCATCTGTAAAGGATATGACTTCATGACATTATGCAAGATAAGTTTCTATACGGTAAACCTCAGAAACAACAACTTTGGTTTCAACCTCTTAAGGACTTGAAAAAGAATCAATGAGTACTTCTCAAAGATCGTTTTACATATTCAAATCATCCAAAAATTAAAACTTGTCCGGTACGTGTGACAATTGTTTCTTGACATCATACTTTTTTCCCAACGGTCTTCACTTCCCAGTATAGAGATGTGGTTTTGCTGGTGCTTTGGAGGTTGATGCTTCAGATGTAGTTGTATTATATTTCAGAGAATAAGTTGTAAATACTCCAGGCATTGGTAAATTAGATTTACTAGTATATTAATTTGATGAGAAGAAGATGGTGTGTCTTCTAATTGGTCCTAAAAAATAATCTTTTCAGAACTGAACTTTTCTTTCATTGAAGACACTCCTTCTTCCTGTTAAGCCTACTGAAGGGCTCTTCCATGATTTTCTAGCGCATATATGGTTCACCCAGGGATTGAGTTAAAAAATATTTCCTAAAATTCCCACGACTTCCCCGATAACCTCAAAATTATCCTCTTCCTCTATTTCCCAAATTAGGTATAAGGAATTCTAGTCCATTATATTCAGAATCACCATTGGCATAAGGATCTATTAAATGGATAACATTAACACAACAAAAGATCAATTCTCCATCTGACATAGATTCTTCTTGACAGGTTAGTTTTGGTTGTTCCTTTTGTCAGGGAGGTGTTTGTGCTTTTGAAACAGATAGCATAAAAGCTGTCGAGGTCAAGGACAACATTGGCCTTAAAATGATCTCTTAATCTATTGACTGGTATTTTTCCTTAAAATTACTTCGCTTCTTTGAGGAAGGACATTCTGATGAAGATGGTTTTACTATGGCAGGATAGGTAGAAGCCACAATTGATTGTTTCAACTATGTTCTTAATATTGCATGAGTTTGGTTGATCATTTCCTGATCATCTGATCATCATATTTCGGAAAAATGTTACTTTTGACCTCTTTCCATTCGACTTCTTCCTCTGGATCAGTTGTACTAACACGTGCTACTTGAGCAGATGGAATTTTCAGGTTTACATGCCCACAATATACCATCTTTTGTAGGAGTTCCTTGTAAACAAAACACTCTTGGATGAGATTCCCTAATATTTGGTGATAGGGACAATAATTCGGGAGATCATCATCTTCTTATTTATTTGGATTCTTCGGCCTTGGAAACTATTCCAAATTGCTTTGTAGAGTTGAGATGAAGTAACCAGGAACATGTTCCTTCCATAAAGAATAAACATTGGTATTTAATTTCTCAAAGTACATCCACCATGGATTTCTTTGATCATCTTTATGAGGCGGTTGTTGTTGTTGATGCTCAGCAGGCAGAGCCCTTCAATATGATGAAGATCTTGAATTAGAAGCAGATACAGGTGCCTGATTGAGTGTGATTGAAGCAGCCTATGCCTATTTTGTCCTCCTCACCAAAGATGATGTAATTTAATGATATTTTGCCTTAGTTTCTATAAAAGTGTCTTCTTACTTTTGAGAGATTGATGTAAGTTCTCGAAACCCTCATGTGTATTTCACAGGGGTCAATGGTGTGTGTAAATCATCACATAGTTTTTTCGTAGAAATTGGTACCAACTCTTCTTGAGGGAGTTCATGACATAAGGAATGTGTTAATCGTTCCCATCGAGCAATGAAATATGATACTATTTCATTCTCCCTTCGTCTACAATTGGTGAGATAAAAAAATATAGTCATTATTTGTGTTGAGATAAATTGAAGATGAAATTTCTAACGGAGATATTCCCATCCAATAATTGATCGAGATTGTAAACATATATACCAGACAATATCTAGTCCTTGTAATTGCATCACAAAATACCTAAGCTTTATTTCTTCTTGTTTTTGAGAATTTCCCATCATGGGATAGCAATAAGAAACAAAATGTGTTATGTATTGTTCCAGATCTCTAGAACCATTAATGATTGAGAATGTTATTTTTAAAAAAATTGGTGGGGGAGGAATTGAATCCAACCATTAAGGGTATGCTCTTTTTTCAATATGATCTATTGAACTTCTTTCCTATATAGATTCCAATTGATTTGTTAATGGCTCAATTGTGTTGATATGTATTTTGGGAATATCTAGATAAGATAGATTCTATGATGGTTTGTCAACTGGAGCTTGATAAGATGCAATGACCAGAAAATCCACTGATGGTGGTGCTGATATCTGCCTTGGATAACCCATAAGAACATGCCTAACATGATTTATTTGATCTTTTCATGATTGTGAACCTAGTAGAGGTAATTAATTATCCATATCTATAGTTACTGAAAATCCTTTTCGATGAGGAGCTCATACAAGATTTTCATGTTGAGGAACCTCTTGGGGAGTACGTTTAGTAGATAGTTTGTTTCAAAGTATCCCTATATTGATGCTTTTAACGACTTCATTCCCACTTCTTGCCATGAAAATGTAACTTAAAACCAATGATATTGAACTTATCCAATGGAAAAGTGAGATATGATCTTAATTTTTCATTTCCCCTTGTCAGATTCCATTTAGAGAGGGGTGAGATGGTTATTTGAAGGAATACCTATATTCTGGGTAGGCCTCTAATTTTGAGAGTTCACACCTTCATCAGTTTCCTTGTTGTGTACAGTATTATGTACAAAAATTCATCATCTGATTCCCCTAAACTGGAATCCTTTTTTGGAAGATCTTTTGTAGTGGTGTTAATGACATTTACAGAATCATAATGCATTGATGGTATTCTATTTTTGTTTTTTCAGGATCATCTTCCTTTTTGTCTTCCAGTAGACATCATTATCCTATATGATGAATTTCCTGGAACTGTATGGTGGACAGTAACCTAAAGGAATTCCATAGATAGTTAAATTGTACGCTTTCATTGTGGATTCTTTCCTAATCGGGAGAAAAATGACATTGGTTAAGGCGGGGATAACAGATGTGAAAAATCCCCCATCTATACTGGCTGGGGCTCTTTCTATTCTTCATCATCAAATAAATGAACTTTTTTGAATGAATACGAAGGTTGAATTAAATGAGCCCATAGCCTTGCAAGATGGGGTGATTCTTGAACTTATATGGCTGAAATTCATGCAACTAATCTTCTGATTCTACAGATTTTGGTTCAGACATTAGCTTGGTGCGTAATCTGGCAACAACTCAAATAACCTATTTCAGAAGATCGCTTTGTTATTTCAGAAATTTTCATTATCTGACGCCAGACATCCTCTAAGCAGGACGCCTGCTCAAGATTCTCATATTCTAGATGTAAAAGTAAAACAATGACTTCTTTTCTTTGGTCTTGACTCTGATGAGATCTGGTTGAGTCTTGTTCTTGAGCGTAAATTCGATTACATACAAAATCTATTGATTTTGGCCAACTGTGGGAAATAACATTGCATGAGACCACTTTTGGTGGACATTTCTGATTTTGGTGTGCAGTGAAATGAAATGCTCTATATGCACCACATCCTATGATACGAACAGTATATGGGGAATCATAAATTAACTAACATAGCCACATTAAAGCATTGATTTGTAAATGTTAAAGGGTTCTCCGCTGTGTTAAACCTTTTGATGTTAGGAAACTGATAGAGATACCTAGTTGATTTGGGGATGCAGCCCTTATATTACTTTTACATGATTTTGATATTCATCATATGGTAATAATTTGGTTTTAAAATTATGAATATTCTTCCATGAATTGATGCAAATATCATGAATTCAATATTCTGTCATTAATTATAGAATATTATACTATGAATATTCCAAATGCCCGAACATGAGTGGTATTTCTCCTTTGGATAATTATTTCCTCATGATTAACATATCTTCAGCATCATTCACTGTAGATTTGTCCACATGGTCTGAACAAAGTGGATGCTTTATATTAGAAGAAAAATTAACAAATGGAGGTTCAGATAATGACTGCTACCTAAATATTTCTTCTAGTCGAGAATGTGATTCACTCATAAATTAAAAGGCATTATACAATACTATCCCTGTGTGTGAGAGTTCCTCAAGATAAGTGGGATTTCTCATCGCTACATTGTAAATTTTGTATATGTATTGAAAATGAAAAATTCTACTGCATAGAGTACTTTACTAGCGAATGAAATCATGGGGAGGATCAACATTTTGGATTATAGTAAGGCTTATATCTTCTTTCTCCTTGGTCTTCTAGCCACATTGTGGGTTGTCGTGGCTCTCATTCAGAGATAAGAACCCTATATTGACCGAATTTTTATGAAGAAATTATTCATGATGAATTGTCAAATGAGGAAATTCATAATTACAACTACTACTCCCAAAATTTGGTAATGAGAGGGTAGAATTTTGACCTGTAACAAATAAATGTATGAGGGATTCTAGAACTGTAGCATTAATAGAATCCAAATCATAGACTAAATCTTGATTTTCCAATAGAGCTTGGAGATACAAATTCTTAAATGTTCTCTTATACATAGATAGGTCCACTTTCTGGGAAAAGTGGTTATCATGGGAATGTGTATGTGCCTGACTTGGAGTAGTTACTGGAATGGACCGATTACATTCAATTGGGAATGGTGTCTATTCCAGATCTTATTTCATGTATGATATGGGGGAGTATTCATCATGACCCTCCTGGACTGGAAAAGTGGTGTGTATCTTCTCCCGGATGACATACCTATGTGTCATCCCAGATTTGGGGATAGATTTATGTGTTTGTTCCCCGGAGACCACTAAAGTAATTTTTATAATATCCTGGCATGATTTCAGAATATGTACAGGGATTTTCCTCTCCCCTACCACCATTGATAAGATGTGATTGGTGAATTCAGCAGCCTGAATTGGAATATATGTCCATTATATAACAAGATAAGGTGTATGTGCCTGCTCATTTCCTCCTTTTCCTATCAATGGGTATTGACAATACTGATACATGGGGGCCGAGAGTTGGGTATACACCAAATATTATGTCGGAGCTTTCTGACCGACTTCTCCAGGTGCTACCAAATGAGATTGTTGGCAGACATGATGAACATTAGTAGTCGTATATGCCTGATGGATGTTTTTCATCAAGTATGGCTGAAAGACATCCTTCAATACTGGAAGATGAGGATGCTAACAGAATTGATGATTGTAAACAGGTGTAAGTTCTTGTATACCAGTTTCCACCACATTAGATTGGTGGGATTCTTTAAATGCAGCCAGATGAGCCTGGTGACTGGTTGATAACATTTAAGTGGGTGTATTGCATGTTCATAGTAGTCCATCGGATATATCTAGTGTGATTGGTGGGTTTCATCCAAAAGACCATGCTGAGCAACATAATTAGGACGAATGGGTGTATATTCCAGGTCGTTGTTTTCCATCATGTTAAATTTATTGACTTATCTGGAGGATTAAATAGTGAGGAACTAATCCCTATTGACCAAGAAATTGTCAATAGAGGTTCATCTAGCATGCCCATGTCTGTGAGACCTGGGCCGAATGTCCAAATTCAACACCACACTATATTGGGGGCTTACTACAGTGTGATTCTGGTAACAGAGATTGCTAGTGGGATTCCTCAGGAAAGACACCTTAATTATTGAATTGAGGCCTCAAGTGAACCTATGACCCACTTACATACAGTAAAGTAGGGATTGATTTTTTTGTAGCATGGATAAGGACCTAAAATGGAAAAAAAAGTGGTTGGCACAATCTGCTTCTTGATAATTAGTTGTCATTGTCCAGATGATTGAAGATTTTTATTGACCTGGAGGGCCTGTTGAAAAGCCACCAAAGTCGGGATTGTACCATGGTGGTCATATTCCTTTTCAATCACATTAGAGGTCCCGCATTGGAGATGTTGGGTTCGTGATGAAATCCTTCCTATGGATAGAGATCCGGCAGGAGTAGCGGTCGGGATGTTCACAGAGTATGTCTTGGAGAAAGTCATTTTTTGTAAAGAAGGGAATTATGAGATGAAAATTATAAAATCAACAACAAAACCATTAATGCAACAACTTTTTAAATGGATACATGCATGATTTATTCCATTGTATGGACTTCCGTTATCAATTGATATGGGCCTAACAGGTGGGTAACATTATTATGTTGGTTAAGGATTCACGTCGGGCTTAACATTTTTGTTTTGGTAGTTTCTTCAAATGTGTGTTCTAGTTTTAAGAATCACTTTTTCTTGAAGGTTTCCATTGGATTTATTTATGTAACCGGAAACAACCAATAGTTATTTATCCAAAGGGGGTTTAATTTCCAAATTTAGGTGTTCTCTAAGTTTGAAAATTACAATACTCGTGAATGTGCATTGGTCTAGAGGATGGGAGGTTGGATTCATCACACCATTTTGAGGATAATTATTGTCTACTCCGAGACTCTCTTTGTAAATTTAAGAGATTTTTATGAATCCTTATTAATTCACCATGTATATACTATGTTTCCATTGGATGTTAGAATAAATTTTTAACATGTGTAAAAGTTAAAATCATTAGTATGCATTCAAGGTTCTTCATTAAAGTAAATATCCATATGTATTTAAGGTTTTCAGTCAATGGTATCCTCTAATATATTGATTTTATATTATTTTAATCATCACTATGATGATACTAGGTTTAAATCCACTAGGTGTGGCACTCTAGAATTTATTATCATCCAGGGAGATGAATGATTGGTTGGATTTTTTGGATCGTGACGATAAAATGGGATACCTGTATATCCTTGTAAAAAAATCTGAACCCTCGTAGTGTGGTTCCACTAACTAGGACACATCATACATTTATGGTAATGTGATAAGGACCTATTAGTAAAATTTAAAATCTTGTGTTATGTACATCTAAGAGGAAAGTTATTATTTAAAACTCAGTGTGGGACTTTTGATGAAGCAGCCCATAAAACATGGAAAAGATATGGGTTTCAAAATACGATCAGACCCCATTGAGAATATGGCCCATTGAGAACGGGGTTGATTTGATTTTTATTGTTTGAACCAAAATTAGGCTTCCTACGTATCCCATATGGATGGGAATAAAATAACAAATAGTTTGATAAGTCTCATAGGAGAGTATAGCCCTTTAAGAGATATGAGTTTGGGTTTAATTTCTAAAAAAAATTCCTTGATGATTTGGGGTTTAATTTGGGGCTTATTCTTAAAGTGGATGCCTAGATTAAAGGAATTAGGGTTGGATTTCTGAATAGTATGTCCACTGAGTATGGGCCATGAAAATGCTTCGAATGTATCCTGGTTTGAACATGAATCAGAGATCATGTAGTTCATTCAATTGTGCCAATGTTGTGACCATGAAAAGTCTCTAAATCCATGTTAGTAATGATCACTGTGAGAAACAAGAGGATTTCAATGATTCATCAAAGGCATTCACACTTTCAAATTTGGCCTCCTCTGCTGGGGGAAGACAGTTCACCTTTGGTGTCCAAGGTGAAAAAGGTTCAGGTGACCGAGGAAGAGGGAGAGATGACAAGCCTTCCCTGTATTCTATTTACATTAGAAAAGGATCAAATGTATGGAGGAAGGGATGAAGGTTAGTGGATATCACTAGGACTGTTTCCCTTTTTGAAAATTCCAAATGGGAGAGGGAAAGGGAAATAAAAGTCCATGTGCACTTCACTCCTTTGGTTATTGGCACCGAAGAAGAGATGAAGAGCAATGATGCCACATCCTGCACGAAAATCAATGGTCTTACACCATGATGGTTTCCCTAAAATTGATTCAAGTAGGGGAGGTAGACTTCTACTTTATCATTAATAGTAAAATTAGGTATAAACCGTATCTTCCCCTGCTTGAGACATGAGGTTCAGGGTCATCTCTTCGAGAAGGGAGAGGATGGGACCCAACTCCCCTCCAAACTGGAAAATTCCAAAAACATTTTCAGGGAGAAATATCTATGTGACTGTGGATATAGAAACCCATAGACACTCAATGAATCATAACCCCATTTTGAAAAAAACGTGGGAAACCAATGACTGTGGAAATACAAACCCAAATAAGAGACACACTGATGTACCTTTTTCAAAGGATTGATAAGTCCAGAGGTTCTGTTAGAGGTTTCAACGAATCCCTTTCAGATAAGGGAGACAAGGAAGAAAAATCCATTCCATTAATGGAATTGATGAATGATTTATGTCTTATAGACTGAAGAGAGCGAAAAATGTATTTGAATCGAGGAGGTTCACCAAAGTAGGGAAGTATGATAACCCGGATTTTAATACAAACTTAAACATGAGTTATTGTATAAAACATCACTTGATACAAAAAAGAAGAAAAAGAGGTTTAGTGTATTTGGGGATTATGATCATTACATAAAATCATAAAACATGAAATACAATATCATTATTTAAAACTTCCTTTGCATGACCACTACATTCCCTCATACTTAGCATTGCATGGGATAACCCAAGGACATGCATAAGAAAAGGGTGAGTTATAAAGCACAGTAAGGGAGTACACATGGAATAACATGAGGAGTACAATACATGTTAGAAAATAGTTATATCAATAGAGAATAAATGAAACATTAACATAAATCCATGATAATCATAACATGGAAATGTGGCAACAACACTTATCATTGAATTAGCATGGGCCAAGGCCCATTGTACATGGAGCATGAGTAAATCCTCATTTCACATAAAACACGAGTAAACCCTCATTTGACTTGAATTAGCATGAGTAAATGCTCATTTCACATGATGTATCATGGTACTATACTTTACCCAACGCATTAGAGCACAATAAGGGCACACCGTTCTTAAACATTTCATTTCATGCATAAGTTTCACACATGGATCATAAAACATGGATTCATTAAACATAATCATTTATTCCATGATAAAGTAATGTGGAATTAATAAATGAAACTTTATAATCAACAAGTATATGTGCATAAAGGTGAATATCCTTGATGGAGAAATGGGCACGGTATACACTGCACACTGGCATTGGCTTAGAAAATCGGTGCGATTTCGGCAGCGTAACAGCGTGACATAAGAATTCATAAAAAAAAGGTTGATGAGAGAGAAATGGGTTTCTCATCAAATTTAAATGTAATAGACAGTAATTAGGTTATATAGATACATGTCTCAAAAATTGTAATGGGATTTAGAGTCATTATACAAATGTATTGCTTGAATGTAAATGAGGAGAGAGAAGTTCCTTTTGGAATTTCGGCATAGTAACGGGTGTATATGGGACACATTTAATAATAGAGAAAGGGGTCTCCCATCATTAAATAATAAAGAGGGGAGTATGTGGGAGGTTTTAAACCCTACTCCAACAGTCAAAATTGGAATTAAAAGGCGGAACAACTTAAAGAATATTGGACAAAAATGAGAATGGAAGAAAAAACCCTTACTTGGAAGTGTGCTTCCAAAGGCTTGAGAGAGGCTTGTGAGAGGCTTCTTGGGAGCTTGGAGTACCTTGGGAGGATTATAGAGAGAGTAGGTTAGAGGTTGGATGAACTTAAATTTTTTTTCTGAGGATCAAGTGGGATCTTGGGTGGGTTTATATAGGAAATGTGAGGAAATTGTTTATTATTTAGGTTTGGGACACCTTATATTAAATTAATCCAAACAACAAACCATACCATGTTTTTTGCCCATGGTTGTTGGAAAAGGGAAGAGGAAAACAATATTTTATAAGGCCAATGTCCGAACGTCTTAAAATAATATGGCTGCTTATGTGGAGGTGAGTCACACTCCCATGGAAATTAATATAAGAAGACAAGGTGTTTAATAAGTCTTGATGGGTCCATTAATTCTTTGAAAAGTAAGTCAAACAAACCCAAAATCACATTATTTTAATGGTAAAACATATATTGGCTGAACATAAAGCATATAGTATTTTATTACTTCACAATTGGGTCATTATGATGTCATAAAACACATTATATATTTAAAAGGTATTTAATTTTTACCCAAAAATTTGACTATCTGAAAAAATTATTAAAAATTAACCGTTGGATTATTTCAATGTCCTGATTCCAGAAATAAATTTTTTTTATCTAAACTATTTTTCTTAATTTTTTAATTTTCACGTTGAAAATAAAAAACCGACCGTTATCGAGAATTCACGGGTTTTGACAGAAATGGCTTTCAAACATTACTATAAATTATAATTGCATTCATAAAATTATAAGATCATTTATATTTAATAAAAATTAATTTAATAATAATAATATTAAATTAGTATTTAATTAAAATATCCATTAATTTAATAAAATATATTTCTTAATTAAATAGTAACTAAAAAACACTATTTTTTACTTTAAAAAGTATTTACAGTGTATCAAAAATGACAAAGAGGTATATTAATTATTATATACAAAAATATTATACATGAACATAGTACTAGAGATTTGTTACATAACTCCTTAAAACAGTCACATAAGACCTAAGGGTAAGGTGTGCAATGGTTATAGACTCTTGGGGTGGCTCAGAAAACAACGCTCGAGTGGTAATCTCTATCAACTTCCACTTTTCACATATACGGTCCCGTTCGATCTTGACATGATGAAGCACAACTTGGGCTTGGTCAAGAGAGAAGCCCAATGATGCTACCTCTTTTCCGAGCTCTAGAAAATGGGCTTTTTATGGAACAATTCTACTGGATGAGGCCATCGCTTCTTTTGTATGAGTAAATTGGATTTGTTAAAGTCCTATATTTATACTAATCATGTGATCACTATTCAACGAATATATTAGCATCATTCAAAATTATAAACATAAAACCAATGAAGTTGACATATTATAAAAATATTTTGCATAAAGAGACATTTGACTAGGTCAAGAGGTATTTTCCATTAATGAAACATTGGGTCATTAAAATATTCTACCCTTAAAAATTTTTTCCCTCTAAATTTTCCTTTTCCCACACTAAAACAGATGTGGGTAACTCAACATCATAATTTCCTCTGATTCCCAAATTTCTTCTTCAAACTTTTGGTTTCTCGACAACACCATGATGAGAGGCATTGTATTATTTCATAGAACATTTTCTCAGTGATCTAAGATCATCACTGGTTTCTCCTCATAAGAAAGATCATATTCCAATTGTACCACCTCAGAAGAGAGTACATGTGAAGGGTCTGGTATGTACTTCCTTAAGAGGGATACATGAAAGACATCATGCACTTTGACCTTGGTAGGTGGAAGTGCTAGTTGATAGGCCACATCCCCAACACGATCATGAATCACGAAGGGGCCAATGTGCCTTTAGATTAACTTCCCTTTCTTTCCAGATCTCATGACCTTCTACCACGAAGATATGCGTAGAAAAACTATATCTCCAACTTTAAACTGAAGGTCTCATTGATGGTTATCTTCATCACTCTTCTGTTGACTCTAGGCTACCTTGATATGCTGCTGAATGGTTTTCACATTCTCCACCATTTCCTTGACCATTTCGGGTCAAACATGCTTACGTTCACCGACCTCATCCTAACAAGCCAGTGTTCTGAACCGTTTCCCATATAGGGCATCATATGGTGCCATTTGGATTCTTGAGTGGAAACTATTGTTATAAGAGAACTCAAACATAAGAAGATGTTGATACCATCCTCCTTTAAAGTCCATTGAGAACGCTCTCAACATGTCCTCAGGTGTTTGGATTGTCCGCTCAGATTGGCCATCAGTTTGAGGATGATAGGTCATACTGAAGTTTAGTTTAGTATTCAGATCATGTTGAAGACTCTTCCATAACATAGAGGTGAATCTTGGAACTCGGTCACACACAATAGATAGTGGTACTCCATGCAGCCTTACCACTTCCCTGATATAAATCAGTGCCATTTGATCCAATGAGAAATCCTCCCATATAGTAATGAAGTGTACAGTCTTTGTAAGATGATCAACAACAAACCAGATTGCATTGTTGCCTTTGGATGTCCATGGAAGTCCGGTGACAATGTCCATGGTGATGTTCTCCCATTTCCATTCTGGTATGGGAAATGGTTGCATCATCTCCTTAGACTTCTGCCTTTCTTCCATCACTTGCTGGCACACCAGATACTCTGATGTGTATTCAGTGATCTCCTTTTTCATATTATCCCACCAAATGTTTTCTCAGAGATCTCGATACATCTTTCTGATCCCTGGGTGAATAGAGAATTGTGAACTATGTGTATCATCCAAAAGATCCTTATTTAGCTTTTGATGTGATGGAACACATAGCCTTTTCCCAAACCGCAGAATTCCTTCTTCATTATCATTAAACTCCAAGGATTTCCCCTTTTTGATAGCTTCTACTTTTACATGAATTTCGACATCATACTTTTGATCATCCTTTAACCTTTCCAAAAGAGACGGTTGAGCAATCATTTGTGAAATGATTGATGATGTTCCCTTCTTTATGATTCCCATGTCCATTTTCATCATCTCTAAGAATATTGGATCCTTATCAATTCTCATCATTGATATAATCGATGGGTCCTTTCTTCTTAGGGCATCCGCCACCTTGTTAGCTTTCCTAGACTGGTAATGTATTGAATAGTCAAAATCCTTGATTAGCTCTATCCATATTCTCTGGTGCATATTAAGCTCTTTCTATGTTAATATATATTTAAGACTTTTTTGGTCAGTATATATCTCATATTTCTCCCCATAGAGATAATGTCGCAATATTTTCAAGGAATTGATCAGAGCCGCCAACTCCAGATCATGCATTGGATAGTTTCGCTCATTGATTTTCAACTGCCTTGAGGCATAGGATATGACTTTATCATTCTACATCAGCACACAACCTACCCCCTTATATGAAGCATCACTGAATACCAAAAAAAGTTCCCCACTTGTTGGTAAAGTGAGCACAGGCATAGTGATAAGACTCCTTTTCAATTCTTTGATGCTTTCTTCACATTCATCACTCCATGAAAACATTAATCCCTTTTGAGTTAGCTTGGTAAGAGGGTTGGATAATCGTGACAAATTTGTCACAAATCGTCGATAATATCCAACTAACCCCAAGAAGCTATGGATATCCGTTATCGATGTTAGCCTTGTCCATCCCTCAATTGCATCTGTTTTGGAGGGGTCCACAGATATCCCATTTCTTGTGATGATGTGGCCCAAGAATGAGACCTCCTTCAACCATAAATCACACTTGTTGTACTTTACATAGCGCTTCTCCTAGCACAATGTCTCTAGTACAGTTCTTAAATGCTCCTCATGATCCTCCTTGGTTTTGGATTATATTATAATATCATCTATAATGACTACAACAAATTTGTCAAGGTATTCTATAATGACTCTATTCATTAATTCCATTAATATTTCTGGAGCATTGGTGAGTCTGAAAGAAACTACTATGAATTCATAGTGCCCGTATCTTGTGAGAAAATCTGTCTTGTGGATATCTTCCTTCTTCACCCTTACTTGATAATATCCTGAACGCAAGTCCACCTTGGAGAAGTATTGTGCTCCATGTAGCTGATCAAACAAGTCATCGATCCGTGGCGGAGGATACTTGTTCTTTATCATGGTTTTGTTAAGTTCATCATAATCGATGCAAAGCCGTACTGACCCATCTTTCTTCTTGATGAAGAGGACTGGTGCACCTCATGGTGAATCACTTGGGCGTATAAACCGTTGTTGACGCTCCTTTTGTCACAGAATCTAAGGATCAGAAAAGGGGAATATCTAAGCAAAATGTGATTCATCCTTTGAAGAAACATCAAAAATTGACAAAGGGATGACCAGGAGAACATTTCCCATAGGTCGCGCAAGTTCCCTCATGGTCGCACAAGTACACTTTCACACCGCCTAGTGGTCGTGCAAGTACTTGCGCGACGCCTTATGGTCGTGCAAGTGACTTGCGCGACCAAAGTGATAACCGCCCGGTAACCGCCCAGGGTCTTCTTTTTCCTATAAATAGACCCTGTGGGCCCCCCATTCGAGATGATATTTTTCCAGAAACTCGGATTGAAGCTCCCGACGCCCAAGCCTCTTCTCAAAGCTTCCGGAACACTTCTAAGGTAATTTCTTACCTAGAACGGAAGATCTAAAGAGAAGAAGGAAGGCCTAAGTGTTGAATCTTATCAAACACTTGCGCGCCTACTTAATTCCTTCAATATAACTTGCGCGTCCCTCTTCTGGAAGAACCTCAAGAGGATGGTAAAGGGTTTAATAAAGAGTCTCTCAAGCATTTCAATGCTGGTTGAAAATCGCGCAAGTACCCCTCATGTCGCGCAAGTATACTTGCGCGACCAATACTTGCGCGCCGCCGCAGGACTTGCGCGCCTTTCAAGACTTGCGCGCCCCTATCTTTTTGGGTGCCCATCTTGCCCATTTTTACCCCTCTTAAGCCATTTCACCTTTCCTATTCAAGATTTAGTCTTCAAGACATTCTTCAAACCCATTTATGACATGAATTCTTGATTTGACTTTCTTATCTGAAAGGAATTCTGTGAAATCTCTCTCAAAGTCTAGTGATTTAAATATCTTTATGTCACTAAAATACGGAGAGTTCATTCATTCAATCTCATCCTTTAAGATGAGACAATCCTAACTTGGGCATCCTCCTCAGGAGTAAGCCCCAATCAAGTCCTTTAATCTTGGGCATCTTTCTTAAGAATAAGCCCCAACCTCAAAATCTGGGCATCTTCCTCAGGAGTAAGCCCCAAATTCATAAAATTCCCAATCTTGGGCATCCTCCTCAGGAGTAAGCCCCAATCAAGTCCTCTAACCTTGGGCATCCTCCTCAGGAGTAAGCCCCAAAACTTAATCCATAACCTGGGTCTCCTTTTCAGGAATAAGACTCAGTCATAACCTTGGTTCTCCTTTTCAGGAATAAGCCCCAAGTCCCCTTAAACTTCTCTTAACCAGTCATAATTTACCTTTGATTTTGGGTTTCCTTTTCAGGAGTAAAACCCAATCATAAGTCCCCTCCTAACTTGGGCATCCTCCTTAGGAGTAAGCCCCAAGATTAGAGTATTCAAATCTCCATGAAGCACATATAACTTTATGGACCCTGTTCATGGATTTTCTCCCTAACAGTAAATCCTAAACCTTCATCTATCTGGGCAGTCATCCATACATAAGCCCCAAACAAATTCTTATGATTGCATCTTTCATGGCACAATTGTCTAAATTTTACCAATACCTCTTGTTTCTCACACCGAGCATGACTCACGTGAGCTTAGAGTGTAAAAGTAATTATGACATTCATCTTTGAGTCATCAATCATAAACATCATACCCCATTACTCGAACTACGTGGGTTCTGATTCCTTTTTCCAAAACAAAGGATACGTAGGTAGCCCATTTATGGGTTCGATCCCAACTTTGAGATAATCTCTGTCCTTCTGAATGACGATAAACTTCAAGTGCCCCACTGAGTGGCTTTAAAATCAGCCTGGTCATCATAAATGACCAAGAGACTTTTATATAAATGTTTTGAAGGATACCATTGACCAAGAATCTCTAAACAAATATAGATGATTCTCTATTGATGAAGAACCTCGAATACATATAAAATATTCTCTTAATTTCTTTGCATATTTAATCATTGATTGTTAAAACTAAAGGAAATCACATTTTATACTTGGTAATGTAATAAGGATTCACGAACATAACTTAAATCTATAAAGAGAGTCCCGGAGTAGACAATAATTCCCCTCAAAAAGGTCTGATGAGTCCGACCTCCCATCCTCTCGACCAATGCAAATTCCTAAGCCTCATCAGTCCACAAGATAATAAGCGCCTACCTTTGGAAAGTAGGTCCAAACGGATGTGGAATCATTGGATGTTTCCGGTTCTACGAACAAACCCGTTAGAAACCGATCGGAACGTTTGAATCTCCCGTCCAAGAGGTCATCCCCGGATTCCGTGCGAAACAAAAATGGTGAACCCGACGTGAATCCTTAACCAAAGTAAAAGTGATGTTATTCTTATTTGTTAGGCCCCTTGGGCCAACAAGGTAATCATTGACATATGATCATCCAAAAGATGCAGTAGCCAGATTCATCTTGATTATGTCTGTTACATGGAACAGGCACTCTTTTCTCAAGATCTTCTGCAAAAATGGCTTTCCATAAATTCACCCCTGTGAATACTGCTACTGTGGACACCTCTACTGTGAGGTCTGCTGCTGTGAAAACCAATGCTGCTACTCCTGCTGGAACGTCATCCGCCCTGAGGATGACATCACCAACTCAGTGTCTTCAACGCTGTGTTTCTAATGCACTGGTTAAGGAGTACCGTCGCAACGGTACTATCCCAACTCTGGAGGCCGCTCGTCAAGCTCTCCAACTTAACAATTCTACCTGGTCGTCCAGACAACGGCGGCCAGCAATCAAGAAGCAGGCGGTGCTGACTACCGTCTCCAACCGTTTCGGGTCGTTATCCCCGGAACACAATTTCCATTCACTCCCTTACTCCGAGGAAGTGAATGAGCAGGTCCCTCGAGGCCTTAATTCAAAAAGACAGGAGTCCTTCCCGAGGGCTCCCATCAACAATCGCCGCCAAACTCATGCGGTAGTGCGCCCTCAACATGATGAGGGTACCGACTCCAGGCATTCAGCTCAGGTTCCTCGAACCCGAGCAGGCAAGATGAACCGCCAGAGATGGAATCCGGTTAACAATAGGCAGGTTGTCATCTCTGCCATCTCTGGAGAAGTCCACCAACCTAACTTGGTGGCAAATAACGAGCAGGCATACACACTTGTTCGTTTTAATCCCGCTGTCCAGCAGACTCGTCTGGCAGCATCAAGCCGATCCCGCCAGGCAATTCCAGCGGAGTACCATAGGCAGGAACATACACCTGCTTATACATCAGCAGTTAGTCAGCAGGCTCGTCTGACTACATATGATGGATCTCGTCAACCGCGTTTGGCGAAGTATAATCAGCAGGCACATACACCTGCTAATACTAATCAAGCCTACCAACAGTCTCGCTTGGTAGCGCACAGAGAAGTCAGTCGGAAAGCCCCGACGACAAACAGGAGGCAGACTAAACTCTCTGCCTCCACACTTGAGTACTGTCAGGATTCACTGACAGGAAAAGGAGGACAGGAGCAGGCACATAAACCTACTCCAAGCCCGGAATGGATGTATATCCCCGTTCCGGCGGCTGAAGTCACCAAACATATTTTGTTAATGGTGAAAGAGCAGAAGCAAATTCCTGCTCATATTCTGGATGCTTGCCAGGATATTATAACAACTTCAGCATCATCTAAGGGACAGACACATAAATCTATCCCTGGCAATGGAGTGACACATCAACGATTCACTCCGGAACAGACACACACATCTGTTCCAGTCCAAGAGGGTTATGGGGCATACTCCCCCATATCATACGGACAACCAAGTCAGACACATATACCTGATTTGAGCGATGATTGTCAGCCTAACCTGACCATCTTTTCTGATCAGGAACATACACCTGCTCAGAGCAATCACTTTCGTCATCAAGTGGTTTCTAAAGCGAGTAAGAAGGCATCTAAGAAAAAGATCCGCCCAGCACAGTCAGGAGATCAAAGGCCAATCTGCAACAAGGCCTTGCTCGATGCTGGAGTTCTTGAAGCCCTCAGACATTTATTTGTCGGAATTCAAGATTCTACTCCCTCAGTTCCCAATAACGGGAACATTAATCCCGAAGGTCTTCAACAGACACTTCGTCATGATGACTTGCTTCATGAAAATTCGGTCAATCTTGAAGTTTCGTCTTCAGATGAGAGCCACAGGAACCCTCTGTGTGGTCAGAAGACCAAGGAGCAAGAGATCTCATCTTTTGCTGTAACCCATCATGATGGTCCTCCTCATGGTGATGAACTTCGCTGCGAAAGTCCTCTCCGCAGTAGTGATTCACATTGCCTGGAAAATACTCCAGTAGACAATGTAGTACCGAGAAAGCCCTCCTATCTCGAGGCACTTGCAAACGTAAAACCAGTCATGTCTGATGCTTTACTATCGGCAGGTGAAACTCTTTCTCCATCAGAAGATAGCCTGGGGTTCAGGTTATTCTCCGAACCTTCCTTGGGTCATTCATCTTCCAGCATGAATAGTGATTTCTCTACCAGTCTTGTTGAATCCGATGAAGAAACAAAGAAATACCAACTCTGGTCAAAACAGGTAGAAGAATCTTCATTTAATGATAAAGAGGAAATGCTGAAAATGAGGAAAAAACTGGCAAAAGGTGAAGTACCAGTCATGTTTTGGCCTTTGGCTGACTCCTAGTACGACATTCCAAAGATGTTGACGGATGATGGAATCCATGATATTCGTCTCAACATATGGAAAACTCTTTGTCAATTAAAGAAGAAGGTATTATCTTATGATGAATATGAAAATCATCTTAAGATAATAGAAGGGTTACAACACCAGATTGATTTGGCATCTCTATCAGTCTCTCGGTATCCGAAGGCTGAAAAACAACAGAGAACCCTTCAACGTTCATGCCTTGGCGCACTAAGAAGATTGCGTCAGTTAATTTCCAATGCTCCATTTAATGTTAATATCAGAGGATGGGGTGTTCACGGAGCACTACATTTCACAGTGCTTTCCGGTCAGCAAAGCCCGCCGAAAATGGTCTCATGCAATGTTATTGCCCATGGCCGGCCACAGTCAATGGGCTTTGTTCATAATCAAAAGTTTGCTCAAGAACAAGCTTCAACTAGTTCCTCTCAAAATCAAGTATATAGAGAACAGGTTGTTGAATTGCTCCTACATCAAGCAGGCGAGAATATTGCACAAGCCTCTCGTCTGGAGAAAACACGTCATCAAATGACAGAAGTTTTGGAAATCATCCAACGGTCTGTTGAACCAGGTGATAAAAGTGGATACAGGTTAATGCATCCAGCTAATTTCCGAACTAAGATTCGCAAGATCAAGAGAGATTTCAAGAAGATCTCAGACATAGCATGTCAAGAGACAGCCCAGCTTGCCAGACTGGGGACTTCTCTAACCCAACCCTCAGAGTCAACAAATGGGATTCGAGGAGTTGAGCAGAAGCAGCAGGAACATCCCCAGTCCACCGGACTGGGGACTTTTTCAAATCCTCAATCCCTCCCTCAGAGAAAGTCAGTATTCTCTCGATTAGGAAATAAGCCTCAAGAGGAACGAAGAGCCAAGATGTCAGGAGATTCTCTTCAAGTGACGGTTCTCCAAGAAATTCCTGAGGGATCAAGTCAAAGGAATGCCATGTCTCGTCATGGACATGGAAGGAGACAATATCACAGTAATGCTGATAGAAAGGATTCCATGAAATATGCATCCATTAATTTCATCAATGCCGTTGCTGCTGATTCACCAGATGAGGCTCAATCAGAGGGATCAGACGAAGAGGTTCCTACTCAAGAAGTCGCGCACACAGACCTAAATGAAGAAGGTGTGCGCACACGTAATCAAAGGCTTACCCAAAATCTGGGTATTCCTTCAAGTAACCCACTTCCCCCTCTCCGAAAAGGATCCAATAAGGGGAAAGGAAAGAATCAGGTTACTTCTCACCCTTCCTCTGAAGGAGGTCAATCGCTCTCATTAGAGCAAAGGTTTGCACAACAGGAGGAAGAAATGAAAGAATTAAGAAGGTTGAATGCAGAACTACTTCAGAATAGTCTTCTTCTTAAGAATGCTTAAGTCCGACAGCCGAATGAATTTGTTGTAACTACTGAGATGGATCAGGAATATCCTCCTTTGTCAGTACACCCACAGAGGTCTAATCCTACGGGTCAAACACAACAACGGTTGGCAGCACTATCATCAGTTGCAGCACCAACCTCCACGGCTGTCCAAGCTCCATTCATTGCACCTACCCAAAACCAAGTTCAACCTGACATTTCTCAAAAGTTAATAACTACTATTGAGTCATTAACAGCTCGGTTAGAAACTATGGAAGGGAAACGGGCGCAAGTTCAACCTGAAAAGAAAGTTTACCCTGAATGGGTAGATTCAATTTCTCCTCCATCCAGTTTTGGAAACCCTATTTTCCCTACTTTCAATGGATCAGGCGACCTTGAACAACATTTGACGCATTACGTTTCTTGTTGTGATCCTATGATGGGAACTCCAGAGCAACAAGAAGCAGTGAAACTCAGATGCTTCGTGCGAACCTTGCAAGGACCAGCTTTTGTCTGGTATACAAGCTTGAAATCCCGGTCAGTCATTGGATGGGAGGATCTTCGTCAAAAATTCCTTCTTCAGTTTAGCTCAACTTTGACAAAAACGACAGTTTTCGATCTTACAAACTGCAAGCAAAGGGAGAATGAAAGAGTCTCTGATTTCATTGCTCGTTGGAAGGGATTAACGTATTTCTTGAGTTTATCACTCCCTCAGGAGGAATTGTTGCCAATCTGTGTGGCAAATTTGCGTGACGAATTACGCACGCCATTGATCCCTGTGAAATACACAGGAGGGTTTCGAGACCTTACTTCAATCGCTCAGCAGATTGAAGATTCCCTTATACAGGCTAAGGTTAAATCTCGTGTAATTCCACCAGCTCCAGGAAGAAGAATGGGTAAAGCAGAAACTGCTATAGTTATGCTTAAACAAGCACCTGTACCTATTTCTACTTCAAAACCTTCATCTTCTCGAAGGGCTCCACCTCCTGAACGCCAACAACAAAGGCTGTTTCGTCCAAATGATCAAAAAGATCAACGACGAAAACAATTAGAGGATATGAAGAGTAAAACATACTCTTTCCGAAGTGAGCAAGTTCCTGGTTACTTCATTTCAGCTCTGGAAAATAATTTGGTTCAATTACCATTGCCGAAGAGACCAAACAAGGAAGGAGATGAAGACCATCCCAATTATTGTCCCTTTCATCAAATGTTGGGGCATCCCATCCAGGAGTGTTTTGTCTTTAAAGACCTCCTACAAAAGATGGTCGACTTGGGACAAGTCAAATTGAAAGGTTCTTCAGCTCATGTATCGTGTATTACCGCTACAGATCCAGAGGAAGGAGGCGAGTGGCAGGAAGTCAAAAACAAAACTGCGAAAAAATATGATGATTGGATGGTCAGAAAGACAATCAATCAGACCCATTCCATTTTGCGAACACAATTGACGAATCCAATTGTGTCTCCTACAAAAGCTGCAGTAAAGCCTCCATCAAAAGATAAATCCTCAAAAGGGCAGCGCAATTCAAAGAAGAAAGAGGAATAAGAAGAAGATGAGTATGCATCAAAGCCTAAATTGTCTTTGACTCTGGCAGATTTCATGCCATCTACTTCAAAGCTACGGGCACCGTCCCACCAAACGGCACAGCCTAAACAGGCTAACCAGACAGAGTCTTTATCAGACGAAGAGTTAATCTTTGGTTCTGTTAATATGATTCAATTAACAGATCCATATTCTAGTCTTGATGAGCCTGAATTCCCTGTATCAAATAATGGAACCCGAGGAAGTTCTAGAGGTTCAGGATATAGGGGAAGACGTGGATCTTTCCGAAGCCACTACTCTAATTCTACCCCTGCTAGCACTGTATATGCAGCAGAAACTCGTGGTAGAGACCTTCAGCGAGCTCAAAAAGAACAAGCAAGTTCTTCTGCCAATGGCCAACTCAGCTTCGGCACAGTTATTTTGGAAGATCGATTAAAGGTTCCATCTTCTTTATCTCAAAAAGTAAATGGATCTAATCAGTCTAATTTTCCAAAACCAAAGATGTTGCCAACTTCAATACAAGATGCATCAGCTTCCAAAGCATCTGCTTCCAAGGTACCTGCTAAATCGCTTATTCCTATTGGGAAACGCAGACCTCTAGATCAAAAGTATGATATATTGAAACACTTGGCCCAAGTACCAGCCAAATTATCAATTTTGGATTCTTTGAATCTATCAAGAGATCTTCGGGAAGCACTCATCGAAGCATTGTCATATCCTCAGGAGTTTGAAGCTGAAATTGCTGTAGCTGAAATTTATCACATAGAGAATAATCCTGCAGAAAGCCATGCAGTGATATCTTTTACTGATAAAGATGAGGATGATGTTGTGCATGGGCACATAAAACCTTTGTACTTATCTGGCAAAGTCAATGGTATAGATGTTCGAAGAGATTTTATTGACAATGGTTCAGGAGTCAACCTCATGCCCATTCGCACACTTCGTCGATTGGGCCTTACAGAATCTGATTTATCTCCTTCTACCATGATGTTGCAAGGATATTATAAAAATGAACAAGAACCACTGGGAGAAGTTACTCTCAGAACTCAGTTTGGAGATCTTGTTTCCAATTCGGATTTCATGATTGTTGATCAAGACTCAGCTTTCAATATCTTGCTTGGAAGACCCTGGCTACATCAGCATGCAGCTATTCCGTCATCATACCATCAATGTCTCAAATACTGTTTCGATGGTCAAGTTGGAACATTGTATGGTGATAAGGCCCCGTTCAAGACATGTGAATCTCAATACATTGAGGCGGAATTTTATCACATGAAGGGAAGAGAAAAATCTACAATGAAGGAAATTACCAAATTTAATGCTCCATATGGTTTGGAAAAAATTCCAATAAATCCATTTTCAAATGTGAGTACAGATTATGTGTTACCTATCAGTCAAATTGAAAAAATAGGCCCAAATCAAAATGCTCTTATGGAAAGATCCATAATGTCAATTACGGCAATTGAGCCATACAACATGGGAGAAATTGGTAACTTACCAAGCAGTGATGAAAGCATAAGTGGTGACGTTTTCATTTCGTCTGCTGAAATCCAACAAGTCTATACTTCTCTAATCAGGCCAGAAGAAGTTATAGCAACACCAGAGGTGAATATTGATGTCGATTCTCAATCCATCATCTCCTCTTTGATTCCCAAATAAGACCCTTTTTCATCAATAGGGTCGGAAATGGAAGCTTCTTCTTCAAAATGTGAAGATTTTGACATCTCTTATGATCATGAGAATTTCGTTGTTTCATCTACTTTTCAAGTAGAAGCGGAAGAAATAACACATGATAAAGAGGAAGAGGAAGATCTTAGAGATGCTCCTCCAGCATTTGAAGAGGGTATCTCTACCACTGTGGATGAACTCAGAGAAGTAAATCTGGGTACAGAGAAAGATCCATGCCCCACTTTAATTAGTGCGGCCATGACCCTTGAAGAACAAGAGATGTATATTTCTTTTCTAAAGCAAAATAAAGATATTTTTGCTTGGAATTATACAGAGATGCCTGGCCTTGATTCTGATGTTGCCACCCATCATTTGGGTTTGACAAAAGAACATCGAGGATTCAAGCAAGCCGCGAGAAGAACACACCCAACCTATGCTTCCAAAATCGAGGCTGAAGTGGATAAGCTTATCAAAGCTAACTTCGTCAGAGAAGTTCAATATCCCAAGGGGTTGGCTAATATTGTCCCTGTAAAGAAGAAGAACGGACAAATTAGGGTTTGCATCGATTTCAGAGATCTTAATCGGTATTGTCCCAAAGATGATTTTCCAGTTCCGATTACAGAACTCTTAATTGATGCGACGGCTGGCTATGAAGTACTTTCTTTCATGGATGGATATTCTGGATATAATCAGATCCGAATGGCCCCAGAAGATGAGGAATATACAGCCTTCAGAGCTCCTCAAGGTGTGTTTTGTTATCGGGTGATGCCCTTTGGTTTAAAGAATGCAGGTGCAACATATCAACGCGCCATGCATCGTATCTTCAAACCTTTTCTAGGGAAATTTGTTGAATGCTATGTATATGATTTGGTGGTTAAATCCAAACAACGTTTTGATCACTTGGCTGATTTGGAAGTCATATTCCACAAGCTTCGACAACATAATTTGAAGATGAACCCCTTAAAATGTGCTTTTGGGGTAACCTCAGGAAAATTTCTCGGCTTTGTTGTATGCCATCGTGGTATTGAAGTCGATCCTGAGAAGACCAAATCAATCCTTGGTATGTCACCTCCTCAGAATTTGAAAGAATTAAGAGGACTTCAAGGACACTTAGCCTATATTCGGCGTTTCATCGCCAATTTGGCAGGCAAAAGTTTACCCTTTACCAAATTATTGAAGAAAGGAGTCACTTACCAGTGGACTAAAGAATGTCAAGAAGCATTTGATGTTCTCAAGAAATATCTCTTGAGTCCACCAGTACTCATGCCACCTGTTGAGGGTAGGCCTCTTATCCTCTATGTGACAGCTTTAGAGCGATCATTGGGTGCCTTTCTTGCTCAAAAGAATGATGCTGGGAATGAAAATAGTCTCTACTATCTCAGTATAACTATGCTTGAAGTAGAAACCCGGTATTCAAGTATTGAAAAATGCTTCCTAGCATTAATTTTTGCAGTACAGAAGCTGAGACACTACCTGCAACATCACGAGGTCCAATTGGTATCTCGTAATAATCCACTCAAATTCATCCTTAGTCCTCCAATGCTTACAGGACGTCTGGCAAGGTGGGCGGTTATTCTACAGCAGTTCGACATCCGGTATGTGTCTCAAAAGGCAATTAAGGGCCAAGCTCTGGCTGATTTCCTGGCTGAACACCCTTCAGTGGAAGACACGTATTCAGATATCGAACTCCCTGATGAAGAAGTTTTTTCTATTCAAGAGAGTCCTCAAACATGGGAAATGTATTTTGATGGTGCTTCTAGAAGTCCAACAGGGAAGAAAATGGAAAATCCTAAATTCAAAAATGTTGGTTTAGGAATTTTGCTCATTTCTCCAGATAAGGCAGTGTTACCTTATTCCTTTTTGTTGTGTGAAGGTGGTACCAATAATGAAGCTGAATACCAAGCTCTCATTGCAGGCTTGGAGTTAGCACTTCAAGCACAAGTGAATCACTTAAAGGAGAAAGGTGATTCAGACCTGGTAATCAAACAAGTCAATGGGGATTATGCCATCAGAAAAGAAGAATTAATCCCTTTGTATGATTACGTCAGAGAGTTAATGTCGGAATTCCCTTCAGAACCGACATTTTCTTATGTCCCAAGATCACAAAATGCTCAAGCTGATGCACTGGCTAATATAGCCACAGCTTTAGCAGATCCAAATCGGGACGAAACAACCATCGGTATTGCCCACCGTCGTGCAATTTCACCTTATGTTCAAATCAGAACAGAGGAAATCAATGAAATTAGTCCCCTTCCTGAACCGTATGGTCATACTACAGGATGGATGTCACCTATCAAGGAATACCTTCAAAATGGAACACTTCCACCTGATAGAGCCGAGAAAGAACAAATTCGGCGACGTGTGGTCCATTTTACTCTTTATGATGGTCCAAACCACCTTGAGAAAATTCTCTACAAACGTGGTTTTGATGGAGTTCTCTTCAGATGTATTGATGGTGAAGAGACAATGGCTGTCATAAAAGAAGTGCATGCAGGAGTCTGTGGTGCCCACCAGTCTGGACATAGATTGTCTGATCAAATTCGAAGGCTTGGATACTTCTGGCCTTCAATGATACAAGATTGTGTTAATTTCACAAAGAAGTGTCATTCATGCCAAGTATATGCCAACTTCATTCATCAACCTCCAGAATTGCTTCATACAGCTAAATACTCATGGCCATTTTCCACATGGGGAATGGATGTGATGGGACCTTACCCTTCAGCTACGACCTAGCAGTTTAAGTACATTCTTACTGCTACTGATTTCTTTTCCAAATGGGTAGAGGCAGTACCTCTCAAAGAAGTCAGTTCTAAATGCATTGTTAGCTTCATCAAGTCTAACATCATTACTAGATTTGGTGTCCCTCATACCATATTGACGGACAACGGCACCAACTTCTGTTCTTCTGAGGTAAAGAGATTGTATCAAGAATACAACATTAAGTCCAACCATTCATCTCGATATCATGCAGCGGCTAATGGCCAGATAGAGGCCTTCAACAAGACTCTTTCAAATATACTGCAAAATATGGTGGATAAAGATAAGAGGTCATGGCCTGATAAACTCTTTCATGCTTTATGGGCTTATCGGACTACCACTCGCAATGCAACGTGGTCTACTCCATATTCATTGGTATATGGAACAGAAGCAGTCTTGCTGATTGAAGTTCAATTGCCTTCACTCAGAATAGCCATTTGTGATCAGTTATCGACAGATGAGCAATCCCAAAAGCGTTTGAATGAATTGGAACAGTTATATGAGAAGAGATTGTGCACTTTGCACCACTTGGAAATCTATCAGAATCGGATAGCACGAGCTTTTAACAAAAAAGTTCATCTTCTTTCATTCATTCAGGGAGAATTGGTATTGGTTCTTAGAGCACCAATGATACCAGGAAAGAAACCTCCCAAGCTTGAACCAAAATGGGAAGGACCTTATTCAATACATAAGGTCTACTCCAATGGAGCGTATTCTCTAATCTCAATGGATGGAGAACACATCACAACTCCAACTAATGCCAGATTTCTGAAGAAGTATTTTGTATAAACACAAAATATTGTTCCCAGAACTGATATCCTCATATTGGTTCACCTTAGTCCTAGCTACATGACTTTAAACTGTACAGCACCAGTTCATCCTTACTATATGACGTTAAACTATACAGCAATGGTCCAGTATGACCTTAAACTGCAACTTCGTCCAACATGACGTTAAACTGTGTCATGCTTATGTCCGAGATGACATTAAACTATAATATGTCCAGCAAGACGTTAAACTGTGATGTCCTAACTACATGACGCTGAACTGTATAAAAGTCCCTCACGTCCGGAAAGACGTTAAAATATATATAATCATCCACGGTCCATGCATATGACCTTAAACTATTCACACTTATGTCACTGCAACATGACATTAAACTGTACAGCACCAATAGTCCTAACTGCAAGACTTTAAACTGCATAGTCCCTGATATGTCCTACATGACAATAAATTGTATTATGTCCTATCTACATGACATTAAACTGTACAGAAGTTCCTATATTTTGTTCGAGATGACATTAAACTATATTGTGTCCTAGCAACATGACATTAAACTGTGTGGCACTTCCAACGTCCAGCATGACGATAAACTGTAAAAAGTCCCCAGAACTGATATCCTCATATTGGTTCACCTTAGTCCTAGCTACATGACTTTAAACTGTACAGCACCAGTTCGTCCTTACTATATGACGTTAAACTATACAGCAATGGTCCAGTATGACCTTAAACTGCAACTTCGTCCAACATGACGTTAAACTATGTCATGCTTATGTCCGAGATGACATTAAACTATAATATGTCCAGTAAGACGTTAAACTGTGACGTCCTAACTACATGACGCTAAACTGTACAGAAAGTCCTTGATATGTCCTACATGACATTAAACTGTGCATCGTTAAGGTTGTTATTACCTCTTGTTTCTCACACCGAGTATGACTCACGTGAGCTTAGAGCGAACATCAACCATAACACTCCCTTTGGGCCACTAACCATGTGTAAGTCCCAACAACAATTTTTTTTAGATCATTTTCCACAAGAACAACTTGATCATTAATTCATTCTTTAATTGAACTACACGGACTTTGATCCTTGCCCCCCAGGCTGGGTATGTAGGCAACCTCCCAGGGTTCAAGCCCAAAAACAATCTCTTCACATCGGTTCACCACCATCTCATATGATGATGATTTGTGAAACCGCCCTTGGAATCAATATCTTTACATTGATTCACTTTCGTCCTTGTTATATGACGTTAAACTTTACAACACTTTTTGTCCGGTATGACAATAAACTACAATATTCTTTGATTTCCTCATTTGAAAGAGAACTATTATTGACATTGATTTTTTTCAATCATGGTTTTCATTTTTTACGTGCATACATGGTAATGCCGGAAATTTTTATCTTAGGTTAAACCATCATTGCACTAAAATCCCCTTTTCACCCTTCACATGTACGAACCAAATTTGTACAAAGGGTAATTCTAGAACTACGTGGACTTGATTCCCATCCTTATGGGATACGTAGGAACATTCGAGTGTCCCTCGAATCCAGTCCCAAGTCTTTTGGGCCTAACCCCAAATTTCACTTTCAGTCCTTTGGCTGAGAAGTCCTCATGAAAACACACACTGTGTATTCATTATGATGGTCCAAATTCTATGACCCTAAACTAAGATCACTCATACTTTTGTCCTGCACGACATTAAACTGCATTTCAAGAACTACGTATGGCTTGATTCTCATTCTTATGAGATACGTAGTGAAGTCCAAAATTTCAATTTAGGACCCAACCACAACATGATTATGGTTATCATTGACCTATGTATCTCTATATTCATTGAACAATACCCATCATTATGTGTTATAATCCTAACCTTAAATATTTTCAGATCTTCATAACCCTTTTCATGACTTCTAGTCACAGAAATGTCAAACTTCTGAGAATTCTTTTGCCTGACTATGCAGCACGTGCCCATAGGTGGCCTTGCATAAACAGTCCACATAACAGACTTTTCAGCCAAGAGATGCTATTTATTTTACCATGCAGCCAATGCCCATAGGTGGCCCTGCATGTTTTCAACACCCTAACGGGTTTGTTAAATAATGGTAACTTCATTCTTGGGAAGAATGCCTCTTTGGTCCTTATTTGTCTTAAAACGACAGTATGTAGGGATCCGCAAAAATAGCCATCCTTAACATATTTGTCCCATATCCTTTTTCATGATCTGAAAGTATTCAAGTCTATGGTTTATTCTTCTTCCCTACGTTTGGGTCAGACCTTCGTAGGAGTGATATTCATCCAGTTCTTCGATATTCTTGTTTGGAAATATCTTCTCCATATTCAAGTACCTCTTTCCATACAACAAACTCTATGCTTTAGAAAATTTGAATCTCCATAAACTTTCACTGGCTTTTAGCACTAGGAAAGTAAATTTCTGGGAGTTCTTTTGCTTGACTATGCAGCACGTGCCAATAGGTGGCCTTGCATAAACAGCCCACATAACAGACTTGTCAGCCAAAAGATACTATTTTATTTGACTATGCAGCCAATGCCCATAGGTGGCCCTGCATATTTCAACCCCCTGACGGGTTTTGTTAAATAATAGTAACTTCATTCCTGGAAACTACTTCTTCTAATGCCTTTTAGCTCTTTTTTCATATCATTCCTCAGATTCAAATATTCTTAAAGCCATAGTTTACATTTTTTCCCTCATACTTGAGTATGGTAATATGTTTTCAGATAAATTGTCAAGGAATTGAATCCTTTTTTCCATTTTCGGTCAAAGCTATTTCGACCTTAATCATTATCCCCTTTATGTCCGGCATGCATGACTTTAAACTGCCCACAAAAGACAAAGGAACTCTGAATAAAAGTCACGTTCCAGCAAACTTGCGCGCTGCCCTCTGTGCCATGAAGACTTGCGCACCCCCTTTTCCTTTGAATGTATTCAATTTCCTCAGAGTCAAATCCTCATTTCTTTCTGGATCCAACTCTGAGGGGGGACATTTGTTGACGCTCCTTTTGTCACAGAATCTAAGGATCGGAAAAGGGCAATATCTAAGCAAAATGTGATTCATCCTTTGAAGAAACATCAAAAATCGACAAAGGGATGAACAAGGAGAACATTGCCCATAGGTCGCGCAAGTTCCCTCATGGTCGCGCAAGTACACTTGCACGCCGCCTAGTGGTCGTGCAAGTACTTGCGCGACGCCTTATGGTCGTGCAAGTGACTTGCGCGACCAAAGTGATAACCGCCCGGTAACCGCCCAGGGTCTTCTTTTTCCTATAAATAGACCCTGTGGGCCCCCCATTCGAGAGGATCTTTTTCCAGAAACTCGGATTGAAGCTCCCGACGCCCAAGTCTCTTCTCAAAGCTTCCGGAACACTTCTAAGGTAATTTCTTACCTAGAACGGAAGATCTAAAGAGAAGAAGAAAGGCCTAAGTGTTGAAACTTATCAAACACTTGCGCGCCTACTTAATTCCTTCAATATAACTTGCGTGTCTCTCTTATGGAAGAACCTCAAGAGGATGGTAAAGGGTTTAATAAAGAGTCGCTCAAGCATTTCAATGCTGGTTGAAAATCGCGCAAGTACCCCTCATGTCGCGCAAGTATACTTGCGCGACCAATAATTGTGCGCCGCCGCAGGACTTGCGCGCCTTTCAAGACTTGCGCGCCCCTATCTTTTTGGGTGCCCATCTTGCCCATTTTTACCCCTCTTAAGCCATTTCACCTTTCCTATTCACGATTTAGTCTTCAAGACATTCTTCAAAGCCATTTATGACATGAATTCTTGATTTGACTTTCTTATCTGAAAGGAATTCTGTGAAATCTCTCTCAAAGTCTAGTGATTTAAATATCCTTATGTCACTAAAATACGGAGAGTTCATTCATTCAATCTCATCCTTTAAGATGAGACAATCCTAACTTGGGCATCCTCCTTAGGAGTAAGCCCCAATCAAGTCCTTTAATCTTGGGTATCTTTCTTAAGAAGAAGCCCCAACCTCAAAATCTGGGCATCTTCCTCAGGAGTAAGCCCCAAATTCATAAAATTCCCAATCTTGGGCATCCTCCTCAGGAGTAAGCCCCAATCAAGTCCTCTAACCTTGGGCATCCTCCTCAGGAGTAAGCCCCAAACCTTAATCCCTAACCTGGGTATCCTTTTCAGGAATAAGACTCAGTCATAACCTTGGGTCTCCTTTTCAGGAATAAGCCCCAAGTCCCCTTAAACTTCTCTTAACCAGTCATAATTTACCTTTGATTTTGGGTTTCCTTTTCAGGAGTAAAACCCAATCATAAGTCCCCTCCTAACTTGGGCATCCTCCTTAGGAGTAAGCCCCAAGATTAGAGTATTCAAATCTCCATGAAGCACATATAACTTTATGGACCCTGTTCATGGATATTCTCCCTAAAAGTAAATCCAAAACCTTCATCTATCTGGGCAATCATCCATACATAAACCCCAAACAAATTCTTATGATTGCATCTTTCATGGCACAATTGTCTAAATTTAACCAATACCTCTTGTTTCTCACACCGAGCATGACTCACGTGAGCTTAGAGTGTAAAAGTAATTATGACATTCATCTTTGAGTCATCAATCATAAACATCATACCCCATTACTCGAACTACGTGGGTTCTGATTCCTTTTTCCAAAACAAAGGATACGTAGGTAGCCCATTTATGGGTTCGATCCCAACTTTGGGATAATCTCTGTCCTTCTGAATGACGATAAACTTCAAGTGCCCCACTGAGTGGCTTTAAAATCAGCCTGGTCATCATAAATGACCAAGAGACTTTTATATAAATGTTTTGAAGGATACCATTGACCAAAAATCTCTAAACAAATATAGATGATTCTCTATTGATGAAGAACCTCGAATACATATAAAAGATTCTCTTAATTTCTTTGCATATTTAATCATTGATTGTTAAAACTAAAGGAAAGCACATTTTATACTTGGTAATGTAATAAGGATTCACGAACATAACTTAAATCTATAAAGAGAGTCCCGGAGTAGACAATAATTCCCCTCAAAAAGGTGTGATGAGTCCGACCTCCCATCCTCTCGACCAATGCAAATTACTAATCCTCATCAGTCCACAAGCTAATGAGCGCCTACCTTTGGAAAGTAGGTCCAAACGGATGTGGAATCATTGGATGTTTCCGGTTCTACGAACAAACCCGTTAGAAACCGATCGGAACGTTTGAATCTCCCGTCCAGGAGGTCATCCCCGGATTCCGTGCGAAACAACCGTTTATCTAGATTCTCCTGTAGTTGTTTCTTCACCTCTTCAATCTCAACAACAACCATTCTATATGGATTCTTGGATATTCTTAATGCCCCTCGTATAAGTTCAATTGAGAAGTCAACATGTCTTCTAGGAGGAAGACCAGGTAGTTCCTCCAGAAACACTTCCGTGAATTCCCTCACAACAAGCATTTATTCAAGGATGGTTACTTCCTTGGACTCAATCATCTGATCTAGATACATATTCTCATAGGGCAGTAATATTCATGCTTGAGATAATGGAGCTAAAGGAGATTCAACTTCCTCCGGACAATTGTAATGAATCAGGGGTCGATTCTCCATATGGAGTGTCATTTCTCTCTCCCAAATTTTTTTTTTGACTCTATATAAGGAAATCCTATCAATGCCATGAATTGTGTCAAATTCAACCAGAGGGTGTATGATGAGGATCGCTGAGAAATTCAATCCACATATTATAACAGGGGAGGACTTATACAAATGGGATGCAATGATTTCCCCATTTGTCATACTTACCGACATCTTAACTTCCATGATTTTTGGTGGTGCTAGAATAGTTCTACTAAATTTTCGAGATATAAAAGAATGCATATAACTTGAATCAAAAATTATGTTCACTATTCTTGAATGAATAACTATTGTACATGTCACCACTTCCTTGTAGGGGTTCACTTCAGCAGAAGTGATGGAAAAATCTCTTCCTTTCTACCTTGGAGGTTGTTGGTTGCCTCCAAAAACCCATGGATTAGTGAAATGATTTTTAAAATGAAATGGTTCTTTGCATTTGTATCATTGAACAATGCATTGAGGTTCGAACAGAGTGTTCCCCTCCTTTGTCACAACTGCGGGTGTTTCTTGCCGACAATTAACAGCTGGGTTCCCTTCTCTTCCAAAACTGAAGCATTTCCTCATCCCATTAAGGCAATTTCCAGTGTTCTTCTTCCCGCGCTTTTGGCATGTGGGGTTCTGGATATTCTTAGAACCGTTCGATTTATCCATTGGTCCAATAGTATTGAAGTCCACCTTACGCTTCTTGTCCCCATGATACCCTTGTGATTCTCCGATCTCCATTTCGACCTTGGGGGCACATGGGACAATTTCCTCATAGCTGTCAAAGTCACGGATCGCTAATGATTTCCGCAAGTTATGCTTCAACCCACCAAAGAAGTGGTCAATCTTGCATTCGGGGGTAACGACAAAGCTGGAAGCATATCATGGAAGCCTTGTGAATTTTACCTCGTACGCTCCAACATATTCTTCATCTTTTTGCCTGAGGGAAAGGAAGTCCCTTTTCATCTTAAGCTGGATGGTGCGCTGAAAATATTTATTGAAAAACATCTTCTGGAAATCCTTCCATTCCAATTCCTTGATCTCTTCCTCAGGCTTCATATTTTTGATCAACATCCAAATTTCATCAGCTTCACCCTCCATATGATAAGCAACCAGGAGAACCTTCTCTTGTTCAGAACATTGAAGGATAGAGAAGATCTTTTCAATGGAGTTGATCCATTTTTCAGTGATCCTGGGATCAGATGATCCACTTAGAGTAGGAGGCCTTTGTCTCATGAATCTCTCGATAGTGACTTTTTCATTCTTAGGGGGGTTTGAACTTTCCTCTTGACCCGTGTCTCTATTCAAAGCTTAAGTAAGCTGAGAGAGAAGCATGACAAAGTTTTTGATTCCTGCTCCCATTGGATTGGGCATTTCATTAGTACAGTCATCACACTGATCATCACATCGGTTGTTAGCCCCATTACTCCTATTACCGGCCATTGGCAGTAATAAAATGAATTTTCGGGGGTAACACATAAAGGGTAATCCAAAGAAAAAAGTTGATGACTTACAAATAAACTTTTATTTCCTTTACTCATGAATCTATAGGCTTCAATCTAGGATTTTCATGATCCACCTTCTAACATATATTGTTAGGGGAATTTTTTTTAATTCCCTTAATAAGGGTTCATACTAATCCTATAATTATTTCAAAACATATCCCCCGGGAGCATCACAGCCAAGAGTGCAGAAAGGACCATTGTCGTGCACTAGTTTCTCTTCGAGTCTATCTCAAAGTGGTGTTATCGGGTTTTACCCCTAGGATACATCTATGCCAGAGCTGCCTCTACCTGCTTGTATCCAGACAGGGATGTATTGGATTGATAACCCACTTACTCAACACCCACCAAAACTTAGGGATTTTTTTATTATTCTTATTCTTTCCTCTAAGGCTTTACTATGGTTTTCTAATCCTAATCCCAAAAATAATGAAACCTATCCTTTGATACCAACTATGACAACCCTGCTTTTAATACAAACATAAACATGATTTATTGAATAAAACATCACTTGATAAAAAAAGAAGATCTAGAGGTTTAGTGACTTTGTGTCTTAGGAACATTAAATAAAATCATAAAATATGAATTACGACATCTTTATTGAAATCTTCCATTACATGACCACTACATTCCCTCGTACTAAGAATTGCATGGGATAACCTGAGGACATGCATAAAAAAATGGTGAGCTATAAAGCCCAGTAAGGGAGTACACATGGAATAAAATGAAGAGTACAATACATGTTAGACAATAGGAATATCAATAGATAATAAAAGAATCATGAACATAAAGGCATGATAAAGCATGATTATCATAACATGGAAATGTTGTAACAACACTTATTATGAAATTAGCATGAGCGAAGTCACATTGAACATAGAGCATGAGTAAATCCTCATTGCACATAAAGCATGAGTTAACCCTCTTTGCACTTGAATTAGCATGAGTCAACACTCATTTCACATGACGTATCATGATACTATACACTACCCAATGAATTGGAGGGCTATAAGGGCGCACCCTTCTTAATCATTTCATTTCATGGATAAGTGTGCCACATGGATCATAAAACATGGATTCATTAAACATAATCATTTATTACACAATAAAGGATTGTGGAATTCATACATGAAACTTTATAATAAATAAGTAAATGTTCATAAAGGTGAATACCTTGATGGGTAAATGGGCATGGTATTCACTACACAATGGCATTGGCTAAGAAAATCGGTGCGAATTCGGCAGCGTAACGACGTGACATAAGAATTCATAAAAAATGTTGACGAGAGGGAAAAGGGTTCCTCATAATATTTACATGTAATGTACAGTAATGAGGTCACATACATACATTTCCCAATAATTATAATGGATTTTAGATTCATGATACAAAAGTATTTATTGAATGTAAATAAGGAGAGAGAAGTTCCTTTCGGAATTTCTCCATAGTAACGGGTGTACATGGGAGGCATTTAATGAGAGAGAAAGGGGTATAAAATCATTAAAACATAAAGATGGATGTATGAGAGAGGTGAGAAACCATACCCCAACATTCATAATTGAAATTAAAAGGCAAAACAACTTAAATAAAATTGGACAAAAATGAGAAAGGAAGAAAAAACCCTTACTTGGAAGTGTGCTTCTAGAGGCTTTAGAGAGGCTTGGGAGAGGCTTCATGGGAGCTTGGGGCACCTTGGGTGGATTATAGAGAGAGTAGGGCAAGGGTTGGACGAAATACATGGGATTTTAGTGAGGATGAAGTCAGAGATTTGGTGGGTTTATATAGGAAATGTGAGGGAATTCTTTATTATTTAGGTTTGAGACGCCTTATATTAAATTAATCCAAACCACAAACTAACCCATTGTTTTTGCCCATGTTTTTTGGAAAAGGGAAGATGAAAACAATATTTTATAAGGCCAAAGTCCAAAATTCTTAAAATAATAATGTTGCTTATGTGGAGGTGAGTAACACTCCAATGGAAATTTATTTAAAAAGACATGGTGTTTAATAAGTCTTGAGGGGTCCATTAATGCTTTGAAAAGTTGGTCAAAAACCCCAAAATAACATTATTTTAATGGTAAAATATATATTTGCCGATCATAAAGCATATAATTTTTTATTTCATCACTATTGGGTCATTATGATATCATAAAACACATTATATATTTAAAAGGTATTTAATTTTTACCAAAAAATTTGACTGTCTAAGAAAATTATGAAACATTCACTGTTGGATAATTTTTACATCCTCACTCAAGAAATAACATTTAATTTTTCTAAATTGTTTCTCCAAATATGTCAATTTTTACTTTTAAAATAAGAACAGACATTTACCGAAAATTCACGGGTTTTGACATAAATGGCTTTCAAACCATACTAAAAATTATAATTGCATTCATAAAATTATAAGATCATTTATATTTATTAAAAAATAATTTAATAATAATATTATTAAAATATTATCTAATTACAAAATCCAATAATTTAATGAAATAGATTTATTAATTAAATAATAACTAAAAAACACTGTTTATAATTTAAAAATTATTTACAATGTGTCAAAAATGACGATGAGGTATATTCATTATTATATACAAAAAAAAATATACATGAACAAAGCACTATAAATTTGTTACATAATCCCATAAAACAATGGAATAAGACCTATGGGTAAGGTGTACAATGGTAATAGGCTCTTGGGGTGTCTCGGATAACATCGCTCGAGTGGTATTCTCTATCAACTTCCACTTTTCGAGCTGACGGTCCCGTTCGAACATGACATGATGAAGCTCATATTGGGCTTGGTCAAGAGCGATGTCCAAGGATGATACCTCTTTTTCGAGCTCTAAAAAATGGTCATTGTATAGAGAAATTCTACTGGATGAGGCCATCACTTATTTTGAATGAGTAAATTGGGTTTGTTAAAGTCCTATATTTATACTAATCATGTGATCACAGTTCAACGGCTATATTTGCAACGTTCAAAATTCTTAACATAAAACCAAAGAAGTTTACAACTTATAGAAATATTTTTCATAAAGAGACATTTAACTAGATCAAGAGGGATTTCCCATTAATGAAACATTGGGTCGTTACAAGAAGGGTGCGCAAGTATGGGCGCGCAAGTAGGTAAGGGCGTGCAAGTAAGGGTGTACAAGTAGGATTCAGAGGCCAGATGTTCAGTTAGGCGTCGAATAACCAATATGGTAACAATTGGGAGAGGCCTTGATCAAGCGTTCAAGATTATTCATAGGTTATCTAAGAAGTGGGGTGCTCAAGTTCTTGTGAGAGGAATGGGTGGCATGCAAGTATTTCCGACATGGGGAGGTTGGGCGCTGTAGGCGAACAATTTTTATGGGTTTCAAACACTAAAAAGAATTATGATCAATTATCCTCCATTAAATCCAATGCTCAAGGTGTTGAAGATCTACAATGAATGTTTCATAACACTGGGGTGGAGTACTACAGCAACCAGAGCAGCAATTGGGCTTCATGGACATTTGTCCATACAAATAAGGGCCCCAAGAGTATATTTATAGGAAAATAAGTATCAATGGGTGAAATTCATTGGGTGTGCAAGTACACTATGTGATTATGGGAGTACACAACTGGGAGGTGAAATTCATTGGGTGTGCAAGTACACTATGTGACTTATGGGGGTACACAACTGGGTTGCATAACATATGTGGGCACATAAGTGGGATTCGTGCCGGAAAATATTTGGCAAGACATGGGAGACTAAAAACTCATCCCTTTGAAAATATTGACATTTTTATGTATTTTTCCCATTTTCATTCTAATGGACTACCTTCGTCATATTTTTTTGTCTCTTTTACATAATGAAGTTTCAACAATGAATTTTGGTATTATTTATATTGATATTTTATATGAAACAGTGTTTTTTAAAGTTGATTCCTCCTATCTACTGATCATGTTTTATTATAAATAGTAATGCCTTCTATATTGTGATATATTTTTACCCTTGGTGCTGGTCACCACCCGGGGCCTACTGAAGGTGGGACTCAGGGGTCATTATCTCCCTTCTTCTAGTTACATCTTAGGAGAAATAGATATGGATGGAGGGGGTCATGAATATTTACCTTTATTTCCTTCATTCATTCAATCCAAAAATTAAATCCACTTCCTTCATACGTATGGACTATAGTCTCCATGAATGGTGTAATTAATTTTTCTATCTATTCTATTATGAATTATTTTAAATATGTTTATATTGAATATATATTAGGTTTTAAACATGATTAATATTCTTTAAATAATGGAAACATGGTGGATGTATATGGGCGGAGACATCCAAACCAAAACATGCTTGGAAAATGAACTGGATATAACCCAGAACAATTATTTATTTAAAAAATTATTAATAAATAGGTGATAATATGTTATAATTAAATAACACATTATATTATATAGATACTATAATCTAAATCATTTATAATAAATAATTATTTTCTAATATAGTAAATTTTAATATGAACATCTAAATAAAATACTTGAGGTAATGGTTTTGTAGTAACAAATTTACTTCTAGGAGATTTATTCAATATTAACCACCCATTCCTTCTTTGTCGTTTATATAATACCCCATTGACATGTTATATCAAGAGAATAATTATATTTATGGTATTTCAATTATCCAATTCAGTGTAATCTTTTACGGGGCTTATGATATGCATATTACAATATTTATAATGGTTTATGTCACAATCTCTTCATTATTCGAGATTTGTATTTGTTTTGGATCCCAATGGAAAATGTTATTTTATTATATCAATGATTTAAAAATTTATTTTAAAAAATTATATTATTATTCTCACACACGTGAATTATTTCATTTTTAACCATCTTTTACATTAGAAAAATTTAATAAGAATATTCCTGTCATTTTCCAAACAAAGTACTTTGTGACTCTTCCAACAAGAATATGGTAGGAATGTTTTTTTAAATTATATATCGTGTGAGAATTTTCCATGTATGTTGACACATTAATGTTATTATGGCTCCAGTAAAATATACATGATTCTTTTCAATAAAAAATGTTCTTTTATATTTCAACATCTATTAAGAAAATAAATTATTTCAAAATGGAAAGGATATTTTCATCAATGATTATTTCAAGTTTTCTTAAATACTAATTTTTATATGCCATAATATTATTTTATTTTACTTCTGGTTCATAATTTATATGATCCATGGATAACATAAATTCTCTTCCTTTTGTTATTTTATGTGTATGATGACATGAATTTTATGAAAATTGTTCCATTTCAAAGGGACATAATATGATGATTTTTTTTATCAATGCGATTTATTTTAATGGGTTCTGATATGATGAATGATTTATGTTCCTTATGAAATATATATGATTAAATATAATTATTTAACAAGTGGTACCTATATATCCTTCCAATTCATTGGGTAATTACTTATATATCATGATATATACATGATTGGAACTGGGAGTGAACATGTTTCTTTATGGTACTTTTCCTAAAAATATAGTCTCCAATGTGAACCTTGACTACTATGATGTTTATGAAGTGAACAAATACTACTACGATAGTCTTAAAAAATATCATTTTATACTAAGGAAATTATTTTCTATGATTATTTGTATTCTTCATTTCCATGTTATTCTCTAATGGCTTATGTTCTTTGATAATTTTGTAATTCATTTCTTATGAACATCAATGATTTATTCTATGAAAAAATGGTATGGTATCTGATGTAAATGGTATTATTTTCAAATTCTATGTCATTGTTCTTATACCATTATGTTTATGTTTTTTTTATGTTATAATAATTATATCCTTTATTACCCTTACTGAGAATCTGAGCTTAGAATTTTCTTATTTTTCATTTCTTAAGGAAATTAAAACAAATAGATTGATATTTCTAAGAAGGGTTATAGACGCGATGAAATTTTTGAAGCTAAAATAGATATTTAAGAACAAATTTTTTAATTATCTATGAAATTTTTATCTTTTGCATAATTATATAAATCTATAAAGCTAAATGGTCCTTGGTTACACAAGTGGTCAAATAATTATTTTTAAAATTATATTATTTTTATGGAAAAAATATTGCATTACATTTAGTAGTATAAATTTATGAATTGTAATTTTTTAACACCATATCTATGTGATTGATTTTTGATGATGTTAAAACATGAGTTTGGTGAACATATATTTTTATCTTATTTATATAAGGGGTTTTTTATCAAAATTATTAGTTTCTAATATTATGTAACAATCATGTTTCATGCATCAATTTATTATTTAAATTCCATATAACTCATTAAATGTACATATTTATTTGATTGGGAAACAGGAGTCTGATGTGGATTTTTTGGTTGATATAATATACTCATTCCCTGTATAATTCCATAAATGATGTGTGTGAATAAATTTATTTGTGATCCAGAAATGAGAATGGGAACACAACATATAAAATTTAATGAAAATTGATTACAAAGCATGATTGGTTTCATTAATATATTGAGCTTTGATTCTATTAAAGGTGATAAGTCCTTATTTGTATTTTAATTTTATAATTTTACATTGATTATAATTTCGTATTGATATATTATTTAAATTCTTTATTAATCATGTGTATCAATGTTTTCATGCCTCACATTTTTTGTGACATGTATGGATTTTATAATAATTTATTTGGATTTTAAATCTTTATATATATATATATATATATATATATCATATGTTATATAAGGTTTCAAAAATGTTTTATTATAGTAACTCCATTTGATTTGTTTTATTTCCATATTAAAGAAGAGGGGAATTCAATATCTTTCTTTATACACATCTTCGAGACTAATTGAAACATGATATAGTATAACATTATGACATAGCCATTAAATTAGAAAATAAGAATTAGACTAACCAAATTATGATAAATACTTATAAAGGTTACATTTTATTAGAATCTATTGATAAATTCATAACAAATAAGTACTCAAATAATAGTAATGACAATTCATGTTTCAAATTTATGTTTTTTTTCAAAAAATCAATTATACATAATTTTTCATAGATATAGAAACATATTTCCCCAAAATTTATAAATTTAAATATATAACAAGGATATGATTTTTGAAAAATTTATGAAAAAAATAGCTAATGTGTTTTTGGGTTTTTTTCTAAAAAGGTTAATTTTTCATTGAATTGTAAAAATATAATGATTTTATATAAAAAAGATTTTGCAATCATATAATTATGTTCTGTTATTTTTTTATTTTATTTTAAAATATAATTACTTCATTTTTCAAAATAAATTCTAATCATATCGATTGGAATCAAACCTATGTATAATTTAGGTATAAAAACATTTTTATACATAAAAAACTTATTTTTTTAGAAAATAGTTTTGTGACATATTAAATGTGTCTATTTTAAATATAAATTCTACAACATATGGAGATTTTATTTTAATAATTTGATTAAATATTTATAATTATAATAAGTATCACTATATAATAATTCAAACCCAATTAGTTTCAGTTATGTATAATAAATAATATAAAAATCCATTAGTATGTTTATGGTTAAAATGGGATTACCAAACTAAGAGATATGGGTTATATTTCCATATAATAGTTTATAAATACTATTAGATGGCCATATTTCTACCATTTATCATATTCCCTTCAAATATGACACATTATGATGATCTGTTTCTTTAGTATGGACTTTTTTTATATTTTAATCAGTAAAAATTCCCATGTTTCTCCTCTTCATCCCTTATTAAAGGAAACCCAAACCCTGACATAATTTCACCACATATAGCCATCAATATCCACTATAAACTAAATTACTCTCTACTAAACATCCATATCAACTGTGTAGATTTGTTTTCTTCTTTAAATACCTTTTTGTGTCCTTATGAAGATATATAAAATTGAGCTACTGATGAATAGGTAATCATCATTTCCAACCCCTTTCAATTTATTTATTCATATTCCTTATCTATGGATATATTTATTCCCTCAAAATTGTGACTTTGATGGGGACAACATTAATTTTTAATGGTTTCAAAAAGGTTTTTTTTGGAAATGGAATCTCCCAATGGTTTTGTATCTATGTAGACCTACATTCTAAAGGCAGGCACTCGTTATTGGTTTTTACCCGTGATGCTTAAGAACACACAATGGATGAGTGGATGGGAGGGTGGGATCATCATACCCTTTTATGGGGAATTATTTACTGCACTAGGACTCTATTATAGATTTATGATATGTTAATTAATCCTTCAATAATTTCCATGTATGATGTGGGTTATCCCAATATTAGCAATCAATTGCAAAAATTTTGGAATTAGGAATCATTTTTATATATTAGACGCTCTTCATAAATGTATATATCTATATGTATATGAGGTTCTCTATTTATGGATTCCTATTATATACTATATGATTTTTCATTGGCCATTTTTATGATAATTATGGTTTTTTCGTCACACAATTTGTCACTCTGGAAGTGATGTCCATCCAGGTAGATGAATGTCACTCATGAATTAATCCTCATCTAGGGCAATGAAATTTGTTATGATATTTGTATTGATCCCACAGATGGGATTCATATGCATCATTATGAATGAAATTATAATCTATGTAGTTCATTGTTATTTAATGAGAAACATCATAACTTTTAAATTCTTGTGATAAATACCCAACTATACAGTTTAATGTCAAGTGGTAAGGAAATTTAAGTGGAAAGAGCCTAGTACTATTTTAGTATATGAATTATGTCGAAACAACCCAATAAACATTGATTGGATATGGGAGTCCATGTTGAATTAGACCATGTTGGGGTTATTACCCAGTAAAATAGGCTTTTTTTCCCTTTGTTGGGTCTGAACCTCAAGGAGGAGTCCTATGTATCCCATTTGGATGTTAATAGAATCCCAAATGGTTCATTAGGGAAGAACCATGACTATGGAGGACCTCAAGGATGTGCCTCATTGGTGGTATGACCCTTTGAGATGATAGGTTTGGGGTTATTACTAAGAAGAATATCCATGTAAAGTGACCATGAGCATTGTTTTAACTCATGGTGATATGGTGTCTGAACTCGCAGTTTAATCTTGAAGATGATACCAATATTTAGGTAATTATTGTTGGTCCTATTATCAAAGAATATTTCCATCAATCTCGAGCACTAAGTGGGTTTCCTATGTATCCTAATAAATAGGAATTGTAGTTCTGGTAGTTCAGTCCTTCAGGTGTACTGTTTTGGTGTCATGATCATTAAAATCCTCTAAGTTCACATGAGTCATTCTAGGTGTGAGAATAAAGAGGATGTGAATGATTAATCAAACCATACAATTTTCCTCCTTCAATGGGGGAATAGGTTCAGTCAATATAAGGTGATATTGTGTATATGACAGAAGTGGTCATGGCGATGACGCTTCCCTCTATTCACTTTACAATGGACATCGGTCCAATGTGGGGAATGAATGGATGTGACTAATGTAGAGAGGCGTAAGACTGAAACCTCCTAAGTGAAAGAATCTAGGATGACATCAATAGTAGATCCCTAAAATTTGTTCTAAAGTGGAATGAGGATATCATTCTAGCCATATGCGAAAATAATGATTGCACAATACCATCCATGTTAGAAATTAGAGGCAATGGTTCATAGAAGCGAGAAGGGGTGGACAAAGCCCTATCCACATAGTCCAAGATCGGGAACTCTGGAACATTTTCCCTGGGGTAAGGGTCCGTGTGACTGTAGATATCCAAATATACCAACTCCTCAAGGAACCATACCCAATTGTAGGTGAAATTTATAAAATATATGACTATAGAAATAAAATATCCAAATGGGAGACATGATAATGTGACATTCCATAATGTTTGGTAAATAAGAGGGTCTTGGTTGAGGTTTCAACATGGCCCCTTCCATGAAAGTGGTACATTTATGGAGGAGCCCCTCCATGAGTGTCTTTGAATGAGGCTTCTAGAAGGGCCCACACATGCTAAAGGGTAATGGAAACCATGTAGGGTCATGCAAGGGTGCTTCATGAAAGAAGGCTTGGGAGTACAAATGATACATTAGGCGACGAACAACCTCGATAATTGATCTTTGGAATGAAATGACACAAGAATTCAAGGTCTTCATAGGTATTCCCAAAAATTACTAGAATATGTTCATGTCTAAGGAAGATAAATTACAATAGTACTCTTAAATTAGGGGAGTTGGGTGAATGAGTATCAAAAGTTTTATTTATTTTTAACATTGAATTTATGTAAGCCTCACTATACTTTTTTGATTCTCTCTATTTAGGAATTATGAAACTACCTTGAAGGCATCAGAAGATGTTATATAATTAATTAGTAGATCATATAAGAAATCAGTTTTTGAGAAAATTCATCTATAAAAATAAAGACAGCATGGATCTACTTATAAAAAATTATGAGACCCCAGGAGAAAGTGTTTGGTCGTAGACATTGGGTGGCACACAAGTTCATGCATGCCGATGGTGATTGGTGATACCTTGCATGAAACATTTTATGAGGATTTGTGATTCTATTTCAATATCCATATACCTTTTATTAATTTTTATAAGGCATTTTCCATTGTCAAATTTTAATCCATGTGATGAAATAGGTTATCAAAAAAGCATCCCCCTCATGATGGTATATGACTGAAGAAATAGTGTCTAATCCTAAGTAAAATGATAAAAGGATATATGGATTACATATACATATGTGGTTCGTTGATGACATATGACTTCAATTCTAGTTATTCATTCAGGTATGATCTCTTGTCTATAAATAGGGCCTTCACTTTGCTAAAAACCTCTCACGATCAAAAAAATTGATCTCTCTTCATCAAAGTCTTCTAGGAATGCATGTTTTTTTGATGAACATTATATTTATACAGAAATTTTAAGTATTTGAGTGACATATATGCACACAGAACCAAGAGTGAGACACTTTCACACTGCCTATATTTTCTTAAAAAAACCAATTTCCATATTTTCCTTCATTTTGAAAAGAAAATATTTTTTTTCTAAATAGACATATTCTGAAATAAAAATACTATTTATTTGCAGGTTCAATGGCTCCCAATAGGATTTCGGTTGTGGATTAACAAGATAGAAATATAAATAATGAAATTATGAAGATCATAAGGTATGATTAATAATACATCTGCAATACAATCAATCTTGATCTGGTAGTGTATAGGATGAAATATCATCACTATTTTACAAATACTACTTATCTTCCAAATTATAGTTACGACCATGTGTGGGATGTTAATACACCAGATTTAATAAATTTTTTCCCAATATCATTGTTTTAGAACCATAACAACTTCTCATCCACTAAAAATTCTATTTTAGTCACATATATTAATGTTTGGATGGAAACCAAGACCTATTTTATTCATCACAACCTATATGCTCCAAATCTGAAACCACATACTGTCGAAGCTAAATCCGCACTGTTATTCTTCCATTTTTTGAGATTCAGAGATAAATAAATCCAAAGTATGGAATACATGTTTGGAACTTTTTCTAGGAGGGGGTGTTAAGCCCACATGGATGTGGGTGCATTTGTTATAGAAAACATATTCAGAGTTCAAATGAGATCTAGAAATAAACGGAATTTACTTGTAGTATGGGTGGGGAAGGCCTACATATATATTAATGTCAACTTTTTTCTATAACTACTAAGCTAGTGGACTCCATAGAGAAATTAATTCTATTTGATGCATGGAGAGGTTGGCATCAGTTTTTTTGAGATCCAAATGATCTCCATGGCTCGAATCCGTAGATAAATGTATGAAAATTTTGTTCCTCCAATGATGACATGGAATTTTATCCAAATGACTCCATTTTGAAAAATTGAGCTATAAAAAATATCCTACACAATCAATAAGGAAAATATCATGCAAGAGCCTATATTCTTCCAGATACATGGATAGGAATTTTCATAAAGAATATTGGGGAATTCCCCAAGAGCATGTGTCCAAAGAGCTATCCTAAGGTGGTAAAGAGAAGTTCACCACACACCTTCTGACTAACTCTTGAAAAAAGAGAGTTTGAAATGATGGGATATGAAATAAACACCAAACTTCCTACCAAGATATGTCTCATGAGTTTAATAGTTATTTTGAATAGAGCTTATCTATTTCATATCCATGATTCTCAAGGCGGTATAAGGTATGGAACCATTTTTGTCACATCAAAGCTAGAAGAGATGAAAATGGTGTGGTTTTCCACTCCTATTTTGGAAATAATCCATAGGATCTTGTTTCAAATTCATGGATCTAAGGGTTATTTCAGAATTTTAGGACCATTATAGGTTTTGTGGGGATCAATTGAGACTCATTTTAGGTTTTATTCTTGGTAGAGTGGGATTCATGTCCTCAAGAGCTCATTCTGACAATTCATTCAGTCTTTATATGGTATTCCTACATTATCCTTAAAACCTCTGGACGTTAAAAGAAGGAAGAGTTTATTTAAATAGTTAATCTTTTTTCCATATGAGAATCCATGCACGGTAATGTTTTTTGATGACGGGATGGACATCATAATGCTTTGGTCATACATGCTATCCATTAGGGATGGATTTCTGGAAACCCAGATCGACGACGAAATCATATGTGAGGCACATGATCATTACAAATTTATAGGCTAGTTAAAATGAAAACATTTTATTACATTATCTAATCTCATGGACATTAGATTATAATATCATCTGATGGTGGTTTGATATCTATGGTTTCTTATATCTATGGAAATGATAAGGGAAGTGATTATTCTACCTACTATTGATGAATAAAGATGATTGATTACCTGGTATTCTAAACCATGGATCTCCTTATACCCTGACGATGTACTAAACAATTATGTTCCTCCAGCTAAAATAAATTGGTGGAGTAGTAAAGAACCTTATCGTTTGGTATTTGCTTGATCTGCTTCATAGGTTGAGTTATCAAAGTCAGAGAGTGGGGATGATAGGACTCCCGATTTATCAACACAACTTTGTGAAAGATATAATCCACCTACTATAATCAAGAGGGAAACATTTTCATATCCAATTAAGGTTTGACTTGGTTTCCTCATCGCTATCTCTATGAATAGAATCATGTTCCACTTTCTCATCTACTAACCATAATCATATGAATTTTGAATCCCATTAAATATAAGGATGTAGAATCATTCTCATAGCAATCTGGGATGTATTCTGAATTCATACGGCCATAGATGGCCAAACATATATGGAAATATCATATGTTACTAAAACCATGTGGGATCTCCTATGATATGGGTTACATATTCCAGTGATAGGAGATTTATGATCCCCATCTTGTATTTTATTTGCGGACAATCCTACTGAAGTGGGAATCCTTGTTCGAGAGCTAGATATGATAATCTATGCAACTAATGATCATGTACCTTCTATAAGGTGGTGATGGATATAATAGAATATGATTCCATTGAGGTGATATATCATTCATCAATTGAGGAATTGATTGATTTTATCGAACCTAATAATGCATGTTCACTTATTCTAAAAATCTTTTTCACTTTTCATTTATATTTCAGCCAAAGAATTATCACTCAGGGTAAATACCTTTTTAACTTTAAGGTCGATAAATGAAATTCATCTTAGGTTATGTCACAATGGTATAGACCATGTGGAAAATTGATCTGGGCTATTGAACAACCCTCTTAATTAGTAGAAGTATCTCAAAGACAAATTGACATAGAGTATGAGAAGGTGGGAGACATCCCACTTGTAATATCCTTTTTTGGAGAGGTCATTTAAAGCCCTCATTTGATGATGACATATAATAAAGAACATCGAAGGGTGAAATCTATGTATAAATTCTTTGTTAGCAGCAGCAAGTATTCTACAAATGATAAATTTTGGATTTATCCAGAGAATGTCATTAAAATTATTGGAATTGCAGGAAAACTTTCTGTTTCTTCCATTAAAGACGTTATAAATGATTTTTCCAGAAACAATGTGGGAAATTTGGATCAAGAGATTATTCTTGCAAGTTAAATGACTTCTTTGACCGAATAGGATTCTATGATAGAGAATATATCATGTTATCTAGGCACATCTCTTACCACAATTATAGGGAGAGATGAGGCATTTGGTGTGTAAAAAGGATTTAATCAGAAGCTATATATAAACAAAAGAAATCTATTTGTATAATATTTTATGTTCTTCACATACACCACAAAGTCCTACAATGACTGATAATGACCCTAGACAGCTGGGGAGGATGATATTTAGGGTCTAATTTCATCTTAGGCGGTTCATGAATAAACTGCTCCAACTGATCACATGGGCGATATTAAAATGGGGATCTGGATATCAATATAATCCATGATGAATATTATAATTTCTTTTGATAAAATATCGGAACACAATAATCATACTACTTTTTTTTAGAATTTGGGGAACTATATAAATAATCAAATGGAAGTTAGTATTTCTTATTAATTCAATTAATCTTTTTATGCGTGATTCTCTATTCATGAATGGTTGGAATGAAAAGCTCCAACAAATAACACTGCTATTGTGATTATGCATAGAGAGGGTATTAAAATAACTTAGAATAACATATTTTAGTAGTACTGAGATCAGGGGGACTATGAAATGGGAATTCGTCTTGAATATAATTTGGATGGTCTAGGGAAGACCCAAGTGAGTGTTACTCAACATGAAGTTTAGCTCAAACTACTGAGGCAAGGAATTATGGGGAGAAATCTTATAATGATGTTGATCTTATATTGGTTATGGATCACTAACTATAGTGATTTTGAACCATTACTACCATTTAATTTTATATAATGATGATTTAAATTAAGGATTTATAATTATCATCTTATTTGGTTATATCTATGCCTAATTATTCTACATCATCTTAACCATCATCGAATAGAAAGGAAGCCACTATTAAGGAGGAATAAAAAAAGAGGACTTCTTTGCATGAATTAGTCCTGAAGAATATCCCTTGTTATGAAAGTGAATTTGAGTCAGATCTTCAGTAGTATAACAATGATTGTTTTCCCTATTTCAGGGAAGGGTGAAATATATAGAAGATCCTATTTTATGTGCCCATTGAGGAACTACCTTAAAAATCCTGTGCATTTCATCTTCGTTCAGCATGAGGGATCCAATGGATTCAATTATCATATAGTTCATTCTATGGTAATGGATGCATTTTTTAGGTAAGAGAATGAGATTATTCTTTGACAACATATCATAATGTCCAGGTTTCTTGTCAGTATTTGTTGACTGTCATGTTTCAATATACCAATCTGTTGATAATAATAGCATAAAAGAGTCAGAATTCAAGAAACAAATCATGGAGAATGTTGTTCATGTTAAACTGTATCATCAAGAATTAACTGCCACATTAGAGGAACTCAAAAAAATTCATTTTTCATTAGAGCGATACCATGAAGAAGGGGAAATAGCTATTTTTACTACCAAGGAAGCACTTCATCAGGTTGGGGAAACAAAATCTGGTAAACATACCGGACATCAAAAAGGAATTGATGGAGATCAAGAGGCTATTCATTATATGAATAACTATGTTGAAATCCATTTTTAATTTGTGATAGAGTTGCTCCATTTTTTGGATGCTCTTATAGGGTATTTTTTCATCATAAATAAAAATAATTTTGTTTAGAACCATCTATGTCATCATCCTTGCCTTAATCATGTAATCATAATATCGATGATTATTTTCCAAGGATTATATATTCATATTATCTAATCATTACCTAAGACAAGGGGTCTATTAAGTGCAGTTTGATAGTTACTATGGTCATAAGGAAGACCCTACAAACGTTGAGTCATTCAACTTATAATTGTTTAATTTTTCCTGAACTATACAATTTGTAGGTCTAGTGAGAAGAGACTTGACCTTATTCCAGGGTTCCCTTTGTGAGTTTTCATCCTGGCGAGTATTGTGTCAATTTTTATCAGCAGTTTAATGTCATTCATGTTAGTCCGATAAATCTAATATTTTAGATAGAATAGATATGACCAAAATTTATTTAAATTATACTGAAAATATTGATTAATTTCAAGGAATGTTATAATATTATTTATAAACTTCCAAGGTGAATCATAAGATTGTTCTATGATCTCAAAATTTGAAACATTATATTTTAGAAAAGAGAATGTATCTCTTGAGAAAAAAATTAACATTGGTTGAAAACCCTGTATTGAATTATATTATTTTTCATGGATAATGGGGAACATACTACATAGTCATTTATTTGTATCCTTATAGTTATATGACCTTTATTTGTGTGACTTATGAAAGGAAAACTGAGGGCATATACTACATTGTCAGGTAAAACAGTTTTCAACAATTAGGAAAATCACATACTAATGACCAGAGAGTTTTTAGTTTTTCGATGTCTCATGACCACACTAGGTGGGTTTTACATGGAAGGATTTCTATGAATAACAGAATCATCATTACATAGACAATCCATGATTTGGAAACCACTCAATTAAAAATGCGACGTGTGAAGGTTGGTAAATTTTTTCTGATAGAGGCTTTCTCTTATTATGTTGTGTATTTTAAAGTAATGAGGCAAAGAAATTAAGATGATATGCCATTTCAAGTAATCAAAAATGTGAATTATGTTTTTTAGTTAAATTTAATGAAGCATGTACATTATGGGGTATGCAATTTCTGATCATTCACCATTGACATTAGGGTGTTCAGTTTAATTTCATGAAGCAAGGTTATTAGGGTTTTTGAAATTTGATGTCACATAACAAGGACATTAGTTTTTGCAGCTTAATGTCTTGAAGTACAAACATTAGGGAATGATAATATACGTTTTTTATATTTTAATTATGGATTTATTATTCTATAATTATTGGTAATCTGTCTGGAAATGTACTACTATATTATGTTATGGAATGGGAATGTTTTAAACTGTGATTTGGGCATTTCCTTTTAAGTAAGGTGGTATTGGAAATGTGGCTTATGACGTTAGAAGAGGTATCTCCCAAGAAAAAAGTTACCACTATTTGACAAATCCATTATTAGGTATGTTTTATACAAGTCCAACTAAGGAAAAAACTATTTATCTATGTAGTATCATCCTTTGGATGACCAACATATTATAGGGGAGACATATTACAGGTTAGTTGGAGCACATACTTCATGGTGGGGAAAATGATATCTGAAGAATTATAACATTCCATTCCAAAAAATTGATTAATATATATAGAGATTCAGATGTTTCTAATCATGGAGTTTTTTTGGATAATTTACTAGAATACGGAAGGGGTCTTTCAAGTTGGAATTTGCAAAGAATCTGGGTTGTTGATTCTCATTAGAGGATTGAAAAAAACACAGGAAGTATATGGCCTATAGATTTAGGTCATATAGTGACGAACACCTATCATGGGGCATGAATTTTTTTTAATATTACTTAATTATATTCTAGTGGATACCCTTGTAAGTCTCTCAAATAAGAGAGCACACAAAAATATTTTTCACTTCAATTTGGGAAAGAAGTAGATGTTGATTTTGAAATTTATTGATTTTAAAAAGAAATAATACAATATATTTTGAACACAATTGATGGATTCAGTAGTGGTTTTTGTGTAGGATTTACTTTTTCAATTTCATCATGGACATAAAAATCAGTTCTTATCTCTTCATATTGAATGATAAATGAATGTCTCCTCGATCAAGTTGTCAGACACCCTTGGTTGAATGAATGTATGAGAACTACTCCTTTGTGGTTGAAATTTCATAAGCCACATCAAATAATTTAAATAAAGTCTTGATTGAGAAAGGTTTATCCTTATAAATTTGGAAAAAATTCCTTTATTTCACAGATGTGCCAACAATCTCTAGACACTCACAACCTAACACAATTATATCTATCGAGACAAAATGCACTTGGAAGAAGGAGTTTAATGTTCTTCCACCAAGGCTATAATCAATGAATGAAAATAATAACACAACATATAATAGAACTAATTTATTTTTTAGCCACTAAAAATATGTATCATTTAATAGAAAATAGAGTTTTACATTAAATAACAAGACTCCGATATTACAAAAGGGAGACTCCCCCTTTCCCGATTACTCAAAATATTTACACCTCCATAAGAAGGGTAATATAAATGAATGGGGAAGATGAATGAATTAAGAATCCATTTAAATTAGAGTTGAATATGTGTTATAAATCTGAAAATTTATTTAACATGGTTCCTCAGAAAGAATATGATGGAAGGAGATGGAATAATTTTGGAATGAGGAGATCTCCTCCTTTTATAAGCTCGAATCTATCCTCCTAAGGATGTCACAGTTGAACCATTAAAATAATAGTTCACTTGTTCCCTCCTTAATAGAGGTTGATCAAAATATTCTTATATATTAACTATAAAAATTTCAATTTTCTTTTCCACAATATGTAGCTCTAATGAATTTTGTATTGGCTGTTACTTTTACTGGATGATGGTTCCAGGAAGCATCCTTCAAGTTATTTCATGCAAATTCCATCTTAATATTCTCAGAACACCATGCAATTAATTTTAAAAACCCTTATTTGATTCCTTCTTCCATTCTAGTTGAAATATCCTCCCTTTGAGGTGTGTGTACTATGATGGAAATCTATTATAGAGGTTGTGTCCACACGATCCACCCGAACAATGTTTCAACATGACTAATTTCTCGGTGCTCTAGATGGTCAAAAAATATTTTGCTCATGAAGAATAGGTTAAAGAAAATAAATCAAAGAATTCAAAAAAACATGAATCACTTAAAATGGATTAATAATTAATATTTAATCCAAAAATACAGTTATGATTAGAATGTATTAAAATTATTAATTTTGAGAAAAATCTAATTGTTTCTCAAAACACACTATAAATCCAAAATTGATCAATATATTCTCAAATTGATAAAATTAGGAGGGTATAAAAAACTTAAAATCAAATAAAAATGAGGAAAATATTATCTATATCAATTTATCCACACATAGCTCTTTGAATCATGGAAAATTAAGTATCAAAATCAAATTTATGAAAATTCAAAACAAATACCCATGAGATTATCCAAATCCACACCAAGAAACAAAAATATATCATTAATTATAAAAAAATTATTTCAGGATACCTATATAGATCATTTAATATGTTCCCACTTAATTTATCATCCCATGTGCCCAAGACACCTACCAGACATTAATTTTAACTAATCTAAAAAAAAATAATTCCGAACAAATATTTTCTCATCCAATCACATGAAAGTGTCACCATAGTCTTAATAAATTATTACTTCTCCACTTGATTTAAGTCAAGGACATGTGATTATCATCAAGATATATTAGCGATGTTTTGTGGCTTCCAGTTGGTATGAATTAGATGTTAAAATTAATGAGGCCGAAAAAGGAGGGCTTGGATCTTTTTAATGAAAAATTGCGTGATTTTAGGTTTCACTCAATTATGCTCTCCTTATCATATCCTTTATAGAAAAACAACTCCATCATCAAGAGAAAAATGAAATTTAACACAATTTAGCATTTCCCCTTAATAAAACAAATATTCTCAAACATAATTTTTCATGAAAGCTTTCTATAGACTCAAATTTCATTCTCATTTGGAAGATCATGAAATGAAAAATGTCTTTTATCATGAATTCTCTAGAAAAGAAAAAATTTTAGTTGAATGATTTCTTTATAAGAAAAATCATCTCTTCAAAATTTAATTTTCCACCAAATGTATCACCAATGAGGTATCACTCCAAATGATAGATTCTACTATGCTGATGATTAACTAGATCATGAAATTTCACTTCAAGGGAAGGATGGATGGGGGTAATAAGATTTTTATGTGGCTAACGTAATTGGTAGTTCATGGATTATAAAGGATACATGGAATAAATTTACATGGTAAGACATAATGAAAAGGATTTTATTGAGAAGGTGGATTTAAAAACAAATAAATTCCTCAATAATTTAAAACACATTTACCACAACCCTCTTATTTTTATAGGAATCAATCAAATTATGGTTATATCAAGTATGGTATGGTTATCTCAAGAAGTTATGTGAATATAAATTATATGAAAAAAATGGTTTAGAATCCTCACAAATAAATTATCTTAAAAATAAAGTTAGTGAGATGTGGTTTGGGATTCAAAAATAAGAGTAGTTTTTCTGAAATTCTGAATTATTTTATCATTAAGAAAAGTCATTTTCAGGATTCATTTGAGCTCAGTTTCCTAGAATATATTTGTTTAATAATTTAAATATGTTTCATAAATGGAAATTATAATCATTTCAGCTCAATGGTTTAGAAAACACACTTATCTTAAATAAAAGATATATACAAAATTTTAATAAACAAAGAACAATTTTTAAAAAAAACATAAAAACAACTACCAAATAAAAATAATAAAATATAAAGGGTCAATACCCCAAACATTAATCATGAAGTATATTTAATTCAATCAGTTTGATTTTTCATGTAATTGGATTTGAAAATCGATCACAATAAGAAAAAAAGTGTAAAAGGGAGTTAAAACTTGACTTATTGGTCGTGCAAAGTTTTGTTAATACCCAAAGTGTCTCTCTTAAAATATATACTTTAAAAAGTATAAAACATATTAAATTTATTATAAAAGATGAAAATAGAGATATAATTAGAATGGATGGATAAATCATGGTATAATCTCCCCAAGTGGTCCTTGGGTTTTGACCACCTTCAGATGGGATGTTCTAATCAGTTATCCATAATATGATGGAGGATGATGTTTCTTGATCATGAACCAACAAAAATTATTCTTTCGAATACGAACATATTCCTTTCTATTGAGTACCTAATGTATATAGAACACCAATTCAACACTCATGGGAATGAGATAAAACATTCGTGGTGGGGGTAGGATATAGAATGACTCCTCTTTCTTCATTTCTAATTGCACAACCTCTTCTTCATTTTTAGTGGTTTCTCAAGGAATACAACATAAAATATATATTCAAAGGGAATGTCATAGTGTAATTCCCTTTGATAGAAATTAAATCAAGAAGTATCAATTTCATATTCATCCCCTTCAATGTATGATTTTATTTTCTTGTTTTAATATGGAAAATACCATTGGATATCTTATACATCTCCCTCCAATAATTATTCATCATGTTCATGGATCTACAAATGTTCTTCATCACATGCATCTTAATTTTCTTCCTCATTCACAAAGGAAATAGATGTGTTAACCGATTTTTAAAATTTAAAACATTATGTTGTGATACTAAATATAGTTTAATAAAAATTAGATGATTCTGAGTTAGTAAAAATATCATCTCCTTGAGTTTGTTTATATTCAATTTCTTCTATAGTGGATATCACTTGGAATTGAGTTATAGAATAATGAGTAAGGTAGTCTGTATCCTCCATTCCATGGATCTACTTTTAAAAATTAGGGAATAATAATGGTGGATATTCCTAGTCCATGGAAATATTAAAACAATTGTAAATTAATGGCAGAACTCAGTTTGCTTTTGGGCTCTCCCATCAAAAACAAATTTGTTCATGTCTTCTCTTAGGCCATCAATAAATTATGTGAATACTTTCTTCCAATTAATTTATTTCAAAAATAACCTCAACTATATAAAAATTATTTCAAAAACATACTCCATTTAAAAGGGTGTGTCAATAATTGGTTCTTTCATCATGAGATAACTATTCTAAAAATTCAATAAATAATCATTTGAAAACAACGTGGAATTTTATTTAATTTGATAAGAGATAAATTTTTATAATTATGTTATTTAACTGCCCCCCATGAAATGGAACCATGATTGAGGCACAACTTCCATGGGGCATGTAAAAACAATATTTTATATTACCTATGTATAGTCTAGTGGATAACCTTTCTAGTATCCTAAAGAGGAGTTCACATAGAAAAGTGTGTCACATAAATTTGGGAAATATATGGATGTTTATTTTAAAATTGATTCATTTTAAATAGAAATAATGAAATAAATTTTTAGAAAACGTGATGGAGAGAGTTATATTTTTTTGGTACGATTTCCTTTCTTTAATTTCATCAGGGCCATAAAAATTAGTTCTTGGCTCTTCTTATTGAATTGTTATTGAATGACTCCTGGTTCGAGTTTCCAGACACCCATTATTGAAGGAAGAAATGGAAACCAATCTGCTGTGCATGAATGTTCATAAACCATACAAAACATTTAAGTAAGGTACCTATTGATAATTAAATATTCTTATAAGTCTAGGAACAATTAACTTATTTCACACACAGTCTAGCAATCACTGGACATTTACCACCTATCACAACTTGATATATGAAGAAAAACTAGACTAGGTGGAGGGAGTTTAATGTTCTTCCACCAAAGCTATAATAAATGAATTAAAAACACCAAAATATGTTAATATTAATATAATTGTACAAAATTTAAAATATAGAACATTCAATAGAAAACAAATTATTACATTAAAATAGAAGAGTTTGACATTACAAAAGAGAAACTCTCGCTTCCCCGATCACTCAAAATCATTACCCCTCTTTGTGAAGGTTAATCGATATTAATGGGGAAGAAGATGGAATTAAAAACATAAGGAATAAAATTTAAAAAAAAAGTTATCTTATTTACTTCACTAAAGGGATTTATATGGAGTGATATGGAATGATTTGGGATGGAGTTGGTCTCCAACTTTTATAGGCCAAAATATGTAGTCCACAAGTTTTAACATTTTGGACCCAATAAATGGATGATTCACACATTTTCTCATTCATTAAGGTTGTTTATAATTTCCTCCTCCATTCACCCAAAAATGTTCAGCTTAATCTACCACAAGAGGGAGTATTTTTAATTTTTTTATTGATTGTTATGTTTTCTGGATGAAGGATCCAGGAAGGAACCTTCGAAATATTTCATTCAAAGGCCATCTTGATGATCTAAAAGCTCAATGAAATTTATTTTAGGAACACAATAATGAGTCAAAGATCCATTCCATATATATGATCCTAAAATTTAGGTGTGTAGACCATGGTGTGCATCCGTTACGAAGGTAGGGTCCATGATGTTCACATTTTTTTTAAATTGAATGATTTTTTCAAGGATAATGATTGTAAAAAAAACTCTGGTCATTAATCAACTGTTGATGAAAAATATCAAAAATTGAAAAAAAATCAAATTGGATTAATAATTAAAATGTTACGCTGAAAATTCCCCTGTGATTAAAATCTGTAAAAATAACAGATTAAAAAAAACTAAAACACACCATATATCAAAAATTGATCCATATATGCTCAATTTGATATAATATGGAGGGTTGGAATAATTGATGTACATTTAAAATGTGGAAAATATTATCTCCATCAAATATCTTGGACCTTAATATAATTGAAACCATAAATTATTCATGGTCAAATGGTCCATGATTATTTTATTATGCATTGAAATTATGATGAGGTGAAAATTTAAACCATGATCTTGGAGAATTTCATCATAGGATAGAGGATTTGGGAATAATATATAGAGTATGACTACTGATTTTAGGGTTCCAATATACCATTGTCAAATATTAAAGGGATTTAAAATGCTTCTCCCAATGGTGAAGTTAATGATTGCTGAAAAACCAGTTATATCGGAACCATATTCAAGGCCAACATGGTCACGTACTACATATCCAAATAGTATAATACATTTTCTATAAAACCACGCTACGAGGGAGACATATTTAAGGCCAATGAGGGAACATACTTCATAATTAGGTAATGGAGCTCTCAAGTTTCAGAAATTCTTCTAATAGAATTCATGGAAATGTTATTGACACCAAACATTATTCAATATTTGGAGTCTGACATGTTAAAAGGTGTATAGTTAAATGTATAAAGAAAGAATCAATCTAATATATTCAATGAATGTGTAGTTTAATGTCACGAAGGAAGTACATTATGATGTCCAATTTAATGTCATGCAACAAGTTCATTATGTCATGTTGTTTAAATTCATGCATCCATGAAATAATGATGTGCAGTTTAAAGACATGTAGTATGGAAATTACTGATTCTAACGTGAAAAGGAATATTGTGGTTGAGCAAGGGTGTAGAGCCCAAGAATCACTGTGAATATTTTTGAAACAAGAATCAAGCCATAGATAGATCTAATAGATAAATGGACATGCATAAAGTGGGAACTCAATTCAGATATCCACATGTACATCAGAATCGTATATGGGAGATGAATGTATTTTTGATATTGTGATGCTTATGGAACCAATATGGAAAATCTTATAGTCACTATTTATTTCGGTGGGATTATAATCAAGCCACGTGTAGTTCGTAAATAATTTTCCTCCTCTCTGATTGAATTCATATGTGGAGGATAGTGGGTATTTAATTTAATAATATTTCATACATAATAATAGTACTCGAATTTAATCAACTCACAAATAATTGAATCACACATGGGATAAAATATGCATTTTTTCGTCATGTTGTGACTTTTCCCATGATTTAGGGCCAGGGAATAACTACATATCTCATATGACTGAGAATCAAGCCACATGTAGTCCTTGAAGATGTTCCCCAAGTATGTATGATCCATAAATAGGGAGTGAGGGATTTTAATTTTTGGATGGATCAAGAGATATAACACTAGTTTCACTCCACATATATAAATAGTGATAACAAATCCATATTATTATCTTTTAATTAATTGTCGTTTAATGTCAGGTGGTAAATTTGAATGTGAAATAACGTAAAGTGATATAAATAGTGTAGTTGGGTCAAAAAATAAATATTTAGACGTCACAACGTACCTTATATGGGTGACAATCAAGACTCACATGGTTCATGACGTTCTCCTTTGTAGATCTGATTCATTCACAAGAAGAAACAAGTGTTTATTATTTAATCACGACTGGATATAGGATTATAGATTGAGGCCTCACTATGTATCTAAATAGTACGAGAATAAAGACACACACCATTATTGAATGTTTTTCCCACACCAATAAGTCGATGATTTTGGGACGAGGATTTTTTATAACCACCAAACTGATGGTTGATCCTAAATCATGATGTTTTGGTATCACTATAAATTTCAATTATAATTCAAATCCAGGATTAAGTCTTTGTATGGTTCTCTATGTATATCTAGATTATGAAAGGGGAAAAGGAAGGGGGTTTTCTTTACCATATTTGTGGTTGGACCATGAATTGGAGATCTGGGAATCAGTACGTTTCCTAGAAGGGGAGTATTTAAGCCACATGATGTTGTTGTGGAAGGAATAGTTAGGTACCAATGTCGGAAAGGTGTGGGGGTTATACTCTTTCAAATATTCTGTTGGTTAAGTAGTTTATTATCATGCCACATGGACATTGAGAATCATAGTTTAACATCACAATGTTTACACCAATTAAAGTGAATGTGTGATGTGTGGAACCAGGAGGTAACCCTATGTGAATGAGGATAAAAGACATCCACACCACACAACATATTTCTAAATGAATCATATGGAAAAAGGTCAAATTGGTGAGTAAGTTACCATACCGTTGGGCCTAGGTTCGAGATGTCTGGTCATCACTACATATTCGATAAATATGTTAATAAAGCCACACATTGTTCTTGAACATTGTTCCATATACCAAATGGGTTTTGATGTGAGAAAGGGGATTTGATTTTTTTTAAAATATAATTATTGGGCCCTAAACATCGAACACTATGGGAATCAGGTATTACGTTCTCGAAGAGTGCTCTATATAGGATTGGTTCATATATAAGTAATGATTAATTTTTCTTCATGGTCTTGGTGGGGAAATATATTCACGATCTATGTGTCACTACATATACCAACAAGAAAGAGAATCAACCCACATGTAGTCCTAGAGGTACCATGTAGTTTATCATCAAGAGGAGAGGAAATGTGTTAGTTGATGGGAAAGAAACATTGTGGTTGAACAATGGGATAAGAATCATGTGTCACTAAATATTTTATATGGATATAATCAAACCCCACATAGTTCTTTGAATGTATTCCCCTTGTAGGTATCATCCTATCATACGGAGAAATGGGGATCAAGATACATTGGGTAGTGGAAATGAGGCGAGTGAGGTTTATGCATAGATGGTACACACCATTTTGATAGTCCATAAGGAATATCTACTCATGGTATTATGGGGGTTCATTAATATGAGATGAGGGGTAAATTAACTATATTATTTAATATCATGTGGTGAGGAAATCTGGTTTCATTCATTTTAACGTCTGGCATCATGGACCACAGGTCATGAAGTTTATCATCATGAAAAATGGATGATGATGTTATGTAGTTTAAAATTGGGAAACATAAGTGAAAATGATTCTATATTGATTATCATCATAGAGTTTAGATGAACTTAGTGGGATTACAAAATGTAGATCTTCATGAAACATGCATTTTTTGGAGTTGTAGTGATATCTCCATCTATTGATATTAAGGAATAATAATAATTGGAGACTAATTTCTGTATGGAGTAGGGTACCTCCCACATTATATCCAGCCTTAGAGGAGTCATTCCCTATATCATCAGAATCCTAAGAACAAATTCCAATTTTACATGGAGGAATGTACAAAAATAGATCATCAGTTTAAAAGAAATTATATCAGATTTTGATAATCCTCCTGTTGATAGAAGGTGTGAAATCTCATTTTTTTCAGTCTCTCTAGTTCATCTAGTCATTTTTGAGATTTCTAATATATGGATAGTTGTTCCCAAATGGAAATACAGAATGATGGAAACTAAAACTCAATATGTAGGACTACTTGTGTTATGTACACCTAAATGTTGGGGTTTCTGACATAGCAATATAGGTTGTGGTCTGAAAACCTCGTAAGGAAATAAAGATCCTATTAAGCAAAAATTTATTATCATTTTCTATCATCTTTTGGAGTATGTTCTACATGGTCTAGTCAAACCCTCTATCTATCCATTTAATACTTCATAAAATTGGGATGAATAGTTGAATTTTATATTGTACTCTTGATATTGATTTTACACATCATCAAAATAAAAATTGGTTCAATTTTTCATCAAAATTTTATGATGGAAATGAAATTTTGTTGTGATATTAGTGTTGAAAAAAATGATAATTTTTTTGGCAACAACTTATTTGAGTGGTATTACCACATCTCGTTTGGAGAATAATTCTGTAGCTATACCAATGCACTTGAGCTTCATAACTGTACCTAATGGATATGGTCCAACAGCATCCATTACCCTTATGGAAAATTGAAAATTGTATTTAGTTGTATGTAGAAACTCTATGGTTAGACGGATGAAATTGGAATGCACATGGAAGTAAGTAAAATTTATATGCAATATTATATCATCAATGTCCAGAACAGTCTAGGACATTAGATTTGATCAGAAATCCTATACCCTGATTGGTGGGTACAACAGGCTCCTAGATGTACTTCTTTCATGACAACCACAATATATTCTCCATCAACACATTTTATAAGGACTCCATCAAATCCACTCTTGTATGGGACTTTATAGTGATTTGGGCCATAATAAATAGTGAAATTAGCCACTCCTTCTTAATATTATCACTTCAAACCCTATCTGGTGAAAGTGACCCATATTAGTGATAGTCTATGATGGGTATCATCTATCCCATAGTAGGGAATATGGTTGATGTATGGGATATATTTCATTATTCTCATATACTCTAAATCCAACAGAAGTTGAAACCTTTCATTTCTAATAAATTATATTGATGTATTCATCCAAATTGGATATTCTAATACAATATCTCCACTTTCCAATGAATTTTCTAGAGCATTTTTTGATTGCAAGATTTGGTTCAATGTTGGATCTGGTTGAAATTCTTCTATTGACCCTTAGAAATAATCCCACATTGGGATGTTATATTCCATTCTAATAGAATATTCCCCATTAATATGATTGATTATTAATTTAGACTCACCCTTCACTTATAGGAGGATAAGTGGTATTTGGAGTTTTAATTGCAGGATTGCAATAAGAGCATGATATTTTTCCACATTGTTGGTACCACCTTTCGATAACCAGGAGGAATATGGAAACAATTCATTTTCAAGGGATATAATCATGAATCCTAACCCGACTTTGTTAATCTTAGGGTGTTCCATTATATTCCTCATTGGGATCCTGGAAGCACTATAAAATTACATTACCAATGTTTGATGGTTTTCGTGAATAGAGAAGATTTATTCAATATCTAATACAATATTCAATTAAATATCTTCTACAGATGGGTGATTAATGAGGAAGTCTTCTAAGTCTTGGACTTTCACAAATTTTGGAGACACAAAAATTATATCTAACTATTGCAAGGTATCTTCCAACTATGATAGAAATTTTTTCAGCATAGGATGACTAAGGATAAATTTGAGTGGGCTATTTTGAGTGACCAAGTGAATATCATGGTGTTTCAGATAACACCTCAACTTCTGAACAAAAATATTAATTCCATCTAGTCCTTCTCAATATCTAAATATTGATTATCTACATCGAGCATGGTTTGATTAATATTATAAAGGAAATTTTCATTACCAATATCATTCATTTGCTAGAGGACAGAAGACAGTGATCTCTCCTAAGAAATCACCTACAGAAAGAGTTTATTTAACTCAACAGGTGGCATTAATATTAGTGGGATCAAGTGGAATTTCTTGGGGGCTTCAAATGCTCCATGACATTAATTATTCCACTAATATGTGACCCCATTAATCATAAATTTGGTCAAGGGTAAAAACATTAATGTGATGATTTATATGAACCCCCGGATATAGGACAAGTTTCTTTGTATTCTTCTTTAACATTTTCATGTTTTGAGGAGGTGACATGCTAATGATTGATTTTGTCTTCCCAAGATCAACATATATTAAATTATGGCACAGAACATAGTGAATTTTTTTCCTAAGGTTACCCCGAAGGCTCATTTCAAGGGGTTCATCATTAAATTATGTAGTTGAATATTAATGAATATTGTTTCTATCTCAACCATGAGATCATATTGTTTTCAGTAATTTAACACTATACCATCAATGTAGCATTCCAAAAACATTCCCAATAATTGTTCTAATATGAGATGTGTAGCACATAAATATGTGGCAATAGAGTTATTCTATACCAAAGGCATTATGTGATAGTAGAATACACATTAATTCTCTCTGAAGGATTTGAGTTATTCATCTTCTAGAGACATATGGAATTTATTGTTCCATGGATATCCATCCAAGATGTTAATGGAATATTAGACAGCTATTTCACTAATTAGGATTTATTTGATTGGAATTGGGAAGTCATCTTTGGGGAAATTCCATTTGAGATCTCTTAAATCGATGAAAAATTTGATTTTCATGTTCTTATTTGTTATAGAAAGAATGCTGGCTAACCACATCGGGTATTGTACATCTCAGATGAATTAGATATTGATGAGTTTATCCACATTATCCTCAATTTTGGAGGAGTGGGTCGGGTGTGTCCTCCTAGATGATTTCATGTTTCCCCAATGAACTTCTGGTAAAACCAAATGTTGGGTGGTCACCTCGAAGTCAAGTCATGGAATCTATATGTAATTTAGGGAAAACACATCCCATTGCTGCTTTAGGAAGGTGTTTTATTCCTCCTATTCTATGAGAGTCATGGTCACACTAATTAATATGGGTAATGAATATTATTTTGTACCTAGAGTTATCTCTGTGTTTTCATCCACTGTAGTTAAGATGCCACCCCTGAAAGCCTGAGGGGTGTCCCTAATAACTTCTTCTTCATCCTCTTCATCATGCTCCACTATTTGTGCTTGTCCCTACAGTAGAGATGATGATACATGTTCCATAAAAGGAATAGTAGAGTCTCCATTCAGACATCCAAAGGATGAGACAATCATTTTTGGGTCACTTGTTTGTAGGAAGCCTTCACGGAGACCTAAATGGGAAATAAGGGACTAATAATGAGTCTCTTTACCTTCTTAAGCAGTCATGGAAGCTTCTTCAAATTCAGATGATAGGACCACACATTATTAAATCTCAGGGGACGGAATGAATACATTTTCGTTAAATAATTTTTTATAAATCAGAGACTTGGTAACATCTTCCACACCATCAGGCTCAATTGTCATGATTGAAATTACGGTAGTTGTAAAATGAATTTTAAAATTATGGCCCACCATATCAATTTTATTAATAAGAAGCATGTAATCTACAGTAATATTCTTGAAAGGATTAGTTGGTATCATCTCGAAGCCATTTGGGGCATTAATTTGGATGGCATCATTTGAAATTTATCTCTTCCATTCATTGTGATCAAATCCAACATCAATTTATTGTGTTTCACAATATTTTAACATGGACATTTCACCATATAATTCTCAATTTTTTTTTGTTGAGAGAATATTTGAGACAATTGTGTTATGATGAAAAAATGGTTTCATGCTAATGTATCCAAGGATTCCCCAACATAATATTAAAATATTTGTCCTACCGAACTATAATGATCCCTGAGTTGGTCAGAGGATATCCTAACTCAGTTCTTATTGTAATAACACCATGTGGATCTTCCTTATTATGTTCATAACCTTGTAACATCATAGTGGAGGGATACAAGTGAGATTCATTCAGTCCTAGTTGAAGAAAATTCTAGAATGTGATGAGGTTGACTCATGAGCAATTTTCAATGAAGGATTGTCAAATATCAATGTCATTTAACATTCCAAATTTATATAATCACCTATCATGTCCATGTATGAATATATCCTCATCATGTCTAATCGAGGAAATGGCAACAAGGAATTATGTATGATCTTTCTCCACATGATATACTTGAAAAGAAACAACCTCAACTAAAAATTCTTTAGGGATTGAAATTCCTTAATGAGTGGTTCTTGGAGGAATTTGAAGAAAATTATAGTATCCAAGATTATTAACTTAATTTGAAATTCAGCTATTTATTTCAAAACATCATACTTTTGATCTAGAGATACGTGTTTCCACAAAAAATATTTTTTAGGTTCCTTGGGAGCTGATTTTCATGATTTGGATGGGTTCTTCATTGGAATAGGAGATAGAAGTGTTCTATCATTGGAGGATTAGGATGGCTAGGTATCCCTACCTATCGAGGTGGTGGTGGTGTAACCTATAACCAATGTTCCAAGATGAAAATATTTTGTACAAACCAATCATGTGTAGAGAAAGAACTCCCTTGTTTTTGTTGATCTTTTTAGATATATTTGTCACTAGTGTTAGCCATATAGACGGTTCAAGAGGGAGTTTGGTTGAAATAATAACTGTTAGAATGACCACATCTTCCCCTATTATATCCTCGACCATGAACATCCCTTCCCACAGTTCCACAATATAGTTTTTTTAAATGAGGTTCATAATCAGAATAATAATTTGGTTAGGGATCCTTTATGTGTATAACATTAACAAAACCCATGATCAACTCATAATCTGATGATGATTCTTCCTGTGAGTAGGATTTTATTGTATCATTCGGTGGGGTGATGCTTGTGCTTTTGAGATGGTCGGCATAAAATCTTCTAGAATCATGGAAAACGTTTTCCTTGACACAATCTAATTATATTATATTTTTCCTTATTCATTTGTCCATTTTTCTTCATAAAGGATGGGCCTTTAGAGGACTAGGCTTTTGATGAATCTTTCTTTTCTATAAAAGAATTGAAAAGAGAAACAATTAGTTATTTCAACTATGTCTATAGAATGGCATGTGCCAGATTGATTATTTTATTGACCATACGATCATCAAAATTCTACAAAGTCATGCATTTAACATATCACCATTCAACATCCTCCTCGAGATTGGTAAGAGAAATATATTCCACCTGGAATGGAGATTTAATTAGTTTCAATTTCCTTGAATCCACTTTCTATTAAACTATGTCCTTGTAAAAAACATTCTTAAATGGGATAACAAAACATATTATATTAAGGGATCTTTTTTGGTATATCCACATCACAATTACTATTAGGCCACTTGGGCTTTAGAAACTGGACTATGTTAATTTTGAAATTAGAGATGATGGATCATGGAACATGCCCTTTCTTAAAGGGATATACCTTGTTTTTCAACTCTTCTAATTTCTTCTCCCTTTAATATCGTTGATTATCCTGACAATTCGGTCATTTTTGTGGATTCTTAGTATGTGGATCCTTATGTTATGGTGAAGGATATGAGGTAGAAGCATGTACAAGGGCCTGATTAAGTGTAATTATAGCATTCTCTTCCATTCCAATTCTCATTACCTGAGCTGATCGGATTACCCGGGACTAGGATTTGGTGTTTTTGAAGGATTTTTCCTTATATTGAGAAATCTCGGCCCATACTTGAAACCCTCCCATGTATTTTATATGGATAAATGGTGTTCACAACTGAAAGTGCGGCCGATTGTTGCCGATTGACCGATCACGTTTCTGGTGCTCTGCTAATGTGTATAGTAGCACTCGGGTCGAATGCTCGACGATGATACAATTTAATAGCCAATTGTCTTAGTTGACTGTATTCTGTTTGGGGGGTTTCTTTGCAGAGCTTATAAAATTACATATGGATTTTATTTGATTAAGATTGATTTAACAATTTTTTAAATCTTGGGGAGAGTTCACCAATAGGTAGTTAAGATTGTGACATCCTCATGCCTTGCTTTGTATTGCATTAAATCAACACCCATGCCACATGTTGATGTTGATTGGAATTCCAAAGTGTTAAGGCTTTAATCCATGCCTTAACATAACTAGGATTCTAATCTCAATAAGTACTTGATTGTGGTAGAGTATTTATGGTTCTAATAATCCATGGAATCCATACATTCAACAAAGTATGTCATTCATCCTTGACATGATAAGCCCAACATACACACTGTTAATTCAAAGAATACTCATTGAGAAAAAGATCTTAATTTCTTAACATCCCTAAATTATAACTCACCACAATGGGAGATTTACTCAGCCATTGAATTGATTAGTCATCTGGTTATAATGATTATGATGATAAATTAAGAATATAATAAAAACAAAGGTATAAGAAAAGAGTGGTGTGTCGAACACACACACAAATGATGATGATAATTAAAAAAATATTAGATTAAATGAGAATGAAAAATAATGGTAGGGGAATCAACATTATTAAAACTATTTTAAGAAAATTAATAATAAACGACAAAAGGTCGATGATAAAAAGATACATTGAAGAAGAAACTTTTATTAAAACAGAATTATAAAAAAAGACTTACAAGATTACAATAATGAAGATCACAAAAGTAAAAGGAAATAAAGAGAAGAGTAAGCATTTCTCAAATGAAAAATTGAGTATGGAAGGTCCTCCCAAGCCCTTTTCAGGTAATTGGTCGTGACAATATGTGCTCATTTCTTCTTAAATGGAAACTCCCATGAAAAAGATGACTAGGACGTTTTCATAGCCCAAGGAAGTGGACTGTTTGCCTTCCGAATATGTCCCACCACTGGCATTTCCTATTTGGCTATTCAGACAGCCGAATCTCAACAAATCCTCTTCATAAAAGTTTTAGATACTAATTTTTTTGACTACTCACTATATTTGGATTCATTTGGAAATATAGAGCCAAATTTTTGGCGTATTGATTAAAAAAAGATAAACATTCCATTTTAATTCATAATTTTTAGAAGGCCCAAATGAGAATTGGATTATCAATAAGAAGATGGCTTAAAATCCAAACACGTTATTCAACAATGTCTTCTGCCTATATCTCCTCCTTAACACTAAAAAACCACAGCTCTATTTGATGAATATATCATGAGGTGTGTCATGAGTAATGTCCGGATGTTAATTTCTAGCGAGAATAGTGGGCTGGACATTAAATCATCAGTTGGGCCCCTTTTTATTAAAGTAGTGCCCTAGAAGTTTTATCAAAGACTCCATGCAGTATTATATGAATTTTTTATGAGAATTAATGAATTTTAAATTCTGGATTGATCCTTCTAATTCAATCTTCATGGATCATCCAGTTTCATCACAGATTTTATGGGCCTTCATGTGTTGTCCATATGACCCTTCCAATGGAATAATTGTCCAACGATTCCATGTAATGATATCTAGGAAATTTCATATTGAATCCTAAAAAACCAGAACCACACAATAAGATCAGTAGGGTTAGAGGGATAAATAAAATAGTAAACTGACTCAATTGGACTACTTCAAAAAATACTCAATAATTATAATTAGTATTAAAACATTAAAATTTCACAATAATTATGCACATTTCATATAAAATCAGTAAAGGGAGTATATAATATGTAATGAAACTATTAATAACATCAATAACTAAACACATAGATTTACTACTTAGGTAGAAAATAATAATTCATGAGTGAGTTGTGGGTATAAGGTGTAAGTCTTAACTTCCAAAGTTAAATGAAATATGAGACTCTTTCAGTCACCATTTTCTTTTATATTGTGATATCAAAAAAACATTTCTTCTACAATGATGAGATGAACTAGAAGAGGAGCTTCTCACAAAGATATTCACACCCACTAATTGATCGGAAATTTGAACTCGTATTCAATACCAAGTTTATCCCTTATAGTGATTCAATGAAGCATCTTAGTTGAAATAACTCCAACAGTTCAGGGGTCCCCATCATGGGATCGTAGTTGTAGGTGAAATGCATCAAGTGTTTCTCCCAATATATCAATCCCACTGTAGATAATAAATGTAGGATTATAAATGTTTTTTGGAGGAGTTTTTGGATTCACCCAATAGGGATAATCCTTCTTTTCTGGACATACTAGACCACATCATCCTTAAATAGCTTCCAATCGAGTCATTAATGACTCAATGTTGTTCATAAGAATTCGATGAAGATTTGGGTGAGCTGAGACATGAATAGGTAAGTCATCTAGAATATTAAAAGGTGTGATAACTATTATAAATACTTTTGGCAACACCACTAGTGGTGGAACCACAAGTATCTATCATGGGTAACCAATAGAGGTATTCCTATAAGTATTTTCCTAATAATGTTAGGTGTGTGAAATCAATAGGGGTAAATTCATCATCTTATATAGTGGGATTCAATGGTATTGGTTGTATATTTCCCACAATAAACATATGTTTCCTTTCATAATTAGATGTTGTGGAAAATCATCTTTACTGAGGTGTGCCAACTGGAAGAGTTAGTTGAGGTTTTGCTTGCGGAGCATATCTGGAATGAAGACTACCTCCAAGTGACTCTATGTTGAGTCCTCTCAACTCTATAATTTCCACCTGTTGTTGGAAAAAACATTCCTCTAGTAAAAGGGATTTTCTTTCCCTAAGGGTGAAGGTGAGATATGGTATCACCCTTACCTTTTCCACTATTAGGTTCCTTATAAGGAGGTAGAGTTGAATTATTTTGGAGGATACCAAAATTTTGGGTGAGCCACTGGTTTTTGGTATGCATATCTTCTGCATTTGTTTCAGTGTGTACCCTATCAGGATTTTTATCCTCCTCTCTAAAATACTATGAAACGTTCTTATGTTTTGGAGGGTTTCTAATGATGTCATTCATAGATTCATAGTATATCACAGGAATTATATTAGGATTTCTTCATGATCACCTTCTTCTGAATTATCCATGAGATTTTTTCCTTTTCTTTCTTATATTCCCCCCACTATTCTTTTGAATTTATGGATCCTAGTCCGAATGTTGAATAGGTGAAATATTTAGATCTCACATAAATATCCCGTTTTTGAAGACTATTGATCTATTTCTGACATTTTCTCAATATGATGGAAAGAATAATCTAAATGGGATATCATTTCTATGATATTAGATGGTTGATGAAATAAATATCTCAAAATACTTATCTCTCTCAGCCAAGTGTTTATGAATGTTGGTAAGGGCCATTTCATGTTTTTTTATACCTATAGTCATGAATAGATTCCATTTTGTGTAGCTATCCTAGGGAAATAACATTTCATGAGACCAATCATTGCGGGATTTATTGGTTGTAGATGGATGTGAAATGCAATGCTCCATGTATACCCCATCCTCAGATGAGAAAAATAGATGGCGTATTTGTGTTCAACCTTTTCATCCTCATCAATGCATTGGTCCATGGATGTTGAAGGGCTTCCTTTTGTTTCCAACTATTTGGATTTTTGGATTCTAGGAGAGATTCCAAGTCAATTTGGAATGTTATCCCTTTTATTAAATTCTCTTGAGTTTTATACTCAACATAGTGAAATACATTTTCTTTTAATATACAATGATTTTTCTATATGATTAGGAAGATTTCCTACATACGATCTTCCACCTACAACTATGGAATAATGTATTGAGATATTGTTATTGGCAAGAACTTGAATTATAAGACATTCATGAACCATTTTTTTCATCCTATCTTGTAGATATTCTTCACCATTCATAAATGGTTCCTCAACCTAGTCTGACTAATGATGATGCTTCCCAACTATTTCACCGTAATAAAATTGATCCGTTGATATATCCTCTATTACCATGAATTCCAAATGACCCAAAGGAGGATCAAATAATGAAAAGAACCTTGGGATTTCTTTTGGTGGTGAATGTATTTCCAATACTAGTGACAAGTCATCAAACATGGTTGGCCTTTTATTTGTAAGTGCCTCACGAGAAGAGATATTTCTCTTCACTAAATTTTAAATTGGATAATTCATTTTATAATGTTCATCAATATAGAAGATAGAACATGCATATTGTTCTCCATCACGGGAGGACCATCATGGTGGATTATAGAAAAGGTGATACCCTCTTTCTCCTTGGTATCCTAGTCAAAATAAGGGTTTTTTGGGATATCATCAAGAGATAGGATCTCAAGAACGAAAGAATTGTTTCCATGAAGTAAGCATTCATGGAAAAGTGTCTGATGAATGCCCTCAAATTTACTATTATTGCTCCCATTATTTTTTAATGGGAGTGTAGGTTCATGATATATAATAGATATACATCTAATTTCTTCAAAAACATAAGCATCATTTGATGCTTGATCCTATAATGAATCTTGATTCTCCATCCATTATTTCTAAGGCTTTTTCCTGAGTGTCTTATTGAAAACCATTGGGAATGTTACTGGGAATAGTGGAAATAATGGGATAGTGTATGTTCCTGAATTGGAGTGGACATTAGGACTGGATGATTATCTTTAGTTAGAGTGGGTGTATATTCCTGATCCAGTTATTTGTATGTTGTAGGGGTGTTTTCCCATGGACCATCCTAGATGAGAGCATAGTTATGTGTCTGGTACAGGGATTTATTCTAATTGTACACCCCATTTTGGGTACAGTGTAAGGTTTCTATCCTATAATAACAACATTCATTGTTTTGATGATATCATGGAAGGTATATAGGATATTGTGTGGAATTTGCATCCACCCTTCCACCATTTATAGGATGTTCGTGGAGTCTTCAGTGAATAAACTGAAATAGATGTCAATTCTATGTCTAGAGTAGGGGTAAGGGACATTTCATGTCCACTTATTACTATAAGTTGTTACTGATAGTGCTCATGTGTGGGGGTAAAGAATTGAGTCTGCAACCTGCTTTCTATCAGATATTTCCGACCGACATCTATAGGGTCTTCCAAATGAGAATGCTGGAAGTATTGATAAATGTTAGAAAGTTTATTTTCCATCTTACATTTTACCTCTTTTTTGGGTGCATGTTTTCTTTGAATTCTACTAGGCAAGTCTTCAAGCTAGTTGTGTGATGAAGAATCGATGTAGGTGCCCGCTCAACGCTTGTCACCAAATTTGGTTGGTGGGAATCTTCAGATGGGTGAAATGTATGAACATGCACCCTATTATTCAGTTGTCATACTCTACGGTCCATCATTCATACCTGAGTCTGGGGGACCTTGCCCAAACTATCAAATATAAAACCCTCAGTGTGTTGAGGTTCTATAGCCACATGTAATTTGAGATGTCGATTGTTGGAAGGATCCCTTGAGAGAAACCATTTGTCTTCAATATGAGTCCAGAAATGGCATTTTGATCTACCTTCCTAAAATATGTGGAACTGGTTTCTGAGTTTCAACGATAATCTTCCATAATGGAAGATTATGGTGGTCCACATCATATGTCTCAGGACCACCGGTCATCATTTACCAGACAAAAGGGTGATTATTGATCTGGAGAAACTACCAAGTAGCACCCTGGGTTGGAATTGTACCATGATGATGGTACTCTCGAACCAGTTCATTGGAGACCCAACATTGAAAATGCTAAGTCATTTTTCTAATCCATTGAGCGGATAAGGATCCTGACTCAATAATATCTGAGGAGTTCATGGGTGTAATCTTTATGGAATCCATTGTATTAAAGGGTGTTCTTGAAAGGAAGTGCATGTATATATGACATATACATATAGTTAACTCTAGAAAATCACCATCATTTTTGGATGTATACATGTGTGCTTGAATTCATTGTATGGATATCATTTCCATTGATAATGTAAGGTTCCTAATGAGTAGTAGACAATATCATCTCTGTTAAGGAATCACATAAAGTTCACCATTTTTTGTTTGTATTGGAAATGTGACTTCGATGGGGAAATCATTATTTACGAACAATTTCTAATGAGTTTTTTCTGGGAAACTAAAAAACCAAGGGCTCTATATTCATAGGGAAAAACATTCAAATGGAATATGCGAAATAGGGATTTTGTCCAATGTTTCTTAAGAACACAGTTTGGTTAGAGGATGGGAGGTCTGGATCATCACACCATTTTAGAGAGAATATCGGATTACACTGGGAATGACTTATAGATTTCAGATATTTTCATGAATTCTAAATTAATAACAATGTATGATGTGGGTTATCCCAATATTATAAATAAATTATTAACATGTTTGGAATTCAGAAACATCTGTATGTATTAGAGGATGTACATAAATGAAGATATATGTATATATTCGAAGTTATCCATTGATGGTATCCTCTAATAGACTATGTAGAGTTTCTTTTGTTGTTATTACAATGACTCCATTCATTATAGAATTTAAGGTCATATAGGTAGTAGAATGTCACAATGGAATTTATCATCCTCTTGGGAGATGAATTTTGTTATGATATTGGGATTGAACCAATAGATTGGATTCCAATGTATCCTTCTGAAAGAAATCAGAACCCCTGTTGTTCAGTGTCATTTTATAGGACACATCATACCTTTTAAGGTAATGAGTTAAGGAAAAAACTATAATGTTAAATGTCATGTAGTAAGGACGTCTAAGAAGAAGGTGCCTCATCATTGTTTAATGTAGGGTGTACAACCAAATAGCCCAAATAACATGGATATGATATGAGCTTATAATTTGAATTAGACCTTATTGGGGTTATGAACATGAAGAATAAGTTGGTTTTAGGAAGATGGGGTTGAACCTGATAGAGGATTCATACATATCCTATTTGGATGTAAATATGACCCCTCCATGTATTTTAGTGAGAAACCATGCTTATGGAGTCCCTTAAGGGTATGTATCATAGAGTAGCAAGGCTCTTTGAGATGATAGGGTATGGGTTATACCTGAGAAGGATATCTCCTGTAAAGGGACCATGTTGTATGTTTTTACTCATGGTGATTTTGGGGAATAATATGGGATATACACCTAAGAAGGATAACAATTTCAAATGAATTATGAAGGGGTATTATTTCTATATAGAATTCCCATTATGGTCAGGCCCTGAGTGGGATTTTAACATATCCCGATTATTATGAATCATGGTTCTCGTATTTCATCCATTCGAGTGGATTGTGTGGGTGTTATGGTATTTACAAACCTCCATGTTCATGTGAGTATTTCTTGGTGTATGAAACAATAGAATCTGAAGTATTAAATGAACCACACACTTTTCCTCCATCACTAGTGGAAGAGTCTTGTGCTATAATGGAAGAGGTCGTGAATAAGGTAGAAGTAGGCATGGATACGATGCTTCCCTCTATTCAATTTACATTGGAAAAGGGTTGAATTTTTGGAATGAATGGAGGAGAAGGATGTAAAAATGAGAAATACTGATACCTCTTATGTGAAATGATAGGGAATGAACTCCAGATTAGTTCCCTAAAATTGGTTTCGTAGTGGATGTATGATCTCATTCCACATGAAAGAGAAAATAAAGTGTGATCCTAACCCTCTCTAATGGAAATTGGAGGCTCCAAATCATTGAGACGAGAGTGGGTGGATAGTGTCCTACCCTCAGAATCCAAGACCATGAACATTGCAACATTGTCCCTGGGGTAAGTGCCCATGTGACCATATATATCCAAATATAAAAATACCACAAGGATTTATACCCTCTGGTAGAACATGTGTGGTAAACCTCTGATCATAGAAATCCAAATCCAAATGGGAGACAAGATTATGTGCATTTCCCCAAGGTATTATAAATCAGGAGGAATTGGTAAATGATTGAACATGGCCTATTTTAGTCAAGTGATATAGTGAAGGAGAATCCTTTACATGAGTGGCTTTGAAGGTGTATTCACAAAAGGCTTGCATAGGATGAAGGGTTGGGAGAACAAAGGAGCATTGTGCAAGGGTGCTCCACGCATGTAGGTCAAGGTAAACTAAGGGGACATTAGTTGAAGAAAACCATAGATAACTAAACATGGGTGAGACTTGACTCAAGCATTCAAGGTCCTTATCATGTATTCCAATAAGTGAGTATCACATGTTCCTTTTTGAGGAAGGGAGGTCATGCAAGAACTCCTAAATCAGGGGGTAGGGTTAATAAGTGATGCACATGTTATTTTTTTAACACTAACTGTACTTAAGTCTCACAATATTGATTTGATTCCCTCTCATTAGACATTATAAATCTACCTTGGAGGATTCAAAGGACTTGAGAGTAGTGAAAGGGAGATCAGAGAATAAGTGGGCATTTAGGGAAATTCTTATATAGATATGAAGACACCATGTGTCAATTTATAGGAAAATATGAGACTCTAGGTAAAGTAGAATGGTTACAAAATTTTGGTGGCATTAAAGTTCCTACACGCTGAAAATTATTGGGGATACCTTGGTTGAAAAATATTCCAATGATTTACGATTTTTTGTTATTCTTTGTATACCATCCCTTCCTTTTTTTCTGATGTGTTTCCCTTTGTTAGTTTTCATCCATTTGATGAAACAAAGTGTCAAAAGTTGTATTCATGATAAAATAATAAATTCATTAAAAAAATATTAAATTGTTTTGATTATTAAGTAACCACTATTATACAACCACTTTTTCATCGAATGAAAATTCTATGTATATATTTTGTGTACATGTAGACATCCAAATCCATAAAACTATGAAATTTATTTTTCATTACCGTCATTAATAAATCTTAATAATATTGGATTAATGAATAATATTTTATAAAAAGGATATAATATTTAATATTGAATTATTAAATATTATTTGTCATAATTGTTTTAAATTCATTATAAAACTAAAATAGTGTTCATTAATATGTATTGACTTTCGTCTCCAAGAATGGTATAATTAATTTTTAAATATATACCATTTATTCATGATTTCAAAGACATATATATGTATATGTATATTTATCTATATATAATAAAGATATATTAATCTATATCATTATTAATATTTTAAAAATGTTGGAACTATGATCAATGTACCTATATAAGAAAAAATTGAGATGAAACTCTCATGAAAACCAGGAAATTAACACACATGACTAATGATTTTAACTTGGAATTATTTATAAAAGGGTTTTTAAATATTATAATTGAATCGTATATGATATTATAAGTATATATAATATTTTTATATATTAATATAAAATTTAAATTTATTATATTGGTTGTTAGATTAATTTTGATCCGTGGTGAAAATGAGAAAACGAATTTATGTTACAATCTCATTTTTACTAGGAATTTTTTTTCTTAAATTTATGATGATGATATTTACAGATCTATATCTTAAAAAACAAATTAAATTTATTCTCATATGTTTATTTATTTATATTACATGTTTTCCATTATTTTTTTCTCATTAATCACTAAATATATCAAAATACGTTTTTAATGAAATGTTGATTTTATTCCCCTCTTTGGGTGGGAATATTTTTCTTCCATTTTTTTGTTTTATATATAAAGATTAAAAAAGAGTTTTCTAATTATCCTATAATTATTTAAAATTATTTTTACCCATGTTTTACTTTTTATATAATTTTTTCAAATATTATATATTTTATTTTCTAAATGATGAATGTTTGACTTTTTATCAGAATTCTGAATTGAATCTTTTATTTAATATAATATCCAAGAAAAAAATCATGAAGTTACATCCTATTAATGAATTGAATATTACTTAAAAAATATCCAATTTAATTTCACATTGATTTATTTTACTTAGTATATTTGAAATTTTTATATATTAAATATTTTATTTTAATATGATGTGGTTCCTTTCCTAAAAAATTCCAATAGAATGTTTATGTAATTTTTCGTCTATGATTACATACATTGATGTTACTTATGAATTGTTGGAGATATTATCTAATTTTACCTTACTTATTATTTCTATTGGTTGATTATGATAATTATTAATACAATACTAATTTATTTTTTAAATGTTATTCAAGGATAATATGGTGAAACCTTTATGATATTGTCACAAACAGACGAATAGATTTATGATTTTGTGATGCATGGACCCAGAAATTATATTTCAATCAAATTTACTGCATACATATTAATGATTAATGATAAAAATGGTACATGAGATGTTATCCAAATCCAGAAATAGGGGTCACGGGGGTTCTCTAAACCCTAAAATAGGGTAAATATGTGGTTATCACAACCATGAAATAGGATATAAGATAGGATATCCCAAACCCAAAATAGGTCACATGAGAGGTTATCCCAATCCTGATATATAGAACATGGGAGATTATCCAATGGAAAAATCTTATACACATGTTTTTATATCAATCTTGACATGTTACACCTGTTATACTGAATAACATTGACCTAAAAAGTCATTTATTGTAACACCCCAAGATTATATAGAATGTTTATCATTAAAGTAATTTAATACATTGTGCTACATGCAACACCGAGTTCAGGAGCACCACAACATACCAAAATAGTTGTTCAAAAAGTGGTTATGAATAGTATTAATTGCATTTTTAATTATATATATATATTATATATTATTTTAACATTCATATTTTTCTTTCATAGACATAATATATGAACAAATTCATTTTTTCAGATAAAATAAGTATTTTTCAAAAAATGAAATTTTATCACCTTTTAATAGAGAACCCTTCATAAAACCAATATTTATCACATTTATATATTCAATTTAAGGAAATTAAATTTATCTTTCGAATCAAGACATATAAAATTAGTTTTTATAAATTTTCGGAGTTTTTCTGATAACTTTCATATTTTGATGAATAGAGAAAAATACAACATTTTATTTGAATTTTTTTTTAATCAAAATAATTTACAGTGTGAAATTATACATTTGTATGTTTTTGAAATATAATTAGATTATATTTTTATCATTTAATACAATTTAGGTCATTATTATTAATTTAATATTAACATTTGCATAAACACATGTCAATCTTTTGATTGTTTTTACTTTTCAAAAACCTGCTTTATGGTTTTGACAACAAGAATTAATATTAAATTCACAAATGAAATTTTTATGTTTTGAATTTGAAAAAATATATTTCTGATTTGAATGAAAAATATCAAAATTAGGTTAGGGTGAATTTTGGAATTTTTGGAAAACATTCAATTTTTGTTGAATAGTGAAAACACTGTGTTATTATTTAAAACTCACATTTTATGTATACAATTATTTATATTATTTAAATTTATATTATGTCAAAATAGTTATTTAATACCTATATAAATTCATTTTAATTCATTGGAGTCATTTTATATTAAAATTGGATGTTTAATATTTTATTGAACCTTTTAACGTTTTTACCTACCTTCTAGGAGCATTTGCAAATTTGCATAAAACATAATTTTACCACATCTGTGAGTTGAATTTCAAAACTCCGAGAGACACGGTTGACATCAGTAAGTAAACATTGGTTCAATAAGATAAAAATAATTGTTTTTAAACAGTAACGTTTTACTTTTATTTACCACTGTTAAAAATAAATAGGGTAATTAAGGGTAAAAATGATATTATAGTTACCCTAACACATGTCCTAATTCTTTTTTATTAGTGTAATTTGACCGAAAAAATCCTTAGGAATATAATATGATACTCTTTAGTCCACTTGGAATAGATTAGAAGTTTTATTATTATTGTATTTTAAAATAGTTAAAAGTGTTAAATTCAATGTGTAATAACAAAACAATTTTTAATATAGGGTTAAACCATATATAAATTAGGATATAAATATTCATTAGAAAGAAAAAATCTTTCCTACATAATAGTATTTTAAATATAATTTTAGAGATTAAATAATATAATTTATTTATGACACAATGATGATGTAGTAATTACCTTATTAATGTAATATTAAATTAATTGATATTATAAGTATCCAAATAAATGTAAATTGAAACTTCTGATGAATTACACTAATTATATAGGTTAATATGACATGTTATGGTTTATTAGATATATATGTTTTCGAAGTTATAAGGTTGGTATGACTTTAACAAAAACAAAATACCAAATAGAGTCAAAATTGAAATAAAATAATTTTTAAAACAAATAATATATTATTGGCTGATATAATATTCCTAAAAATATAAGGTTTGGAAGAAGGGATTAAATAATATTATATATGCCGTTAATGAACTATTTGAAGTTCTATTATAAGTTAAGTGAGAGTTTATTAACCATATAATGTAAATATACATGAAGATACATCAAAATTGAAACTATTTAACAAAGAGTTAAATAAAAAATATAAGGTTAAAATGGTAACCAAAATTTATCTAAAACCTATTGTTTGAGAGGATTTCGACCCATAACCATGTTAGGCTCGAACCAAATTTATTTGGATCCATTATATAAAAAATATTATTGTATTATATATAAATATTTTATTCTTTTCCTAAAGTGACCCTCACCCCTCTTAAAGAAGGGCACTTCACCTTCCCTCAAAATCACTCCTCATTATCCATTTTTCTCGGACAAACCATACCTAAATATCCTCACAACATCCCTCAAATAATTTTAGAGTCCTTACATTAATAATAAATCCATCCAATGGAGCCATTGATGTCAACAAAAAAGGAAACACCTAATGAATAGGTAATAATTTCACAAACCTATTTCAAGTTCTTTTCATCTTCCACTTCCTCTATCATTGTTGATTCCATACCAAAAAAGTTACTCCAGTACCTCCTACATACATCAATTTTATTATAAATATGGTACAACCATATTCATTTTTCTATCCATCATCTAAATGAAAATGTCACCATTGATGTATACATACGTCTTATCATCTCAATGTCGTGGTGTAGTTTTTTATTCAAACATTTCATTGTTTGGATGGGTATAATAATGAGTATAACTTATATAATAATAAATAAAACATGTTTATAATTATTTATATATGATATACCATCCATTTATATACGATTTCTCTATCAATATAATGGTATTGTCGCTCGTGTGTGCTTACAGATTAACGTCTCCATGACACAATGAGATTTATTCCCACATTCACCATTCAAAATGATTATAAAAATATATATTATTAATAAGTACGTAATATATGAAATAATAATTCTACTGGGGAGATATATATATGTGTGTTAATGTACTTACATATATCTTATTCACTTATATCCATTAAATACGAAATGAATATGGATACAACATTTATGCGTACGTATGACCTACCATCTCCATAAACATGGCCTTCCATTTAATATATTTATCTTTTATATATATTTATATTCTAAATATATATGATATATAAATCAATGTTTATATTATGTAAGTATTTAAATATGATCTAAATAATACGATCATGAATAACAAGTTAAAACACGGATGATAACGAAAGCGATTATTATCCAAAATGTTAATTTAACCTGGAAATCATTATTAAATGGGTAGTATAAAGTAATAAATGAATCATTTTTGATATAATAAATATGAATATAGTTCTTTAATAATTTAATAACATACTATTGTCATTATACAAAATGTTTAATGAACCCTTGACCAAAGGAAAGTGCAAGGTAAGTGTTAATTTCACAATCTCATTATTATCCGAGATTGATTTTACATAAGTACCTACTGGGAAATATTTATTATCCATGTAAATGTTTCATAAAAGTGTTTTAAATTGGATTATTTTTATGGTAATTTTTAATAAAACATATTTTTAAATGTTTTAATGATGTATTTTCCTAATCCTTTCACATTAGTGTCCATGTTTTCAAAATGGTTTTAATGATTTATTTATATGTACATGAATGTTTTAAAATGTTTATTACTTTCGAAAGTTTCAAAGTAGTATGGGACACATTGATTCAATACTATATTTTAAATCACATCCTTTATATGACATTTAAATGATTTCATGAAAAATGGATATTTCTCTCATAGATTTTTACTTTTCATTTTTAACTATGTCAACATCATTTACGGGATATTATTTTTGATCTAGGTTGATATATTATGATACAGATCATTCCTATTGTATTTATGGTTTTGTGATATGTTTGACTGTGTATTTTTTATTTTTATACCATTAATTGTTTATGGATAATGTATTAAACATTTTTTATGATAGTTTTAATACCAATTTTTATGTTCTGTTTAATCCTATTCATATGTTGAATGCATTGGACTTTGTAAGTGATGGTTGGAGCCCACTATAGCTCTTCGATGCATCTGTAGGTCTCCTGAGACAAACAAGTGTCTTCGCACAAGTATTTAACAAAATCAAATTTTTACTCATTGCACAAGGCCTTAAATATGTGGTTTTTATGTCTGACATTATGAATTCCATCATTATGAAATTAACTATTGATATTACTTGTGATTATTTGACTTGTAGAATATCCGTGTGAATATGTATATGGAATTATTTGATTAATCTTTTCCATATTGTGCTGAAGTTTATGTTTAAAAATATTTTGATTTACTTTTACTAATTTCTTAAAATATTTATGCTTATTTATGATTGTTTTTACTATATTGGTATCCTTACTGAGCATCTGAGCTCACCCGTTTAAATGATTAATTTTTCCTAGGATGCGATGAAGTATATTATGAAGGACCTATAGAGATAGTCTAAGGGATTTTAATGTGGTCAATGGAGAAAATGTTTTTGTGTGTTATTCAATTAATAATGTAATGTACCATTCATGTATGTTATCTATTTTCCATGAATGCTAATCTAATTGGTCCTTCGGGGTTTGATTCCTTGTGATCATGACAATGTATAAAATAATGCACTGACTCTAGGTAACTGGGGTCAGTGCATTATAGTTGGTCTCAGAGTATGTTTAGCAACAACGTTGAAAATAGATTTAGATAATCTCTGATTAGAGAACATTACCCTAACATAGAATTTGATGATCAGTATATAAGAACTTCCTAGAATCATGGTAATATAGATATTTTGTGTTTTTTCTATGAAATACTCCCTGTATGGTAACAATCAGGTAGAGGTGGCTATAACATAGATGTACCTAGGACTTAAAATTCCAACAAGGAGTTTTGGGCGTGACCCTGGGTATCCTGGTACCCGACAACAAGGCTTTCAACACTCTTGGTTATGACACTCCTAGGGTATATTCTTAAGATAATTCATATTTTCATTACATGCCATTATTAAGGATTTACGAGTAAATAATTCCTCAAAGAAAAAATTTTAAGATAATAAATTATATGCATATTTATTTCAGTTTAGGTAAAGTATTTTAAATGTTTGGAATTATGAATTGTGATTCATAAACTAACCAAGTTTATATCATTGTTTAGAAATGGCACCTAGTGGACACAATAAGAATTCCGGCAATACACATCATCGAAAGGTTAAGAAGGATCATATCTTTCGTGGTAGTAGGCCAACATTTAAATGGGAAATTTTCATGCACATATTCACAACAAACGAAGAAATATTATCATATGTCAATAAGATATGAAATTAATTCTCTGAGTCCCATTTCATTAAAGAGAAAAAAAGAGGAAAAGGATGGAAGAGAGAAAAGATGGATAAAGAGAAGAGAGTAAAGAATGATTTTCCAATATGTGATAACTGTGGAAAGAAACACCTTGGTAAATGCTTGAAAGGAATGAGAGTTTGTTATAAGTGTGGAGAATATAGACAACAAGTACATGATAGAAAGGGTAAGAAAAAGGATCCAAATATACAATGTTTCATTTACAAGGAGTTGGGACACTATGCGAAGCAATGTCCAAATCATCAAAGTATACCCTAAATGTTGCTATTGGATAATTAATAATGTTATAAAACTACCGAAGATGAAGAGGAATGATTATATTTCATATGTTGTTATTAATTTATTGTGTCACTTGTTTATTGTGTTAATGATGTACATGTTATAATAATAATAGAGTATAAAAGTTTTTTATTGTGGTACTATTTCATTAAGGACTTGAGATTATGTTGAACCAAGGATTGTGACTTAATAACAAGTTAATTGTTTTGGAAAATATATGATACAGAGAAAGATAAACCATTATTTGGTTCTGATAATTTGGTCATGATTTTGGAATAATATATGATTGATTTGGATAAATTATATTGGATATTCATGACTACCTTCAAACTGATTACCGATTTGTATATTCCATCATTGTTGGAGTTTACATCTTTTTTTGATAGAAGGAGTATATCCAATACTCTATATGGAATAAGGAAGAACGTATATAATCAAGATGGTTTTATGGTAATTTTGGGTGTTATAGTGTTTTAATAGAATACATGATTAAGGTATTAAAATGTTATTACATGGAAAAATGATCTTCATTGTGTCTACCATCGTTGTAAATCTTGGTCTGTGAGTTTTGACCGAAGTATTTTGGATATTTCTAATGGCTGTAATCGATTAAGTTTGACAATGGATACTATTGTTAAGGTTAAAATATTTCTTACGATTATTTTTGGATTATAATAAAAATGACAACCCGGAGGTAGGGTGACAACCCGTCGCTTCCGGAAAAGCCACAAGACTTGAACCTACAACTGAAGGCCGGAAAGGGTGCATCACCTACCACTGGCCTATGTGATGTCTTGGTTTGTATAGTGTAGTTTTTTAAATGTTATTATAGATAAATTAGATATTCCTATTTTTTAAACCTACACGATTAGGATAAATAGAATATCATTGAATTCTATTATCTTTTAGAGTAAAAGATGAGTTTGTGGTAAGAATTAGATAAAAGATGAACTATATTTTTCTAGTATATATATCTTCCACTTATAATATTAAGAAATTAATTATTAATCTTTAGGTAAGGATCTTAAAACAAAAAATGTGTTACCCTAATACCTTATGTTTTGTTGAACCGATAATATTTTACATCATCTCAGATTGATGGCTTTGAGGCCCTCAATTTTATAGTAGTTTTTAATGATGACCTCAGTTACACTAAATAAATATTTACGTTTTACAGAAATTATGTGTATTTAATTTGAACTAATGTTCTCCTAATCTATATCATAATTTGGTCGTGAATTTTTCATTTCCCTTTCCCTCTTCTTAAGACTAAATTTTAATTTCTGATGTTGGTTTTCCACAATGGTATTTTTGTATTTTTAACCATTTATTTTCAATGAAAAATTTCAAATTGCGAAGACACAATTTATTGAATTAGGGGAGAATGTAACACCCCACGATTTCATAGTACATTATCTCATTAAAGTAATTCAATAGCTTGCATTACACGAAACACCGAGTTCGAGTGCACCACAACATACAAAACTAGCTGTTCAAAAAGCAGTTATGAATAGTATTAAATACATTCCTAATCTTATATAATTGATATAATTAAAACATCCATATTATGTGTTTCTTAGACATAATATAAGAACAAGTGCATTTTTTTCATAAAAAAATGTATTTTTCAAAAAATATAATTTTACCGCCTTTTAATATAGAACCCTTTTTAAAACTAATATTTTACACTTTAATATAAAAAATTTAATGAAATAAAAGTCTTATTTAGAATCAGGACCTAATTATTTGGTTTTGATAAATTTTGGGTGTTTTCTGATAACATTCATATATTTGATGAATAGTGAAAAATACTAAATATTATTTGAAAACAACTTTTTTATTAAAAATAATTTGTGGTGATCAATTATACATTTGAATGGATTGTAAGTATAATTAAATTATATTTTTATCATTTAATACAATTTAGGTCATTATAAGTAATTTCACACTTAAGTATGACATAAACAAATGTCAATCTTTTGAATGTTTTTACTTTTTAAAAACTCAATTTTTTTGACAAAAGGAAGTAATTTTAAATTAATAAATGCAAATTTAATGTTTTGAATTTGGTAAAATAAATTTCATTTTTTGAATTCAGAATATCATAATTAGCTTAGGGTAAATATTTGTTATTTTTATGAAAACTTTCAATTTTTGATGAATATTGAAAAAAACTATGTTTTTATTTAAAATCAGCTTTTTATTTAGATAATTATATATTTTATATAAATTTATATTTGGTCAAAATAGATATATAATACCTATTTATGTTAATTGTAACTCATTACAGTATTTTTATATTAAAATTTGATGTTTAAAGCATTATTGAACTTTTTAATGTTTTTTTACCCATCTTCTAGGAGCATTTGAAAATTTTTATATAACATAATATTACCACTTATTCGAGTTGAATTTCACAAATTGGATACAAATGTTTGACATCTGTATTTAAAATTTCATTCAATAAGATGATAATATTTTTTGGTGAATAGTAACTTTTTAACATTTATTTACCACGGTTAAACGTAAATGGGTTAATTAATGGTAGAAATGATATTATAATTACAATAACACATATCAAAATTATATTCGATAATTATAATTCGACCAAAATAAATTATGAATTAAATATGATCCCCTTTCGTCCACTTGGATTAGATTAGAACATTTATTATTATTTTATTTAAAGTATATAAAAAAGTGTTTAATTTAATGTTTAATAACAAAAAAAATTAAATATAGGGATACACATAATATAAATTCTACTATAAATATTTATTACAATGCTTAAAATTATTTCCTACATAATAATATTTTATTTATAATTTTTATAAATTATATAATTTATTTTATTTATAACAAGATAATGTTGTCATAATTACCTTATTATTGAAATATTAACATAATTGATATTATAAATATCAATATAAATGTAAATTGAGACTAATGATTAATTCCACAAATTTTATAGGTTAATATGTTATTCAAGGGTTGATTATATAATTTGTTTTCAAAGTGATAAGGTTTTTATGACTTCTTCAAATACAAAATACCAAATAGTGTCATAATTGATATAAATTAAATTTTATAACATATACTATATTATTTGTTGATATAATATTTTTAAAAATATATGGTTTATCCAAAGGTATTAAATAAAATTATATATGTCATTAATGAACCAATTTAGGTTCTCTTGGAAGTTTATATTATGTTTATTAACTATATTGTGTATGAATACAAGAGGACACGCTAAAAGTTACACTATTTAACTAAGAGTTAGATCTAAATGTTAAGGTTATAATGGTAACATAAACTTTTCTAAAACCTATTGGTTTAGAGGAGTTCGTCCCATAACCACCTGAGGATCTAAATAAATTTATTTTAAGCCATTATAAACTGAATATTATTGTATAAGAAATTAATATTTTAATTATTTCCTAAAGTGACCCTCACCCCACTTATAAAAGGGCACTTCACCTTTTCTCAAAATCACACCTTCAAAGCCATTTGGATCGGCAAAACCATGACCAATTATCCTCATAACATACCTCAAATCATCAGAGAGTCTTTACATTGATCAGAATTCCATCCTATGTATCTCTTTTGGTCAATTCAAAAGGAAACACCTGAAGAACAGACAATAATTTCACCAACCACTTTTATGTTCTTTTCATCTTCAACATCATTTTTCATTGTTGATTCAATAAAAAAGTAATAAATCCAATACCTCCTATATATTGTTATGTTATTATAAAAATGGTACATCCATATTTTTTATTCTATCCATCCTCTATGTGACAAAGTCACCATATATGAGTACGTATGGCTAATGTTCTTCATGTCATGGTGTAGTTTGTTATTCAAACACTTCATTTTTTGGATGGGTATAATAATTAGTATAACTGATGTAAATAATAAATATAATATTTTAATAATTTATTATATTTTATGTTTCATCTAATTACATACGATTTAACCATCAATATAATGATATTGTGGCTCATACGTACGTATGGATTACCGTCTCCACGACCTTCATTCCCAGATTCACAATTCAATGATGATTATTAAAATTTATATTATTAATAAGTATGTAATATATGACATACAAATTCTACTAGATATATATGTGTTTGTGTGTGTGTACTTACATATATCCTATTCACTTACTTCTGTTTAATATGATAGGAAAACAGAAATAGCGTTTATACGAGTGTATGGCCTACCGTCTCCAGAAATGGTTCCTTCCATTTCATATATTTATTTATTATGAACATTTATATTCTAAATATATATGATATATAAATAATGTTTTATATTCTAGAAGTATTTAAATCATGATATAAGTGATACGATCAAAGAATAATAAGGTAAAACATGTACGATAAAGAAAGCGATTATTAGCCCAAATGTAAATTTAACATGGATATAATTAATAAATGGGTAGTATAATGTCGTGAATTAATCATTTATGATATACTAAATTTGAATATGGTTCTGGTTTAAATTAATAACATACTATGGTCACTATACATGAGGTTAAATGTACCCTCGACCAAAAGAAAGTGCAAGGTATGGGTTAATTTCACTATCTCTTTATTATCTGAGGATGTTTTCATGTAAGTATATACTGGGACATATTTATTATCCATATACATGTTTCATTAATGTGTTTTTAAAAGGATAATTTTCATGTAAATTTTTACTAGTACATCATTTTATATGATTTATTGATTTATTCTTCGAAACATTTCTCATTAATGTCCTTGTTTTCAAAATGGTTTTAAGGATTAAATTATATGTACATAAATGTTTTAAAATTTTAATGCCATTCATAAGTTTCAATGTACAATGGGACACTTTGAATAAAAAATATATTTTAAATGACCTCATTTATATGAATTTTAAATGATTTCATGAAAAAGAGATATTTCTCTCATTGATTTTACAGGTCATTTTCAACTTTGTCATCATCCTTTTGGGGATATTATTCTTGAACCAGGTTTATTTATTATGATATAAATCTTATATATTTAATTTAAGGTTTTGTGATATGTTTGAATTTGGACGTGTTATTTTTTGTCTATTCATGGTTTATGGATAACTTTTGGACATTTCGTATGCTATTTTTTAATACAAATGTTTATGTTGTATTTAAACCAATTCATATGAGGAATGCATTGGACTTAGTAAGGGACGAGTAGAGACGACTATATATCCTCAATGCATTGATAGGTCTCATGAGAAAAAATAGTGTCTTGTCAAAAGGCCTTCAGAAAATCTTATTTGTATTCATGTCATAAGGCCTTGACTATGTGGTTATGAAGTCCAGAATTACGCATTCCATCATTATGAAATTAGTTATTGATATAACATGTTATTATTCAACTAGTAGAATATCCAAGTGAATATATAAGTTTAATTATTTGATTTACCTTTTCCATGTTATGTAGAATTTTAGTTTTAAAAGGCTTTTGTTTTACTTTTTTTACATTGCTTTAAATATTTATGCTTATTTATGAATGTTTTCTCTATATTGTTATCCACACTGAGCATCTGAGCACACCCCTTTCTATGTTTTATTTTTTATAGGATGCGAAGAAGTATATTATGAATGACCTGTAGGGATTGTCTAAGGAATTTGAATGTGGTCAATGCAGACAAATTTATTATTGATTTTCATTTCATAATGTAATGTAACGTTTATTTTTGTAATCTATTTTCCAAGACTGCTAAACTGGTCGATCCTTCAGGACTTGTTTCCTTGTAATCATACCAATGTATTAAAATATTGCACCAACTCTGGGTAATTGAGATCAGTGTATTATATTTATTATCCAATGAGCTCGTCCATGCATTATATTTATTATGAGTTTGAAACACCTTATGCCACTCGTCCTAGTCAAGACCTTATTATAATGTTATTTTTACATTGATAATGTATTTATATTCAATTATGATTCATTCCTTCTGAACACCCATGGGTTTCCAATGAATCGTGATTTTAAATTATTAATTTTATTTTTATTACTTTCCATGATTAATCTATTGTTCCCATACCCTTATTACCATTTAATACATAAATTATCAGTCACATATTTCATTTTTACCTTTTGATGGTTGACAAATTACACCTTTTTTATTTATCATTTTCCATGGATATAAATAAATTTTATAATTATGATATTTCCAAAATGGTATATAGTTGGGGAGAACCAAGTGTGCAATAAGTTAGGTCTTTTATGTAAAAGTTGATTATATATCTATATTTTAATGACAATAATCTTTTATAGTGATAATCATATATTATAATGTTATGTATAAACAATTATTTTATTACAATTTGTTATTTTTATTTTTGACAATTATGGGTTCAATTTTCTACTATAACTTTTTTATTGGATTATTAGTTCCACAAATGTAATTCTAATAATGTATGTGTCAAAACTTTATTATATACCATTGTAGATATAATTTAGTTTCAAATATGTAAAAAATTACAAAAAATTGAAAATAATAACACTATTAAATAAAACTATAATTTAATGATTGAGATATTTATGCGATTTGTTTTACTGATATAAATTTATTATTTTTCATTTATTTTTTTGTGACCACTATAAAAGTAACCCATGATGTTTAATAGAATACACTATATATCATTGTTTTCTAGGAAGGATAATGATAAAAATGTATCTTACAACCATACATAATAGATAAACTATTATATCAATAGTTTTTTCTATTAAGGAAGGTAATATGGTTATGCTAGTGTTTAAAATTAATCTATCAGGGGAAAGGATATACGATATTTTAATATTTATATAGAATATGAAATGGTTATATTGGTGTCTTAATCAATGCAATATGTTTATTTTCATTAATTTTTTCAATAAAAATATTTTATTAGACAAATTTATCATGATTTACTCCCTCTATAAATTTTAACAGCCAATAAATTACCTTAGGTGGTGATGATGGAAACTTTTATTATGTGACAGAATGGGTCGCTATCCCATTTAACTAAGGAGAATCATTATTAGTTTATTAATATCATATAATATTACATCATACAAAGGAAATCCTTCTAATTAAAAATAATATTTATGGTTTTCATAAATTTTTTAGTTGAAACCATAAATATCTTGAACCCTATATATTTAATATTTTCTCCATATTTTTCACCATTAGTAAATTTAGTTGGGTTTTTTGGTTCTATATTGCGGAATTAAGTTATTCAACATACTCCCGGGAGGTAGTTGTTGTTATAATATTAGTAATGGGAATATAAATGGGGACTCATAAATTGAAATCCATAATATTTAGATACTTTTAATGGGTGGTTAATAAATTTTATTATTATATGAACAAAAATAATGTGTTTCCTTTTGAGAGCATATAGTTATGACCAACTAGGCAATATTTATGGTTATGTGACTAATAAATGTTCCTTGATGTATAAATTTTTATGGGGTAGAATACCTGTTGGATGTTACTCAGTATTTGTTAAATCATATAATTGCACATTAAAGGGATTATTTTGATTACACTGATTTTTTAAGGTAATAAATTCATTTTTGGACTTAGAGAAGCTTTGTCACACAATTAATTATTTGTAATTAATTTGTTGTATCTTGAAACTAACTTTTTTGGGGAAACCAATAGGTTAAGTTTTAGAATTTTTTTTATAAATCCCTGAGAATAATTAGGGTTCAATGTTTTTTTTATAATTGTATACACCAATATAAATATGTGATGTAAAAGGACGAAAACTGGTGGTTTGTATAGAGCTTATGAATAATCCGAAAACATTCAGAGATTTTAATTAATGGGTTTTAGATACCCATAAAAGTGATATATCTAAAATGGTATTATCCAATATCAAATTTTATAGGCATATAACCAATTAAAAATATGTTAAAATTCATTAATAAACCCTATTTCACGTAAAATTCGTGATATTATTTTATTTTCGGGTCTATAAAGGATTTGATAAATTTAGCACAGAAACCTCTCTTGATCTATTTGGTGGTATCCCTCTCTGAAAGACTCAAGTGAAGTACTTTACAATGATTTTATGCAATCAAATCCATAAATGTTTTGTAATGTGTATACGTGTACATAGAATAATTATATGCGGTGTCCTCTAACACAATTGACATGTATTTTTAATCTTCATTCATGACATCCCCATAATATTCATTCTCATTTAATTTTTTCTCAAATAATCATATTTCTTTGGTGTTATTAATACTAGAATTTCAACCACCACAATACATAAGTCATTAATTATCATTATCTGATAATAATTACTAAAAATATTAGAGGAAATATATAACATTATACCATAATACATACTCTGGTTTTTATTAGAATATTGAATTTTGACTGAAAATAATAGATAAAATGTAAAATACAAATTTGGCCATATAAGATAACTATTATATAAAAAACCATGAGGGAATAGTAATTTGATGAATGAACACACAATATATTTCTCCTTTAATATGAAAATAGGTTTTTTAATAAACATGATATAAGTGGTCTTGTATGATCAGATTTAAGAAACCAAAAAAGGTTAGAGATCATATATTTCTAACAAATTTTGATGACTTTTATATGTTATCCTAACATAATTTTACTAAGTAGAAAAACATGTTTCTTATAATCTTATAAATTTGATAAAATAAAATTTATCCAAAACATTTTCCTGAGTGAATAAAATTCCCACCATTGATTTTTATTCATTATTAATGAAGTTGAATGAATTATTATAAAATAGAAATATCTTTTGGATATATTTTATAATTACCATATAAGGGGAATATAAATTTTCTCAAAATCTCGTATAAATATTAATATAAAGTGGGCCTATATTATTCTTCAAAACCTTTATTTAAATATTCTTCTTTTACCTAATATATGTCATTATTGTCATCAATCACTCTATAAAAAAAAATCCCAAAATGTTAATATGGGGAGTTAACAAAATAATTAATAATATATAATTTATATGAATATCTCTTTTACACTATCATCTTATATTGGTTACATTTAATTGCAACAAAAAAATCAAAAATTAATAATTCAATAAAATCCATTTAATTTTTAATTATTAATAAAACTTTATATCTTATTTTTTTGGAATTAAGTTTTTTGATTTAAATTTCACCTTATAGTTGATAAATATAGATTAGTATATGGATTTTATTGCTACAAATCATAGGTATTACGTACACTAACATGTCACATCCATGAATGTGACATCAGCATCTATCATTATACTATATTTCTAATGTTTTTAATTATCTCGTAGGATTCCTTTGTGTGATTTTGGACTAAATAAAGATATTAAAATCCCTAACATAGACAACAACATGCTATTGGACTAGATTAAGACACCAATTAAAGATATTAAAAATAAAATAACATCTCTTTGAAAATATATCATAGTGGAATATTATTTTAAAGAATAAATCATGAACCATTCCTTGATAACCTTGGATGGTCAAAATATATAATAGTAACCAATCTCTTAAGATTACACAACAAATCAAGACATCAAACTAGAAAAATAGAGTAAGAAATTGATATACTAATTGGATATTTATCAGTAGAGGTATGGTTTATAATTGTGTGAACTTATTATTTTAGGTTTATTTTATATGTATATTGTTTTCTAAATAATTGAAATTATTTATCTTATAATAATAAATTTACATCCCATAATTAATTGTTTATCGATAGACATATATTTTTTGGAAAATATTAGCTAAAATATTATTGACATGAATACCTATAATTTGACACAAGGGGTGGATGAAATTACTTGTTGGAATTATTGTAATCTATTGGTGTATCAATCCTTGGATGAATAGATTATGATTTTGGTATGAATTCTATATTTTGGAAGATGCATAGTCGACCACTCCCCATGAATGTGTATTACTGATTGAGGATAAGGGATGGAAAGATAAATAATATTAGTCTCTTTTGACCATCTTATTTGTGGAAAGTGTGGATGTTTGATTTTGTTAAATAGTTTACTAACTTATATAGAAAACCAGAAAAGTATCTCTAGTAAGGAATCTTGTAATGTTTATTATGTGAACTAAGATACATTATAAAGGGACCATTATTAAACATATAGATAAAACATATAACAATACTTGGATCTAGACATAATATTTGATTTTTTTTATGGTCATAATTATAAATTGATTGCTCTTACCTAGTAGAGTTTCTTGGTTAGGAACCACATTATCAACATGTGTGATGGTCACACTACACATACATATATGTCCTATCATTCCTATTGTAATGATTCATTCTTAAATTTACTATATATTGGGAAAGGATCAATATGGAAAAAATAATATTATACCAATAACTAAAACCAAATTATTTATATCTTTTTTGTGGAGCATGTTTATTTATTCGATTATCATACGGGTGTTGATATTCTCCATGGCATATTCTAAAAAATATTTATAGACAGCATTTGAATCTATTTAATAAATATTATAGCAAAGAAGGTGTCTGATATATTTTGTAATTATTATAGTGTTACATTTTTGATAAATTGGGTTTCTTCTTATGTCATTACTCAAAATTATGATAGTACTTGAAACAAATATTTTTCATCATTTTATTTGAGCAATTATTAGAAGAAAACATTAATGTATTGATATTTTGAAAAACCATCACATAATACAAGATTTCACTAACATATAGATAATAATATAGGGTTTATATAATATATTATTATGTGGTTGGTGATAAAAACCAACCATGTTCTTTTTTGTGAATGTTAATATTATATCTTGAATCACCCTTCTAAATAGTACTTACTAACAAATAATATTAGGGGATTATGTATATTTATGGTCATACCATTTTCAAAATAGAATATTAGCAATGTTAGTCTAATGGGGGTAAAATATTGTTGTCTCTCAATGCTCATGGACACTTTTTATTCTGAAAAAAACTATAGTGATACGATAGATTAAATCCAATTATTCCACATAAGAAACTAAGTAGTCATATCTAATTATTCCTCCAAATATGACTGGACATATAGATAAAAAGGGGTGGATAAAACATTTTTACACCACCACTATTATTGGTTCTAGTATTCCCATGGAGGATAGTATATCATTATATGTATCCCATTTTTATTCATATCAAGGATTACATAACCACCAATTGTAAAATATTTTCTTTACACACACCGCTAGCTAGAATGTGTTCATTAATGGTTGACATTATTACATATAAACTTTCTATAGGGAATTATTTTTGGATAGGATCTTAATGTTTCTTGAAATAATACAGTATTAAATAAGTGACCTTAGAGAAATTTTCATTCCAATATTTTGAATACATAATTGAACAATTTTTTTAAGGATGGAAATCATCATTCTCTTATGAAGTTTAAATGAAATAAGGGGAATAAATACAATGATATTTTTTCCACGATTAGGAGGATACACATAGGTAGTGATTAATTTATATATAGATCATGTATTTTTGTATTGATGGAAATAATTACTCATATAAGTTATAAAATGATTTTCATAAAGGATAACGAGGAAATTGATCAGGCATCCCTTTAATAGTAGTTCAATGTTTTATACCAATTTCTCCCTATCCTCTACATTGAACAAAAAATTTAACAATAGAAACACCCTTCATATAATTATTCCATATAGTTTAAATAACATAAAATCACATAGAGAACACAATATAAGAATTATTAATAACTAATGAAAGAAATAAAATGTATTTCTAGAAGTTAAAGAAGCTATACCTATAGAATATTAAGTAAAACAATGGAATAGTAATATGACCCTTATTAATAGTAAACCATCTAATAGAATGGTTACCTCATTTATGAATGTGTAAATTAAATTTAAAAATATTATAAATGATATAATTATATAATTGTATCATCGTATAATTAAATAAATATTTTAAATTTATTAATTAATTCTTATTCTTTTTTTAAATGATAAATGTTTGATTATATTTTTATAATATATATAATTATTTAAATGAAAATATATTATTATAAATATATTCATAAATTGTAATTTTTTTTTCATGTTATATTAGGATAATTTTATAACACGTTATTTAAAATTTGTATTTTATGACAAAATGATGATTTTAATTAATAATAAAATTTATCAAGTTGAAATATTTGATTTTATAAAGTCGTGTTTTTTTCTTATTTCTTTATGTTGACAAATTGTTATGGTGAATTTTTTTGATTTTTCTAAAATAGTTGAATGTTTGGTGAATAGTGAATTATGTTAATTTACAGTATTAATGTTATAATGCAAAAACATGAATTAAAATATCATGAATGATATAAGAACAAAAATCTCAAACACTCTTTCATTAATTTTATATAGTCATTGATCATTCTAAATATCTTTATATACTTGAGACCAAATAATAAATTAATGTATACAATAATTAGAGACCCCCCCTCTAATCGAATATAAATACCACCACTCATATAGTGACCCAGACTTATCATGCATGGATATTAAATGAATTTAAATTATTATTCATAAAATTAAAAAAATCCATGCTCGAGGATCAAAATAGTTTACTGACTTTGAAAACATGGAAACAAAATATTCTAACCTAGTTAATGATATTCAACAACTATCATAAATATCTCCACCATTTTTACTTCTACCTAAATTTTTTTTTATTACCCAGAAGGATGAAACATAAGAAATGGGTGAGATAAAATACTCATGAAGGGTAAATAAAGGAAATGAGTAAGCATAACATGAACAAAGGGTATAGAATTTGAGCATAACATCTGAAGATCATACCCTACACAATATAGATCTTAATAAATATTGACAATTCATAAAACATGGATCATTAGAGAACTAGGATCATGAAATAATAACATATGAATAAGACATTGAAATTGTGGTGTTCGCATTATATTATAACATTATGAACATTTATAGGTACAAAAATGTTAACTAATTAAGTTATGTATATGAAATCATGCCCTCAGATCAACATATAGATATGTACCCAGTTCCATGTATAACATTATGAACGTGTAATTAGTTTCATGCATAACTATGTGGATATAAAACCAGGTCAATGTATAACTTTTTGAACATATAACCTGGTTTACACATAACATTGTGAACATGTAATCTGGTCCATCAATAATCTCATAGACATACAACTAGGTTAATTAATACCATTGTGAACATGTAATAAGGTTCACTCGTAACATTGTGAACATGCAATCAGGTTCGAAGAAAATCTTATGGACAAGATAACAGGTTAATGCATAACATTGAAATCATGTAATCAATTTCATAAATAACATTTATACTCATGATTCATCCATCACTACCCAATTTATTAGAGGGAGATATAAGACTGATCCATAAAATAATAAAATCATAACCACATGTAACAAATAAACATTAATCATATCATGATTTAGAAAAATACATAAGTTTTATAACAGAAAATTAAAAACCAAGAAATGAAATGGGTATCATTAACATAACATCACATTATAACATATGGAAAATTTATATGTTTCATAACCATATCATCAAATAATAACCTGTGAAATGAAACGGAATTACAATGTGTATAACCCATGAAAGAAAATAATAGGTGTTATAATTTTTCCTTAACAATATAATCCATTCATTAAAGAAAATTAGAATAACCAATGGTTCATTTCAAAGAAGGTATTTAGTAACATCAACAGTTGACATATTAGATGGAGAATAACATTGAATGTTATTTTGAAAAAATTTCATAAGGAAAATTTAAAATATTATTTTGAAAAAATATCTTTAAAACATAAAACAATTTGAAATAAATTTAAATTTAATGTACATTGATAACATATAATTAATTCTTCAAATCATTTTGAATATGATATCCCTTGACAACTTATAAAATAATCTTTAAAGAATTTTAAAAAACATTTTATTTATAAATAGATCTGAATAATATAATATATGTATCGAATAAAAAAAATTTAAATCTATTTCATTGAACATTATCATCAATGGTCATTTGAAAACATTTTTGAAAACTTATTTTGAAAATATTGATTTTTGTAATAAAACAGATTCCTAACCGAAGAGAGAAATAATGTCATATTTTCTAAAAAATATTATTAATTATTTTAAGTACCAAAGGGTTAGAAAACTATAGTGATATAAGGATATATATTAAATAAACATAGTACAACTAAACTCATGAGTCTTATGGAGAGATATAACATATTATTTCATCAAATAAGAATAATCATTAACAAACTCAAAAAGCGATGAGACTGTTTCACAAATCTTTTGTCACGAGGTAATATACTACCCGTGTCAGAAAATAAAAATTACTATATATTTAAATATCATGAAAATAATTATATTCATGATATGACATGTAAAATTTAACTATATACACCTGGAACAATAATTTAGGTGCATAAAATAACATGCAACTCAATGAAGGAAAATTGTGAGAAAATTGTGTTACCGATTTGGTAAATTTTGAATCCTAAACCCCATGAAATAAATATAATAAAATTGATATGTAAATATCTATAAATTTAAGTATAATAATCATTGAATACATCTATTTCCAATACCAATACCACACAATTGTAATGGGTGGGAAATAAATAAATTATCTCATGGAAATATAAGGTGAGATGAAATACCCTTATAGTTTTTTTTGACTCTCCTCGTACTCATAAAATATTAATGTATAATAAATATAAATTTATTATAAATATTTTAATGAAAAATATTCATACATTGAATACCATATAGGGATTATTATGGCATTATATTACCACATTTTTAACAATTCTTTGTTATGTTTTCACTTTGGGTAATATCTGCTTTGTTTTTCACAACTGTCTTAATTTTTTATATCAATAGTCATTAAATTTATGTCCTGATTTCCATAATTTAAACCATGATTTAAATAAAATTTATATCCATTATATTTTTTTTATAATAATCCATATAAAATATAACTATGAATGGAATACACTATTAGTGGAGACTGTAAGTCGTACGTATGAATGAACGATATTTTAGTTTAATTGTCACGTTGAAAGAAAGAAAGTAATGACATATTTGTATTTATATGTATATATATAATCATTAAATTATATTTATGTATAACCAAGATATAAAATATATATTCACCAAAAAAAATCTTTAATAAATAACATTTACTATATGAATGAATCACATTGTTTTGAGAGGCCGATAGTCCATACTTCCTCCAATGAAATAATAATATTAACCCAAAATATAAAGTATAACGTCATGTGTAAAAATACAATTAAAAAAATTTAAAGACATAATAAATAAAATATATGACATATATAAATAGATTTTCTAAACAAATATCTGCTATCATTTGAATTTAATGAAAAATGTACAATCATAGTTTAATGAGGTTGTATTTCACCGTACAGGTAAACAGTTTGTCTATTACCCATTAGATAGAGGTGTGTGTAAGTGTAGGTCGAACCCATAGCATGAAAACACACTAGTATATTTATGATACTATTTTAGTATAAAATCATGAAATAATTTTAGTGTAGGGGGAGGAGAAATAAAATAAAAATGAAGGAGCTTGAAAGAAGATGTTACTTTTTAATCATGTAAATTCTTTTGGTTTGTGAAGAAAAAAGATTCCTTGGATTTATTTTCTATCCAATGGGAGTATTCATGGGGGAATTTATAGATTTTGGGATGTGGTTTGGGTATATATTATCTAAACATAATTTTTTTAGGTGTGTGATGAAGAGGATGAGGGGTGCCCTTTTGTAGGGAAGGGAAAGGACACAGTTGACATTTTTTGAATTGAGTTTGGTGTACAACCATTTTTACCAACAAAAGTCATACCAAACATCAAAAATCAAAATAATGGTTGTTACATGGCCATATAATTTCCATCCAACATGTGGTTTAAATGTGTCTATGTTTTTCTTGTATTATATGTAATTTTAGTACATTATAAACCTAATTTTTTTCCATACCATATTAATTATTTTTCAGCACGTTCATAATTATTTTTGGTCAAAACAATTGACCATATTATAAATTATAAATTAATCTGATTAAAAATTTTGAATCCATTTTTCCAAATTATAAAAACATAATTGGAAAAAATTAATTTAAATTTAATATCTCTGACGAGACGACATTGTAAATTTTTAAAGTAAAAAAGTTACAACATTTGCCATCTTTTTATACCCAATTTAAAAATGAAATTGATCCCAATAACCTAAATTGTATTAATGGATAGAAATATTATATAATTAAAATTTTAAACCAAGATAAAATATAATTTATCATTAAAAATAAATTAAATGTGAAAGTAGCTTGGAATTAAAATCCAGAAATTTTAACAATTCATTAAAAAATGAAACATTATAGAGAAATACAAAAAAATTATTATAACCTATTGTTTATTTTATAATTGAAAATATTCTGTTTTTTTAATATTAAATAATTAAAATTTAAAAAAATAGTATTTAATACTTGTTCTCTATTAAGAGGTAGTAAAACTACCTTTATAAAAAATATAGGGTTTTATGTATAAAATTGGGTTTGTTCTTATATTATATATTTAGAATATATAGTATGAATATAAATTTTTTTTGAATATATAAAATATATATTACATTAATATCACTCAATAATTGTAAATAATTTTATTTATTATATTAATATAGCTTTATGACTATAAAAAAATAATATTTTTTTTATATTCAATCAATTTTGATTTTTATTTGTAATTAATTGATTATATATGAATTCATATAATATTTTTTTAAACCACATATTTTTATATATTAGTAAATAATATATATAAATTCAAATTTAATAGCTATTTTCTGTCTTACTATATTAAATTATATCATTTTAATGATATATTATTATTTGGTAAAAGTTGGTATTTCATGTTATGAAATACATTGAGGAGGCTCATTGTACATGTAATGAAAGATAACCACAGTGTTCCATGAATAATAAGATACAATTATTGTTTTTTTATAACAAGATTAAATTTGTTTTTTATAACACCTACTCGATTTTGTTTAATATAAAATAAACAATTTTCAATACTATGTGAAAAGAATATATAAAAAAAATATTACATTAATTATTAAAAACTAATTCACAAAATTTCGGGGTGTTACATTGTACCCCATTAAAATGAATTTATCCTCAAAATTTATCTTGGTTATCACAATGTACCTCTTTATTGCCAAATCCCAAACATGTTAATACCCTCATTATATATTCTCTTGAAACATGTTTATAGCCTAAATTACAATAAATACATTCAAAAAACAGGAATCCATCCTTATTTTGTATATAAATAGATATATTATTTATATATAAGACGTTTTAAACATTATCCATGATGACATAGAACCCTGTCAAAAATATTTTCCATGGTAATTCGTACCATCCATTTTAAATTAATTATATCTAGCGTATCTTTCTCCAATCATCATTATATCAACATCAGGAATTAATTAAGGGTTACCTTCATTTAATAAAATTATTATTCCATGAATTCAGAATCCCATATATCATTTTTTATACTTAAATAAATCATTGTTAAAATAATTATATATTTATGGTTTCATATAACATAATCTCTAAATTTCAAAAACATTAATACTTCATTCACCAAACAATTTTTTAACCAATAATAATGATTCATTAACATATTCCTTAATACCGATTTCCAAAAATATGAATTATGATCAACTATTAATGTTCATAAACTTTAATATAATCATTATTATTATGTTTAATGTAGAAAAAACTAGAAGAACATCATATACATTTCACATTTCATTTTTATTCTCTTTATCTTCATAATTATGTTCAATATGCATATCACCTTCATAATTCTCTTTACAATATTTCGACATATTAAATAAATTTTTATAATTCCCATAATTTACAAATAAGAAATATTAAATGTCATACATGTATTTTTAGTCCACTCCATTGACTAAAACTAGAAATAATTGGTTTAGAAACATATATCATAGAATCAAACCAGAAAATCATGAAAAATTACATATAGGATGTCTAAATCAGGACACCTACTTTTTAATCAAAAAAACCTTACATATATTATAGTTTATTCATAATCATATTCCATTTACATCCTTTATTATTTTTCATGATGTTTTTATGAAATTCCATATCGTATCCCCCCGAGAGTGCCAGACTAGGTGTGCAGCAAGGCCCGTTGTCATGTACCATATTACCTATAGTGAGGGCCATTTTATCATTTTGTAGTAGTTGTTCCTGGGAACATCTATTCAAGAGACACATCCACATTTATTATTATGTCATGAATGTTTTTTAGGAAACCACTCAATCTATCCATTATAAAAATTCAAAGACATTTTTTCTAGACATTAACACACCTTAGAATTATTCTTTGAGACATCCCTAAATATATACATTAAAATATACATTGTGATCTCACTTATGTTTTCTCATCATATTTTCCAATGGTTGACTAAAACATTCCTCTAATACCAACTATAGAAACCTAGTATTATCCTTCATAGATGTTACATAATTTTAGATTAATATCTAATACATTACAAAAAATATATGTCGGAGAACCATAATAGTTTTGAGTATTTGGAAACATGGGAAAAAAAATTAATATCATAGTGAATGATCTTAAAAAACTCCCATAAAGATCTCCACCATTATTACTTCTACCAAAAACTATTCCTCAAATCCTAGTGAAGGGAAATATAATAAATTTGTTATCATAGCTTCCTAGTAAGGGTAAATAATGAAAATTCATTAGAATGACATGGAAACATTGTATATAACTTTAGAAAAACACATGAAGATCATATATTTCATATTATATATAATAATAAAAAATTTCACTTCATAAAAAATGGATCATATGATAATTCAGAGAATGAAATTATAACATTTTAAAAAGGCGTGAAATTTGATTCATTCACAATGTTTTATAACATTGTGAACATGTATAAGTAGAAACCGGTTCACTCATTAAGTTAAAAAAATGAATTCAGTCCCCTTCATCAACATATGGACAAGAAACTAGATCCATGTATAACATTAGGAACAAGTAATCATGTTCCTTCATAACCTTATATCGATGAAACTAGATCCATTCATAACATTGTGAACATGTAATGAGGTTCACACATAACATTGTGAACATGTAATCAGGTACACAAAAATACGTTTGGATATTCAACAATGTTCATGAATGAAATTGTAAGAATATAGTCAGGATGGCTCATAAAATTGTAAACATGCATTCTGGTCTACTCAAAATCATATGGACATGTTTCCACGTCTATTAAAAACATTGTGAACATGCAATTGAGTTCACCCAATAAATTGATACTCATAAGTTATCCATAATTTCTCAAAGCATTGTATAGTGGTATTGGACCCACCCATCACATAATAAAATCATACATACATATACACAAAAACATTCATCATATCATGATGAATGAAAATAAATAGTCTTTATCAATATAAAATCATAACCCATGAAATGAAATGGGTATCATTAATAGTTCATCAAATCATAACCTATGGAAAAGAGATATGTTTCATAACAATATCATCGATGTATAACCTGTGAAAAGAAGCCGGATGCCAAATAATATAACTCTTTGATGATAAATAGTTATCATAAGAATTATTACATTAATACATAATCCATTCAATAATGAATATGAATGTAACCCTTGAATAATTTTGTTGGGGATTAAGTGACATCAATTAATGTCATCTTAAATAAAGAATAGATTGGTAGGAAATTATGAAAATATTTCTCGAGGACTGTATCATTATTTTTTTGAAAGTGGCTTTTAAAACATAAGACCTTATGAAAAAAATTTCCTTTTAAAAAAATTTTAAATCATAGAAAATAGTATTTAAAACCACTTGAATAAAATTTCCATTGAAAAATAATAAATGAAACACATATCAATTTTAAAACAATTTTCATTGTAATGGGATTAGAAAAATTATAATGTAATATTTTAATACAATAAATCATTTTTAAAATAACTTTTACATGAAAATTATGTTAATTTTATAATTTGAAATCATTTTTGTAATCTTCTTTTGAAAACATGGTTTTTGTAATAAAACATATTTTCGACAGAATAGGGAAATATTGTCAGATTTTCTACTTTTTCATAATTATAATAAGCTCAAAAGGGATAAAAAACTCTACTAATAGAGTGATATACCTTATATTAACAGATTATAATGAAAATAAATAGTTTTCTTGGGTTATTAATTTTAATATTTCATTAATGAATTATAATCAATAATAATCTTGAAAAGTGATGAGATTATTTCACTAAACTCTTATCACTATGTAAGTTGGAACCATACACTCCATGTAAGAAAATAAAAATACATGAAGCTTAAAACAAAATTAAATAATAATATTAATTATATAAAATGTAAAATGGTTTTATATACACCTTGAAAAGGAATGGAGTTGCATGATAAAACATGAGTCTCAAAGAAGGAAAATTGAGAAAAAATAGGTTTACTGATTTGGTAACATTTTAAACATAAACCCAATAAAAAATATCATAAAATTAATTATAATAATCATGGAATAAATCCACTGTCAGTATACACACCGAAAAAAATTAATTGGTTGTAAATAAAGAATGTATTACATCAAAAAAATGGGAGATGAAATCCTATTACCTTGTTTCCTGTAATACAAATTTAAAAAAATATAGATGGTAATCAATCGTTACAAAAATCAATCATTTCAATAAAGAAAACAAAGAAGAAGAAAGAAACAATATATATAGTTTATGTAATATTTTCACATACATTAATTATTCATTTAATTTCATTAAATTATGATATATCAAAAATAACACTTAATATGATCATTAATATTTTACTATAATGATATTATAACTAAAAACACTCTATAATCATCCCAAATTGATGAAATGTCATTGTTTAGTTTAGTTTAACCAAATTCTAGAAAAATATGATGAATTTATATCATTAATGGACATGAAAAAATTGTTCTGTGTATGATATGATATATATATCTATATAAATGAGTAAAAAATCATCTACTATCCCAACAATTTTATATTTTTCATTTAAATCATTAATTAATAAAATTTCTTATTTATACTAAATATCATTAACACATGTATCTTTTTGATATAGTCATCAAGGATAAGGGATTAAAAACTCAAAAAAAATTCAAAATATTAATTTATTATAATTAATCAAGTAATGTAACTTTAATGATAATGAAATGGTTATTTTTTTGGGAATATGTATACATACACAATCTTAGAAAAACTAGTATAATCTATCAAAACTATAAAAAAATAATTTTGAAAAATACTTAAAAATTGATAATATAGATACAAGTAATTAAAAAAATTAATATTTTTATTTATGAAAATATTTTTTCAATTTTTTTATTTTAAATTTTTTTTTTCAGATATCCTAATTTAAATAACATGTGTGTAAATAAATACTAATCTTAAGGGTATCATTGTATTCATTTCAAATCAATAAGACAAGTTTGATATTTTGATCAATAAATTATTTTATATTTTTTATTCATTACCCAATTACATTAAAAAATAATAATTACATCCATTTTAAATATTTTAATTTATATTTCCTTATCGTCCTTTAGCTCCCCTTTCATTGTTTCTTTAATTGCACTATAATATTTTCATCAACACAATTTATAATTCGCTGGGATAAAATATTTCTTAAATGTGTATAATTTTCATTTTTTCGTTTATACTAACATTGTACTATATTATAAAGTGTGTCCTTATTTATTTTTTAGAATGTTTTATTTGAGTAATAGTGATATTATATTCTATAAACATAATTTGAATGGTCTTAATAACATTTAGAGTTAAGATGATTTTGATGTTGAGTTATTTATGTTTCATAGGGATAAAAGGTTTACTATATGTTGAAAATATATAATTTTCCATGAACATTACAAATGTATTGGATGATGATTTAGTTTCAATGTCATTAGTGATATATATAAATAATTTCATGATTTTACTAAAATTATATTATTATGTAACATAGAAATAAATTTGGATAAGACCATATTTTTAATTTATGGGTAATTATTCAGTTATATGTTGTATGTTTATATTCTTTTATTTTTTATTTATGTAGATTGATGTTATTCATAAAATGTATTAGAACATTTTGGGGATAAGATTATTATGAAATATTTATTTTTGGAATTATGAATTTAGGAGTGACTACTGTTTATTATAAAAAAGAATTATGTTAATCCTGAATGAATATGTGATAAATTCCATCTAATTTTTGGGTTTCTAACATGGTCATTAATATTTAAAAGTTTTTTATTATTAATTTTTATTAAGGTATCTCATTTGAGATTTGGTAATTATTGTGAATGATTTTTAGATTCATTTTCCATTTTATTATTTTATTGTTTATTCATTATGGGGATTTTCATAACATGTTCCATTCATTTTGGTTTTGGTTAATGTATAATGATAGGTGTAATATATATATATATTAATTTTCTGGATTATTTGATTCACTATAAAATTATTTTAGTGCATCATGCATGAATAATTCAACTTGATTAATAATCATTGTTGTAAAATATGGTACACTAGTAATAACTTATTAAAGAATGAAATTATACATACCAAGTAAATATAATTCCTTTTATTCATAGTATAGATAATAAATTAATACCACAACTATAGGAAAATGATCATGAGAAAAAAATGTTACTCTATGAAATGCTTTTCAGATGAATCGATGGACTTTTTCACAGCTCATGGGATTCTATTTAAATGGTTATTGATATTGTCATAATTATTCCATTTCTTATTATCATTGTTACTGGTCACACTTAATCATTATTTGAACATTAATTATTTAATTCATGTAAATATTTTCACTTCCAAAAATGTTATCCATTTTGGAAACGTAGTTATGTGTTATTCGAAGTATCCTCTATATTTACATTTCCCAATTTTCAAGGTGAAGTTTTATTAACCCTTTTTACGATGTTAAATTTCAGAAAATATATTTTAATTTTAACATATTAATTACAAATATCATGACCAATTATTGGGGGGAAATGTTATTAATGTGGGCTATTTAAATATTATAATATTTTAAAAGAACAATATATTCAATATCATATACATAACATAAAATGGAGATTAACCAAACAATGAAATGTTATCTTTAAAATTTTATATTTATATCATAGTTTGTAAATTAACTTATTTTAATAGGATTAACCATGTTATAGTTTATATTTATAAGACCTATATAACAAAAATTTATTTATTAATTCATTGAAAATAAGCACTCATATTTTAGTAAAACCATTTTTTCATGAAAATGCATTTTCTTAGAAATTGATTTTAGTAAAAAAAATTGAGAGAAAATTATTATTTATATTGTTTTTTAAAAAATTTATTCCAAAAATATAAATTTATTTTATATATCATCATATCTAAATTTTCTTAGGTTTAATTATCATAATTTTATGAATAATTTCATTTATTTAAGATTAGTGTGAAATACAAATTGAAAATTTTCTTTTTTTAAGTATATAATAATACAAAATATATTTTCTATAAGTTTTAAAATTTAATTGGTATGTTTTTTTAAATAATATTCAAATTAATTATATTAGAGTAAACATTATATATAAAGTTTTGTAAAAATAGTTTGATATATAGAAAACAATTTTTTGGAAATTCATTTCTCAACACAATTTTTAGTTTTCTTATTAAAATAGATTAAAAAAGAAACATTGTTAATTTATTTTGATCAATTGTATTTCATATTTGGAATCAATAAAATTAATAATATTTGAAAAGTACAATGATTTTTTGGATAATATAATAAATTTTTATTACCACTATAAATGTAAAATTTGTTAATTATTGCTAAAACATTTTGATAATTCATAAAATTCATTAATTATTTGAATTAATTAAAATGATTGATTTTATTTTCTTAATAATTATCCAATAATCTAAAATTAAATTCTTCAATCAATATTTTTTTAAATCTATAATGTTATAATAAAATATAATGTAAAGAATGTTTCTATCATGATTTAAATATCAATAATATTTCGTGACATTGATAAAAGAATATATATTCACTTATAAATTTTTATATTAAATGTGAATATTTTTTTAAATCATGATTATTTACTTAAAACATTTACAGATCAAATACTTTCTTTAAATTAATTCACAACACCGAGAATGTGCTTGTGCAAGTAGTATAAAAATCATGTAAATGGTTTTGAATAAACCAAATGTAATTTATAATGTATATAAAATTTTATAGAAACCTATAACATATTAAAAAAATTATTTTTTAATTTATTTATTGTCTCATTTTTTCAATGTAAAATTATATAAATATATTGTAAATTGAAATATTAGTATTTTTGTTAAATAATATGTTATTAAATAATATAAAACACATTAAAATATATAAATAATACTATTGTGGTGATAAGTGGTTTTAAAAGTCATAACATGTCCACTTTTGATCAAATTTCCACCATATATAAAAAATTATAACACTATAATATTGAAAAAGACAATATCACGGTTAAGTTTAATATTGGATAACCATGGGGTTAAACCAAATGATAAGATATAAAACAATAAATAAACCTATAAAATAATTTTTATTCATGATATTAACACCATATAATACTTATAATTGGATAAATTTAATTTCATTTTCATTTTTACACGATTTAATAACTTATTATATTAAACTATTTTATGTATTTTCAAAAATGACAATACACATATTTTCAAATATTGGAAATTTAATTAAATGATTTATTGTAAAAAAATAATATTTCATCCATGTGAATGGGATATTGATTAAAATATAAATCATGCTATTTTATGGGTCAAATATTATTTATAAAAAATATTATTTCCCCCTAAAGAGTAAAAAACATTGATATCAAAGTAATTGTGCAATGAAATAATGATTGTTAGAACAAATAAAAATGGGCGAAAACCCATTTAAAAATTAATAATTTCAATTTTAATTTATAATTTATACTTTTTATCATTATATAATTTAATAATATCTATTGTGTTACATTTATTCATTATACTAAATTCCACATAATTTAAAACATTGAGAAATTCCATGAAATCCCCCCCCCCATATTTTATAAAAGGGATCCCACTCTCTCTGATATGAACACTCTACGATCCATTTGGTTCATCAAATAACTAAACTAAAAATTCCTAAAAACTAATCACATGATCTAGTGGTACTAGTCTTAGAACAATAAAAACCTTATAAGACATAAGGTGAATAGAAAATGAAGTTGTCAGTTGAAGATGTATAGCTTTAAACCAAATTTATTTGACTTAATTTTTCTTCTATTTCCAACACAAATTATTAAATCAATATTAAATAATAACACCATATTCATCCATATATTGATATTTTTATGTAAATTGAATAACCAATATTAGTATTCTAGTCTATCTAGTATGAAACTTAACGATCATTCCTATCTTTGACGAGCAATTAGATTGTATACTGATGTAATTCCTTCCCATCACAATATGGAATGGATGTTTATAATGGTGGATTTAATATTTAAATATATATATATATATGATATTAAAAACATAATTATAATATTTATCTGATAATATATAATATACATTATTATCGTTCCTTCCATTGAAAAAGGATGACATCATTTTTGTGTATGTTTTGATTACCACCTCCTTGAAGTGATGTGATTCATCTTTCATCATCACATAACATTGAAAACATATATAATTTTATTTAATAATTAATTTCATATTTTTAATTTATCCATTAGTATTTTATTATAAAATAATTAGTTGTGTAATTCTGTTGTCTTCATTGTAAAATGGAGATGTTATTCACTTGTACGTATTATATATAATCTCTCTTGTTATAACATAGTCCTATTTTTTAACTATATTTAATGGTTGGTTTTAAATGTATTAATTTTTTAATAATAATTATATAAGATTCATATTTATTATTTTATAGATGTTATAATAATTTCCATGTTTACAATAGCCTACTTACTAAGTCTTTTTGGGAATATGAGCCAAATATCATCAAAACATAAAATGTGGACATAATGGATTAAGTTATTATATATAAAATGCTATCAAATAACATAAAATATATATTAAAAATGAAAAAATTTCTTAATAAATCAATTAATTATCATAAATTGATTAATCTAAAATTAAAAAAAACTTATGTGAAGAGTCATAGTTGAGGTAAGGGAATATTTGTTATAAAATATTCTTCTTAAAATATTAATATCTTATATTATAAATGATTTTCATTATTTTATATATTATTAAATTTATTTTATTGATTTATTTATTTGGACATAAATGAATAATAAATGACAATATAAGTTTGTTTTAACATTATTTCAATTTTTTTAAAAATAATTGTTTTACAAAAATTATATGGAACCTTTGTACAATCCTTTGAAAAGGATAACGTAATGTTTACATAACATTAAATTAATAAATGAACTTTCCCACCATCGCAACAATTAGTTTATGTTTTTATTCATTTATTAGATTTTATGTGTTCATTAAATGAAATCCATAATTCCATTTTTCTTGGTTTTTGTTTTTTAAATATTTTATCAAAAAGAATGTGTATTTATGTATAGAAAACATATTTGGTTTGGGTTTAATTTTTTTCAAATATTCAAAGATTTATTTTTTAATGAAAAAATTATTTTATTCATTATATGGTCATTAGATTTATAAATGAATATTAGTGTTCCTAATATGGATTATAAGGTGAGTCATCCCTGGAGAACTTATATGGTGGAGATACCAATGTAGTATATATGATGGGTGAACCTGATATAGACCCACAACAGATTCGGTATTGTTCATAATCATCAATGGAAATTATGGGGAGTTTACATGGGTCATTTCTTACATGTATTTAAATGAATTATAGTTTATTTACCAGTGATTAAATTGGGTGTTGAATATAAATCTATATATTTCCAAAATGGTTGTCTAATTCTTTCAACAGGTTTTATAGATTTGTTGAAAATTATTATTATTTTATTTTGGGTAAAATTTATTTCTTATTACCAAATAATAATGGGTAAATGTTATATATTTAATTACATTTCAGTTTTTCACTATAATAATGGGTTCCAAACAATATATCTCGAACTGTGTGTTATTTGTTTCCTCATACCTACTATGGAAATGGTTATTTATATTGATAAGGAATATCATAATATTTAATAATATCATACTTCCATGTATAGACATTATCATGAACATAAAAAAATATTTAAAATGATCATATTTTGTGAGCATAATGGATACATTTTGGATGTTTCGTTTGTGAAAGAGTGTTTTCTAAATTATAAAAAATAGAAAACAAAAAATTTATTTGTCTACTGATATAATAAAAATTTAATTATGATTTTATATGTAATTTATGGATAAAATTTGTCCTGTTTATTTTTATCTATCTTGAAATATAAAGATCTTGTTTTTTCAGTAAATACTTGAGTGTGGTTTTATGGGAATTCATCATTAAAATATTTCTTTTAACATTCATTTCATATGTAAAAATATAAAATTCCCATGCATGTTCATTCATGGTAATTGGTTGTATATATCCTTAAGAAATAATAGTCAAAATTATCAATGGATGATAATGAATTATCACATTTTTCCTTCATATAATTCTAGATAGATAATTCACTATGTCATTTTGAATTTATAATTTGATAAAAAAAATTATATAAGTTTTTGATTAAATAGATAATTTTAAATAAACTATGAGAGGGAAACTATAATCACATTTATAATTTCTATTTATTTTTATAATTAAATAGAAATAATTGGTTCTTCGATTATTTGGTTATCATGTTTAATTAATGAATAAATTGGAACATTTTAGGTGAAAATTCTAATTTCAATAATTAAATTATATGGTAGAAAGATTTTAATTGGATGGTACTTACCATATAGAGGCCACATAAATAGGTATTTTAATTTTATGATGATATATACTTATTTTATTTATATGGATAAATAATTCCTGTCAAAATTAAATTTTGGATATAATATTTCTAAAATAAATGATGTTTGAGGGAAGAATAAGAGGATAGTCCTAAGGATAATGTTAACATGAAGAGGAGTGATCCTATGTATGAGGATATTGAAAATAGATTGGAATTTAAATAAAAAAACAAGAAATGTTTTATATATTTCAACATTAACATATATATATTTGACATTGAATTGAAATATTTCAGTTGTAGTGTTTGTGAAGGCGTTCTTTATGTGTTATTAATAATTTTCACTTCCTTATTCGAAGATAGTACATTAATTGTCCAATAGTTAATTTTATATTAATTTTGGATATAAGAGGTAATAAAAATTATACTATGCAATTTCATAATTCCTGGGAGACTATTGAGGACACTCATGGGTGATAAGATCAACTAAGTAAAAAACCATAAACTGTTTCACTATTCTACCATGTAAATGGAAGTAAAATAAATTTAAATACCAAAATATTTAAGGGATGAATACATATATTCTATTTATGTTTATTTTTGTCTTTTATAAATATGGAAAATGATAAAATATTTAGAAACAAGAAATTATTTTCTTATAACACATTATTGCATAAAATGACATCTTAAAAAATATACAATTTTATTATAGTGGAGTAATTAATTTATAAAATGATATCTTGATAGTGGTCTCTTGTAATAATCAAGATATAAATTCTATACATAATAGATCATTCATTTTTTATAGAGTTATATTCAATAATATTTTTTAGAATAAATTTTAATCTAATAAGATTATCTACATTAACTGTTTGAATCTCTATCTATTTATTTTTCCATAGCATTTTTAAAATATTAATTAATTTATATTAGATGATAATTTTTGTGTTTATTGGAATTTATATTAGGGAATAATCATTTTGAAGGGATAGTTAATAAGAACTGGCATATTCTAGTTTTTCTATCCACATAATACATGATAGATAATAAATAATAATTTTAATATGTTATTTCATAGAGTAAGATCATATTTTATAAAACAATTATGGATAATATCTCAACCAGGATACTTTTAAGAATCTAATAAATACGAATAATGAAACTCACAATATTTATAATAATAATCAACAAAAATATGGGTTGACGAAGAGTCAAAAATAATGTTAGATCAATATGAATAAAAGGCATGATTTCATAATCATAGATATATGTGGATCTAGGAGCTATATTTAAAATAATGTCAAAATGAATTCTATGACATTTCATAGAGGTTTGTTTTGGAAATTTGTTATTATATTTTTTTGAGATAAGAAATCTCATGAATAATTCCAAAAAATAGAAGATTAATTATAACCTAAAAGGATTTTATGTTAAAATAACTCAGTATTAAAATATATATAAATATTGAAATGGATAACTGGAATTCTATATTGGGTTGTGTTAAAAAAATTTATATAGTAATTGAAACCGGTCTGAAAGAAAATTGTGTTATTAAATAGATGAATTATGCATTTTCAGATAAGGAAAGAATAATTTTATCATATAATGGAACTGTAAATTTATTTTTTAGTACTAAACCAACAATGGATGTCTAAAATCTAAAATTGATTACAACATAGATAACAATTTACATATATAAATAATGAAGTCTACTTTTCAAAGAATACATTTTTGAGAAATAGAATAGTATTTTCAATTAAATTATTATATAAATAGAAAATGTAATATTTATTATTATATTTTATATAATTATGATAAAAAATAAAATCAAAATATATACAAAACACCAAATAAGGAAGACAATGATGATTATTTATGAGATAACACTATAAATTATTGGATTATTAAGGGTACAATATATGATTTTCAGAACACTATTATTGATTTTGAGATATTTTCTTTAATTTTATGCCATGGAATTTCAAAAACTATGATTTTAACAAATATAAACCACATGAAAGATGGAAACATTGTTATATATATATATATGGTTAATTCCAAGAAAAATATATTTCAATATCTAGTTTACCTAAATAATATTATACAAGAGCTGAAACATGTAGTTTGGTAAGATATGATAAAATAAGTGATGATTAAGATTAGGGAAAATGAATGTTTGAAACTTGTTATAGGAAACATTGAAATCAATTTAAAAGGGATAAATTGGTTTTTTATAAATCTACTCAATAAACTAGGTTATGTGGTAGTGAAAAATAATTTCATCATTTTAAAGGATAGTTATTAATTCTTCGTATTTATTTCAGTTGTACTTTTTTTTGTATTAAGATGTCTTCACGAAATATGATTATTTCATACTATTTTGGGTTTAAACTTTTTTAAAATTTTCAAAACATATTTGATGTTTATATTTCATAAGTGTTAACATGGGGATGAACTAATTTACAAAAAACCAAATGGGTTAATCTTTGAGTGTATTGTTTGTTTATTATAAAAGGCATTATAAGAGAGAAAAAATCACTTTACGCATGGTATTCAATATTTTAGGGTGAAATATGTATTATAAACATCATTAATGGAAAAGTGGATTCAAATATCAATTATAATGGAGAATAAAATAATATACTCATTGCGTTTTTTATTATGAAATGTCATATTCTAGAGAAAATGTAAGAACATTTATCACATAGATACCCAAATGAGAAAAAACATCATGATGTAAAAACTTATTAAGAAAATATTATTTTTTGTTTTTTAAAGTAATGAGAATACAAATTTCAATATTTATCTTATGAGATATGTATATTAGTGAGTTTCCATATATGATTGAGGTGGAATAATCAAAATATGTATTTAATCATTTTCCAATAGAGGCCACGATTTCAATTTATAAGTATGGGATGATTTTGAATCGAATTGTGGTTTGGATTCTTATTGGTTTTTTTATTTTACATGAATTTTCCATTAATAAAAACTTTATATTTTTATAAATTGTGATATATAACAAATAAATACTACATAGTGGGGTCTTGTAATGGTCAAACATGTCATGATATGTATCAAAGGAATTCTTTATCATAGTTTAAATTATTATAATTTCACATAAATTTTTATTAATAATTTTTTATGTGGATTAGGTAAGAGGTGTTCATGATCCGGAGTCCACATTTTGAGGTGAATTCATTATAGAATGAATGTTTTATCCATGGAATAAAATGAATAAAAATTCTATTACATTGAGTTAAATAATGGATGAATAATATTGATCTTCTAAATACATGTGAAATATAAAAAGGATGAAATTATAGCTTCTAGAAATTGTGAAATTTCTATGTGTAACAATCTATTTTTAATCAATATGTACAATATTCTTATGAATAAATAAAATATGAATGTTATTAAAATAAAAAATAACTACATCACGTATAGAGTGAAGTTTGATAATATTTCATTGGAATATGAATCAGCGTGAGAATAAGTCACAAATATCTTAATGAAACCCCATTCATAGTAATACTTCTAGCACATGAGAATGTTGTTAGAGTTTAACACATTCAAATACATGTATAATTTTATATGTTTTCAACATTTTATTCACTGAAATATATTTATATAATGTTATAAGAAAAATAGGGAGAAATTTTAATTAAGGGATATGTTATAGTGTCTTCTTTAGCTGAAATTTAATGGTGGGATATTTTGAGAAGGTGTCTAATGTTTTTCGATGAGGATAATTTGTTGGTTTCCCTTTTCAAAAATGTGGTCCCAATTTTTTTTGGTTTCATTTTGTTCTAATATAATAATTTTGTTTAAAATTATGTAAACAAAATATTTTATATAGTGATAGAGGAATCCTTCCTTGTGGATGTGTGGATGGCAAACATCATTTTGTGTTGTCAAAATTGCATGAAATTCGAGCATTTTGATCATGAAATTGATTTGTGGAAAAATTATAATTTCATCAAAATTATGATCTCTTATAATTTTTATGGCCTCTACGTTAGTCAGGGAATATGGTGTTTACTATTGGATATTTGATATATGGAAATCAATACTACTCAAATTTTTACAGATGATTTAATATTTAGTTATATATATATATATATATTAATTGAATCAATCATTTTTGTTCAATTATTTATTTTAAATAGATCATAATTTGATGTTATTTCATTGATTTTGATTTTGATATAGGGTGGTTTTTCCTAGGTTAGGTATAATTATGTATTGGACAATGGTCACGGGCCTAAGCTCGATCCCATTTTCATTTCCTTTTCTTTTCTTTATATAATTTTTTTCTTTATTTTATTATTTATTTTCTCTCGATGCATAATCCATACACTGTTGGGGATACTCCTACGATTTTTGGGTCTTATATCAAGATAGGAATGGGGAGAAAAAATAGGGATATGAGAAATAGGATGCACCACCATGAATCTCATTTCCCTCCATATCATCATGCAGTAGCTATAAAACCATTATCTCAGTGAAAAATCACCATTTTCCACCCCAATGTAGGACTATGTTTTCTTTATTTTTATCTCACCTTATATAATCCTTTCATTGTTATAATTATCAATATCATCTTCCCATGGTGCCTTTAGAGTCACATTAAAGATGTTTTAGGAGAATTTGTAGTATTAGGGGCCTTGTAAAGACTTCTAGTTTTGAAATCCTGACTAAAAAGTAAGTGGTTTCATGAACACATACTATGTTCTCATCCTATTATATTATGATATATATTTTTACTACATTTAATGTACAATGGAAAAGTGTGTATATTTTTCTTTCATGGTTTGGAAAATATTTCGAAAATACATCCCATGAAGGATACTTCAACGTGTAAAAGTTCACGACCAGTAACCTTGTGGGGTGCATGTTATGTAGAAATACCAAAACATGTTTTACATGACAATGTATAGTTATGGGGACCACAAGCGGGGGTACACACCTTATTCATTAATTACATGCCATGTTCAGGGGCGTTTTACACACAGTGTTGGGAAGGGTACACCGGTTAGTACCCATTTAGGGGTACATCACTAGTATTATGAGGGAATAGCCATATAAAATTGGAATTATGTGATGAGTGGCTGAGGGAATAGGGATTGGGAGGGCTTTTAGTGGTATAACCCATGTAACCCTTCGTGAACTTCTTGACTTTTTTACTCCCTTGCTTATTTTTTTCCTCGTGTCATTATTCATCATAGAAATAATAAATTTCGGCAATTTATTTCACATAGATCACATTAGTGATATAATTTTGGAATATTTATTGTCCATATAGATACAGTTTTTTAATGAGAGTGTTCAGTAAGAGGATTTATTTTAGGTTTGGTTTAAAATTCCTCTAGTGGGTTGGATTGTGAGATGTAATGCTCTTGTGAGTGAGTGATCTCATTAGTTTCCCGTAGAATTTTAAATTCCAACTAGCCCAGTTTTAGGTCCTTTCTTACAGATACTGAAATCTAGGATCATGTAATATCTATGTCAAGATCCTTATTTTTCCCCTTTATCGTAGGAGCAGTTTCTCATGGATAGATATGTTGATATTTAGCTTCTCGGATTAGGGACCAGATAATATAAAAATATTAGGTTATGCTGATGTCTTTGGTCTAAAGTTATGACCAGGTTTCATTAATCTTTTTAGACAAGTCTATGGGAATATTATTAATTCCATTGTGTCTTACATTTAGATTAGGTGATAATTCTTTTCATAGTCATATATTGAGAATGATCATATGAAATATTTTATTATTATTTTGAGGAATCCTTATGGGGGATCTCTTACTTTTGATGTGGTCAAGAGGACCATTTTTAATTCCTCTATTGGTGGGAGTTTTCTTTTAGATTTTCATTGGGTACCATATTGATAGATTATCAGATGGAGGCTATTGAGGGATTTTTGGGATGTTTTAGCACATGTTGTGTCCCATCATTTTGGATGACAACGCGGGTCCCCTAATAGGGGTTCCTTCCCTTTTTAGCCTTAGGGTCAATGGAGGTTGTATCAATATTTGTTTCTTATGATCATGGTTATAGATAGGATGGCCCAGTGTGGAAATCACTTTATTTTCTGGATCCAGGGGCAATGGATCCCTGAGTTTTGTTTGACACTATGTCTTATTATGGAGATAATGTGGTGTATTGTTTTTGTTTAGATACTATAATAAAGGGTGCTAAGAGTGGCATCATTCTTTATCTACTGATAGTGGCTTGAAAATTCTATATAATTTTTTTTGATAGTGGATTCTGCGTTCTGGGTTATATCATTACACGATTGGTTGGCCAATGACCATGATTTTTGAGGTATTTTCTACTCAAGAATATGGTATGTGGTGGATGCACTTGGTTTACCAAATATTGGGTGTTGTCTGTATGTTTTGACCTATTTATCTCCTTTTTTATGGATGACTATGGACACATGGTATTTAGAAGATAATGTGCAATATATATTGGGGAACTACCACAAGATTTATGGTTCTCCCATGCAAGGGGTGTTTTTATTTTAAGTGGATTTTGATACACTCTTGATCGACTGTGTAGAGCCTATATGGAATGGCATCCATAATTCCAATGAACAAAGAGAAAATAACATGACATATCTATTAGATCAATGTGGTAGATACTAATTAATTATTCATTATATCTGATATATTGAAGATTTATGGCATATGTAGGGGTGGACATGCCATCATTTAACATTGTTCCATCTGAGACATTTTTCCCCGTAGATGTTAATTTTTTTGTAGATAACTATTATTTTTTCATAGGGTTAAAAATAAATTCATGTTGATTTTAAATATCACAGAGATACTTTGAATATCTGGAAGATGCACTTGTTGTTAGGTGGATGAAAGATGCATATATTATAATCCTCTATCATGGGCCAAAGAGGGAATAGATTTACTATTGGTTTTAAAATAGAACCCGCTGGTTGGAAGATTACTTTTTAGTCCCTTTTTATGAATTTATATCTCTTTTTCTAAATACATTAATTTTTCAGTTAGGTTGGTCATATCATGTTTAAATGAACACATAATTATGTCATATTATAGAAACATCATTTGGGACCGAATACTGATAATTATTTGTGACCACAGTAAATGTACCTCTGTATGTTTATTCACCTGATGTAAACATTTAGTTTAGATCATAGGATTCACAATATATAGTGTCTATGGCGATTGTTACTTGTTCGATTGGAGACACTATTGTTGAATAATAACATCATTATAGTGTATCTTATGCATCATATAGAATAAATATGTGGTTTAGCTCTACATTGGCAGTAGATCTTATTAAATTTATTGTCCTTTTGAATATTTTATATATGTGGTTTTCCAATAGGGATTCTATATATTGTATGTTTCACTTGCATTGAGTTTATATGACTATGTGTTGTATTCCATTAACAATATCATGCTCGTGTTTCAATTATTTTCTTGGGATATGATAATGATCACACATTTTATGATTTTGGTTATTTACCAATATTATTTCACTATAATAATAGTTTATATTCTCCTCACATCATCATTTAGTCCCTCTACATTGGTTGGATGCACTGGGAATTCATGGAGTTGAATTTATGTTATTGTGGTGAGATATATCAAGTGACATGTCTGGTCAACCCACGATGGTTAATTAAAAAAATGGTATTAGCGCTTTTTGATTTTATGATTTGGTGATGTGGTATTCAAGAGGTGCAATAATGAGTCAAAAAATGTGATGGATAATAGTAATTTTTTTTCATAAACCCCTTTGATGTTAGGAATTCCATGATTCTAGGGAATGTTACTTCTCTTCGTGGTTTTTGTTTTTATGGTTTCATTATTTAACTTATTGTTATGAAAATTTTTTATAGGTTAATGAATATTTTATGTTTTTGTATATTGGCCCATTATAAAGAGATAATTTTCCATGAATCCTTCATTAAATGTGTGATTAACATGTCAAATACATGTATGTGGTGTTTTACATTTTATTTTCTTCCAATTACAGGTCATGCGGATCATGTGGTGAGAATTTAGTTAATTTCAATGATGTAATACCTTAATCTAGGGATTCATGGGGATCAATATGGATTGCAATTGGGAACATTTCCCCCTTTTGTGGCTCAATAAGGTATAGGGTTCCAAATATATCATTGGACTAGGATTGAGTTTCCTTTATCTAGTGGTTAAACCAAAGTATCATATTATTGTTTCTTGGGAGGGAGTTTTGTTATCAACATTTTTTCTACTGGGTTATTTAGTGGACCCCAAGTTCCTATTTAACCTAATTACATAGGTGAGGATAATTTATTTATTATAGGGGATGTCTAGCAGGACTATGAGCTTGATATAGTCATCCATTGTGATTCCTACTACTTCAGAAGTAGAGGGGTGGGAGTTATCCTAGAAAATGGATAGTATGAGAGGGTAGTTATCATTGGAAACTTTTCACAACTAGTATGGGTTTACCATTGGGTAGTTCGGTGAGAAAATGCGTTATTGCATCTAGTTTTATATTTGACTTATGATCATAGGGTGATCAAGTGTTTGATCATTTCATGAAGGGAGATTACTCTATGCTTAAGGGGAGTGAAGAGGATGCTCATGTTTTTTGGAATGGAACTTCATATGTAGAATGTTCAGTAGTTATTTGGAATTCCATCCAAGATTCATTAAAACATGTCACACATGAGAGTGAGACCATGTGTGATATTTATAGTAAGTTAGGGAAATATTTGTGGTTGTTAATGCATTATAGGTTTTGGATGTCATGATCCAAATTTTAGTTGTTTTTTGGGTGAAAAGGTTTTTTTTAATTTTTGTCCAAATTTGGATGTGGTATACTGACTTTTTTCAATTAGGTTTTTGGATATATATATAAATATATATCTTGGGCCATCCGGTTTTCTGTTTAAGAAGTGGGAAAATTATTAGGATACCCAAGTGTTTGGTAGAATCATATCGATCAAATTATAACCTCTAACTTCTTGGGATGGATATGTTGATGTTCTGATATGGGTTGTTAAATAATTAGAATAGTGTTGGAAGCACCATTCAGTTATTAAGATCAAGGGTAATGGGTTTCTATAGAGTATTTTCATGGTCGAGAACCCATACTTCTGTAAAAATTTGGATGACCCTCATCATCACTGGCAGTGAAAATTTAGAGAAAATTGAACTTCTTATATCTAAAATTGATTCAAGAAAAAAAATTTATTACAAATGTTAGATAATTTCAGATAATTTTTTTCACAACTTAATTGGCCTTAGAATATAGTATTTAACCTAGGATATGAGTTTGGAGGAAATCAAAGTCATTCAAATTTTCCAAGAATATTTTTTATTTAGTTAATTAAATATTAATTTCCTATCTCAAGATCATTGGATCACATATTTTAACAATATATTAGGTTTTATGTTTTTTCTCTATGTTTGAGTTTGGAATGGTATGGTTGGGTATTCATAGGTCAGGCGTAACAATGTTTTGGGGACCACGGCTTGGCCCGAGCCAGTTTTCATTTTTTCTTTTTAATTTTTTCATTATTTTTATTTTTTATTATATATTTAATAACTTCAAATTTATCATACATTTGGGGGGATACATCTTTGGGTTTCTTGGACAAGATATGGACAGAGATAGAAGAGAGGGGTATAGAGAATATGTGGCACCACCATAGAGCATGTATCACGCTGTATTTTTATCTGGAAGCTTCGGATTGTGGATCAGACCTAAGAGTCAATTTTTTTCACCCATTAGTTGGAATATTGTATTTGAATATTACTATATATTTTTATTCTCTTGACTTAATTAAAGAAATGTGTTGCTTTGGGTTTTTTAAGATCCATGATATATTATGTTTCGATGTATTAAGTGTTTTTGGAGCCTTGAAGGGCTTTATTATTAGAAAATATTGGCTAGACAGTTTTTGGTTTCATGAAAACATGTGTTCTATTCGCATAGTTAATAGAATATGTTTGTTTTTCTGAATACAAAACATTAACCCTAGGTACACTCTATGTAGCGGTATTTTCAATTATGGACTAGTGTTTATCTAGACACCCCATTTACGGATACATGTCCACGTATAAGTATAAGACGAGTACCCATGTTTCTTGAACACCATGTAGGAATATATTAACATGTGTTTCATGCTTCTACAAATATATTTAGCGACACCATGCTGGGATAAACATAATTTTTGGGTGGTACATACCATTTACTCAGGTGTTTTATTTGCAGAGTGGCGTAGGTTAGATAGGCTGGTACCCATGTAGTCGTAAACAGTAGGTACTTAGAGGGACACACCATGAAAATTGTAAAAGTAAATGAGAGTTCAGTGAGGAACATTTTTATGGTGGGTCTTTGTGGATGCATGCTACTTACCCCATTTTGAAATATTTGTTCTTCATCTACCCGGGTCTATTTTCCATATTTTTACCATGGTGTCTAAATTAAAAATATGATAATTATTTTTCTAGAATTATTTTGCACAAATCATGTTGGTAGGATCATTTTACTGATTATAGAGTTTTTCATGGTGTTTTACCCAATGAGAGTTTATTAGGAATATTTATATGAGGTTTAGATTTAGATTCCATTTAGGCTTGGTTTGTGAGATGGAAGGACTATGTGGGGGTGTGAGATTGTTAGTTTGTCATGGATTATTGATTTCAACCATGCTAATATGAGGTTCATTTAGACATATATAACAAATATTCATCATGTAATACTTTTGAATAAATGTTATTTACAAGTGTGATGGGGCCAATTTATAGATGTTAGAATTAGTGAGGTTTATCTCAAGAGTATGGGGAAAATGATGATGGATCCATTGAGCTGTGTCGGTTCCTTTGGTTGAAAGTTATGTCTAGGTTCTGAGGATATTCTATGATGAGTCTTAGAGACTCTTTAGGATTCCCTTGGGGAATATATTCTAAGGAAGTTATCTGCGGTTTCTCTATCCCACTATTGTGAATGCCCATATGGAATGTTTTGTTTTGGCTTGTGATGAGGAGAACGTATAGGGAGCCTCTTAATTTTTGAAGTGGTCAGGAAGACTGTTGTGAATGACCGTATTTTAGGGATTCTACTTTTGGATAGATATTATTTTAATTTTTATCAAGGACCCGTAAGAGGCCACTAAGAGACAGTTGGGATGCTTCAAGACTTAACATGTCTTTTACTATTGGATGAGATATAGGAACCCACAAAGTGTTTCATAGACTTTCTATAGGATTTAGTCTAGTTGAGGATGATTATGCAGGAAGGGACAGAGACCATCATTGCATAAGGGAATTATTATGTTGCATGTCACATTATATTATGTCCATATAGACCATGGGATCCATGAGTTTGGTTTTCACTCAGGTGGGATACAAAGTCATCAATGTGGTTGTTTACTTTGGATCCATAGATCCTTAGAAATGGGATAGGCTCCATGTTTTTCTGTTAAGAGTTGATCAGTGTTTCTAGTTTAGTTGTCTTGATGATGGGTTTGAGGTTGGATCATCACATATTTATTTATCCTTTAACTATGATGTTTGAGTTAGTTTCATCTCAAGAAAATGGTATGAAGAGGAGACCATTGGGTTATAATGGAACATATGTTTTACTTAATTTTTTTTCTCTCCTATATTTGTGATTTGAGGTACATAGATAGTATTTGAGGGCTAAGGGATAATCCTGATGAGGTAAGTACCCATTGATTGAGGGTGCACCCTAGATAGGGGAGGTTTTATTTCCTAGTGATTATATTTCACTCTAAGCCTTGTTTATGGAGTTCATGAGGAAGTGTATAAATTGGGTCTAAGTGGATGGATCTCATAAGGTAGTGAATTTATTTATTCAGTGTATTAGAGGAAAAATAATTATTCAAGTCATCCATGACATGTTAGATCTTTTAGATGTGGAGGGGTGCGTTTGTATCTATTTTTAATCATGTCATCAGAGTGATGGGGCCTAGTAAATTATCTTTTTTATGTTCCAAACCACGGTTACTTCCTTGGGTATGGTATTCTATCCAATTAAGTTTAAAATTATTCAATGTCCTATATTGATATAGATAATGAACCGATTTATGTGTTGATAGGTGATCCATGTGTTGTAATCCTCTATCATGGTCTATAACAGGGGTATAATTATAATGGGTATCGATCAATAACACAATGGTTTCCAACTATCTTGTTTTCCATCTTTTAATATAGATTTTTTTTATTACATCTTGAATTTGTTTTGGGCTAGGATTAGAATATCACGTGTTCATGTACTTGTTATAATAGTTGATTATAGGTACACTATTGGTGGTGTCTTACAGAAATTTATTTCTCAACCCCTTTATGTGTGACTCAATGTCTGTGTAGACCAGATGTATTCTTTCAGGTTGAATAATAGGTTGTGTGATGGATGAGGCTGAGTTTTAGGGTTTCTTAATTAATAGGATCTTCTTGTACAAATTCTCAATATGGGGATGGTGCCTATTGAGTATCATGTAGACAACGTAAAATGGATTGGATCATCATTTTAAACATATAAAATTGTCATTATTTAATGTTTTTTATTTTTTATATGTGTTTATACTAGTGGGAGAAAATTTGTTTTATATATTTCATGTTTTGAGTCTGTATGAATATATTCTACATCCAATCTATTATATAATTCTTCAATTTTATTATTTATTATGTCTGGTATGATGTTAAATCCTGTGTATAATTAATGTTATCTTCTACTTTTATTTCACTCCTGAAAGTGTGTATGGTCTCCTCACTACCCCATTTAGGCCATCTCCACTAGTTGATAGCAACTGGAATTTCGATTGGCACTATTGAGGCCATCTGGCATGCGAGATTGGGTGATGTGTCATGCAAACCTAAGATAAATTGAGAAATAAGTTATGGTGAATTTAAGGATTTTTTCTTATGAGGCATATTAAAATTTATTAATGATTAGAAAAAAGTTTACATTAATATGTTATGAATCATTCCTTATGAATTCATTTGATGTTTTATTATTTATCAAATATCCAAATATCATTATTTTTATCATCATCCATGTAGAGATTGTTTCCCTTATTCCCATGTGACAAAATAAGAATGGTGTACAAATAAATAGTGATAAAATTCCATTACCTACTGATAGAAAAACATTCACTACGACTATTATTAGATGTTATTTTTTTTGAATTTTGATGAAGTGAATTGGTGGTTAATGTATTCTCATTTACATTTTTCCTAAAAGATTACTTGATGAATCATAATAGAACAATATCACCTGAAATAATTTTATTCGATTGAAGTTGTTGATGTCCTCGGTTTCTGTTTGAGATTGATATTGAAGGTAATATGCATTATATTAAACTATGATGATTTGTTAGATATTGGTGTAATAATTTCAAAATAAATGGGATAATCTAATGATTGGATATAGTTCAAAATTAAAATGATTGAGTCAGGTCTATTAATGGATAGAGTACTGGAGGCTAGGTAATGGTATCTCATGATTTTAATAAAGATATTTTAGTTTCTTTGTAAAGGTCACCATTGATTTACATTACCTATTTAATGGTACTAAGGATAGTTTTAAAAAATCAATTAGATGGAGGAATTATGTATACTACTCCTAAAACAATTGTCTATGATTTTGAATCAATTAGAGGTGGAATATTTGCTTCACTAGACAGAGATATATATGAAGTCTCATTATAAAAATAATGGTATGAAAATTATAGGATATAAAAAACTATTGATTAATCGAGTTCCATAGTATTGGAGAATGGATAGATCATCGGATAGACATATGAAAAATACCATGTAATGTGGATTCCAAAAAAATATAAACATTATGAAGGATCATAATTTCATTGAAGCTTCTGAAATATATAAAAGAGATAATTATAAAGGTCATCCATCCGAAAATATACACTGGATAAATTAATTTTATTGACATACATCATACAGAGGATTTCTATTGATCATTAAATAAACTATTTAAATTCATAAAAAGGTTAAAACTAAATCATTATAATCAAATTTTTTATCATGAATGGTAATGTACATTAAAATAAGTTCTCTAACATTTATTTTAATTATATTTGAAGAAATTTATCTTTATTGAATCATCTAGAGAGTTTGATAGTGTTCTGTGAGAATTTAGATTCATTCCATTGATACTGTAATAATTTGGCATATTTGAAATTAATAATTTCATTGAGTATGAAAATGAATTTGGTTTGACAACAAAAGATAGAAAATTTCACATTAAAAAAGGGTAGATAAAAATAGATAAAATTAGTTGAGCAATATTTTTATATAAAAGAGATAAAATATTTTATAAATTACATTACGATTTTCCAATTAATAATTTCATCTAGTTAAAGATGAATTTCATGGGACCAGGTTTCATAATATAGAGAATGAATAAAAATGGATAGAGAATTATATGATGAATTGGAATCTCTATGAGATTATAATGTTGTGTTTTCTCTCAGTAAATGAAGTAGGATGTTCACTAGAATGAAATTTATTCATTATAAATAGAATCGTTAGAAGGATTCATAAAAAAGATCCACAAAAAGCCATTGCTGATATAAGTGGTTTTTTCTAAAACGAATTATTTGGAGACCAAATAGCTAGGGATCCATATTAAATATGGAATATATTATATTGATATTAGAATAATATTTTATATATATTTTTTTATATAGATTTCCTTGATGTTTAGATTGTGAATATATAGGTCTGACAATGATCATGTAGATGTTTTTAAGAAATTAGACTCCTAAGAGGGATGTTGAAGACAAGAAATATTTTATAATATTAATGGTGATCAACCATATTGTAAATGAAGTGAAAATCATTGTAAGAATAATCAAGTAATATGAATAAAAATCATATATTTGGGGGTATAAGATATTCTAAAAATATACTGTTAGTTGGCTGGTATGACCAAATGTGATGAAATAGTATACATCTAGGAAATTTGAGGGTATAAAAATGTATGAAATAATAGATTATTTATATGGTGTAAAATAAGGGTTATCTAGATGAAGGATCAATGGGTATATTATATGTTATTTGTTATTATGTTATAATCCTAAAATAAGAACGTAAAATAATCCTTACTCTTAGGAAAAAAACTCAGAAGGGAATACATATTTCTTCCAATCCATGTAAATATTTTGTAATTATATTTCTTTATATTAGTTTAATATGAATGGTGAGATTCATATTTATATTTGAGGGGATCATAACTGTAACTGGTTTCATAGGATGGTAAAATTTTATTTATGATGTTAAGAAAAATTCCTATAAATGACAAAGACAACCTGATCATATATTCACCAACAACCCCTATTAGAGATCACATATTTATCCAGTGGAACATAAATTTTATAACTATTTCCATTATATGTTGAGAATATTACTTATGAGATTTATAAACTTTTCTGAAGTAGTCTATAAAACATTACATTTTCTCATTTGGAAACATTATTTTTGATGAAAAACAATATTTTGATGTTCTTCAATTTTTTGAACCTCAAGAAGTTTATCTTGATTCATGTTCAGTTTGTACGACATTATAAAAAGTGATAAAATTATAATGGGGATATATTCAAAGAGACTGAATTTGAAGTCCTGTAAATAGTAAAAATATCAAGATTAATGATATCTAAAAGACTATTTGTAAGAAAATTCGTAATGTAAATACTAAAAACATGAGATTTTAAAAGAATAAAATTATATTTGTTAATATAAAGGACATGAAACATGGTGTTTATATTATGTTACACTAATAATTCCATTAAAATTTTGTTACATGAAATCCTAAGATTTTTATGTTTGAAAGTGTATTCATCTTCTAATGTCAAACATACATCACACATTTTGAAAATTTTCTAAATAACCTATAAATTAAAATGGTGGGTATGAATATTATTAGATAATTTAAATATATTTATTTCATTTTTATGTATAAAATATAATTAAATATTGATAAATTTTTAGTGAATGATTTATTAATTTATATTAAAATGAAATTTTTCATCAAAAATATGTTCCTTTCAAAAATGCAATTTATTTAATTACATAATAACATATTATAACAAATTTTTCTGAAATTTTGAAAAAGAAATTGATGAAATTAGATTCATTTTAGGAATCAGAATATCAAAATTTAATTTGGGTGAAATTTTCAGATTTTTCAAGAAATATATATTTGTTAACGAATAGTGAAAATACAGATTTATTTAAAAATTATATTATTTTAAATAAATTATAAAATTTAAAATAATAAATATATTTTGATTATTTTTTTATGAAAACTATGTTATATTTAATATATTTAATTACATTATGTAAGCATTATACTGGTTTATAGTATAATATGTTATTTGGATAAAAAATAGGTTTTCCAAAAATATTTTTTCAATATTCATGATGTTTCTCCATTTAGAATAATTAATATAATCCCCAATGAGGGATTTTTTATAAAAAAATATAGACTATATATAATTAAAATTTTATTTACTTTTATAAAATTATTATTATTAATCATATATTTATTATATAATCTGTATTTGATCAAAAAATACTATTCTTAACAAAATTTTGTGTGGCCACATTTGTGGGATTAATATCAAATTAAATTATTTCACATATGTGGGTTAAAGTTTTCCAAATGGATTCCAAATTTTCTATTAGAATAATTTATATTTAGTAATATGGTCAAATAAATTAATTTACAATAATGATAAGTGATTACGGTTAAAACTAATTATGGATATTATGGTAAAAACCATGTTATATGAGTTGTTAAACAAAAAATATAAGATGAAAGAATTACCCATAAATTTTAGAAAACCTATATTAATAAACTATTTCACACATTATGACTATATGATCGATTTTTGTTGGTTGTTTTAAAATTTTTCAAGAATATTTACTATATAATAAATTACGTAAACAAAAAAGTAAAACGAACCTTTTTTATTCTGATTTCTTTAATGCTTTGGGATATATGAAAGAACAATAATGTTCGGTAAAAATATTATATCGAATGATAGATGATTTTCTTAGCATTATAATTTATTTTTATTTTTTAAAGATAAATGCATTACTTTAAATACATTGTAAATTTTAATGAAATATTTATTTATGTAAGAATTAATTAAAATAAATGATAGTAAATAAATAAAAGTTAGGGAAATTGAAGGAGTTATTTAATTTAATTAATTAATTAGATAAATATAAGATGTTTCATTGATTTTAGCATAATAGAACATAATTATATAATTCTATTTATAATTGTTAAAATCTTCATATTAAATAAATAACAACAGAACTAACATTATTGTTATTTTTTAATAATTTATATATTAATAATGATTTATATGTAGTAAAAATCTAATATTATGCCAATTTATATTTATATGTTACTAAATATAAAATATTTTTCATTCCTCGACAAATTATTAATTTTTATAATATCTATATTGATAGGTAGATATTAAAAAACTATGTTTCCAGGGTTAAGGTTAAAAGGGTGTTCTACACGTTATATGCACTTCTGTTAAAATTAATGTTCAATGTAAATTGGATTTTTTATATAAAAAATTTGATTTTATACTTTGAATTATTGGGTCCAAATTATATTGCATTTCCTACTTTAATTTAGTCTTAAAGAATATTAAGTGTTAAGGAAACAAAATTACAAACATGAGATTTTATGATTGTTGGAGGTTTGTATAAATGATAAATTCCATCCAACTGATTAATTATCAATATTTTCTCCACTTTATTTAAACTTATCTTCCTAACAGTGAATACTTTTTGAAATTTAAAAATACTCTATTTCTTATCAACTATAAAATGACACTCACTCCCCTCAATTATGAACACATCTAAATCTAGTTGGATCATCCATCCCTAACTCATATCACTTCATTTATTACCTCTTCTAATCCAATAATTGTTAAATTGTGTATAAATCCATCCATGGAATTCCTTTGGTTAAAACCAAAAGGTGTTACCCGATGTAGAGGTAAATCAAATTAACAGGAAGTTTATATTATCTCTTTATCAACACCCTCCTATTATTATTTTATAGTGTTGATATAATAAATTAAGAAAAATAATTATATTAATAGATTATTTTATGTTTTTAATACCTTAAAAAAACAAAACTCTATAAAATGGGTTACATAAATATCATTCAGGGGTACGGTAGACTACTGCCTTGAGAATTGATGTAGTTCATTTTTCTATTACCACCCCTAATGGTTGGGTGTGATGAATGATATAAAGTATGTATATATATATATATATGAAAACTGTATCATAATTATACCTTTTTATTTATCATATCATATATACCATATTACGTTATATTCTGTAACGGATAAGATTACATCAATCGTGTGTATGATGTACTACCTCCTCAGGAAGTGTTGTGATTTATTTTTCACTAACGCATTATAGAGAAGGTAATAATGGTTAATATAAAAATATATATGTGATAAAAATGATATATTTATGTACTAAATTACATTTTTATCACTCTATTAATATAATATATCATTTTTATTCTGCCATATCACTTAACGAAAAAAATGATAATGCAGTTCATGGATGTGTGGACTATAACCTCCTCAAAGAGATGTTATTCTTTTTTCACAAATACATACTAATAATGATATATAAAATTATATATAATTAAATAATATGGTATTTATTATTTAATTATCATTGTATAAATTAAATAATACTTAACTTTTTTCATTATGATCATTGAAAAAATGGAAGTGTTACTCATGAATACGCATGAGCCACCATCTCTATAATCATAATGTTTTTTCATTTTCTTAATCATATTTCATGAATGATTTTAAAATAACAACTGGTATATAAATATGATAACTATTTAATTATTAATTTTTTTATTTTTAAATAATCAACTCAATAGCCACATGTAGCATACAAAAAATATTTCTACTATATAAGTTGAATGTTGACAAAAGGTTTGACGTAAACAGAATTGATTAACTAATTTTATATAATATGATAATAAGTGAAATAAAAGTAAAAATTAAATTAAAAAAAAGTTCTAAATAAATTAAATAATTATCAAAAATTTATTATTAATGAATCCAAAGAACATTCATGATTAATTTAAGTCGATGTAATGGTTCTCTAGTATAACTTTTATATCTCTGAAATATATGCCATATTCATAACATATTTTTAGTTTTTTGTGTTTATACATAACCTAGATTTATTTTATGAATTATATAGTTAAATTTATTTGGATTTACATATCTATTTTATGGTAATTGTTTCCTGATTTTTAGAGGTTTTATGTTTCTAATGTGGTATGGTATTTTTTTCTCAATTATCCTTATTAAGGATGCATGATATATTACACACCTATATTCAATTGTGATATTTGAATAATACCACTTTAAATTTTAATATATTGAATTAATTTATTATTATGTAATTATATGTTTCATTTAAGGTTATCATTTTAGGGGGCTTATGATTCAATGTAACAATAGTGGAAATATTTTCATGATACTATATCATTTTTTATCAGGATTTCTAGTGATTAAGTCTTCAGTGATGAAATATTATGATATACATCTCAATAATTCATGTAAATATTCTTCTCTACTGGTTATTTCAGGAGATGACATATTTTCTCAATGTATTACTATCATTATTGATACATATGATTAAAAGAAATTTTTTATAAAAAGTAATCCATCATGTCGAAAACTCTATTCTTCAAAAAACATGTTTTCTAAAAATGTTTTAATTTCTTCAAAAAACAATATAATATTTTACCCGATTAATAATTTAAATTATTTTCAAAAATTCATTTAAAATGCTTTAATTTTATTATAAATGAAATTTAATTTATGGATTTTACAAAAATGGGGTTTTCAATATTGAAATTGTATTTTCATAGAAAATTTTCTTAATGATTTTCAAGTGGTATTTCCATTAATAAACCTCAAAACCCATTATATTTAAGTATTCTACTATGGGAATATTTAATATTGATACTATACTCATTAATTATGGGGATGGATTAAGATTATTTCAATGATATTGTTATAGAAATTATTTCAATTACATTATTTAATCATATTATATTGTGGTTTTTATAGATTTCATTTCTATTACATGGGTTAATCATGTTGAAAATGGATTTTTGTAGTTCAATTTATTTTAAATGGGTTAACGATGTTTTAATTTTATTTTTTAGAACCCATTTTTCATGTGTCAATCATTTTTCAAATTGATTAACATGGTATACCTTTCATATTCACGGGTTATTCACATTATAAAATGAATAATGATTTTTTCTACGAGTTTTATAATGAAACGAAATCTTTGTGTGTTTTATTTGTGGTAATTAGTCATATTATATGATGAGGCCTCCCATATTGTTTTGGAGTATCCTGTTATATCGTATTTCTTGTTTTTTATAAGAAAGGATTGTGGTAGTATATTACATCTTATAAGATGGGGTGCCAAAGATAGCATCGGGTGAACCCATTCTAGTTTAAACAATGTGTTTTCCCAAACAGTGCTCAAATTCATTGGGTAGTATACCTTTTATGAAAATTAAATAAGTATTGAGTTACATCATTTATTATTATATGGATTTAACTAAGATCGTGTTATTTCTTACATTTTATAGCATGAGTTTTATAGATAAAATATGTCATGATTACCAAAAGTATTTTTGTTTTAGAGTTTGTAATAATTATTAAAAACTATAAAACTAAATTTTACTCTATAATTTAAGTGATTAAATATTTACTATATTAGTTTTTAGGTTTTTATTGAAAAAAATGGGTCACAATTATTAATATCTAATATGGAAATGTAAATTTGAAAATTTATGCATCAAATGTAGAAGTTTAGGTCCTAGGATGTTATATTTGGTATCATTTTTTAGTTATGATAAATTTGGTGAATATGATTTTAATATATTTGGTTATAGTAATAATTATGGATACCTTCTTTAGTATGTATTATTAATATTGACCATAAGTACATTTTTATAAACAACCCTTTGAGGTTTTATGTGATGAGATCATAGAGAAATTAATAGCACATAAGGAAATAAATTTTTAGGTTGAAAATATTATAATGATTTACATTAATGAAAATTATTCCTTTATATTTTCTGGGAATATGAATTAAGTCATTGATAACCTTTATGGTTTATATGATCTAGGATAATGAGGTAATGATGGGAAAACCATTTTTATTATATAGATAACCATGATATTTGAATGTGATTTGGTGACTAAGTGATTAATGATATTTCATAACAAGATACATTATGATTTTCTTGTTCTTGGTAGATGAAAGGTATACGTTAAAATATTAGAAAAATGAACCCATTTTTTCTGAAGTTATTTAGGAATTATTTAGTTTAAATATTGGGTATTTCTATTTAATTTTAGATGTAAATGTGTCATATGATGATTTAGTTATTTTTTATCTTAGTTTACCATATGAAAGAAAAAAATTGTTTGGTTAATGTATAAATAATAATGGAATTACATGAAAATAATTTTGTGGTTATGTGGTATTTAAATGATTATTTTAGTGCTTATGTCATTAAACATTCATCATGAATACAAATTGTTTGGAGTAAAATATGATATGGTTGTGTAAATTAATTAAATGACCAAATTATTATAATACAATATGTATATTTCAATATTATCTTCGTCTATATGTTATGATAAATCCTAAATTATAATAAAAAGAAAATTGAAATAAAATTATCTTCATAACATCAATTATTTTGAACCAATGTTCTTTTCAATTACCCCAGATTAATTTTTTTAACACCACAAAACTTCATTGATCATTCAATTTCTTATGATCAATAACATTAGTCACACTCTATAATAATTTTTGATTTTCCTCCAATTCCAAATATGTTGGCCAATTCAGAAATATAGTAATGTTTTATTCTATGTTACCTTTATACATAACGTTATCTATTATAAATATGATTTATACTTAACCCTTTTACTACCTAGTTTTACAACAATCATATTTTCAAATATCCAATATCTGACTACTAAGATAACATTTAAATTTAAAAGAACCACTTTATTGAAGGGGGGAGGTTTTTTCACCCTGACATTTTCAAAAAAGAAAATTTCATTTGTTGTAAGAATGGAAATGGAACAGTTAGTTTTTTTACAAATAACAATAAATTTCAATTGTGTTACATGAATCATTGATATTTTTATGTTTGATAATATATTCAATATGCATCATCAAACTCAAATGACTCATGATATATATTAACATTATAAAAAATCCATTAAATTGGCAGCTATTAATAATATTAAATTTTTTTTTAAAAATATATGTGTTTTATTGTAAATAAATAATTTATAAATGATTATTAATTAATGGAATAGTTTTTACTAATGTGATTTTATTCTTCAAAAATATATTTTCTTCCAATATTTTTTTTTTATAACAAAACTAATATAATTATTTTTTAAAAAATTAATAAAAGGTATTTGATGAAATTAAATACATTTTCTAAATCATAACATCAAAATTTAAAATGGCAGACATTTTTATTTTTTTGGAATATACAGATTTTTCAGTGAAAAGTGAAAAAATAACTATTTTTTAAAGAAAGTTTTCTATATTAAATAAATAAAGTAACATAAAGATCCCAATAATTTTTTTCAATTTTTTCGTGAAACCTATTTTATATTTTATCCATTTAATTACATTTAATAAACATTATATATTTTTTAGTATAAGTTTGTTTTAGGTTTAAAAATTGGTTTTTCTAAAATCTACACTAAAATTTATAATGATTCAGAATATTAATTTATTAAAAGAATACCAAATGTGTGTATTTTAAAATGAAAATTAAATATACTATATATCATAAATTATTAATTTATTTTCAAACATTTATTAATATTATAAATAGAGTTGTTATAGATTCATGTTTTGCTCAAAAAACTCTTCCTAATAACCAGATTCGTAGTCGTTTCAGTTGGATTAGAATTTGATTAAATTTTCTATCACATGTGAGTTTTATTTGAAAAAATGGATTCCATATATGAACTATTAATAATTTACATTTTATAATTATATTTACTTAATTTATTAAGATAATGATTAGTGAATGAGATTAAAATTATTTGTAGTGATTGAGGTAAAGAAATGAGTTTGCATAGTGGTTAAGCATTGAATATAAGGTGTAAAAATGGCCCAAACCGGTCTGAATCCCATTTTATGGCCATATTTTGATTAATATGAACATAGGAATAAGTTTTTGAGTTTTTAAAAATATTACTTGGAAATATATCAAAATAATAAGTAATGTAATGAAAAGTAAAAAATGGAATTTTTTTAATATCTATAAAGCTTAGGGATATGGGTAAAAACAGTATAAGTTCACATATAAATATATTTTTAGAGATAATGTTTTTTCATTGTAATTTATTTTAATTATTTTAAAATTAATTAATTATATTAAATAATTAATAAATTCCATTGTAGTAAATATTTAGTTAACAAATAACTAAAATAAATGATACAAAAAACATTAAATGTAATATAAAATAAATGAATTATATTTTTAACTTAATTATTTAGATGAATTTATAATGTTGCATAAGATAGATATGAATATATTATAATTCCATCATTTTCATTATTTTTTTATAATTTAAATTAAATGATTAATATAAAAATTGGCATTAATATAATTTGATAATAAAATATATTTTATTAAATGATTAAAATTACTAAAAATTTCTCATCTATCCAAATGATTTTAAAATTATAATAAATATATAATATTTTAAAATCATTCCCGAATTAGGTTTTTTATAATGAAAATATTGATATATAAAGAGTAAAAAATAATGTTCGCGTGGTTAATATTAAAAGAGTGTTTTTAATGTTATATCTGATTCGGTTAAAATAAATTTTCATTAAAGATTGTGTTTATTATTTGATAAAAAATATTTAATATATATAATCATTTGTTCCATAATACCTATGAATTATAACATTTATTTAATCATAATTAGTAAATTACTTATGTTGGAAGACTAGTTTGTATAATGAAAAAGAAAAATGATAAAAATAACAAAATCTTGGAGTTTAGGAACAATATTTCATTAAAATGTGTTTTATTGTGTTATGGAGGTGTTTATTAACCATATCATATCTTAAACCAATTTATAAAAAATCTTGGAGCTACTTCATGTAATTTTGGCCTCCCAATAATGAATTCTCTAGGGTATTTAAAAAAATTCTTCTCCTCCTCAACTACTAAAAGGAACTCTTCCCACTAAATTCTCCACACCACTACATCCAATTGTATCATGATCATCCTACCGAAATCAATGACAAACGTTTCTCCTCACAACTTAAAATCCTTTAAGTTTCCATAATTTCAACCAATTAAGCACTTTGGTGAAAACCAATAGAGGTTTTCTAGAAAAGAGCTAATTTTCATCCATAAGCATTTGGTTTTATATATTTTTCCATACCATTCATCTACTATTATATAATTATTATAAAATTTTATAGGTATATTAGATATAATAATATGTTGTTATATTAAGGTTACAACCTACAAAAACACACACTTCAACAAATGGGTTATAAAATCATAGTATGTATGTATGACAGACTGTCGCATCAGAAACCGTTATCATTCATTTTTCCTATATAGGATATCAATGCTTGGTATAAAGATGGATATATAGTATATATTTTATATTTATAAAAACAATATACATTTGAAAAATTTTATCATATTTACCCTTTTACATTCCATTCCTTAAGAGATACGATAATGTTGATCATGTGTATGAAAGACTACTACACCATGAAGTTACGTGATTCATTTTTTCACTAAGGTATTACATGGAAGGTAATAAGTGTAAATGTAAAAAATATATGTGATATATTTGAAATATTAATGGTATTAGTTACATATTTATCATTATGTAAATATTATGTGTAAATTTATTCTTAAAATTTCACTCATTAATAAATTAATATCGTCATTTCTGAATGTGTGGACAATTGACTCCATGAAGTGATATGATTCCTTTTTCACCACCACATAAAATAAATGATATATTTATGTTTATGTAATTAAAAAATATTTTATTTATGATATCAGGATATTTCTGGAAATATGAATTTTACAGGCTATATTTCCTTAATAATCCTTGGAAAATATATATGTTACTCATTTGTACGTATGCTCTACCATATCAATTATTGTATTTTTAAATAATTATGCATAACCATATTTAATGAATGGTTTTAGAATTATAATTTATGTATAAATATAATAAATATTTTATTATTATTAGTCTTTAATGTTTAAATAATGACCTCTTTGACTGTAATCGTCCTATCAAATCCATTTTAAATCATACACATAACAAAAAACAAATTGGTTGTGTAATTATATATAAAATGATAATAAGGGAAATAAAATTAAAAATGAAATTGAAAAAAAATAATGTAAATAATTTACATATATTAATTATTCCATAAGATAAATAAAAATCTTCAAAAATTGATCTCAAGGTATGGGTTTTCTACTATAAATATTATTTTTGCATGATATATTCTATATTCACTACTTATTTTTTATTTTTTGGTATATATTTATTCCATTATATTATTTTATTATTTGTATAATTATATTTATTTGAATTGAAATATCAATTTTTGAATATCTATTTCAGGTGGTTTATGGTTATAATGTTACTGAAGCGATAATAATTTTTTTCTCAATTTTGCTTATTTTAGATGATTGATATGTTATACACCTATATTATTAAATTTATTGTATATACTACCCCATATAAATTTAATATAGTGAATTTACTTACTCTCATTGTATTTTAATTCTATTTTAATTTTATCCCATCATCTGGATTACGATTCAAATTTATCAATGTGGTTAGATTTGTATGTTACAAACTCCTCATTTATGAGTATTGTTTTTTATTATGAATTGTATGATAAAATGTTATGATATAACTATCATTAATTATCATTAATTTCATCCTCCTACTGTTATTTCATGAGAATATAATTTTCCAACTTTTTTTTGTACACAATAATTAAAAAGAATGTTTTTATGAAAAATTATCTTTTTGATTGAAAATTGTTTTTATTCCAAAATAATATTTCTTAAAAAGATTTTAAAAAATATTTCAATATGTGATTTTTAAAGGATAAAGGACATTTTCTAGAAAAAAAATAATTTATCTTTAAAATATTCCTGTATAATTTTATAAGGTTATTTTCCAAGAAATTTATTTTCAAAATATTTTGAAAGTAGTTTTAAAATGTATTTGGTAATTTCATAGTATATTATTTAAATATTATGAGTATTTATTTTTGTCAATGTCAATAAAAAATTTTATAACCTATGATCTAATTGAGATATTTGGTAATAATTTTCGCATCAACATTTCATTAGATTTATTACGATTATTTCAAAGACATTATTATAAAGCCCACTTTGTTTTAGTGGGTTAATCATATTTTAAAAAGGGTTTTATTAAACTGATTTCTTTTTCATTGGTTAATTATGTTTTGATGTTATTTTTATGGAACCCATTTATTTTGAATGTATTATTCATTTCTCGTAGTGATTATTATGGAACCCATTATTTTTTCATGTGTAAATAATTTTTCAAATGGATTAACATTGTAATTATTTCATTTTTATGTGTTAATCATGTTATAACAGGTAAAATGACTCTTCCATAAGTTATTCAAATTAAATGCAAGGTATGTGTATTTTTATCTAGTCCGAGGACATATTATATGATGGGGTTCCCCAGATATCACTCGGCGACCTCATTGCATTTTATACAATAGGGAGACTCTATTAGTGTAAGGTTATCTCGTTATAAGATATAGATGAGTTGGTCTAGTTAGCATTGTGTGATCCCGTTATATCAAAAATTATTGGTGTTCCTATATTGTGTCCCAATTATTTGGGTAATGTGACATGTCTTGATATTAAATAAATAAAGAGTTACATGAGGGTTTCTTATATAGATTTACCAATCTATGGTTATTTCTGGCATGGATATAACATGATTTTTGAAGGAAAATGTTCCATGAAACCAACATATTTTTAGTATTGGTATATAATGATTCTTATGATCGACGTTGATATCAAATTTTACTTGATTATTAATTCCAATGACACATAAATTTTATATGTTTTCATATTTAATGATCAATTTATTGATTGGAATTAGTTCTTTTATGATTCAATTATGCACTCTCAATATGTAATTATACCATTATGTACTTATTATTATCAATGTTGGAATTCAATTGGTAAGTATTATGTTTACCCATTCTAGTCATTTGTTCTCACATTTCTTATGTTTCATTTTCACCAGATTATAAATAATTAGTTTGAAAAATATTTATTTATAATGGATTTACAATGGATGATGATTATTTCATAATGTTAAATAAGAAAAAGTATGTTAACTGGGAGGAATACTCATTTTTAAACTGGGTATTGCTTATATAGTAGTTTTGACTAATTATCTAAAATGGTAATCCTAAAAGTGACTTTTTAATGGAATGTAACAAACTTTTCCTTTTTATGTTGTATTTTATGGGTGGATAATTTTTTTATCCCTTATCAACATCAAATATTAGAATTTATTGTTTAAAATTTCAGTACCAGATATGGGATTTCAGGTCCTTAGATGTGTTAGGAATATATTGAGATATGTTCTATAAGTAAGAACTTTTATATTAATATCAGTATATGTATAATAGTATACCAATATCACTAGATAAACATGATCTGGAATATTTTACTTAAGTTTGTGGATTCATGAGTAAAATGATATCTCATAGAACATGCACAATATTTAAAGATGAATATGTGTGCATTATTTTTTTTGGCTTTTTTCAAGGATGTACAAAGGGAAACATGTTATTACTAATCTATGGATAGATTTAAAAATCATGGTTTATATTTCCGTGGAAGAGTATGGAGAGAGTTTCCGGGGATATAAAATGTTTTTTATGGTTTTTAAAATGGTACTATGGGTGTAACATAAAGGCCAATTGGGATTTACATTACCAATTTAATGGAATGGATGATATTTTACCCAAGATATATGATTGATAAATTATGTATTGAGCTTCAGTTAGAGATATCTAGGAAGATGCATCTATCAAAGGATGTAATCTAGTTCCAACAGATAAATATGTATATGAATTTTTACTGGATTGAGAGATGCATTAAGGATGGCATAAGGAAATAACTGATGATCGATAGAGTTCCAATGGACAGGATCTCAAAGAGATCTTCAGAAAAACAAATTTTTAATATAACCAAAAGAATTCCCTAGATAATGTAAATCTAACTAAATTTCCATCATACAATGGAATCTTGTGAGATCTATTGGACAAATACTTCTAATGTTTTACCATTAGATGGTGAATTACTAATGACTAAAACAGACACAAGTACACAAAAAATAGGATTTCTATAGATAATTACATAAAAATTATAAATTATATAACAATGAGGCTAATAAATATGGTCGATAAATATTTATTATCCTTAATAGTTTTGGATGTTCACAAAAATTACATAACATTTTTGTAAGGAATCTTGAATATGAATAGATTTTTTGACGCATTACCATAAATTTCAAATATTCAATAATAATTGAGAATTGTTCTAAAAAAATTTAATTAGTAAAATGGAATTATAATTAGGAGTTTCATTGAGTGAGGATATTCATTTGGTATACCATCTATCCATTTTTACGTTCACCTATATAGAGGGTTTAGAAATTATAGTGAAAATGTGATGAAAATTATAAATATACGAATGTGATCAAGTGATGAATGAATTTATCTATGAGTTTATAATAGAGGTTTTTAACATGTTAAAGTGGAATTCCAAGGGAATGAGTTTAATCAAACTGAGAAGAAGTTATATTAGACATAGTATCATCAGATGAAGAGAAATAATAGTGGTAGAAGCTAATGTAGTTCCAAATATGTAAACATTGTTGGTAGAATATGATATCAAAAAAGAATCATCGGATAGTGAAGCATCAGACTAAGTCACTAGACCAATTCGTTGAATGAAACATTCTATAATGAAGCATTGTGTACTGATAATCATATAGTGGGGGAAAATATAGGCAACCACTACACTGGCGCTATTCTAGACTAAGTCAATGATCTCAAATTTTCTATTGGTTTTTCATAGATAATGTTTTGATAAGTACAAAATGGGAATAACTAACTAAACTATATATTAGAAAGATGTTTCAAGGGTAATAAACACATTAAATAATTTTTGATGATATTTAACACATCAAGAAAGTAAATTTGATCCAACATTTATGTGGTATAAGTTACTATCTTTCTCTATTAGGAAAAAAAAATATGAAAAAATCTTATTGGATGGGGTTATAACTTGATATGAAGAAGGAATATATAGATTGGAAAAATGGGGAGAGAGGATAACTGTTAAAGGAAGATGATCTAATTTCTTGTGGGTAGAACCTGGGATAGATGGGTGAAACATTACTGGGGGTATAAGTAGTTGCATATTGTTCCTTTTTATCCTATAGAATATCATAAAATAATCTATTTTAGGGGAATACAAAATTGAAAAGAAAATAAATTTGTATCCATCCGTGTAAACATTATGTTCTAATCTCTATTTATATTTCTTGAATACTAAATGTGCGGTTGACATTTATAATTGAGTGTATTGTAACTCTAATAGGATCTCTATTTTATGAAAATTTTCCTTTTGATGTAAACAAGGATTCCTCTAAACTAAAATGAAAATGTAATAAATGATTCATCTCCTCCACCTCATAGTGATTCTATAATAATCTAAGGGAACATTATAAATATAAAATGGGGATATTTAAGAACCCCTATTTAAAGAGTAGATATTCCTTAATGTTTGATAAAAGATAATGAGAGTTTTATATTCCATAATCTATTGCTCAAATGAAATAAAAAAAAGATCTGTTATTTTTTTCTATTAAATACATTGTTGAATACTAAATTGATCATAAATAGAGGGATTTATTACCTCTAAAAAACATTACTATATAATTGTGTACTATTTTTAACCATTATATATAATGAATTCATATAATTATTTCCTAATGTGATTTGTTTATAGGATATGAAATTATTTTCATGTTATATTTTTTGAATCTATTCTCATAGTTTATTTAAATTATCATTAGATTTAGCAGGAGTTAAAAATTTATGAAGTTTTAATTTGTATAATTGAATTTGAATTTCATGCGTATAGTTTCACAAAGATAGAAATATTATAGGTACATAGTTCACTATTTTACAAAATCCAATTACAGTAGTGATATTGGTTATGTTGTGTAATAGATAAATTAAACGAGAATTTTATTCCTATGTATGACTTACATTTTCTACTATATGAGGATCTATTTTACAGCATATACCAATTAGATTATATGGAATTAATTTTCCATTATGATGTTTTCATTGAATGTTAGTGTTAAATTTGATTTAGAGAAAATTATTCTCATACTTTAGAGATTCGACTCATCTACAAATGTCTTTATCATAATGTAATTTAAATTAAATAAAATTATGAGGACTTGAAATATTTGAGTAAAAAGTGAATAATGTCATAATCCACCATATTACACAACAATATAATTCAATGATATATAAATAATTCCATTTATTCTATTTTTTTAAATATGATGGCCACACTTCAAGATGATCTCTCTGATGAAAACACCTGAAATTTCATTAAATACATGACAGTCTTTCCAAAAAGAAAGGGTTGTAACAAGTCAAAAAAATTATTTGAATCTATAAGATAACTATAAAACTATTCTTAATATATATATACTGAGAATTAGGGGAATGATTATGTTACGCACTGGATACATATTTTATTGAGATTCTAGGAGAATGGTAGAGAAGGACATTGAACTTGTTATAACTAATAGTATTTTCAAGTAATTAGGATTTAAAAAAATCAACTTATACACTTTATAGTTTGTATTTTTAATAAAATAATTACATTTATAATGTAATATATACATCATTAACTATTATAAACATCATAACTAGATTCTCTGAACCTTGTATTCTCCTCTATTTAGTCTATGGTATTCCTCTGTTTATCTATCATCATCAAATATCATAAATGAGAACCAAATGCACCTACTGATGATGTAATATTTTATTTTATATTGGGATTTTATGGAATCTCATAAATCTAACCATCCCTTTCTCATAGTTTTAGTTTAAAAATCCTAATGTTTTTAATATAATATTAATATTAAATAAGTAAATGTGTTTGATATCTTTCCGAAAGCACAACATCGAACTAAAATTAGACCTTTATATATATATATATATATTATGTATGATCACTAAAACCAATACATTATACTAATAGAAATGAAAACTATATTCCACATTATATAATATATTTATAATTAAAATATATTTTACTTTTTATTTGTATGAAATTCCATAATTTTATCCATAATGACATAAGGAGACCATTTATTTGTTAGAAATTTTTTTCATATAAAATTATTCTCTTATATTTTATATATTAAAATTTCAAGAAACATATTATTAGATAAGATAAATTATGATTCTTTTAATTATCCTTTTAACACCAATTTAGTTAGTTTTTGAAATGAAATATGAATAAAAAAAGTTAATATTCTAAAAATATTACGTTCTAAAAAAAGTAATTTTTATTATAATTTTTTATGTTATGAAAATTATAAATTTTAAATTTGAATCTAAAGAAAAACAATTTTTATTTATTATAACAGTATTAGATTAATTTAAATTTTGGGTACGTTTCTGAAATATAATTTTTCAAGTGATAGTGAAAAATTACATGTTGTGAAAAAATGTCACATTTTTGTTATCATATCTAAAAATTGAAAAAACTGTTTTCAAAATAAAATAATAATATATTTATATATATCTGAGTAAAAAAATATAAAATTAAGATTTTTTATTTGTTAAAGCCATTTACATCATTTATAAAATCATATGTAATATTTTACACACAAAACTATCTTTATAACTTTATATTAAATGTTAAATTTCCAAAAAATTTTATTTACTTCTATAAAAATGTGTTTTTCATATTATTTTTACATGATAAAATTAATGAATTAGATATATTTCAATTTTTCGCATAAAAATAAGCATATTATGATTGATGTTATACACCATGATAGTGAAAAAATTATTATTTTCAAGGAATTGTATTCTTAATCTGATGAAATTTTGATCAAATCAGTAAAATTAATATATTTTCAAATTTTAATATAATTTCTTTTCAAAAAAAATTATAATTATAATATGTAATATTTAATTAGAAACAAATTTTAAATAATATTATGAAAAAATAATTTTTTAAACACCATTTATCTAAATAAATCCAATATTTTTGTAAACAAGATGACATTCATTTAGTAGAAATTGAATCATATTTAATATGAAATAAAAAAAATTATAAAATAAAATTTTAAAATAATTTAATTTTTATTTCTATTTAAAAAATGGAAACGAATTTTAAAACTCTTTTCAAATTAAATAAATTTGTACAAATAAAAAATTAAGAATAGTTGACTTCAAAAAATTTTATAATATGTTTGTAAATACCTAGATTATGATTACTAAATAAAATATCACCCCTTAATCTTTTATTTATAATATTTTGAGCCTTTTACCTTTGAATAATGTAATGATATGATATAAAATATATGTGTATGTAAAAAATATCTTTTCCCTCTAATTATAAAATGGGATATTTAATCCCATTCACAATGAACCCATCCCATATAATTACTTCCAAAAACAAATATATTATTATCCTCATATAACCCCCCCTCAATTTTATATCACTATGGTCTCAATTTATTTTTTATAAGACATTCACTTCCAAGGAAGCCTTCATGAAAATTTCAAATATCCTAATGTGGGAGTTGCATAATACATAAGGTTTTTGACATAATATTTGGTTTCTATATATTTCCTCACCAAATTTGTCTGATAAAAATAGTTTCATTATTATATGTACATTTGAATATATTTTTTTTTAAAACAATTATTTATTCTTTTTCCATTAATATATAAAAACAAAAAAAAAGTTAAAGTTGCATTTGGGACACTATCACCTCCACATGTAGCATTTTTCAATTTCAATTTCAATTTTAATATATTATAAAAACCAATTAAAATTTTATTCAAAAAAATAAGATAATTTATATAATATAATATTTATTTAGTATACTAATATTATACACTTTCATAGCAAAACTCTCCAATCTAGCAATAGTGTGTAAATGTTTGATTTAATTTAACCACCTACATGAACTATGCTATAAAACACTATCATGGATGTCTATAGGAACCTAAAAACTCATATATTTATATTTTCATATGTATTTATTTATTATGTTTTAGTTTTTATTAGTTATATAAATATCTATCTTATTATAAAAGTATAATATATGATCGGTAAAATATCGTAGATAAAAAAACACTCATTCATCTTTCACTCAAGAATAGTTTAAAATCTATACATAAAATAAATATTATATGATATTAATTGAAAACTATTAAATAATATATAGATATATAATTTTTAAACTAAGGTATAAAATTTAAATCCTTATATATTTCATGAATTTAGGATCACACACTTAATGAATCTTTAACAAGGTAAGGGTTTTCTTCTAAAGTTATTATATTTCAGAAATGTTTTCTATTTTGTGCAGAATTTCATATATGAGTTATATAAAATACCTAGTTTAGATATAATACTAGAAATTATAATTTAACATGATATTTTTAGTTCAATTATAAGCATTCTAATTAAATTTGTTTTGACCAAAATATTACTCCACACAAATGATTTGTTTTTTGAAAACAATATTTCCTTAGGATATATGTATGCTTTACACTATGATTAAAAATTAGATCCTTATAATAACATAAATGTATATTTATCATTGTTTTTTATGTCATGTTAAATACTTTTCTAATAATTTTTTATTACAGACAATGGATTTTCTGAATTATTACCCTCGTTTTAACAATTTTTGGTAACTCAATTTAAATCCAGTATGTTTTGAACTACCTCTTGTAATTAAAAAATATAGTGAATTATATCAATTAATTTATTTTGGTTTATTTATAATTTTTTCTATGAATTTATATTTTAACCAGATGAAACAAATTTTTAAAATATTTCAAACGTTAAGGGCTATGTTTCAAGTATTATATATTGATAACTAAAAACCCATTTCCATGGGTTATATTAACTCATACATAAATGTTATCTTACAAGAGTGGGTTCTCCCAACTTAATATATTTTAATTTTTTATTATCTCAACTATTTCTAGTAAAATAATATTTTGATAAAATATAATTCTTTTAATTCTTTTTTTCAATGTGGTTTTTGAATAATGATATTTTCTAAGATATCAAATTATTTATTTATTTAAATTTCATATGTTTTTCCATAATATATATTTTTAAAATTTAATCCTTATCACATATTTTGGATCTATTATTGTTTTCTTAAATGTATGTTTATATAAAATTTAACTTAAAACTTTTTCAAATTAAATTGAAATTTGACCTATGTCTTTCTCTATTATTGAAATGTAGAAATATGTTTCCAAAATAACATTAATTGATTCAATTCCATTTCTATTATAATTATCAATTGGTGTTACCCTAGTGACCTTTATGTTTCATGATTAATTCTCTAGTTTATATTTATAATTGGGGGTGTTGAACTCATGGTATCAAAAAATTCTATTCTTGATCCTTCCTATTTTGATATAATTTTAATAATGATATTTTTTAGTATGATTTAAATTAATGTCAACACCATTTTATGTTTTGGTTAATTCACTAGGGTTATGTTCTTTTAACAATATCCACCTTCTTTCACTCCATGGATTATGATTAGGTTATTCCAACATTTACTTAACTGTACACCCCAAATCAATATGGATTTATCAATATTGATGATTTTATAGATATATATTCACATTATAAATTTGGACCTAATGAAAATATGTATATTTATTATTTTTATGTACATGTTTATTAGTAAATAAGGTATATTTAATTTGTATTATTTAACCATCCACTTTCTTCCTCCTCATGGGTATGATTTTGTTATCACATTTTTTTGACATATGGAAAATTATTGGCATTATATATGTTGTTATTTAAATGAGGATGATTATTTTAATTATGATTTTGTAGTTTTTAACAATACAAATTCATTATTCGACAATGTTATGATAATAATTGTAACATTTTTTAACATTAGTAAAAGTATTATCATTTTAATGTTATTATTATAATATGTATTACTACTGGAAAATGTTTATTTCTAAATTTATTTTTCATCTTAAAAAATTTTAAATCTATTAGAACTATAAAATGGCTGTGTGGGGCCAAGCATTATGTGACCAAACGATACATCAATAGGATTCATAATACAAAATAGCTTGGGTTTATAGATCATACCACTCTTTATATATGTAAAATGTCTTCAAATTTTACTTGGCATCAAGTTAATATAGAAAACATTATCCATTCCATCATCATGTGTCCATTAATTATTATTCATTTCACATTTATTCTCAAAGATAACACAACAATATATGTTCAGTTTATAATGAAATTATTATGATTACTCGCTCCAATTATAATATATCGTTATTGATTACCACAGTTGTGGGTTTTCCCTTATGGATTGTTTAATATCACCCTTCTTATGTTTCCATCTCCCAAGTTTTTAAAGAATATAATTTACTATGATATGTCAAACATTAAATATTGTATGGAGAAATTTTGGGTCATGTTAAAGACATATAATGGATTAATTATTTTACTTTAGTAGAAAAATATCGATTTTTTAGAATAAAGATCGGATTTATTAATTTATATTATTATATATTTCTCTAATTCATTAAATCTAAATAGACCTGAAAATTTTTTTAATGTAAAATTTTCATTATATCATAAAATTAATGGATAGATATGACCATGAATATAATGTTGGTATTAAATACAGTACATAATTTTTTTTATAAACCCAATCCGGGATCATGGGACTACAACGTCATAGTTTGAATCTGATTTGGGTGTACATAACATTTTGAGATTATGATATTTCTTTAAGACAATATGATTATTGATAATATAAGGATGATCACTATTTGAAATATATATACATAATATAGGGATAATATATCATTTAATATTTAGGATATAATAATGAGTTTATCTAATGATTAGGAAGAGTGATATTTAGTAAAAACCTGAGGGATAATTCTATGTGGGAAATATATATATATATATATAGGATAAAAATCTGATGTTTTGGTAAATTATATATTGTGTGATTCTAAAATAAATCACATACATTATATAATAATAATAGTGGACATAGGCACTGTAACATATATAGTTATGCTTGAAAAACACAAAATTGAGGATGGTGTATTAACTTTATCATTCTCTATTACATGAAGTTTTTTCCCAAAAAAAACATGTTTTGACACCCTTGTATAATATTATTTTTTAATCACATTATCCTTAAATGTGATTTCGAGACATTTTTTATGGTATTTATTTTATAAGTAGAAGAAAACCCACCACAATCAAATTAGATTCAACATGGTTTATCAGGGTATAAAATGAATGTCCTAATAAAGAATATAAATTAAGAATTTTTATTCATATATAAATCATCTATTACTCTAATGTTATAGATTTAGAATTTGGTTTTATAATTATTTTTAGAAAAATCACATAGGGGAAGATGATAGAGGTCTGTTCATAGAAATCACTATAAATTATAACTCAGTAATTGAGGATACTTACATGGTTTGGAATATTGTTTTACGTTTTCTATAAAGAAAAAAGACTTTCCATTTTAATAAATTTATTATTGAGGAATATAAATTAATAAAAATTAAATATTTATACTCATATCTACTTTTATTAGTAATTCATGTATATATCAACAATATTTTGGTATATTCTAGAATTATAAAGACTGTATAAAATTCAATGGAATTTTTTTATTAATTTTTATTTAATTTTGTGGAAATCATTATTAAATTTTATCATTAACCATTAATGGTAATTTTATGTCATGTCTATATGTTTTGAGATAGAGAGTGGAGACAAAATGTATTATGTATTTATATGTTATTAGTTTAATATATTCTTAAAGATGGGTTAATAAAGGGATAATTAGATTTAATAAAATTCCCTTAGAATATATTTATTACCTTTGAATTGAGTATTTATTTAATGAACATATATTTCATTATATTTTTGGTGACATTTATCTCAATTCATGGAGAATACATATAGTCTAATGATTGACAATATAAACTAGTGTATGAATATAATTGCTAATTTTTAATGAAAATAATGATCTTACATTGGTTATATGAAATAGATATTCATATGTATAATAATTCTCTGAAGTGGGTGATATATGATTATTATATAAAAAAATTTTAAAACATGATTATATATATTATTATTTTTGTTTCATGAAAAGATATGTTACTCATTAATGTTTAAGAGATAGAGGTAGATGTCTTATTAGATGGCATATCACAAATAATGAATATTTTAAGACATCGCTCAACAGAATTCATTAGTAATTAATAATTAAAAATATTAGTCCACAATTTTTTTATGTGTGTGTAATCTAATTCCATATAGTATTTATATATTATTATAATTTAATATACCAATATTCTCAATAGTTGTCTCCATAAACAACACTAAACGATCAAAATGTTATGTAATTAGATTTAAATATAAATAATAAGTATTGATCATAAAGCATAGTTATTTAATTTCTAGTAATCATTATATGTAAAAATATTATGCAATATGTTTTTAATTAAAAACATTAAATATAAACTAATTTTAATTAATTATCATAAAATGAATAAAAAGATCTTTTAGGGTTTTGAAAATTATTTTTTTAAATATTTCATATTTATATGTTATGAATTTTTATTTCAAAAAATGTATAATTAATAATGATTAATTATGTTTCATATTAAAATTTGGTTAACACTAATTTAGTTGGTAGATGATAGAAAATATTAATGATAATGGATGACATTAAAAAAACCAATTTTCCTATAAAAGTGTTCTCCATTATATTTTATGATTTTATTCACAAACTATTTTATTAATATTATAATTTAAATTATAAAAAATGATCATCATTTTCGGGATTATAATAATAATATTAACCTAAGGTGGGGTTTTGAAAATATTCTAATGAAATTGGTTTTAGCCAGAATAGTGAAAAAATGATATCGATAAAAACCCTCACTTTCACAATATTATAAAAATAAAATATTGAATTAAATTTAGTAGAAATAATTTTCTATAAAAATATATATTTTTAAGTAAAATAAGTAATTTATAATTTATATTTAGTTTTTTATACCCATATATATATTTTTGAAAATATAAGTTACATTTTACTCTAATTTTATTAACAGGGAATGTTAAAAATTAATATTAATCACTAGTAGAAAGATAAAAAATAAGACTATATTTTATATTTTAAATCAATAATATCATATTATGTAATAATTTTATTTTCAATTTTTGTACAAATTTATTATTACTGAGATTAATGTTGATCATGATAGTAATAAAAAAGTTATTTTCAATGAATTGATTTCATAATATTGTATGATTGTTATATAGTAATTTATATTATTATATATCAAATGATTAACATAAATTTATTTATAAACACATATTTAATATTGAATTTGTAACTAATGCTAAAGAATATTAAGAACATGAAATAGTAAAAATCTATTTTTTTAGAAAAAATATTTATCAAAATATTAATTTTTTCATTTTCAATTGTCATTATATTATTTATTAAATGATATTCGGTGGAAATTAAATTTAGGTTCAGCATAAATATTTTTGGTAACATGGGTTATTTTACATTTTTATTAAACAATAAATAACATAGTAAAAAACTAATTACCAAAGTAAACAAAGGACAATTTAAAAAATTAAGAATAATAAACATCCAGTCTGTTAAATCATATATAGAAATAATTTTTTATGGATTTATAAGTCCAGGATGACATAGAAATAAATAAATAATTTATTTTGGAGTACATGACCAATTATTAGTGTAATTATATCGATGGAACGTAAAGTGGTATTCAGAAAATTTCTTTTTTCATCATTTGAAAAATGATAAACATCAAACCCGTCATCCCATATCCATTTAATTAAATTAACTCCTAAACCACAATAATTTTAATCCTCATAAATTTGCTTCTCATGTTCATAATCCTATAGTATCACATGTTTACCCTAATAACTAAATTTTTAATTTTCCATCAAGATAAATTTCACAGAAATATAGTGTGAATTTATTAATAATTCTCATTTTCTTTTTAATTGATCTCTTAAAAACCTATCCCAATTATACTTATATGATAAAAATCAAAATTATTTTAACCGAGTGTAGTGCAGACTATCACCTTAATGATGTATCGTTTTTTTGTTTTTCATTATGAATTTTTTATTTTAAAAATAATCACATAAATTATAATTCAATAAATTTAAAAATATAAATAATATTATTCTTTATATTTTATAATGATATTATACAGTTCCTTAACCATACTCATCCATTGGGATATAAGGTGTTCTTGATTTGTTTTATTAAACTAACTAACTGAATAAAGATATAAAACTGATCATGGATGATTATGGGAACCAAAATATTTATCAAAATTTAATTAAATATTGTGTTTTTGTCCCATATTGGTCATTTTAATGATCTAATATATATTTAAAATTTCATCATCAATTTATAATATTACCAAAATAAGGTAACAATTATTCAATTTTTTTTAAAAAATATAAATAACCTTAAATAAATAAATTGCATATGATAATAAATTACCTATATTACATAAAACATATAACTATAATTTCCCAAATAATAAATCTAAAAAGATAATTCCATAATTCTGGATGTCAAGAACATACACAAAATGAATTCTAAATAATGTATGTGTTCTTCTCTCAAATTCCTCTATTTTACACATGTTCGGTAATATGCACCTATATTTCATTTATGTAGTGTGTATATTTACTATTTGATATATCATATAATTGATTTTATATTATTCATGGGATTTACAATGCGTGTACATGCCCACTCTTTTAAGGGGTTTACATAATCCTTTAATGTTCTTTATCTCAAACATTTATTCCTTCAGACATGGTTTTTTATAAACCATGATTTCTATTGATAGGTTTACTCACTACCAATGGATTAATATTTAGAACATATTATTATTATTAATTAAAAATAATAATAGAAATGAGTTACAATTCAACAAATTTCGTTTAGTCAACTATTACCCTAATTGGGAATCTTATGCGGATTTATATTTTCATTAATTAAGTTTTCATCTTCTAAAAATGTTAGTCAGATTGTACAAATTTAGTTAATTATTTGATATTTCTTTTCTATTAAACAACATTTATATCACAAAAAATTTATTTTGATATATTTATCACTTTAACGAGTGTGTTACTAATAAGGTATATTGATAAATCAAATCATATTTCCTTTAGTTATATTGTTTTATCGAGAATATATTTCATATAAGATGGGGATATAACACCACAATATATTATATTATAGTAATTTATATACCTATATGGGGAAATTGTGTTTCTATATATATTAATGATAATTTTTTATTCTTTTTTTTTGAAAATGTTATTTTCTAAGATATAAAATATTATTTTATTCCCTTTCTCGTTCTTGTTATTTTATCTCTCTATTAATATTTCTCTATGATAAACCTTATTTGTTTTCAAGGATCCAATATTAGAGATTTAAGTTAAATTTTAATGTCTTGAAATGATCTGGATTCAATCATTAGATAGATAATTTCTTAGGTGGCATGTAACATTCGATCATATAATAGTGTTTAAAATGATATGCATGAAAACATTAATGTTTTCACATAAAATTGACTTACAATTTAAAAATGTATTCACCCTGATGGGTTTTATGATTCATTATTTTTTGTCATATATATATTTATTTTTAGAGGGATTTAACTCTCTATATTTAGTAAATTGATTCTTAATCCATTATTTTGTGATAATATTCAATGAATTCATTTTATTAGTTTGTTTGTATTTTATGTCAACACCTATGTGTGATACCTTTCCTGAATGGGGGATATGTTCTTTTTAAATCACCCAAAATCTTCTTATCAGTATAAAATGATCATGTTATTCTTTCATTGAGTTACTCACATACAACAATACCATACAGGTTTGTATTGATTGATGCTTATATAAAAATCTTATTGGTTGGAGTAGAGTACTCATAAGGGGGTTGAATTGAGTATCTATTATAATTTCTGTTTGAAAATTTTCCTCAAAATATTTCACAATAAATTAATTATACCCGAGTTTATCAAAGTAATATAGTTATGAAAGGTTTACACTTTAAAGAACTTCTTAGATGATTGATTAATTCTTAGTAATCTTAATATCAGTTGTTAATATTTATTTTGAAGTTATTATAATAAATCATAACAATTATAACATCATTCTAGGATTAAATATCAATGTAAATTTATTTATTTTTGAATAATAAATAAAAACAGTGAAACCTAAATCAAACAACATAGTGGATATAAAAAAAGAAGTTCAGTATCAAGTCGAGACCGAATCCACTCCACTTAGTGGTCACCTCCCACCAAGAAGTTTATATTAGTAAACATGAACCACACCCTGGATCGGGGTAACAATAGAGCATAGGACATTCTTGGTCACACGACCTCTTCCACATTTCCTCATGGGTATAAACTAACATGTCACAAATGGAGATCTTCCACACATATCTATTGGAGTAAATCAGGTGAAATATGTGAGAGAAGGTATATTTAGTATCCTATAGTTTAATGCATAAGATAGTGTGTGTTTTTATGTAGACACAGACACACACTGCTTATAATCTAAAAACAATACACAACAAAGCAAAAATAATGAGATAGGATTAGATGTGCTCTGAGTTGTAGATAATGCAGCTCTAGACTTCTAAGAGGAAGTAAATGCAGGAATTGAGTCCTCTTGTCAGAAATAGAGTATCTCATGTAAGATAGATCTGGATCATGTTCTTCGTGGATATGATAGTGCGAAGATGTACTTGACTCAGATCCATGGTCTCTCAGATTTTGGATTCATGAATTCTTCGTGTGTTTGTCATATGTATCTTGTTTAATTTTTAAGTTCTTTTTTAAAAAATTCTCGTACTTCTTTGATATCTCGCTTCATTGTTTTTGGGACAAAATTGTCTTTTTATTCTCGGGGTTCAAGTGTTGGAGCCAAAAGGATTAATGTATTCTTCACCTCGTACCTTGTATTGTTAGGTGAAATTTCTACAACAAAATATTAATTATTTATATTAATCTAAAAGACTAAAATATAACCCTTTTAAAATAAATTGAAAATGGAAAAACAGATTAAAGAATGGTGTCACAGTCTATCTGGAAACAGTGTCACGTAGAAAATGTGTCCACACGAAACGGTGTAATCTTTTCTTCCTTTGAGAAGTGAGATAGTGTTGATGTCATATTTGTATAGAGATCGGGAACTGGTAGCACAGATGTAGTGTTTGGTCATGGTATCTATTCACTGTGTCTGGGTCCCTATGTTTGTTTCTCGGTGTCGAGGTTACGGTGTGTAGGTCCCCCTTTTTTTGATAACAAATCTTGTGAGTGAGATATCTATTCTTAGTGAATGTGTCTCTACCATAGTGGTCAGTTAGAGTGCATTTCACTCCCCCTTATGGTATTATCAAAAAAAAGTACAAAATTAAATAAGAGAGGAGGAAATGAAAGTTCACGATGCATCATATTGAGAAAGAGTTTTCCTTACTATCAGTAAGAAACAAAAATAAAAAAAATATCCCTATAAAAATATAGTGTTTGATTTTCGGCAGCATCGGTTGTCTTCTCTTTTCCCTTCGCAAAAACATCACTAGAAGCCACTTGAGAAGAGGTAGAAGATGAAGAATGATTTGAACCAACTAAAAATGAAGGAAGAGTGAGTAGTTCAAAAACAAATGGGTCCAGTGAAGGTTTTGTTGAAGACTGATGTAATTTTTAGTCGAGGATAATAGGTATGATCTGACTCATATCATGAGAAAGAGACATAGAGGTAGAGGCACGGGAAAGGGATGAGAAGGTAGGAAAACCAGGTCTTAAGGGTGTAGTTGCAGGATCCTCAATAGTAGTGATCTATACATGAAGATAATGACTCAATAGCCTGATGAAGACTGCAATAATCTCACCACCATACTACATCACTTTCTCAAAGTCTCCCTTGTTCTCCATGAACTTGACTAGCAAGGGAGTGAAATCAATCAAATTTTAAACCTGAGTTTTGAAATCTTCTGGCATGAGGGATTTTTAGATTCTCTACAAGGTACTTGAAATGGTGTGTCATATCAGGCCTAGAGAAAATTCTATTGATGTATAAATCCACCTTCTTTATAATTTCTTCTTGAGAATCATATTCTATCTTGAAATTAATTCTCACCAAATCAAGAACTTTGTAACTGTTCTTGAAAACCACAGATACAAAGTCTTTGTCAAATCCACTGAGCCCAGACTGAATTTCTTCCTTAACAACCATTCTAAGAAGATCTCTATCTATGGAAGGTTGAGATGATTGTCCATAGTTATAAGAAATTGTAACAGTTGAATTAAGAGACATCAGTTTATTCAGAACATTTTGGAGACAACCCTTATGCTCATCAATCAACATGTTAAGACCAAAAACAAGATCACACTTCTCTTGAACTGTTTTCTTGTTTCATTCATCAATCTTTTCTGCAAATGAAGACATTTTAGATATAATCACGTCTGTTACTTTTTTTAGAATCTGACGACTAAAAACCTCGATAGGAAGTGCAACAAGTTATGGTCTTGAGTTCATCACACTTTTCATATCTTTAACCAAACCTCTGAGAGACTTCACTTCATCACTGAGTTGTTTGTTCTCAACTCTGCTGCATGAATTTTATGATGAATTTTTGGATGGATCTACCAAATAATCTTATCTAATAACAGGGCAGTATCTTGTTCACTCAATTTGGTCATTGTAACAGGTTGAGTGTTCATGATCATTTCAATCCTAGCCAATATGGTAGATCCAGAGGCTTTCAAATCATCTTTACTCGTCATGGTGGAAGGTTCTTATGATGGTTCGTGAATAGAAGCTGAGACAAGCTGATGACCCTTTCTAGCTATATCTTTAATAGATGTTACTGGTTTCAAGTGAAACACAGTGGAAATATCTATACCTTTAACTTAGGCTTCTATGGAATCATTCAAATCAAATTAAATAGGGAATTTATAACCAATATATAGAGAGCATGGATCAACCATATTAAGAATATCAACAGTTTCAAGATTCGGGTGCTTCTCCCCATCAACAAGTAAATATTTCTCAGGACTAGGAGATTTAGATCCATGAACTATTTCCATGATTTTATACCAAATAGCATCACCCTTTTATTTTCTAGCGAAATGAATGTATTTTTACATTATCTCTTCAGTATATGGGATAATTTCTGGAACATCTTGTTCCTCTAAATATTCCTCATAAGTAGCTTCTTTATCCAGAGAGAGGCCTTCTTCTAGATGCTATTCTAGAACATAATATTCAATTACATTAGAAATAGATTCTTCATTAGAATCAGGTTTTTATTCCAGATCAAAATGTTTTTTAGGAACATGTATTTCATTCTCAGTTATTTCTTAGATAATAGGTTCACTGTCTTTATCATCCATGACAGTTTTCCCTTTAGGTGCAACTTCCCCTTATTCAACTACCTCATCATAATAGACAATAATTTTGTTTGGTTGCTAAATATGATAAGAAATGTTTTTTAGGTCTTGATTAATGCTTAACCAGGTTGAACTTTTAATAAACCCTATCATTATCCCCCACCCATGGTTTTCTCCATGGATTCCAACTTATTTTCATTCTATTTACTTTTACTTTTGAAATAAAAAATTCATAGATCTTAATTACTTATTCATCTATCCCAATCAACCCTTTTTCATAAAGAATTGTTGAGCTAAACCTTGAGTAAAACATGGAGGTTAAATTTGAGGTTGTCTTTATCGACTCACACATATAGAGTATAACATTATTACATAGATTAATCTTGTGTCCATTATTCACAAGATGAATAAAAAATACATCATGATAGATGAGTGTGTAAAAATCACCTTTTCATGGGATTATAAAATTCTGGACAAATTTAAACCAAAGTGTGGTTTTTCCATCTATCTCTGCAGCTACATCTCTTCACATTGTTTCATTTCCAGTTAATCTCCCCAAGGATTATTCCAAATAAAATATATAACCTGTAGGTGTAGGGCCTTATAGGTAGTCCTCAAAAAGACCCTCATTAGGTATCCTTAGGCATCCACCCATAAACTGAATGAAAAGGTGCATATCTAGACATTGATCCAGCTTCTCACCATATAATCATCTTCTGTTTCAAAATAGAATTGAACGAATTGATAAAACTGAGAGACTCGCTTTGGGTATATCAATCATTCCCATTTTGTGAACCAATATAGCCATACATTCTCTTTTAGTATGTTCAATAATAAATACTTACTTGATAGAATCCACTTAGAGAAAATTATCTTTTTAGGTACCACTATTTTGTTCACCAGGTCCAGATTAGAAGGACCTTCAGGCGATTACTTCGGTGCTATTTTAATATTTTTCATTGATCATCATTTTTCATAAGTTAGTGACAATGGGAGTTTCATTTTGGTAATTTGAAAAAAGTTTGATATAGACGTAATGATTGAATGAGGGGTTATGGTTTGAGAGAAGAGATATTGGGTGAAGAAAATAGTGAAACTTCATTTGTTTTTATAATTTATGGATATCAACCGTCGAAAAATCAAAAGCATTGGAATGTAAAAGAAAAAAATAATTAATTATATTGATATTGGTTATAATGTGTAAATAAAATGATAACGGGTCTTTATAGTGAGTCCATGATAGACTTCTACGGTGAGACGAGAACAAGATTTCATGGTGAGACCGTAACTAGATTTTGCAGTGAGACTATAACTATGTGACTTAAAAACTGTGAGACCATATTATTTGAAGTAGCAAATTTTATGAAAGTAAAACTATAGAACTGTAAGAGTTAGGCAGTAATATTATGACAGTGACATGTGAACCAACAAACTGTGAAACAATATGATGTGGAACAGTAAGTTATGAAATAGTAATCTATGAAATAGTAAGGTGTGAAATAGAAAACTCTGAAACAGTAATCTGGTAATCAGTACAATTAATACTTAAGATTTATCATTCTCAATTCATGTATGATGTATTCTAATCTTTCTTAATTTAATTGTTTAGTGAATATGTCAGCAAGCTGATATTCAGTTCTAGTGAATTCCAAAGTGATATCACCTTTTGGATAATGATCTCTCAAACATTTATGTCTTACATCAATATGTTTGTCCTAAAGTGTGAAACAAGATTTTTGGAGATGTTAATAGCACTTGTATTATCACAATTTATATGTATATGGATTAAGTGATATCCATAATCTAGTAATGTGTGTATCGTCCATAAACCATGTGCACAACAACTACCAGTAGCTATGTATTCAGCTTCTACACTAGATAATGAAATAGAGATTTGATGCTTTTTAAACCATGATATTATTGACATTCCTAAAATGTGACATGTCCTAGTTGCGATTTTATTATCTAACTTACAACCACCTAAGTCAACATCCGAATAGCTAACTAACTCAATTGATTGTCCTTTGGGATAGAACAGTCTTATATTGGTTGTATGGTTGAAGTATTTTAAAATTATATTAACAACTTTTAAATGGGATTCCTTAGGGTTCCAATGAAAATTAGCACATATATATACACTAAACAAAATTTCAAATGGACTAGATGTTATGTAGTGTAAGCTTACAATCATTCCACTATAAGTGGCATGATAAACAGGTTTTCCATCATTATCAAGATCCAACATAAAAGTAGTACACATTAGAGGGTTAATAATTTTAGTGCTATCGAAACCAAAAAAATTTTGGAATATTTCTATTATATTTTCATTGATTTAAAATAATACCATCACTATTTTGAATGATTTGGAATCTAAGAAAGAATATTAGTTCACCCATTAAACTCATTTTAAATTTGTTTTGAATTATTTTTAAAAATTCAATACATAAGGAATTATTTTAAGATCCATAGATAATTTGATCTACCTAATTTTGAACTATTAAAACATCATTGGAAATTTGTTTTATAAAAATGGTAGGATGAGCTATTCCTTTTGAAAAACCGTTGGAAATATGAAAAGTACATAATCTATCCTACCAAGCTCTTTGATCTTGCTTTAAACCATATAATGCTTTAGATAATTTAGATATATGATTCCAAAAATGAGGATTTGTAAAATGAGGGTGCTCCTCTATAAAGAAATCCTATGATATATACCCATTTATGAATTCACTCTTAATATCTATTTGATATAATTTGAAATTCAGATGTGCATCAAAAGCAACCAGAATTTTTATGGCTTCAAATCTAGCTACTAGTGAAAAGGTTTCTTCATACTCATTTCCTTCTTATACACTATGAACTTGTGAAAATAATCTAGCATTATTTATTACTATGTCATCATCTTCATCTAATTTATTTCTAAACTACCACTTAGTTCCTATGGTATAATTGTCTTTGGGTATGTCAAAAAATTTCCAAACATTTTTCCTTTCAAACTGGTAAATCTCTTGTTTCATTTCCATCACCCAAAATTCATAATTAAAATCATCATTATTGTTTTTATGTTCAAGTTGTGTCATGAATACATGATGTTCAACCTGATTTCTGTGAGAAACTCTAGTTTGAGTTCCTTAATCTAAAACTCCTACAACAGCATCTATAGGATAGTTCTTAAGAGTTCTAAAAGCTCTAGAAAAAGAAATACTAGTGATTTAAGGTACGTCAATATGTTCATGTTCATTGTTACATGAATCTAAATAATTTCCAAAACTCGATGTTTTCATATATTTCTTTAGAGGACGGTTAGAGGATTTTTAATTAATTTCCATATTTGATGCATCATCCTCATAATTATCTAGCGTGGTCTTAGGATCATGTGGATCTGTTTCATCAAATTTGACATGGACAAATTCTTCCACACATTTAGTTAATTTATTAAAAACTCTATAATATTTACTAAATATTGAATATCCTAAACAGATTCATTCATCACTCAAGGTTTCAAAATTTTGAAGATTATACTTAGTATTGTGGATAATGACTTTGTAGCAGAAGACATTGAAGTAGCATAATTTGGAATTTCTATTGTTTCATAACTCAAATGGATTTCTTTTTAGAATAGGTCTAATCAACAAAATGTTGATAATACAGCATGTTGAATTTATATGTTCATAAAAAACATAAATAGTTAATTCATATTCAATAAGTATGGTTCTAGCAATTTCCTGCAAGGTTCTATTTCTTCTTTTTACAACTCTATTCTATTGTGGTGTTATATGGGAAGAGAAATTCTGACTATATCCATTTTGAGAATAGAATGATACAACCTCTTGATTTTAAAACTCATTTCCATGATCAATTCTTAATGATTTACTTCTATGTTCACATATATTCTCTACGATTTTGGCACATTTGGTAAAATGAGAGTAGGATTAACTTTTGTGAGCCAAAAAAAGGTCCATGTATATCTAGAAAACTCAACAACAATAACAAAAACATAGTGCTTCTCATTTAATCTAGAAGCACTAGATAGTCCAAACAAATCCATGTGAACCAATCCGAGAGGTTGAGAAGTTGACACTTCATTCTTTGGATTAATGGAAATTTTGTGTTTCTTTCCCATTTGACAAGGATTACACACTTTATCATTTGGAAACTGACGTTTGGGTAGGTATTTGAAAAATAATTTTGTAGTTAACTTTCAATGAGAGTTAATATTACATTGTCCAAGTCTCCTATGACAATTCCATTATTCTTTGTGAAATACACTTAAACATGAACCAATTGGAGAAACTAAAGACTATATTTTAATAGAGTATACATTATCATTTATCAATGCAGAAAATAGTAATTAATTTTTAGAATTAAAAAAATTAAAAGCATCATTTTCAAATTTAACAAAAAACCCATAATCACATAGATGTGAAACACGAAGCATATTTTATTTCAATCCATCAACAGAAAGAATATTGGAAATTAAAACATAGTTAGATTTATAGATTTGTCCCGGGCCATTGATCTATCCTTTGGCACTGTCCCCAATGGTGACATGTCCACCAAAAAATTTTTTTAAACTATTGAATCATGAATAGTCTCTCGTCATGTGTCTTGACCAACCATTCCCCAAGTTCCATAAGCTTTTACAGGATCTCTTTAGAAAATTCCCTACAAAATTTCAAATAAAAACAGATTTTAGTACCCATATTTGTTTTGATCCGGTAATATTTGTGACTAGTGCTTTAGGAACACACATATCCTCAGAGGTTGTCTATAAGAATTATGTAAAGTTCTTGAAAAATAAACTCGATTTGGCCCATAAAAGCTTGAAACATTAGAGATTGTATAATAACTTGAAATAGCTAAATGTTTTTTTAGAACTAGATGTAATGTTGTATGTCCTAGACTTAGAAACAAATTTAGTTCTTCCAAAATTTCTTTTACCAGGTTGACAGCCAATACGAGTAGAATATTTAGGAGGAATCTCTTTACCTAGAATTTTTACAAATGTATATTTAACATTAGTAAACCTTTCAAGATCTGTTTTCAATTGCTCATTAGATATCATTAGATCATTGTTTTCATTGAGTAATTTAACATTTTACCTCTTTCTATAGTAAGTCCATATTTAATAGTTGCAGTAAGAGCATGATTTTTCATTAAATATTTGTATTTTTCAATCACTTCATTACATGTATCATCAAGCATACTATAGTTATCAAACATTTCTTTATTAAAAATATTTTTAGAGTCACTCTTATAACTAGAATAATAGGAATTGTGTACAAGATATTTCAATGTTACCTCGAATGTGCTTTTCATAAAACACATATTGGCTTTGTTATCATGTTCATCATGTGAAGATTTTAAGTCACTTGAACTATCCTCAGAAGCACTCCACATTGCTTTCATTTCCTTTTTATAAATTCAATCTATGTCCTCATATTTCTTTCTGTACTTGATCTTGGGACAATCAAACTATATATGTCCCTTTCACTTATAATTATAGGATAAAATCTCATCAGACTTATCACTTCATTTCCAATCTTTCCTCTCACTTCATTCTAAACCATTTTATCCCTAAAACATAGGATTTATAAAAAAATTATTCAGGTAAAATCTATTAAAACTTATGGGATATTTATCCATAACCTCATAACTGTTAGGTGATGATTTTTCAATGATGTATCATTCAACAGAGACTTTTAATTTCTCTTTCAATTTGTGTTTAGAGGTGGTGGACTTAAATGCAACAGGTTTTCTTTTGGGTTCATCCTCCACTTCCTTGTTTACTTTAAACTCCTATTCATACATCATTAGTTTCTCAATCAGTTATTTTACAAGTAACATGATGATTCCACCAGACTCTCTAATTGAGATAGAGGTTCCTCTCCATATGTTAGGTAGGCATCTGAGAATCCTCATAATTTTTTCTTTAGTAGAAACTTCTTATCCAAGATAAATCATTATGTTTACCATTCTGTTGATCTTGAGATACATGTAAAAAATAGTCTCATAATGTTTAATTTTAAATTTATCATATTTAATAGTTTAAGTATATGCCTCATTTCATTCACACTATTATTTCCTTCATGTGAAATAGAACAAGTATCCCAAATTTTATGGGCATTTTTACGTGGAAAAATTATGTTCAATTCCTTATATCCTAAATAGAATTATAATGCATTCATGGAATTGAATATTTATTATAGTATGTATTGGTATCTTCATACCAAATAATTCTATCAGTATTATTAATCATATACTCATCCATAATTGAAGACCAAATTTCAAAACACATACTTTCTAAATGCATTTTCAGTTTAATTATCCATTACGCATAATTAGTTCCATTAATGAATAGTGGTATTTTTTTTACAACACCTTAAAATCTATTATCCATAATAATGAAATACTTTAAAAGATCTAGAAATATAGAATTGACAGAAATTTAATGATCATTAATGTACAACTATAATAACAGATGAATAGTTTCAAAAAAGAGACTTAATATGAATAACAAACCCATTTGATACCAAATGTTGGTCAAAGTAGAGTACTCAAGAGATTGGTTAATTTAGTATCTATTGATATTTAGGTTTAAAAAAGTTTCTTAAAATATTTCCCAATAAAAATATATATCCAAGATAATCAAAATAATACGGTTATAAAATATTTATTGATTAAATAAATTCTCAGAAGATTGATTAATTCTATGTAATCCTAATATCAGTTATTAATATTACTTTTGAAGTTATTCAAATAAAGAAAAACAATTATAACTTCTTTCCAATATTAACTATCAACGTAAATTTATTGATTTTGGAATTATATAGTAATATTAAAAAAACTAAATAAAAAATCATCGGATATAAAATAAGTGGTTCAGTCTCAATCCAAGACCTAATCCACACCACATGGTGATCACCTACCCCCAAGAAGATTTTATTAATAAACGTACCCTGGATCAATGTAAAAAACAGTGCATAGGACTGTCCCAGTCACATGACCTCTTACATAGTTCATTGTGAGTATAAAATAATAGGTCACACGTGGACATCTTCCACACTTAACTTTGTGAGTAAACAAGTGTAAAAAATTTCAGAGAAATGATATCTTGTATCCTCTAGTTTAATGTAAGAGATAGGGTGTGTTTCTATACACACACTCAGAGTACTCAAAAGATAAAAAAAATACACAACAGAGTAAAACTGATGAGATAAGATTAAATGTTCTTTGAGTGTTATTTTATGTAGCTCTAGACTACTAGGATGATGAAAATATAGGAATCGAGTCCTCTTGTGAGAAATAGATTATCACAAGTTTGTTAGATCTAGCTCATTTTCTTCGTGGTGTTGATAGTTAAAAGATGTTCATGACTATGATCTAGGGTCTCTTAGCTTTTGGATTTTAAAATTATTTTTTTTTCTTAAAATGTATCTTGTTGCATGTGTCAGTTCTTTTCTCAGGAATACTCTTACTTCATTGATATCTCACATCATTGTTTTTGGGCCACTCTTCTATTTTTATTCATGGAATGCATGTGTTGGAGCTGACATGATGCTTATATTCAATACCTCATACCTCGTACTGATAGGTGACATTTCTACTATGAAATATTATTTATGTCAGTGAATTTAAAAGACGCAAATATAACCGTTAGAAATTAAATTTGAAACGACAAAATAGATTAATAAACATTGTATGTATATGTCTAGAATGTAATGTCCCAGAAAAACTGTGGAATATTATTATATAAATTCATGGGATTTTTGCGAGTTCTTGAAAATTTACGGTGCTTGATTTCGAGGTTGGGTGTGATTGGAATCATTTTATGAAGTGTTTTTGGGTATGTTTAGTAAACATACGAGGGGGATTTTATATCTTTTGAAACGGTGCTCAGAATTGAAATTTTAGTGTATAGTTGAACTCGTAGTGTCAGTGATTTATTAGTGAGACCATCACCACAACTGCGTTCCGACGAGAATGAAAGTTATTTTTGGGGGTTATAAATTAAATTAAATAAAAATAAACTGTTACTTTATTTTTATTAATAGTAGTTTAGTCCTCCAAGGTTATGTTAGAGGTGGGGGTCACGACACCCTAACCTCCCATGGGAGGTTAAGTTGGTGAGGCCCACCCACACATAGCTTCCCTTGGGAGGATATCTTTGGTGGTTCCCACATGAGCTTGAAACCCCCTTTTTAACTACCCATTTATATGGGATGCCCACTCTCCACCTTCCCCATTTAATTTATTTCTAACCCTCACAATTAATCAATTAGACATATTTTAATTAATTGGAACCCTTTTTAATTCTTTTTAATTCATTCCAACCATTAAAATAATATATAGTCTATTATTTTTGGGCTGGAAAATCTTTTGGTGGATCTTTGAGAGGGAGAACTTCATCCTTCAAACGAAGAACGCCACACGCCATAGAAGACTGAGGAACTTCTTTGTTGATCATCGAATGAGCCAACATAGAAGGAGCCGACCGTGAAGAACACCAACGACGCTTATTCCCTGGACGCTTCCCAACGTCAACGAATTGGCATATGCTTTTCCTACCCTTCCACCATATACGATGGAAAAAATATGAAGTTGGGGTTGAGTTATGTATGAGTTTTTACCCTCCATTTTCCTTCATTTTTTTGTGGTCCTTTTTGTCGATTGATATCATCATAATGAGGGGGGCTCGGACAGCATGAACACAGTCAGAACCTCCCCCCTTGTTGTTGTTCTCATTGTGTTGACGGAGAAGATGGAGCAACGGTGGCAGGCATCGAGCCGACCGTGAAGAAACCTTGTGGCGCAAGGTCGTCAGGTTTCCAAGAGGGAACGACACCGCCTTGCCACCTAGAAGAAGAGCCACGAGGGAGGTGCGCAGCGCCGTCGCGCAGCGCAGTGGCCAATAGAGGACCGAGGCTAGGGCATGCTGTGGTGGAAGGGAGCGGTGTCGTCGTGCCGTGCTGTAGTGCGGAGCGACAGGCTGCTCGGACCAGCTGGGAGTTGTGGGACCCCGTTGGGTCCCACTTGTGCTGGAATAGCGCGACTTGGTGCTGGTTTTGGCTCACACCCGAATGGCAGAGCCGTTCGGGTGCTAGGTGAAGCGCGCCTCCCCCTGGGTGGGTCTAGGGCAGGCCGCAGGGCCGCCTTCAACCAGGCCGCCCCCTCGGGCATGGCCGCTTCATCGGACGAGATCAGACTCGCGGACTGGGTCAGACCTCGGTCCGAACTGGGTCGGGCAGGGTCGATTTGACTGGGTCGGACAGGACCCGGACCCATTAGGCATGTTCACACCTTTTTTCCCCTATCTTGGGCTACATGTGTCTGATTCAGGATGCGCCTGCGGCAATGGAAGGCTTGGAGAGAGATTGTTCATTTGGCATACCCCACTTTAGGATTGGATGCATTTGATGTACCATCTAGTTGGCTTGAACCATAAAACCAAACGATCCCCTAGAACGGAAATACCGATATCTAACAGACCAAGTGTCAGATTGATTCACAGTCTATCATCTTGGAAACCTTATGACATGGCAGACCTTTGGATTACTCTTTTGTGGAGTTTAGTGTTGGTTGAGGTACAACCGATATCCTGTGGGAAGATACTATAGAACTCGAGAACACCGGGTGTGAGGAATACATTTGTTAAGAGTGAGGCGGAGGTTAGAGACAAATCCTACGGAGGTCAGCGCTTAGCAATCCTATGTGGGTTAGCACATACCGATCCTGTGTGGGTCATCGCATACCGATCGTGTGTGGGTCAAATCTTGTGTGGGTCATTGTGGGGGTTAGTACCTATCTATCCGGTGTGGGTTAGAAATTGTATGGTCAGAAGTAGTGCCTCTTGAAAAAATAAGAAGACCTAGCTTCGCGACTCATCATATGTACTTCTTTACTTCACTAAAATTCGGGTTCAAGTTGAGTCAATGACTTTCATTTTTTCCCCATGATTCAGATGGGTTAATAACTAACATAGGTATATGTATGGTCATATACCTAAGTAAGGGTTATCTGTTGACTCCGTACTTTGTGGTTATCCTTGTTGGTTTTTGTGAGACATTGAGGGTCTCAGGGTCCCTACTGAGTATTGTTATACTCACCTCCGCACGGGCTATGCCCACACCTCATTGTGTTGGTTGCAGAAAATAGACAGCACTGATCAGGGCAGAGAGTATCAGAACTGGATGGTACCTAGAGGTATACCACTCTGCGAGACATACATGTATCGAACGGACAAACTTGGGGTGATGAGGAGTACCTCCGTACCCACCCTTCAAGTGGGAATGTCGGAGGATGACCTAGTAGCTGCTTTACTACTTTTCTTCTATTTTACTAGATTTTCAGTTGTTTTGTACTTTACTATTAGGCTTGTATTTCCGGCCCCTTTACCTTCAATACACTCATTTATATTCTGTTTTACTTAGTGTTTTACTTCAAATTGCATACTCGTTTTTGTTTGTTACTGTTATAAGGGAAATTCCTTCCCAGTTTAGGTTTTTACATCTTTGGTGATAGACGTCAGCCCCTAGCCTATGGAATGCGGGCTTGGGTAAGTCACAATATAGGCCCCAGGGGATGGGTCATGACCAATTGGTATCAGAGGAGACGACTGTACAATAGAACATTGGACTCTGAACTTTCTTTTCTGTGAAGCAATAGTGTTAAGGGTACCAAGTGTGGTTTTCAGTTTAGGGAGTCCAGTGTTGGTGCGGCGGACGATGTATCCATGCACCAGGACCATGAATACCTATTTCTGACATAGTGCATGATAACACGGATTGTGTGAGTTTTTTCAAAATTTATTCTTTAAATCCGGTCAACCAGTTCAGGACACTAGGTATAAATATTTTGACCATGTCACATTTGTTTCATTCAGGATGCCTCCCCATGGAAGACCAGTTAGAGCCTCAAGACTTGTACGCTCTGACAGCCCACCGAGTGATGAGGCCTCGGTGCAGGGCCCTCTACCAGTTGAGGAACAAGCGGTACCACTTTCCTTTGGGACACCGATGCCACCAGCCCCAAAAGAAGATGATGCATTCCACTCGAGCACATTTCATGAGTTTCAGTGCCAGAGGCCACCCAGGTTTCAAGAAGGGATGAACCCACAGGCGGCTGATAATTGGATGGAGGCTGTGGTGAGAGTTTTCAGGCTGGTAGGTTCACCAGCAATCCTCATGGTGATTCTTTCTGTGAGTATCCTTCAGGAAACAGAAGGAATATGGTGGATCCTGATGCTCCAGGTTCACAATTAGGGGACACTACTATTGATAGACTTCGAGAGCCTGTTTCGGGTGATGTTTGTTCCAACCACCCTCCGAGTGGTGCAGATTAAAGAGCTACTTCATCTACAGCAGGGTAGCATGACTGTACACAGTACTCATCGAGGATCAACTACCTCTCTTGATACTCTACAGATATGATGAGGGACCCATTTTTCAAGGCACAGACCATTGAGATGGGGCTCAGGAAATAGATCAGAGCCTCGATGATCTCCCTCAACATCCCGACTCATGCAGGGGTGTTAGAGAGAGCCCTCCTAGGGTAGAGCTTCTTTGCTCAGCAGTCACTAGCAGCGAGACCCACTTCAAGTCGACATGCAACGGAGTTTTTTGCAGCTAACAGTAGACAGATGACATAGAGGTCTAAGAGGACCAGACCCACATGTGGTCGACCGCATGAATCTGGATATATTGTGCGGGGCCCAAAAAGTAGAGACATATATGCCAAGAGAAGACAGTGCTACTAACGCGGCGTGTGGGGTCACATGGAACGTGACTGTCCGACCCGCCGTACAGATGATCATCATTCAGTTGAGGGACTACCTAGGTAAGGGCAGAGATTCGATTGAGGTGGTCTACAGGGCACAAGCAGACATGTCAGAGGAAATGGACGAGTAGCTGATGGTGGATGACGTTTCATTGTGTTTCCACCACCACCACATGGAGGACCACCTCGACCACAGGGAGATGGTGGACATGGTAGAGCCGAGCTTCAGAAAATTGAGGCATATGATCACGGCGCTCAGGAGATGATTAGCGATATGATCTATGTGTATTCCAATTTAAATATAGTTCTTATAGACACAGGTTACAATCACTATTTCATTGCCACATCCCACATTTGGAGCTCAATAATTCTGAAGGAGCTGTTAGTTTGATCATTACAGTTAGAGACTCTTACGGGAGCTGATTTGAAGATTATGCATTGGTGCTAGCAGTGAGAGCTTACTCTAGGAGGTGAGAACTTCGTCTGGGATCTCCTTGTAGCTGTGTCGAGGCCTTACGATGTCATCTTAGGTATGGACTGGTTATCTACAATCCATACCCAGATTGATTGTTCTAGGAGAAATATATGGTGTTTCTGCATGGATGGGGAAATGTTTAACATCACCTGGGATAAGGGAACCTTTCCAGCACAAGACAGACTTACTCGAAGTAGGGTGCAACCGATCAATCACAAGTTGTCTTGCCTTGCCCTTAGAGTAGTTGATGTGGAGAGTCTGACTTATCTTATAGTGGTGGACCTGTATGCAGATGTTTTCACTGATGATTTTTCAGGTGTCCTCATCTAAGAGAGGTGGAATTCTACATAGACTTTTACCCTGAGACGGTATCAATATCTACTCCAGTATATCAGATGGGTCTCACTGAGCTTCGCGAGCAGCGGGTAAAACTACAGGACCTAGAAGGAAAAAGATTCTTCCGGCCTGCTGTGTCTCCCTAGGCAGCCTCGATTCTATTCTCCATGAAGCTAGACAGGAGCTTGAGGCACTGTGTTGACTGTCGTCATCTAAACCAGGTGACTGTAAAGAACAAGTAACCACTCCCGAGGATTGACGACCACTTTGATTAGATAAAGGTAGATCAGTGGTTCTCAATGTTAGACCTCAGATCAGGCTATCAGCAACTCATAGTTCGAGACGAGGATTTGCAGAAGATGTCTTTCTGGTGTTGTTACGGCCACTGTGAGTTCTTGGTTATTCCCTTTGGAGTAACTAAATCTCCATCAGTGTTCATGAGCCTAATAAATAGGATATTCCAGCCATACCTCATTCACTTTTTTGTATTCTTCATCAACAACATTATGATTTACTCGACTACTATGGAAGAGCATGCCTACCATTGTCAGGTAGTATTGGACACCCTCTGAGAGAACCAGCTTTATGGAATTATCTCGATCTTCCAGTTCTGGATTGTAGAGGTTCCCTTCTTGGGAACGTCATCTCAGAGGCTGGAGTTGTCTTAGATCCAGCACGGATTGAGGCAGTACATTCTTGGGAGCAACCAAGAAGTGTGACGGAGGTACGAAGTTTGATGGTCTTGGTTGGATACCACCATATATTCATTACATACTTCTCCAGAGTTGTAGTGCCGCATTTATCCTTCACAAAGAAGGGGAAACCCTTCGTGTGGTCGAAGAGGTGCTGACAAAGCTTTCAGAAGATGAGGCAGAGGCTGACATGTGCCCCAATCTTGAGACTTCCAGAGGAAGTCGTAGGGTATGTAGTCTACTACGATGCATCAGGGACCGGACTCAGGTGTGTCCTTTTGCAGGAGCGAGCAGTGATCGCATATGGTTCTCGACAGCTGAGAAAACATGAGCAGAACTACACTACTCATGACCTGGAGTTATCAGTAGTGTTCTTTTCCCTGAAGATGTGGAAGCACTATCTTATGGGAAAACATTTTACCTTGTACTCTTATTACAAGAGACATAGGTATATCTTCTCGTAGAAGGACCTGAACCTGAGACAGTGGTGAGGACTTGAGTTTCTCCAGGACTATGACATTGAGATAGTCTATACTCAAGGGAATGGGAACGTTGTAGTAGATGCTATCAGTAGGAGGACTTGTATTCAGCTTCTAGGAGAGGTGACAGAGAAGCTGGCTACCTTACAGATATCCTTTGTGGATAGGGATGTAGCAGCATTCCTACAGTCTCTTATAGTCACACCCCCACTTCTTCGGCGAGTCAGGGAGGTGAAGCATGGGGACGCTGACTTTGAGACATGAAGTCCTCAGATATCCATAGGGTAGGCAGCTGATGGATTTTCTGAAGGTGGAGAGCACATCATTCACTTTAAGGGACATACCTTGGTACCAGTGGCACTTCAAGAGGAAGTGTTGAGGGAGTTCCACACATCCCCTCTAGCGATACATCCAGGAGTGGTGAAGATGTACCAGGATCTTCAACAACGGCACTGGTGGCAAGATATAAATATGGCGGTAGCCGAGTTAGTCTCATGATTCCTCACTTTTCTGCAAGTGAATCCGAAGCTCCAGGTACCAGCAGGCTTGGTTTATCCCTAAAAGGACCCATAGTGGAAGTGGGATGGGATATGCATGGACTTCGTGACCGGTTTTCCAAGTATATCCTAGAGTCACGATTCGATTTGGGGGATTGTCAACGGACTCACCATGTCGTCCCACTTCCTATCGATCATAGATTAGGGCTAAGTAGAGAGCTTGGGACACCTCTATGTGAGGGAGATTGTGCTTTTTCAAGGAATACATTCTTCTATCTTCTATGACTGTGATGCACAGTTTACTTCTCGGCTATGAGATGGGTTGTAGGATGCTTTTGGGACATAGCTTCGCTTGAGCACCACCTTCCATCCTCAGACAGATGGACAGACTGAGTGGACCATTCAGACCCTCTAAGACATGCTTCGTGCATGTGTCCCCGACTTTGGTTGTAGTTGGAAGGACCACATACCTTTGGTTGAGTTTTCCACAAACAACATCTATCACTCGACCATTGGTATGGCATATATGGAGGCCTTGTATGGCCGACCTTGATGATCACCACTGTGTCAGACAGACCCTGGAGAGTCAGCACTAGTGGGATAAGAGATGGTATGCACAACCATTGAGAAGGTGCAGATCTTCTAGGAACAGATGTAGATGGAACATAGTAGGTAGAAGTCATATGAGGACAGGAGACAGAGACCTCTTGAGTTATAGGATGGCGACTACGGCTTCCTACAGGATTTACGTCGATGAGGCTTACAGAGATTTGGCTGAGGCAGAATGTTATCTCCGCGATTCATCGGACCTTTCCAGGTCCTCAGTAGAGTAGGTGAGGTGGCTTACTTCCTGGATCATCCACCTAAGTTACACCAGGTGCACGAATTCTTCCATGTATCTATGTTAAAGAGATACGTGCATGACCATTCTCACATCATCGACAATGTAGAGTTGGACATCGATGACGGGGTGACTTTCAATGAGGTACCAGTGGAGATTTAGGATCAATAGGAGCAGGTACTGCGTGGGTGGTCTATACCTCTGTTGTGCATTTGCTGGCAGCAGAGGAACCTCCAGAAAAGCACATGGGAGTGGGAGCCACAAAAGTGTGCTCAATACCCCCATTTTTTCACATTGTGTGAGTTATATCTTACATGGACGTAAAGCCCTATGGTGGTGAGAATGTGATGACCTAAAAATTCTGTGGAATTATTTTTCTTAAATTTTTTGGATTTTTACGAGTACGTGAAAATTTACGACACTCGATTCCCTTGACATGTGTTCCTGGAATCATTTTTGATGTGTTTTTGGGTACATTCAGTGAACGTACGAGAGGGATTTTATATCTTTTGAACTGGTGCTCGGAATTGAAATCTTAGTGTACCGTTGAACCCACAGCATCAGTGATTACATAGTGAGACCTTCACCGCAGTTGTGTTCTGATGAGAATGGAAGTTAGTACTTGGAATTTTTAATTAAATTAAAAAAAATTAAGTGTTATATTATTTCTATTTGTGGTGCTTTAATCCTCCAAGGTGTGGTTGGAGGTGGGGGCACGAAACCGTAACCTTCAATGGGATGTTATGGTGGTGGGGTCCACCCTCACATAACCTCCCTTTAGAGGGTATCTTTGGTGGGGCCCTCATGAGCTTTAAAAACAATTTTTTAACACCCCATTTATGTCGAATGTTAACTCTTCACATTCAACCTTTAATTTAGTGCGAACACTCACAATTAATTAATTAAACATATTTTAATTAATAGGCACCCTTTTGAATTATTTTGAATTATTTCCAACCATTAAAATAATAGATATTATATTATTTTTGGGATTGGAAATATTTTAGTGGAACTTTGAGTGGGAGAAACATATCCTTCAAATGAAGAATGCCACACACCACTGAAGAATGATGAACTTATTCATCAATCATTGACTATGAAAAAAGAGAAGGATCTGAATGCAAAGAACGCCTATGACGCTTCTTCCCCGGACGCTTCCCGAAGTCGATGAATCGACGTCCACTTTTCCTCTCCTTCCACCATCAACGATTGACAAATACATGGTTGGGGTTAATTTATGTATGAGTTCTTACCCTCGGTTCTTTGTTGTTTTGTTGTGCTCCTTTTTTCCAATTGATTTCATCTTAACGAGGAGGTCTCAGACCACACAAACATGGTCCGACCCTCCCCCTATGTTTTTGTTCTTGTTTTCTTAATGGCGGAGGATGAGCAACGACAGCCAGCATCGAGCCGACTGCGATGAAAACCAACAACGCAGGGCCTCTGGGTCACCAAGAAGGCACACCACTGTCATACTATGTGGTAGGAGAGCCACAGCTATGGTGGGCCATGGCGGAGGTGAATGGTGAAGTCATGCAGCACGGAGGCCAGTAGAGTGCCGCAGCCTGGGTGGGTCGCGACGGAGGATCAAGGCACCATTACGCTGTGACATTATGTGTAGCGGTTGGCCGCTTGGGCCAAATGAGAGGTGTCAGACCCCATCTAGTCATGAGTGTGCTAGACCAATGCCACCTGGCACCGGTTTCAGCTCACACCCGAATGGCAGAGCTGTTCGGGTGCAAGGGAGTCGCGTGCCTCCCCCCTGGGCGTGGCTGGGGCAGGACGTCAGGCCACCCTCGGACGGGCCGCCCTTAGGCCGGGATGCCCCCTCAAGCCTGGCCGCTTCCTCAGAATAGATCGGAACCGCGGACTGGGTCAGACCCCAGTCCAGATAGGGTGAGGCCAGGTCGGTCCGGCTGGGTCTGGTCAGATCCGGCCCCGTTTGACATTTCACACCTTTTCACCCCTATCTTGTGCTACGGGTGTCCGATTCATGAACCGCCTATGAGGATGGAATGATTGGAGGTATATGGTTCTTTTGGAATACCCCACTTGATGTTTGGACATTGTTTGATTAGGGTAGTGTTGGTTTGATCCTAAAAACCAACCAGGCCCCTAGAAAGGAAATGCCAATAGCTCACAGTCCGGGTGTCCGATTGACGCATCGTCTATCGCGTTGGAAACCATATGACATGGCGAATCTTTAGATTACTCCTTGGTGTAGTTTAGTGGCAGATGAGATTTGACCGATATCTCATGGGCATATTCTACAAAACTCAAGTGCACATGGTGTGAGGAATCCATTGGATCATAGTGAAGTAGTGGATGGAGACAGATCATACAGAGGTCAGTGCCCATCAATCCTGTTTGGGTCAGCACATACCGATCCCGTGTGGGTCAGATCCTATGTGGGTAAGCACTCAATGATCATGTGTGGGTCAGCACATATCGATCCTGTGTGGGTCAGTTAGTGTGTGGGTCATTGCGGGGGTTAGTACCTATCAATCATATTTGGGTCAGACTCCGTATGGTGAGAAGTAGTGCCTCTTGATAGTATAATATGATCTAGCTTCATCACTAATCAATTGTACTACTATACTTCACTGAAATCATGGTTTTAGTTGATTAAACGACTTTCTTATTTTCCTCATGATTTAGATGGGTTACTAAATAGCAAAGGTATATGTATAATCATATACCTAAGTAAGGGTTATTCGTCGAATCCATAGATTGGGGTTATCCTTGTTGCTTTTTCTGAGACCTTGAGGGTCTCAGGGTTCCTATGGAGTATCATTATACTCACCCCTACATGTGTTAATCCTGCACCTCATTGTGTTGGTTGCAGGTGACGGACAACGATGATCGGGGCAGAGAGTATCAGAACTGGATGGTACTCGGAGGTGGACCACTTGGTGAGACGTACATGGAACGGACGGAAGGACGTGGGGTGCTGAGGAGTCCATATGTACCCACCCTTTAGGAGGGAATTTCGGACGACAACCCAGTAGCTGATTTACTACTTATCTTCAGTAGTACAAGATTATCAGTTATTTGTACTTTAATGTTGGGCTTGTATTTCTTGCCCTTTTACATTCAACACACTCTTTTGTATTCTATTTTACTTAGTGTTTTACATCCAGTTGCATACTCTGTTGTGTTTGTTTACTGTTATAAAGTCAATGCCTTCCCAGTTTAGGATTTTACACATTTGGTGCTAGACGCAAACCCATGGCCTATGGAAGGTGGGCTTGGGGTAGTCACGATACGGGCACCATGGGATAGGTCGTGACATGGAAACTATTCACATGGAAATAGTGCAACACAAAACGGTGTCTTATTCTTGGACTTTCAACTGTGAGACAATAATGATGGCATAATTGAATAGATATCAGAAACCATTAGCATATATGCAGTGTTTGGTCACGGTGTCTGGGTCACGGTGTCTGGTCTGGATGTCTGGGTCACAATGTTTGGGTCATGTTGTCTGGGTCACGGTGGCGTGTCACAGTGTTTGGGTCACGGTGTCTATGACACGGAGTCTAGTCCCAATGTCTGGGTCCTTTTTCAGAGAAACAGATCTTGTGGCACTCTCATAGTTTCTCAGACCTAGCCAAATATCTGTACATAGAATTGAGAATTGATTTTCACATAATGAATTAGACTTAATCATTCATCAATATAATCATTATAGACCAAAGTAAAATGTAGTTCAAAATAATCAAACATCATATAAATAAATTAAGGTCATGGAAAGGTTTATTTAATGCATAATGAAACAAACAATCTGTACACATGATTTGAGACAGACTAAATAGTATTAACAAGAATTATAAATTGTATAGGATTTGTGATCATTAAAACATAATTAACATACAAGGAGTTGAAAAAATATATTCTATTTTCTTGAGGAGGGATCTATAAAAAAAATATTAATTCCAATAAAAACATTATTGATTAATCAATGACGTTAACTATGTGTTATTTAGAAACGACATTCTTCATTAGTATGTGTATTATCAGGTTATCCTTTTTATTGATGTTGAAAAAGTGATTTCATTCCATTTATTCTTATTTAAATATCAATTATTATTACATTTTTGTCTATTTATTTCATTTCCATCAACCTTAATTATCCACATGTATAAAGATCTTGCTATCTCTTTTATTAACAAGGGGAAGTGTTAGTATTTGTTCTGTTTTTATTTAAACAGAGTCGATTATTGGAAAAGTTTTTTATTAGTTATAATATTAATTTTATAAAATAATGCATGTAGAGGATATAAAATGGGATGAGTGGGTCCTAATATTTCATATCACATCAATGCATAGATAGGTGTCTTGAGGAAAAAAAACTCGGGTTTTGGTTTATAAGTCTCACAAATATGAGTATATTTTTTTGGAAGAAGTCCATGCTGGCATTTTAAAATGTATGAATTTATCGATTATATAATTATATGATTATATATATCTCAATCAATGTGCTAAAATATTTCCATAGATATATAACTCTCAATTTTTATTTTTTTTATAGAATTATGATTATTACTCACCTGATATATAAAATTTCTTCTATGTTTACGCAATAATTGTATGAGATGTTTTATTTCCTATAATGAGTATTTAATTACACTAGTTATTATATTTGAACATTTATGGGTGTTGAATCATATAATTAAACATTTCATGTGTAATAATAATTCTTCTGTGGTTAAATTATTATATATGTTGAAAACATGTTGTGGATTGTGTATTTTTTATGGTGGAAAAAATATCTTTTAGTTGATAATGTACATTGGATTTATTCAATAATGATTTCTATAAATTCTATATATCTCAAAACTGAAATGATTCTGTGTTTTTATAATGTTTAATATTTTTTATAAGTCAATTAATTATGGAATATTTAAGTCAATTAATATACAATTGTAATCAAAGCCATTATATAATGTATGTGCTTTTGGAATTGGTTCAAGTACATGGGTCTGAAGCATCTTAATAACACTGAAATAATCTATCATAGACCAAATATATATATATATATATATATTGTTTATGGGGTTACAATGACCTTAAAAAAATTCATACACACAACACACATGGGCCAGAAAGGTAGGCCACAACTCCTAAGGGATAGTCCACCAATCAAGAATTATTTGTTCAATACTTGTCCTGAAGTTCCAGTGGGCATGAAAACAGTTACATTGCCCAAAGGACCAAAAACTGACCCAAAGACCCGGTGAAATGTTATTCTTACATCATACTGCATGTGTCATCATGCCTACAACATTCATGTGTTATGCCGTCATTATGCTTGAATTATTCCAACATCGCCGCCTACCTATGGATATTTCCACCCACCCAGAATTGAAAATGGGTATGATATAGGATTATGGGGAGACATCACCACCATGAGGAGCCCCCAAGTACCTAGATAGATTATAATTAATTATATTACCTTTGGTAGAGGATATATTGAAAAGACAAGTGCATCAAGAATTTGGCGATGTGGTTTATAGGGTGACCTATGCCTGGATTGTGATAAAGAAAATAATTTTAGAATACGGGTAGAGGAGGGGTGTCAATATATCCTTAAATTGTATGTATCATTGAATAAAATACATAATATTAAATCATTTATGTTTAGGACTATGAAAATCATTTATTATGATGAAATTTATTAATCTTTCACTAAATATATACATTTAATAGGCATTAGAAAAAATTTAAAAAAAATTCCCACTTGTAAGTATTCAATACAATGTTAAAAATACGATATTTTGTTTTATTATAAAAAATTATATTTTTTAAATTGAAAAATAAATTAATGTATGGTAAAAAATGGTTATTATTTTTAACATCTTCATTTTATTTTTATATAAATTTTATATTCTCAATTAAATTTTATCAATTATATGTTCATATTTATCAAATATTGAATTCGTAAAACATATGGTATATATAGATATTATTATTTTTAATATTCAACTAAAATAGGACAATTATATAAAAATATAACAAAAAACCTAAGATAAAATCAAAATAATAATTCTAATCATTGTGATAATTTTTTTAAAAAAAATCTCCAAATAAATCAATTTTAATATATGAATTTTTATATTAAAGTGTATATATAAATAACAATGATGACGAATCCTTTATTAAAATTTATATTTATTTATGATTTAGATTAACTTTTTATTTAAATATTATTATTGTATTCTAATTTATATTTATTTATTTAAGTCAATCTAAATACTGGTTTTTTGGATTTTTAATACTCTCAATGGTTAAATTAATATTTTAGAAAATATTTATTATTATAATAGTTACTCATAATTCAAATTATATTATAAATAATTAAAATCTTATAAATACATCATTATTCAGGACAAAAATCCTATAGTGGATATATATATTTTAATTAAAAAATTACAGTTATTTATTTTAGGGGATTAATTTAATTAATTGGTTTTTTGATGTTACTGTATCTCTAGAGTATTATAACACATATTATTTCAAATATATATATATATATATATATATATATCATTATTTTAACTTGGTACTAATTTTAACATTAGAGTGTATATTTATCCTCAATAGGTGATTTCATATCATTATAGTATATAATATATTATATCATAAACAATAATATGTTATTTCATCAATGATTTAATAGTAATATATAGAGAAGGGAAATTTTCATATTGAAAAGATATGGGCATAACTAAATGAGTCATGTAAATCAAAATATCTCATATAATTTATCAATTTGTGGATAATTCATTAAAAAACAATGTTTTCAAAGTTACTATATAAAATTTAAAAAAATCTCTAAATAAAAATGCAAAAAAAATTCACTGAACTCTACTTCCTCTGTAATAGGTACACAAAATAATTAATTCATTGGAATATTTTTTAAAAAATAATCCACAAGACTATTTGATAATATATTATCATGCTATGATATTTCACATCATTATTATGGATTAGACATATCAAACATCAAATAACATGTTTCATTTAAGATAAGTATATAATGGAACGAGAAAAGTGAAAAATTTGACTGAATATAATTAATAAATTATATGAATAGTCTAATGATGTATCCATTTATTTTATAAAATAACATGGAAATATTCTAAACAATATAAAAATAAATATAAAAATACAATATTAATATAATAAAAAAAGTGGTCCTTGGAATTCAGAAAATATCCAAACAATATGACCTAACATTGTCACATTTTAAGAGAATATACCAATGAAGTGTCATAGAAAAAACATAAGCCACCTAAAAACATTTAAATAGTTTCATGTTATTATATCTTTTCCAAAGGGTGCTAATAATAATATGTTCTTCAATTTTTAAGAAGGTTATATAAAAGAAAAATAACATAAATATGTTTGGGATGATATAAAATAGTTAAGAGTAACTTGTGTTGTGTTAATAGAAATAAATATAAGGCTATAAAATCAAAAAAAACATCATGTTCCAATTAATAATAATATTTTTCATAAATATAATGAAATATTATGGCTATTGAAAGAGTATTAAATTCATTACCTATGAATTTTTTTCATAACATAGTAGTGTATGTTTGGAAATAGATAATAGTAGAACATTAAATCATCAATTGTATAGTTAAATATATAAGAGGAATTATAGGGTGTTTCATAATAAATGTGTATTAATTCAATAATTTTTTACCATTGCAACATTTGATGGAATATGATTTTCATAATATACTAAAACATGATATAATCATCCCTTGGAGTATAAATTTAATAATTACTCCTACTCCCCCATTAAAAAATTAAATACCTTGGAATATAATAATAATTATCTAATGAAAATTTAACAGACATGCATGAAATAATTATGTTCTCTAAAATATTGTCTAATAAATAATCCAATATCAACATTATGGAGTGACATATACTGAATAGGGTAAACAAAAAAAAGTGAAGTTGACCAAAACTATGATATTTTCCGAAAAAAAGTCATTTAAAATCAATAAAATGACATTTTTGATCATATTAATGGAGAACGCTAACTCAAAATTTTAATTGAAAATAGTGAACCATTTCAATATTAGAAAAAAATGATTATAAATAATAATAAATAATTCTTTTTATTTTTCACTAAAATAATATTTCACCATAAATAATATTAAATAATTGATTAAAATTATGATATTATTTTTATTACAGTCACATATCAAAATTTTAAGAATCCATTGGAATATATAAATTTGTGTAAATATATGATAAAAATGATTTCAAAGACCTAATTACCCATAAATTTGTTTTATCTATTGTATTTTATTTTTTTAAACACACCAATGTTTTTTTTATTTTAACATTATGTTTTCTAGTCTAGATCATATTTTTTTTCAATTGTAATTACAAAAAATTTTGAATTTACGAATCATTTAATTGTTCTTCCATATAATTTAATATTGGCACACCATCAATTATTTCATTATTTTAAAGAAGTATTGTTACAAAAATTCATAATTTAAATAAAATTTAAAGAATAATAAGTAATAATATTGAAGTAAACCCCTTCAATTTAACATTCTCACTCATTTAATTATTCTATTATAATTCACTACATGAAAAATGAAAAATACTTACAAAATCAGAAAAAAAAATTATCATATCATCATATAGTAGTGAAAAGATGAAAATTTTATTCCACAATCTACTTCATTTCACAAAGTGACCATTTCAAGATTCTATTTAAACATGAAATAATTTCTACTCAAAAGTATTTGTATTAAATATGATGCAGGTTGTGTATATAAATTACACCACAGTTTATATTTTTTATGTATTATCCAACTCATGATTAGAGAGAATCCTTATTAAATAATTAAAATTAAATTTTTTAGAGTAATCGATTCGTATTGTGAATGATATATTATAAACATAAATATATTTTTAGGATTTATATATAATTAATTGTGAACATTGAGAAAACTATTTCTTTTCAAATTCTTCATAAATGAATAATATAACATCATTTTTATAGAATAAACATTTTTGATCACCCAAATATCTGCTCATTAAGAATGTTGTATTAAAAGACCTTTGTTCTATGGAATGCATCTAGGCTCAATATTCGTTCTGTCATTGTAGTAGCTACTATAAAAAATGACCATATTTTTTAATTCTGTGTGGTTCCATAGTTGATCATTTTAATAGATGCATTATATTTTAAAATTCATATTGGGTACCATAGCTGAGAAACATTAATGTGAATGTCATCAATTAGGTATTATGCTGTAATACATCTAATCATTATAATAGTGTATTATATAAAAACATAGTTATATGAAATTATATCCATATACAGATATTTTAAAATAATATGGATTATTATCATAATATAGCTAAACGTAATCATGTAAACCATTATAGATTGAGTATCACAAAATATTTCAATATTTTTACTCTCAATTAGGCCTAAATTCCATCAATAATTCATTCTTTCCAATCAAATAACTTTTATAAACATAAAAAGGCATCTTTGAAATTGTCTAATGAATACCATGAAAACACTCAAATAATTATTGCTTGCATAGACCCTATCTTAACATACATGTAAATTACATTTTTTTGGTGTAATAATTAATACATGGCACAAAAAGACACCCAAAGACCGTATTAGTTTAGTGTCTTTGGAGTCTTGGAATATAATCCTCAAATCATGGTGAAAGATCTTCAACATCTCCCATAAAGATATTCACATTGTGTTTTATACCTAAAATATTTCTTCATATCCTAGGGAAAGTAAATTATAAAATAGTTGAGCTCAAATCCTCATTATGTTTTGACATGTAGATAATAAAACAAAACATGTAAATTTGAATGAAAATATATGAACATAAAGTTTAAACATCAAGATCTTGAGTCATGAAATAAATCTTCGAAATATTTAAGGAATAGATCATAATGGAATATTAATAATGTTAAAATAGCATGGTAATATGTTGACCCTCATTTCCTTCATAGATTTTAATGATTGTCAAAGGGGAATACCTTATGCACAAAGAGAGGCATCCTTTGAATAACATCAAAAATTGACAAAGGCATAAACAAGGAACCCTTTAAAAAAGAGGTGTGAATGTTTCCTTCTGGACACGCAAGTCACTTGCATGCCACATATGGGTCGCACATGTATACTTGTGTGCCCTTTTCCTTTTCTCTCCCAACGTACCCACTGGCCTATAAATAGCCCCTATGGGCCCCCCATTTTGAGGACGAATTTTCCAAAACTCAGATTCAGTCTCTAGTTGCCCAAGTCTTTGTTTGATGTCTTCTAAACTCTTCTAAGTTAATTATTTACCTATAGTAGAAGCTCTAAAGAGGAAGAATAAGGCCTGAGTATTAGAACTCAGTAATACATGCATGCCTAAGTGTCCATCCCTTAATGGAAGGAAGACACTTGCACGCTTCCTTTCCCTCTCAAGGGAACTTGTGTGCCACCCTTCTGGAAGCCTCTAGGGATGATACTAAGGGCTTGAGTTCAAAGTCTCCCATGTATTACCCTATGGATTCTTTTTCACCCAAGGTGACTCATGTCGTGCAAGTATACATTCGTGACTAGGAATTGCATGCCAGAAAAGATACTTGTGCGCCTCATTCCAAGTCACCTCCTTTCCCCAAATTCACCTCTCGTCTTTAGGACATGTACTTCAAAACCTTCTTTAAATCCATTTATGGAATGGTTTCTTTTTTGAATTCCTTATATAAGAGTAATTCATTGGGCCTCCATCTCATGAGCAAGTCCCAATCATAATTTCCATCAAATTCGGGCCTCCTTTATAGGATTAAGACCCAGGTTATAAGTTCCCTTAAATTGGGCATCCTTCTTAGGAGTAAGCCACAGTCTTATTTTCTATTGATTAGTGCTTCATTTTTGGGAATAAAACGCAATCATAAGTCCCTCTTAATTATGGATTCCTTTTTGGTAGTATGTATCAAGTTAAAATTCCAAATCACTATAAAGTAAAAATACCTTTATAGACCGTGCTCGTAGGCTTCTTCCCAGAACTATGTACTGATCTTCATTTACTTGGGCCATCATACATATGTAATCCCCACATCATTTCTTATGAATTCGACTTTTACGGAACAATCATCAGATTTACTAATACCTCTTGTTTCTCACATCGAGCATGACTCGCGTGGGCTTAGAGTTTAAAAGTAATTATGACATCTCTCTTTGGGCCATTAATCATGCATAAACATCATACTTCTTCACCCAAAATACATGGACTTTGATCTCTATCATAAAATTAGAGTAAGTAAGAAACCTTTCTATGGTTCAAGCCCATCATTCATTAATTCCTTTCCATCCCAAATGATGTCAAACTACATCCTTCCTATCGAACTACGTGGGTTTAGATTTCTTTCATTTTAACAAGGATACGTAGGAAGACCATCTACGGGTATGATCTCAACACCAAAATAATTCATGTCTTTATGAATGACAATAAACTTCAAGTGCCCCACTGAGTGGCTTTAAGACTAGTATGGTTATCATAATGACCAAGAGATTTTTATATATTGTGATTAAGGATACCATTGCATAAGATTCTATAAATAAATATGGATTATTCTCTATCGATGAAGAACCTAAAATACTTATAAAAGATTCTCTAAATACCATACCTATCAATCATTGATTATTAAATCTAAAGGTAAAACTTATTTTCATGGTTTGTAAATAAATAAGGATTTATAATAATAACATAAATCTATAAGAGAGTCCCATAGTAGACAATAATTCAACTCCAAAAGGTGTGACGGGTCTGACCTCCCATCCTCTCAACTAATGCAAATTCTTAAGCCTCATCAGTCCACAACTAACGAGCACCTACCTTTTGAAAGTATGTTCAAATGGATATAGAATCATTGGATGTTTCCTGTTTTATGAATAAAACCATTAGAAATGGATTTGAAAGTTCGAACCTTAAAAAAACAAGATCATACCCATTTCCAGGATAAACCAAAAATGGTGAAACCAACGTGAATCCTTAACCAAAATAAAATGATATTTTACTTATTTGTTAGACCCATATTAAATTCAATATGAAGGCAAAAAAAAACATGAAACATATATGTGTTCATCAAAAAGACGTAGTCTAAACCAAGATTATCTTTATTATGTCTGTTATATAAAACATCCACTCTTTTCCAATATCTCTCTGCAATACAGAAATGGATTCTTTAATGTTATCACCTGTGAATGCCTCAGCAGCTACTCCTACTGGATCCTCGTCTGCTCTGAGGATGATATCACATACTCATTGTCTTCAACACTGGGTATCAAATTAATTGGTGAGGGAATACTATCAACATGGAACCATCCCGACTCTAGAGGCTTCTCAACAATCCCTCTAAGTTAACAACTCACCCTAGTTGTCCGATGAGCGACGGCCAGTGGTAAAAAAGCAGGTTGTGCCATCCACCGTTTCCAATCATTTCGGGTCATTATCCCCAAAAGGAAACAACCAGTCCCTCCTATATTATAAGGAGGTGAATGAAGATGTCACTAAAGGCCTCCGTTTAAGAAGACATGAGCCATTTCAGAGGACTGTCACTAACAATTGCATCTATACTTGTGCGATAGTGAACCCTCAACATGATGAGGGTATCACCTATAGGGGTTCGTCTCAGGTCCCTCAGACCCAAGCATGCAAGATGAACCACCTAGGGTGAAATTAGGTCAACATGGAGCAGATTATTACCTCTTCACCCTCCAGAGAAGTCCATTAATCTAACTTGATGGCAAACAACGAGCTGGCATATACACCTGTCCGTCCAGAATTCACTACTCAGTAGACTCGTCTAGGAGTAACACAGAAATATCTCCAGTCAATTCAGGTGGAGTACTATAGGCAGGAACAAACACCTGTTTATAATTCATTAGCCAATAAGCAGGCTCGTCTAACCGCATCCAAAGAAGCTCCCCAATCTAATATTGTGTTAACTGGTAAGCAGGAACATACAACTATTTTAAATCACTAATTCGGTCAGCAGTCTCAGCAGCCAGTATTGTAGGAAACCCATCATCCATACTTGACGGAGAATACACAATAGGCACATTCACTTGTCAATTTCAATCAAGCCTTCCAATAGTCTCGTTTGGTAGCACTAGGAGAAGTTGGTCGGAAATCTCTGTCGAAAAAATTTGGAGCAGACTCAACTCTTTTCCTCGAGGCATATTTACTGTCAGAATTAATTGACAGGAAATGGAGGATAGGAGAAGGCACATACAACTACTCCAGACATGGAATGGATGTATATTCCCATTTCGGCAGCTGAAGTCACCAAGAACATTCTGAAAATTGTGAAAGAGCATAAGAAAATCCCTGCCCATATTCTGGATATCTATCAGAAAATTATAAGAACCTCATTAACATCATAGGGAAATAAATATAAATCTATCTCTATCAGTGGAGTGACTCATCAACATTTCACCCCAGAGTAGATATGCATATCTGTTCTAGTCTAGGAGGGTTGTGGGGCATACACCCCCATGTGATACGGATAATCAAGTTGGTCACAAACACCCAATTTAAATGGAGTTAATCAGCCTAACCTGACCATTTCTCCTAAGCTAGCACATACACATTCCTATAAGAACCAATTTCATCAAAACGTGGTTTCCAAAGTGAGTAAGAAGGAATCTAAGAAAAATACCCATCCAGAACAGTCGATAAATCAAGAGACTATCTGCAATAAGGCCTTACTCGATACTGGAGTTCTTGTAGCCCTCAGACAGTTTTCTGTTGCAACCCAATATTTTACTCCCCCATTTCCAGATTCCATAAGTAACAATAATAATTCCAAAGGAAATCATCAAACACTTTGTCATTAAGGTTTGCATCATGAAAATTCAGTCAATCTCGATGTATCATCTTCATATGAGAGCCACAATAATCCTCTGCGTGGCTAGAAGACCAAGGAGCAAGAGGTTTCTTCGCTTGTTGTAACCCACCATGGTGGTCCTCCCCATGATGATGAATTTATCTACGAAATTCCTCTCTTCAATAATAATTCTCATTGCCTAGAAATTTATTCAATGGACAATGTAGTAACAAGAAAGCCATCTTATCTTGACGCACTATCAAATGTGAATCCAGTCATGTGTGATGCCTTACCACTAGCGGGTGAAGTACTTTCTCAATTAGGAGATAGCCCGGGGTGTAGGTCATTCTTTGAACCACCCCTGGGTCATTCATCTTCTAATTTGACATATAAATTCTCTACCAATCTTGTGGAATCTGATGATGCAACAAAGAATCACTATCTTTGGTCTAACCAGATAGAATAATCTTCATCAAATTACAAAGAAGAAGTGATGAATATGATAAAACAACTAGAAAATGGATAGATACATTTCATGTTTTGGACTTTGGTTGACTCTCAGAATGATATTCTAGAAATGTTGATAGAATATTCTATTCACGATATTCGTCTCAACATATGGAAAAAATCATTTTCACTTAAAATAGAAAATATTATCATATGATGAATATAAAAATCATGTCAAGATAATAGAAGGGTTGCAACGCCAAAATGACTTGGCATCTCTCTCAGTTTCCCGACATCCAAAGGATGAAATTGAGTAGAGAGCCCTTCAGTGTTCATGATTTGGGGCGTTAAAAATGTTGCCTAGTTAATTACCAATTCCCCATTTGGTATTTATATTAGGGGATGGGGTGTTCATGGAACGCATCATTTCACTGTACTATCCAGTCACCAATGTCCTCCAATAGTTGACTCATGCAAGGTAATTTCCCATGGCTGTCCACATCAAGCTAGTTTTGTGCGTAATCAATGTCTTGCCCAAGAAAAAGCCTCAACTAGTTCTTCCTAGAGTCAGGAATATAAATAAAAAATTGTTGAATTACTCTTGAATCTAGAAAATAAGAATATCGAACATGATTCTCGTTTAGATAATTCACATCCTCAGGTGACAGAAGTGTCAAAAATAAGCTAACAGTCGTCTGCGCGAGGTGATTTGAGTGGATGTCAGATGGCGCATCCAACTAATTTATGGACTAATGTCTACAAAATCAGGATAGATTTTAAGAATGTTTTAGATGTAGCATCCCAAGAGCCACCTCAGCATGCCAGAATGAGGACTATATTAATCCAACCCTCAGGATAAATAGATACGATTCTAGGAGTTCAGCAGGAAAAACATGAACAACCCCAGTCCATGAGACTGGGGACTTTTTCAAGTTCGCAATCTCTTCCTCAGTGAAATTCAGCCATCTCCCAATTAGGGAAGAATCCACAAGAGGAACACAAAGCCGAATTATTAGGAGATTCCCTCCAAATTATGGTTCATCAAGAATTTCATGAGGGATCAACTAAACCAATCGAAATTTCTCAGAAAGGACAAGGAAGAATACAATATCACAATAATGCTGACAAAAGGGTTGCAATGCATTATAAATCAATAAATTTCATCAATGCTGTTATCACTAATCCCCCAGAACATGAGGCCCACTCAGAGGACTCTGATGAAGATGTTACTATTAAAGAGGATGTGCACACAAAAACAAATGAAGGAGGTGTGTGTACCAGAAGGCAGAGGGTTTCCTAGGGGAATGATATTTCTTTTGGTAATGCCCTTCCATACTCCAGAAAGGCACATACCAAGTAGAAGGGTAAAAGGCAGGTCACATTCCACCCTTCCTCTAGAGAAGGCCAATCAATCTAATTTAAGGATAGGTTCCCATAACATGAAGATTCAATGTAGGAGTTAAGGAGGTTAAATGCATAACTACTTCAAGGTAGACTTCCTCCTAAGCATGCTGGAGTTAGTCAGTCATGGAAATTTGTAGCAGCTATTGGGATGGATCAAGAATATCCCCTTTACAGGTACACCCTCATAGGTCCAATCCTACAGGTCATACGCAACAACAACTGGCAATACTACCATCAGTGGCAGTCATGGTCGCCAGACCTGTCCAAACTCCAGTTATTGCACCGGCTGTGGTCCATGCTCAACAAGATGTTTCTCAACAATTAATTACTACCATTGAGTCATTAACAGCTCGGTTGGAAGCTATGGAAGGAAAGTGTGAACAAATACAACCATAATAGAGAGATTATCATGAATGGGTTGTTGAAATTCATACCCATGGAATTTTGCGAATACCACATTAACAATTTTTAATGGTTTGGGAGATCCAGAACAACTGTTAATACATTTTGTTTCTTGTGGTGATCCTATGATGGGGACTCCTCCACAACAAGAAGCATTTATGATCAGGTGTTTTGTACATTCAATACAAGGACCTGCTTTTGTCTGCTATAGATGCTTGAAATCCCAGTCAATTACTGGGTGGGAAGACCTCCGTCAAAGGTTTCTTCATCAATTCCGCTCAATATTTCCATAGATGATAGTTTTTGAACATACCAATTATAAGAAAAGGGACAATGAAAAAGATTTAGATTTCATTTCTTGTTGGAAGGGATTAACATATTACTTAATCATAACACTCCCTCAAAAATATTTGTTGCCAATATGTGTGGTAAATTTGCGTAATGAATTATGAACATCGTAGATCCTTGGGAAATACACAAGAGGGTTTCAAGACATTACTTCAATCACCCAGTTGATCTAAGACTCTCTTATAAAGACCATGGATAAAACTCATTGAATTCCATCAGTTCTGGAAGGATAATAGAGAAAGAAAAGACTGTTATAGATAGACGTAATCAGGCACCTTTGTCAGCTCCCACTTCAAAACCTTCATTATATCGAAGGGCTCCACCTCCTGAGCATCAACAACAATAGTTGCGTCGTCAAGATGATCAAAGATATCAAAGGAGAATACATTTTGAATATTTGAAGAAAAAAATTTATTCTTTCTAAAATGAACAAGTTCCTGGCTACATCATCTCGGCTCTGGAAAACAATCTGGTTCAGTTGCTAAGGCCCAAAAGGCCGAAAAATGAAGAAGATGAAGACCTATATAACTATTTCCCCTTTCATCAGATAATAGGGAATCCCATTCATGTGTGTTTTGTCTTCAAAGACCTTCTGAAAAAGATGATGTACTCTAGATAGGTAAAACTGAAAGGTTCTTCAGCCCAGGTAGCATGTCTTACTGCTACTGATCAAGAAGAAAATTGTGAGTGGCATGACGCCAAAAGTAAAACTGTGAAAAAAATATGATGATTGGATGGTCAAGAAAACGATCAACCGAACTCATTCCATTTTATGAACACAATTGAATAAAAAAATTGTGTCTTCTCCTATGAATGAAACAGAAAAACACCCTTCATCAGAAGGAAAATATTCAAAGAACTAGTGTAATTTAAAGAGAGAAGAGAAGTCAGAAGAAGGCGAGTTCATGTAAAAGAATAAATTGTATATGAATCTGACAAATTCTACGCCATCTGCTTCAAAAGCACGGGCACCGCCCCACCAAACGACTTAGCCTGAACTGGTTAATCAGGCCGAATCTTCATCAGATGAAGAATTAATATTTGGTTCTAATAACATGATTCATTTAACAAATCCTTTTTCCAATAACATTTTCAATCATGATGAGCCTGAGTTCCTTGTATCAAACAGAGGAATTAGATGATGAGACATAGGTCTAGGATATAGGGGAATATGTGGATATTCCAGAAGCCACTATTTCAATCCTACCCCATCTAGAACTTTATATGCGGTAGAAACTCATGGCAAAGCCCATCAGTGGGCTCAACAGGAACAAGAATGTTCTTCCACACATGGCAGTTTTGGCCCTACAGAATTCGTTTTGGAGGATCGGTTAGAGGTTACACCTTCTTCCTCTCTACAAATAAATAGACCTAGTTGGTCTAATCTACTGAAGAAATGAGTTTTTCTAACACCCACCCCAATATAAGATGTATCTACTTCCAAATAATCAACCTCTATGTCACCTGCAAAACCACATTTTCATGATGGGAAATGCAGACATTTAGACCAAAAGTATGATGTCTTGAAACATTTGGCCCATGTACTGGAAATGTTATCGATTCTAGATGCCTTGAATATATCAAAAGATCTTCGGGAGTCTCTAATTGAGTATTTTTCAAGTCCTCGTGAATTCAAAACTTTAATTGATGTGGCTGAAGTATACCATATAGAGAATGATCCTGCCAAATTCCATACAGTGATATCCTTTATAGATGATGATGATGATGATGTTGTACATGGAAATATCAGACCATTGTATCAATGAGGCAATTTCAATGATATAGACATCTGACGATCTTTCATTGATAATGTATCATTAGTCAATCTCATTCTAATTTGTTCACTCCATCGATTGGGTCTCACCGAATCTGATTTTTCTCCTTCTATGAAGATTTTGCAAGGATATGATAAGAATGAACGAGAACCTCTAGGTGAAATTACACTCATAATTTAGTTTGGAGACCTTGTTTCTAATTCACATTTTGTGGTTGTTCATCCAAACACAACATTCTTCATTTCTCTTAGAGGACCTTGGTTACATCAACATGAGGCCATATGATCATCATACCATCAGTGTCTCAAATAGTATTTCAATGGTCAAATTGGGATATTGTATGGTGTCAAAGCCCCATTCAAAACATGTGAATCTCATTAAATTGAGGAAGAGTTTTATCACATGGAAGGAATGTAAAAATCCACCGTGACAAAGTTCACAAAAATTAATGCTCCATATGGATTGGAAAAGATTCCAGTAAACCCATCCATACATGTGAGTATAGATTATGTGTTGCCTATCAGTCAAATTGATGGGATAGACCCAAATCCAAACTCTCTTATGGAAACTTCCATAATATCAATTACATTAATTGAGAAAGACAGCATGGGAGAAATTGTTGTTTGGCTAGGCAATGATGGAAGCTTAAATGGATATGTCTTCATTTTGTCCCCTAAAATCCAACAATTTTATACTTCATCAACCAGCCGAGAAGAAGTTATATAAATACCAGAGGAAAATAATGTTGTTGACTCCCAATCCATCATCTCCTCTATATCATCTCAAGAAGACACTACTTCATCAATAGGGTTAGAAATGGCAACCTCTTCTTCAAAATGTTCAGAAATTAACTTCTCCCCTGATCATGGAAATTATGATTCTTCATATACTCTGTAAGTATAATAAGAAGAAGTATCACATATTGAATAAGAAGAAAAAGATCTTAGGGATGATCATCCAGCATTTAAATAGGGTATCTCTACCACAGTGGATGAACTCAGAGAAATAAATTTGGGTACAAAAGAAGATCCACGCCCCACTTTAATTAATGATTCCCTGACCCTTGAAGAGCAAGAAATGTATAATTCATTTTTAATAGAAAATTGTGATTTATTCTTATTGTATTTATAATGAAATTACAGGTCTTGATCATGTTGTTTCAACTCATCATTTGGGTTTTCCAGAAGAACATCGAGGATTCAGGCAAGCTGCGAGAAGAACACACTGAACATACGCCTCCAAAATTTAACCTGAAGTTGATAAGCTTAACAATTCTAACATTGTTAGAGAAGTTCAATATCCCAAATGGCTAGTTAATATGGCCCCATTGTAAAATAAGAATGGAAAAAATTAGAGTTTGCATTGACTTCAGAGATCTTAATCAGCATTGTCCCAATGATTATTTTCTTGTTCTGATCACATGACTCTTAATTGATGCAATAGCTAGCAATGAAGCTCGTTCCTTCATGAATGGATATTCTAGGTACCATCAAATACGAATGGCCCTAATGGATGAGGATTATAAAACTTTCAGAGCTCCTCAAGGTGTGCTTTTCTATTGGGTAATTCCCTTTAGGCTGAAAAATGCAAATGTAATGTGTCAACGTGCCATGAACCATATATTCAATCCCTTTTAGAGAAATTTGTTGAATGTTATGTGGATGATTTGGTGGTTAAATCCAAACAATTGTCTGATCGCTTGGCCGATCTGGAAATCATATTCAACAAACTTCGACAACACAATTTGAAGATGAACCCCTTGAAATGTGCTTTCAGGGTAACCTCAGGAAAATTTCTTGGCTTTGTTTTACGCCATCATGTTATCGAAGTTGATCAATAGAAGACAAAGTATATCCTTGGTATGTAACCTCCTTGAAATTTGAAATAATGAAGACGACTTCAAGGACACATGGCCTATATTCAGCGTTTCATTGCCAATTTGACTGGAAAATGTCTACCCTTCACCAAATTAATGAAGAATGGAGTCACCTACTAGTGGAATGAAGAATGTCAAGAAGTATTCGATATTCACAAGATATTTCTCCTACGTCCACTGATATTAATTCTTCCCGTTGAAGGTATCCCACTTATATTCTATGTGACAGCTTTAGAGCAATCAGTGGGTGCCTTCCATGCCCAAAAGAATGATGCTGGGAATGAAAATAGCCTTTATTATCTCAGTAGGTCTATGCTTGAGGCAGAAAATCCATATTGAAGTATTGAAAATAGCTTCCTAGAATTAATATTTGATGTTTAGAAATTGAGAAACTAACTGCATCATAATTAGGTCCAACTAAAATCTCTCAATAACCCGCTAAAATTTATTCAAAGTCGTCCAATTCTTATAGGATTATTGGCAAGGTGGGAAGTTATTTGGCAGCAATTTTAATATCCAGTATGTGTCTCAAAAGGCAATAAATGGCCAACCTCTGGTCTATTTAATTGTTTAACACCCATCTATAAAAGATAAATCTTTAAATATTGAACTTCTTGATGAGGAAGTATTCTCTATTCAATATAATCCTTAAACATGGGAAATTTACATTGATAGTGCCTCTAAAAGACCATTAGGGAAGAAAATTGAAGATCCTAAATTCAACAATGTTGGGTTATTAATAGTGCTTATTTCCCCATAAAAGGCAGTTCTACCCTATTCCTTCTTATTGTTGGGATGTGGTACATATAATGAAGGAGAATATCAAGCTCTCATCATAGGCATGTAATTGGCGCTTCAGGCATAAGTGAATCACTTGAGGGTAAAAGGTGATTCAGATTTGCTAATAAAACAAATCAATGGGGATTATGCCATCCGAAAAGAAGAGTTAATCCATTTGTGTGATAATGTCAGAGAGCTAATGGAGAAATTTTCCTCGGAATCGACATTTTCTTATGTCCCGCAATTAAAAAATTCCCAAGCTGCTGCACTGGATGTATGTCTGCTTATATTTCCCCTTTTATTGTACAATACCATAATTTTTAGTGTGGATGTATGTCTTCTTATATTTCCTCTTTTATTGTATCATTAACATCATTCATGATTTTTAAACAATTTGAAATTGGAATTTTTTTCCGAAATTATAATCCAAGAATATTCACCTCATTATAAAAGTTAAATTGAATTCTATTTATGAACATAAAAAAATATATCAGAAATTATAAAATTCAATGCATCTGCTTTGAAAAAAGTCTACGAAAAATATCTGAAAACATCTACGTCTCAGAAATATCACCCTTTAGATTTTCTTTGTCATCCAGGAATCCAAAATTAGTTTAAAAATCTATATTCGTAGAAACAAATCACCATTCAATATTTCGACTATTATGATATGGAACTCAGAGTATGGAAACAATAACATTGAATAAATAATACCATGATATTAATAAAATATAAATCATTAAGAATCAACTTAATTCAAACCTGTTCAATTAAATTATTGATAAAACAATACCATCATTATGTATATTATCATCAAAATCTTTATTTACATTAATAAACTATTAGAATAGTTAACACACAGGAACATATTACAAAATATAATATTTCCTCATTTTTAAATCTCTAAAAATATATGTTCACCCTTTAAAAAGAAATACATCATAATGGAAAATAAAATATAAATATACTCTTTATTATTATAAACATTTAAGATATAAATATAAGGAATGGTATGTGTTTTGATTTTTACCTTTTGAAGAAATATCCAATTACAAGATTAATGATGTGTTGAGAAAATCATACATTATCCTGGAGAAATAAAAGGTTGAATTTCTAACATCATCCTAATATTTTGAAATTCGTTTTTACCAATTTCATGCTGAACTAGTCATTAATATATTCATTTATAGGAAAAATATTCTCTTTTAACATTTTCTATACAAATATTCCTTTCTGAAATTACATTTCATATCATTGTGATTAACTCATGAATACTAATCAAATTATTTGATAAATTAATATAAATTTTATTATCACATTCCATGAGTAGTGAAAATATTACATAATCATTAAAATCATCAAATTAGGTCTAAATATACATTAAGTGACTTCTAGAATGATATTCCACTTTAGATTCTACTTCAACCATGATTCGTCTAAGAAGCAATTTTTTTATAGAGTTCTAAAAAACACACTAATCTACAATTAATAAAATTCCACCTATTATCAAACTCATATCAACAACAGAGACTACCTAATCTGTGTGTGTGTGTATAAAACGATCATTCATTCTTTGGGTATCACATTTCAAATCAAAATATGTAATAACTTTGACATATCTTTGAATCCTATTTGGAATGGTAGAATTTCATTAGATCCTCATCTATTATTTAGTATTATTTTTAAAACATAGTTTTTTATTAAATTATTGTAGAACTCATCACTCACTACTATATATTGAACATTTTAGGTTTTTGTTATCATATTCTTTTGAGAATCAGATACATATTATAACAGCTGGTAAAAAAACCAATAAAATACCTCATTAATCTATTGATATCGATCATGACTAACTTATTCACCTCCTAAGGAAACTTTTCACATAAATCCTCTACATTCCATGAATATATAATTTAATATATATATATATATAAATAATAAGAGATACTTCATTATCGAATTTTATGTAGTTATTTTTTCCACTCTTCCGTTTTTGGTAATATAAACCATTGAAATAGTTATAAATGTATGAACACCATAATTTCATTGATTTTTTCATTATATATAATTTTTTTCAACTTTCATAATTAATTATCAAATTCATTGAGAAATAAATGACAAGGTTTCTCAATAAACACTTTATATTAAAAATCACTATGGTTGTTACAATTGAAAAGTATATAATTTCCTTTATTATAACATTTGAAGGAATATTCAAATAGTTTAATGCCTTTAATAAATTTTACAATATTCATGAAAATAATATCCTTAAACATATGAGAAACCTTTTAAAACTAATGTTATATTATTTCATTCCATTTTACCGCCGAAGGATATTTTATTATGCATTAATACCAACATCCAAGTATCGTTCATTGAAACATGTCCATGTTCATCATCCTTTGAATCATTCCACTATTCATGTTCCTTATATTCTTCAAAATCAATAGGAAATAGAGAAGAAAAAAATGAATTTTTTTTTTCATCTATATAGTCATCAAAATTTTATCTTTCTATCCGTAATCCCAAATGATGTTTCAAAAATGGACATTCCTTCTCATAATTGGATGAGTTGAATGAATTTTATCCCCATAAATTAAAATAGTTGAATCGTTTTCACTAATATGTATATATTCCACAAATTATTCTTTTCCTAGTATTTCGTTAATCTATTAGGCATAAAAATATTCAACATCATTTCCCAAAACAGTTTCATCATTAGTAAATTCATTATTTTATTTCTATAGTAATTTACCATCAACAAAATCAATTCAATTTTACACTATTTATTTAAATATTGATAATACATACCACTTTTGGGATGATATAGAAAATATCCTTGAGTTCCATGATTCTTAGAAATCTTAAAATTATCACCTTTTATATTGATATCATAAGAGTTTCCATACAAATAAACATAATTCAATAATAGATCCTTTAATAAAAAATATAATATGGGGAGTTATATAAGTTTTTCTATGAAAACAATTATTTTAATATAACCCACTAAACTAGTAGTTTGTCCTCAAAAATAATATGAATTGAAAATGTTGACTAGTATTATCAGATACAACTCCACCAAATAGATGTTGACTTGTATTATCAGATACAACTCCACCAAATTCATTTCATATTATATGATACTAAATATATATAAGAAAATTCTATTTTTATACCATATTACGATATCTATAAGGATATTATGGAGAGAATAACCACACTCATTCTATACACTTTTTCATAATCTATAAAACATATTTAATCTGTGTGATTTATGTTCATAAATATAACATAATTAATAATATATAATAAATCACTAATTATAATAAAATATGTATCTTTATTGGTTTATTAATTCCACTTGGCCCCACACACATTAAAATTAATAAACTCTAATGGATCAGAAGATTGAATCTCGTGCTTCTTTTCTAAATAGTTAAAAATATTATCTTTTCTAATATTGAGAACCATAAATCAAATTATATATCTAGAAAAAGGAAATAAAAAATATTTTCACCTTTAGTGATCAAATTGACATATTTTTACCATGATGGGAAGCACCTTGATGCCACAAATTATTTTCCCCTTTAATATTTAGATTCATTGTGTTTTTAGCATCACCAAATTCAAATAATCTTCTATTAGGACACCATACTTTTGACTATAATTTTCCATCTTCAATATTATTATCAATGAAACCACAATTTTTTATGACCCACTCATTTCCTTAATCATATATTTGGGAACCAATTAGGATATTTTGAATCAATTCATAAAGTGTAATGTGTTTTTTATGTCATATTTGCTTTTCCGAAACTATAAAACATCTCCTATAATATTGTGTTCTTCCATCATTAGCTAAGACCAATGTAATGAAAAATATTTTTTATCCTTTAAATTATTATTAAAATCAATATTTTTGTAACATAAAACATTGAATTACAAAATACCCAACTAAAACTAACCATGTAATATCAAGAATATAATAATAGTATCATCATTCATATATAAAAGGATAAATTAAGTTTAAATAATTATATATTATTATATCTAATTAATATTGTATAATGGTTATCATTGAGACAAATATTTAAATAAGGGAATTATATATTGTTATCATTAACTAAAATTTTCATATTAGATTTTTTTCATAATAGGTAATATTTATATTTGTAGATAATCATAACTATTATCAATTATTTATAAACATATATAACAATAATATTAGAAACACATGAACTTTAAAATGATAATTTTGTAAGTAAAACCAACTCTTCTTAATATATATATTTTTTATTTGAATGTTTATTTATAAATTTTAATATTCCGATTCAAAAAAAATAACATCATTTTTTTGATCAGACATGTCAATATTATTTTATCATTATTTTTTTATGTGTTTCTAAAATGAATTACTTTTAGTTAATTACTACAAAAATTTCCATTTTTATAAATAAAATTTGTTTTATAATATTAAAAGATGAAAAGTACGAATTAGAATAAAAATAAAAATTTTCAATATAAAAATTATCAATATTATAAGTGAAATTTTAATTTCTTTATAAATTTGGGATTTAATATAAAACAAATCATTGAAATTTTCGAACTAATGTTATTTATTTCCTCAAACATTAATATTAATATATTATTGAAAATTATTTTACTATTTTTTCATTTAATTTTTCAAAATATTAAAAAAGGATATCTGATTTGGAATTAGAAAATTTATGTTTTTGATTAATTTTCAATTTTTTTAACAAAATTGTCACCATATGTAAAAACAATTTTACATGATTAGAGAAAAGTGGAAAATATAAACAATCTAATAGAATAGAACCCTAAATATGTTTAGAGATTTTTTTTATAATTTATGACTGATTTTATTAATGACCTTATCATTTCATCTCTCCATTTTTATTAATTTTTAATACTCTATCCCTGAGTTTGACTCCCCATTATTGAAAATTTTTATCTATTTACAAAAATAAAATCTCAGTTATATTATAAAATGGGATCCACTGTCCTCACATCCCTTCAATTAAAACCCATTTATTCTAGAAAATAGTATATAGATTACTGTTATATAAAATACTAGAAACCTACATGTGGTTATATTACCCTCATATATACTTATCTAAAACATTTATTCCCCTTCTCAATTGTGATAATTCAATATGTTATGTATATATTCCTAATCAATCTTTGTTTTTTATTTTTTCGGTTCCTTTATTGTCCTAAAATTTAATTTAACCATACAGTAATGACAAAATAATTATATTTATCATATTGGTATATTTTGTAAATGTTGTTAGAATAAACAATCACTCACCTTTATGTTAAGTAATTTGAATATTTTGTTGTGGGAACTAACTTCTCTCGGACAAAACATGATTCATTTTCCATCATCACCTTACCATGATGGTCCAAATTGGAAAGTTAATATATAATTATAATATTCATAAAATATATTAAATTATTAAATGATAAACCATATTTTCTATTTTCCTCATCCTATGGAAAATGAAATAATCATCCATATGTATGTTTAGAGTGATGTTTACATTGAATGACCAAATTTCATTTTCTATTTCAACATAACCTTAAAAGGACGGTAATGAGAAATAATTTTAAATCATATAAATTATTATTATGATTTTAATAGTGTTATATTAATAAGAAATTTAATAATACTCTTAATGATATGAATCGTAAACAATCTTGATAAAATTAATTATCCAAAAAAGCTAACTAAGAAGAAAACAATTTATTCATACGCTGAAATTGTGAAAAATAAAAAAAAATTACTTTAAATATTTATTATTTATATATATAATGATAACTAAAACCGAATTATTTCATAATTATATTGAAATAATGATATTGTAACTTATTCATATCATAATCATCCATTATCATGAAATGTTCATGTTTGCATTTGTTTGAACACCTACTCCAACAATGCTATGAAATTATATCATGGATGATTTTAAATAAAAAATTACATCTGTAATAATATATATAAAAATAATAATTATATTTTTATAGGAAGGATACATCAATAATTAACTCATTATTTATGAAAACACCATATATAGTTTATGAATAACTAAAAATTTCTAATTATTGATTACATTAGATAGAATAAAGACTTATATAATAATAATAATACAACTAAAAATAATAAATATAATTTAATAATATTTAGTAATATTTTTGTGAAAAATTAATTATTTGATAAATATAAACATCTACAGACAAAAAAATACTCATACTGCACCTATGATCCTTGTTTTCTCCAATTCATTATTATCCAATAATGTAAGAAAATTGGTAAAAACTATACAATATAAAAATGTATTGAATGATTTTTAATAAAGATTATAAATGGTAATATTTATTAAGAAGGATAATTTATGTGTAATTCGTAAAATTTATATAATTATTCATGATATTTGATGTATTTTTATAATAAATCATAAACTATTTAAGGGTTTTCATCTCATTTTTCTCTGTTAGAGACAATTTTCAATTATACAACTAATGCTATTTTTTGGTCTATGTAAAAAATAATTTATATGTTTAGTTCTAAAATAATAGTTATTCATTATATTTTATGTTCAAGTTGTTAATCAGTAACCATCAATGTTTTTTATTTAATTATCTCTCAAACTATAAGGTTTCTATAGTTTTTCTTCATGATAAAATCGATGCCTCTCAAATATGACACCCCATATAGATAATTTTTAATGAATTTTATTATAATATCACCATAAGTTTATCTCTTATGTTTATTCATGCTTGTATTTTTATTCTCTTTACCTAATTTTAATTATGAAATGTTTTAATTTTTTATATTTATCTATTTTTCAATAAAACTATTTTATAAAATGGAATTCCTTTTATACCAAAATCTTTATATATTATGAAAAACAATAGTGTATAATTCCAAATTATAATGGATCATTTTCTAAAACCGTGATTTACATTATAAAAATTAATGTAAAATAAATCATTTGTTTATATTTGTGTCATTCTTGAAAAATAATCAGTTTTTATATTTTTGTGTCATTGTATCATTCTAAAATATTTTGTGTTCTACTAGAAATTTTTTCACTGCAATTTCATGATTTATAATAAAATATTTTTCTACTTCTTTAAACAAAAAGTTTTTAGCAGATCTAAAAATATCATGGATATTTTATTTCTATATTTTGTATTTTAAATAAGCATAAAACCATTTTTTCATCTATTTCATTGTCCCTTGAGTCATATTATAACTTATTTAATGATATCTTTAAAATATTTCTGTACATATTCATTCTCTACAAGAATTATATATTATGTTCCTTCACTAGAATTGTCTTTCCTAATGATCAATTATTAATTGACATAAATTGTCTCCCAATTCCATTCCTTTTTAAAGAACCTATTTGACATTTTATTTAATGAATGTTCTCCAAAAAGATTTCATACAATAGTTGATAGTGAATATTGTTGAATCTACTATAAACCATATATATTGAGGGTGTAAATACAATATGATTTATAATTTTTAGTGAATGGTGTATAAAAAGAATTTAACATCATATGTTGAATTAAAACTAGTTTCATTCTATGGTTTATTTATGATGTCTTTAAATGAAACCAATTTTATTTTCTTGGTTTATAATGTGATGAATAATTTATTTTATGTGGAACCCATATATATAGATAAAGATGATTATAGACTTAAATAATACTCTAATCTATTGATATTGTGAATATATCATGAACTCAAATCGATGCACTTGAGGATGTATCATAAGTCAATGGGTTGAGAGTAGGATTTATCTTTAGTCAATGGGAACGTTATTAGATTTATCCCAAACCTAAGGGTGCACATGATGATTTACCCAAAGATAAATGGTACATGGGAGGATTTATACCAAACAGATAGGATGCACTTGAGATTTTAACCCAAGATAATGGCTATATTGGAGGATTATTCCCTACCCAAGAAGATACTTGGTTGGTTTTCCCAGGACAACAATGTAATGAATTTATTTTTGTTTATTATTGTCATAAGTATTCTATTATAATGTGTTTTTTTAAAATATAATTCATTATATATGAAAAATATATAATTATCAATCAAAATATATTCCAAATATTCATCTTTATTTCCAATAAAAACTTCTCACTTAAAATGACCAAAAAACACTCATTGAAATCCTAATAATATAATAATTATAAATGAAAATTAAATATTATAATTTTAAAATATCATACTAATATATTATAGGTCAATCTCATTCATTTTATTTAGAATATAAATATTTATAATTATAAGCCTTATATTTTTAATAAATCTCATGTAAAACCTTAATATAGTTTACAAACCTTTATTAATGCTCTCCCGATTGATGGGATATATCATTATCTTCTCAATAGAATCAAAATATGTGACCATAGACATGTAGTTGACATGAATGAAAATATATTAACTATAAAATCAATATAATTTTCAATTTTCCTATATAGAAATCAAAAAGTGATAAAACATTATCTTAATTGGGAAGAAAATATTTGTATATTGTTTATAGAGGAGTTGAACAATATTTGAAATTGGTTACTTATCCATTTCAGCTAAACCAATATTGAGAGGTTGGTAATGAGAAGTGGAGAATTTGAAATTCCCTATCTCACGTCTGATCACATTCACATATGTGATTCATGTAAAATGGTGAAGACAATTAGGAATTCATACAAGCCAATGAATATGAAGGCGTCCGGATTTTATTATTTTGTACATGCTGATGTTTTTTGGATGATTTCACCCAAATAAATAGATATAAATAGTTTTTTTGTTTGCTGATAATATCATCAAAATATTAGGTATTATTCAAGTCACACAGAACACAGAGTCATAAAGTTTAATTAATATATATCAATTTTCAAATAAAAAATTTATTCTTAGAATAATTCACAGATTAAAAACTAAAAATGGGGCCTATTCTACTAATGGTCAACTTAAAGGAAATCTGAATAAGATCAAAATTCAACATCATGATTTGGAATTTCAAACAATCAATCAAAATGTTGTAAAAGAAAGAAAAAAATTCACAATCCTGGACATAAAATAAGGAATGTTAATTTATTACTCTATTCAAAAAACATTCTAGAAGGATGATGATCTTATTGCGTTGAAGATCCCCAATAGAGTGTTTTATAGTGAAAAATTATAGACTGGGACATATAAATATTGTTATGGAGGGAAACCTATATCAGATTCAATTTGATGGTTTTAAATTAAATATTTTATTCATAATAATGAAAATATAAAAACATAGATGAATGGGGAGATGAAGGTATCTTTTTTGGGTAATTTCGAAGAGAAAATATTTTAAATATTACAATAAGAGACTTGAAATTTTTATTATAATAAATGATATTATGATGGTTTAAAGTGGGAGGACTATAGTAGCACTATGTTTACTTTTCATGATAAAAAATACATTAAAAAAATGAGTTTAGAATAAGTACATGGTTCTTGGTTTGTTAAAAAGAATGAATAGAACTCAAAAAATGTTTAATTTTTTTAATAATGTATATAAATTCCATTTGGATCATAAAGACAAATTATAATGGATGAAATCCCTAAAAGTATCATTTTTTGATACCGGAAAACCATGGTCCAAATTTAAAAATTAAAGGCTTGGTAGTAGGTATCATTACGGTAATTTTTTGAAAAATAATCTTTTAAATAGGCTAAAAATAATGAGACATGTTTTAAGAATAAAATTGAATTGTTTTAGCGAATAGATAAAAAACTATGTGGGAGGTTTTTCCAAGGAAAAGTGATAAAAATATCATTTAAACCAGGTGGGAACTCGAAAATGAAATTAAAAATTATTGTAATGTGATTTGAAAAAAAATGTTTTTTGAAAATTTTATTCTTAAATACAATGAATTTATATTGATGACATGTTTTTACCCATTGCATAAATTTAAAAAATTATGTTATTAATTTCCATGGGATTTATGAATTCCTTTAAAATAATTTAATTGACTTTCAACCCTTCATTATTAAATGGTGTCCATTAAGAGAAAGGGTTTATTGAGAACCCATATTGGGTTCCCATTAATGAATATAATTACTAATTTCTTCATTTCATTTATGCCTTTTATAGCCTTATAAAAGAACATAGGGTATATTTTTCTAGGTTATATAAATGCTTAATGAATCTCAATTTTTTTTGTTTTAGGAGTTTATCATATCCTACACATTAACAAGAAAATTGAAAAGCAATTGATAGTGCTTATATATGTTGAAAAAAATTGGATTCTCATAAGACAAAAAATGAATGTGTTTCTTAAAAATCATAGGGGAATAATATGGGATATATCTAATTAGTTAAATATTATTGTTCTATTTCTTGTATGTCATTCAAATTTTTTATGGGATATTTATCACCCAAACTACATTTCCCGAGGAGTTCTAAGGGAGATTTTCAATAGAGTATTCTAGGCCCATGAAAACACGGGTGGAGAAAATGTCTCAATTTTCTATATATGAGTTGGGAAACATAATTGAAGTTACCATATATTGAAAAATCATTGAAATATTACCATATTATTATACTAATCTACCCGATATGAAATTTTATTCTTATCAAGGCACTCATTGTTCGACTAATCCAAGGGAACTAAAATTATGAATATGAAAATATACATCCACATATCCATCATATGATTGAAAATAGATTTTCTATCACTATAATCCATTGAAAAAAATTAATTGGATTTATTAATATTGAATCAATATGTTTTTTATATGTAATAAAACATTCAATGGTTCTCTTTATCTGTTAAACACTTTCACATCATGGATAAACAATAAGCATGATGGGATATCTCTAAGCACTAAAGAGATAGAGTATATTTCTCTAACTCAAGCTTGAACCTAGTTGTTATTGATGAAATAAAAAATTATGATGCCAGTGTTGGAGTTATTTTTCATATTACAATCATGTGTGACAAACAAAGAAAAAATCTTATTTCTAATTCATAGATAAATCACATCAAAATGAAATTTTATATTATAAATTTGAACGTACTGTGGGGAATTGAGGATTTAGAGTACATCTCCAAAAAATATCATGTATAAAATATCTTGAAAATGGAACAACCAATGGCGTTGTTTGAAAAAAATCAATTATATCTACGAATATGACTGTATCTATCCAATTAATCGATCAGGTGATTAAAAACCCACCCGCACTGTAACCTTTATAAGAATGGTATGTTTATATCCTCTTTTAGTAGGATTTCTAACTTCATATCAATAATATTTCAATGAATTAATCACATTTGGGTAAATTTCCAAGGGTTAAAAAGATCTAACTATGATTGAATGGGGTAGAAAGGTAGAAAATCATGGTATGTTTTTAGTGAAAAATTTGGGGGAGTGATTTGGTTCTGTGTCTTAATGAACATGTGAGTGAATGCGAAATTCTCACACAATTATTTTTCAAAAAATTACCATGGTATATGTGAGAAATGCATTAAATATTAATGGATAATTGAATCAATTCTTATAGAATTAAATTTAAAATAAAAAACACAAAAGGGGTGAATATTGGTCAAAATCCATAGGGACGATTCTTTAGATTTCTATTAAATAACATGAAGACTGACATAGGTGAAGGTAAGTACTCTCTTAAATGTAGAGCCTATGTTGTATCTTATGCCCCATGTTCTAGACAACTTGTCTTCTTTGAAATTAAGTTCGAACCATGTGTTGTGTAAGAGTAACTAGGATTTACCCTTATGTGGATATCCACCCTTACATGGGATTTGTATAACAAGTTATACCCTTAAATGGAATGGGATCAACCCATACACAAGCTTATAAACACAAATGATGGACTTATACATGTCAAGAATATTTTTCCATGTCGTATAGAGATGTCCATGACATAAAAGTGTGATTGGGGAATTCTAGTTCCCCTTTAAATTTGAGGAGCCATCACTGAGAGGTTAGGCTTTGCTATAATCCCTTTGGAATAAAATATGACGACCACATAACATCACTTATCACTATGGAGGATCCAAATTCTATATATTAGTATAATTTTTTATCTATAGTCTTATAGGGTGTTATACCAAGATATAAGTGGCTATAAAATAGTAATGTCTCTATATTGTAGTATGTTCTGTGTGATAATGTCACGACCCATCCTCGGGGCCCGTGCCGTGACTACCCCAAGCCCGCCTCCCATAGGCCAGGGGCTAGCGACTAGTACCAAGGCGTAAATCCCGATAAACAGGGAAGGCATTGGCTTTGTAAAGTAAACAACCATCACCGAGAAAGAAAGTGGAAAGAGTAAACACTAGGTAAAAACTGTAACAAGTTGTGCTGAAAGTAAAAGGGGCCGGAAATACAAGCCCAATTGTAAAGTACAACTGAAAAGAAAAGCCGCAGCGTCGAGCCGTCCTCTGGAAGTCCCACCTGAAGGGTGGGGGCAGATAGCCTCCACAGCTCCTCGGTCCAGTCATCCGCTCTGAGTATGTCCCGCCCAGTGGTCCGCCTCCAGGTATTGTCCTGCTCTGCATGCCTCCACCATGATCAGCGTTGTCCGTCGTCTGCAACCAACACAACGAAGTGCGGGGATAGCCCGTGCAGGGATCAGTATAAGCTACTCATTAGGGACCTCGAGACCCCCGAAGGTAGCCCAAAATCCACAAAGGATAAAACACAATGGAAAGATACAATGATGAAGTAACATCCGACACAGCTTAGGTATATGCCCATACATATACCTAATTCATCAATTCTCACTCAACTCCAACATCCGAGCTCGAGTAAAACCAAGTCCACATATGAAAGAAAAACGTAAATCCACACAGGATAGCACAACACAATCCACAAAGGAGAGTAACAGGATTCAGCACACACATTTATACATCTTCAAATGATGATAGAGATGATCACTGATCCATCTAAGTCGTCAGACCCACAAAGGATCGATAAGTACTAACCCCCGCAATGACCCACAAAGGATATGACCCACAAAGGATCGATAGGTAACTAACCCCCGCAAAGACCCACACAGGATCGGGCCCACACAGGACCTGTAGGTACTGGCCCACACAGGACCACTGAGCGCTGACCCACATAGGATCAGACCAACACAAGATCTGTAGCACTGACCCACAAAGGATCGTTGAGTGCTGTAGTCGTCGTCGTCGAATCCACTGAGGATCTCAGCATAGTCGTCGTCGTTACAGTAGTAGTCGTAGCCAGCTCTAGGGTTCCCGCACACAACAAGTTCATTCGGGAGGGTCCGCTCCACATGCCGAGAGGCTGATACATCAACTGACACATAGTCTAGAATTGATGTATCCAAAAGTTTTGTATCATCAACAGGAACTCAACGTCGCAGACGACACGTCAATCGGACGCCCGGTCTGAGAGTTATTGGCTTTTTCGTCCCAGGGGCCCCGTTGGTTTTTAAGGCAAAACCAACCCGACCATACTCCACCTATGTCCAAACCTCGGGTGGAGTATGCCAAAAGATCCATCTCACTTAGATGAATCCACCAAAGTCGACGACACGTCAATCGGACATCAGAAGCTCCAGATATTAGCGTTTCCGCTCCGAGGGCCCGGTTGGTTTCGTGTACGAACCATCCCGGCCGAACCCAAAGTATTTTGAAACCTTGAGTGCGATATACTGAAAGGACAGTCTCGATCAAAGGATTGTGTTGCCGCTGACGGCGCGTCGTTCTAAGTCTCGTAGCTCAAGTTACAGGCAAAAGACCGAAAACGGTCCGAAGACGGGGGGTCCGGGCCCGGGCCGACCCGGCCGGACCCCCCTGGGTCGGCCGAACCGGGTCGACCCGGTCCGGCCCGGCCAGGGCATGGCTCGGCCTAGCGGCCGAGCGGCCGAGCGGCCGAGTGCCGCGGGGCTCCGCCCCCGCGGTTTGGAGGTGTCGCGGCCCTCGAAGGGGCGCGATGATTGAACGAACGCGGCATGTTGCCGCATCCCGTGTGTGCGAGCTGGACCCATGCGACAGCGGGTCTGCTGGCCGGCACCGCCACTCAGCCGCGGCGGCCCTGTCCGGCGGCGCGCCGGGGCGCCGCTGCGCCGGCGACCCACGCCGTCTGTAACTTCCGCGGGCCACCAGAGTTTCTCCGGTGGTCCGTTTTCCTTCCCGTCTGCGCCGTTGTTCCTCCCGAGTTCCATTCTTCACTGTGTGATCATCAAAACGGCCTTGCATCACGTTTTTCCATCGCCCGCCAAATCCGCACAACCACGAAGAACGGCGGAGGGTTGTCGGGCCATGTTCGTTTGGCCCGCACCCTCCTCTTTAGATAATAACAATGGGAGAAATTATTCAATACATGAAAAAACAATTTTAATAAATTAAAATTGTTCAAATGAATCTGGTTATTTAATTTTTTAAAGAAACATTCACTGGAATATAAAGGAATTATTCATAATAACCCCTACCTCGTCAAGTCGTCGTATGCGGGTTCTTTGCGGAATTGGGTATCGTCGCGTCGTCGCGGTATCCGACGTCGCGTAGTCGCGGAAGGGTGTGGCGTCGACGAACTCTGAGGTTCAAGAACAAAAATATTTAATTTATAATAATTAAATCATTCTTGAGTTAAAAACCACAAAGGAAAAATTAAAAGAAATCTGAAACTCTCACCTCAACGGATGATCGAAGGTTTTTGTTGTGGATTAAGGAACGTCGCCGAAGAACGTAGTGGGAGAGGAAACGTCGGTGTCGCGGCACATGGCATCATGTTGTAGATTTCCACGGGTTCGGCATTCTTCTTCGGAGGCCGGCGTTCTTCGCGTTCTTCGCGTTCTTCGTGAAGGAGGATGAATAACTCTTGGTTTCTGTCAAATCCTCTCAACAAACATTTTTCCAGAAGTTGTGCGTTGGTTTTATTTTATTATTACGCCAACAAACGAAAGGTGAATAGAGACCCATTAATTCGCAGATTTAATTCAACGAATGAAACTGCACATTTAATTCATGAATAAAACCACCCAATTAAATGGTCTGTTAAGAATTTAAGAAAACGCATCAGTTGACTACATAATGTCGGGTTTTCACGGGTGCGTTACTTAGCGGAAAAAAACGGCAGGGCTCATGCGGGCCCCACCTCACAAATATCCTACCAAGAGGGTAGGATATTTTTGGATAGCACCCTATCCGCAACAACTCAGCTTATGCCGCTTTAAGTGGCTTCAAGTGGCTTCCAAGGGGCTTAAGAGAAATAAAATAAAGTTTGTCGAACAATTTATTTTATTTCTTTACTTTGAGCCCAAAAATTAAAAACCACACCCGAGCAAACGCAACTCCAGAAGAGGTGTCTCTAAGCAAATACCGGCACTGCGATTTCATCAGTGCCCTCAGAATTCGATTCCGTGCACCAGTTCAAAATCTAGAAAAACCTGCTCGTCCGTTCACTGAACGTACCCGAGTCAAACTTCGGAAAATGATTCCGGGCACACCGGGCCTCGGAATCAGGTGCCGTCAGAAATTGCGTTCTTGTAAAATTCCAAAGAAAATTAAGAAAAAAAATATTTCTTGAAATATCTGGGTCTTTATAGATAAGTAGATGCATGATATCATGCCATAGGATATAGGAGATATGTGGATAAAAGAACATACAAACATCATAGAGATTAATGATAAAAGGAGGATCTAGTGAATATATTGAATCACAAGCTTCCACATGGCAGTATTCTTGATCTCACATTAATGGAGATTGATATAGTAATGTTGTAACATAGTGGAAGAAACTATATAATAATATTTTTTTTAAAAAATGAGGTTATGATTTGGTATTCTAATCCCAACCAATTCCATACTATTTTTGTAGGTTTAAATTAGAGACTGAAGTTGGGATATATTTTTTGAAACTAATGGGATTGAAATTTATATGAAGTGGTTCATGATGATCCTAGTAATTATAGGTTACACATAGTGGCAGTATTCGCTCTCCATAATTCATGGGGCGAAAGCATGCCGCAAGGGCCCTCCGATATCCCACCTCTTCTTCGCTGATGATTGCCTTCTATTTTCTCGAGCTACCCCTAATGAATGTACTGCAATTTGCCAGGCGATACAACAGTATGAACGGGCTTCAGGACAAATGATCAACCAGAGTAAATCAGAAATTTCATTCAGCTCTGGAGTCCCTCAGCCGAAAAGAGAAGATCTCTGCTCTATAGCACGCATTCCTGGGGTCGATAAGCACCAGAAGTACCTTGGGCTCCCGACGGTGGTTGGACGGTCAAAGAAAGAAATTTGCTCAGCTATTGTGGATCGAATTGAAAGAAAAATACAAGGTTGGACCCCTAAAAAAATCTCCAAGGCCGGGAAGGAAATCCTCATCAAGGCGGCACTTCAATCTATCCCCAGCTATTTGATGTCTATTTTTAAACTTCCTGATGTGGTGCTCTCAAAGATTCAATCCAGCACATCTAACTTCTGGTGGGGACGAAAGGACGGAAAAAATAAAGTCCATTGGATCGCATGGAATGCTCTTTGTCAACCAAAATCTGAAGGCGGAATGGGCTTCCGGGACCTTTCTCTGTTTAATGATGCTTTGCTGGCTAAACAAGGTTGGCGTATAATTAATAACCCTTCATCCCTATGCACGCGAGTTCTCCGGGCTAAATATTTCCCACATAAGGATTTCTTGGATTCCCATCTTGGCTATCGACCCAGTTTTCTCTGGAGAAGCATTTGGGGTGGTCGTAATCTGCTGAGGCAAGGACTAGGCTGGAGAATTGGGAATGGTAGTACGGTCAAGATTTGGACTGATCCCTGGCTTATTGATCAGACAGGCACGAAGGCGTCATCCCCTATTTTTCCAGGATCCGAACATGCCACAGTCCGTTGTCTTTTTGATGATCAAGGGGCGGGATGGTGTCTGGAAAAACTCTTCTCCTGGTTTAATGAGAGGGATAGGAGAATCATTATGAGTATTCCCTGTGTGTCAGACGCAGGGCCAGATCATCTCTTCTGGAAAAATGACAGCTCAGGAGAGTATACAGTGAAAGCTGGCTACCGGCGAGCTCTTTCTTCTCAAATTACAGAAGGAGATGCGAGGCCCTGGACATCAATTTGGAAGCTTTATGTTCCCCCTAAAGTTCGCTTTTTCTGGTGGCAGGTGTGTATTGGTATCCTCCCAACTAAGAGCCTCCTTGTCTACAGACACTTTTCAAACGACAACTCATGCCCTTTCTGCCCCTCTGTGATTGAATCCCCTCTCCATGCCCTTTTTCAATGTCCCGGGGCTCAGGAGGTTTGGAATGGCTGGGGATCAACTATAGAGCTGAGACTGGACGCCGCCTCAGATCCTTCATCTCTTCTGATGCGATGGTGTTCCTCCTTTTCGCCGGCTAAAGCAGGCGCCCTGTGCATTTTGACTTGGATTATCTGGAACAGGCAGAATGAGGCCATTTTCAATCATTTCCGGAGGCCCCCCAGATTTTGGATTGACCGGGCTTTGTCGTGGATTGCTGTCTGGCATAACCACCCTGAACAACAAAGACTTTTAACCCCCCCTCCTCCTCCCCAACATTGGTGCCCCCCACCAGAAGGGATGGTTAAAATCAATGTGGATGCCTCTCTCCCTAGGGATGGCCCAGTTGGACTTGGTTTACTGGTCCGAGACAACCTGGGAAATCTCATCGCTGCCAAATACGAAGCACGTTATGCACTTTGGGAGCCCTCAGTCGCGGAGGCCGCCGCCATCCTTGCTGGTTTAGACTTTGCAAAAGATCGCGGTTGGGATTCCATTCACATCGAATCCGACTGTCTCACTGTTATCAATGCCATCAATCTCACTGACGGCGGGCTTCAACCTTTCAGCCCCATTATCCGGTGTATTCACTCGCGGAGACAAGGCTTCAATTACTGCAATTTCTCATTTATTAGAAGGGAAGCGAATGAAGCCGCTCACAAGATGGCAGGCATTGGCCCTCCTTACGAGGATTTGCTGTGGTTCAATCATTTTCCCTCGTGGTTATGCTCCTGTACTTCTGCTGATCTCCATCATTAATGGATCCGTCTTCTTTTGTCAAAAAAAAAAAGGTAATTGAAAGGGGAGAATTATATTAGGTTATTGTAGATCATACCAATAGGGTTGGATGTAGAGTATTTTTTTCAAGGTTTCTTATTCTCAATAGAATTCAACATTTTATTTGATAAATAGAAACAACTTCATTGGTGTATGTTCACAACATCTTCTTGAAAAATATTAATGATTCAAAAAATGGAACAGTGAAATCCATATAGATTCGGAGTATTGAGCTCTCAGATTGTTCACAGTAGTGAAGATGCTTGAATAGTTATAAAGAATCCATTTTAAATTAAAAACAAGTGTTATTTTAGTTAATTTTATATAAGGGATCAATTTTTTGAATGATACAAGGAATAACCTATTGTGTGTGAACCATGTAAAATTAATTAGGATTTTTACTTCTTACATCACTCATTGAGGGGTAATGTAAGGATAAACAGAAATTTTTATTGATGTTAGAGAAAAAGATCTTCAATATGGGAAGAATTAATCTAAGAATTAATACCTTGACCCCCCCCCATATCCATTATCCTGTATAGGGATTTCATAAAAAGGAAATTTCTTGGTAATGAATATGGAGTAAAAAAATCATGTCTCAATGACTAATAATCTTTATATACCTTCTTTACAATCTTAAATTGATTATCAGTGAAATATTTTTAACTAGAATTTAAATTACTTATTCTTGTGTTAAAATAAAAATTTATGAGATTTTAAAAGTATAAAAAATTGGAAATTAATTTTTTCATCGTTATTACGATATCATTAATGAATGTTCCCTTTAACATTTCCATAAATTTTCCCTCTCTAATTATCATAACATTTTACAATATTTCAATACTACATTTTTTATTGTCTTTTAACATACAAAAATACCTATGGTTTATACATTTTTTGGATCATGATCATTCATATAATCTAGTCATCTATCACTATGAGTTCATTATTGGACATTAGTTTTCTCTTTGATGGACATATTATCATTCTCATGGATATATTCAGTATCATTTCTTCTATTGAAATATTTTCCTAATAATATACCATTTCAAGATAATTAGATAGTTAAATGAAGCCTCTAATAAAATCTATTTCAATTTTTATGTAATAATAATGTTTTATGTTTTGGATTTTGTAAAAAAATTTCTTGATTGATAATGCATATTTATTATTTCAAATATCTGTGACTGAAAAAATGGCAAATTAAATTGATATATCTATGTAATGGGATGGTCATAGTTAAAAATTACTCCTTGACATTGTGATATATTAAAATTGAAAAATAGTTACAGAAATGAGTTGGGTAGTTTTTTTATACATACCCAATGATCAAAATGAATTGGTATATGGAATTGAAGGCATAGTCTATGATATATTGTAATAAGGGATAAATTGTTATACAATTATATTTGGAATTCATATTTGATATAACTAATATTTTTTAATTATTATCCATCAAATTGAAATGTTTATTTTATCCATGGATATATTTTTAAGCGAATGTTATGGATTAAATGGTATCTCTTTGATTATACACTCAACCATATTGTTAATTTCATATGTAATTATAAAATATACTTATATATATATATATATAAATTACAACATATCTTATATCACTATTTATATTTTTCATTCCCAATTATATAATAAAGAAATAATGGAATTATTTTCTAGGAATTGTTAATTTGTTTAGGATATATATTATTTTTCTAATGTAATATTGAAATAATTTAAGTATCTATAGATTGATGATAGAAAAAATGATCAAACTATTATATTGTATTATATTTTATCTTATAATAATGTATTAATGTAAAATAATATATTGGATAATGGAGCTAAAGAAATTATATATATTATTGATGGGGGAATACTAATTTCTTTCACACCATGAAATTGAAAATTGGGTGATATACATATCTCCTAGTTGGTTGGATTTTTGTGGTGTGAGAACTGGTGCATGTGAGTGGACTGGTGGAGTTTGGTGAGGAATCAACAAGTGCATCCAAGAGACCCAAGTTCAAAACTGGGTGGAGACATATTTCCTGGGGTACAATAGTAGCACTGTAGTAGGAATTGTAGCGGTACTGTAGCTGGTACAGTACCAGCTAGAACTATTCATCCATTAGGGATTTTGGGCCACCAGTTTTGGCCTCAGGTCCATTATAGAATTTGGGCCAACCAAAGGCTTCAGGAAGGTAAGGCTTTCTAGCCACCATAAGGCCTTTGGGCCACCTCAAGGCCTTCAGGACATCTAAAATTTCGATTAATGATCTGATATATTCTATAATGAGATGAATCTAGATGGGGATCAGAGCAGGTGAATTGACCATAGCAGAATCTAAGTGTATTTTTCGGAAAGAGAGGGTATGGCATTGCCATCAGCACCATCCTATTCTAGCATTGAAATCCTAGACAAACAACCATGTTAAGGTGGAGAGCTGATATCACGATGTAGAAGCATGTTCTTGCATAGGATTTTGTCTATGTTTGTTACAATACCATTTATATCATTTAATTTTTTGGAATTTACACATTAAATTCATTGTATAGTGCTTGCAATCATTATTATGATGGTTACCCAATTCTTATGTTATGATAATGATGTTTATTCTCTCCGAAGTTTTATTGATTCATATGTTTATTGATCCTCTTTCTGGGATTTTAGAGCACCCATTTCCTAGATGTATAACATCAGGTGATTACTTGTTCAAAGGATAACATAAGGACCACTAATAAGATAGGTAAGAAGGAAATAAATAATGTTTATGTGTTATTATATAATGTGATATGAACTTAATTTTTCAAAGACACTAAAACTCTAGATCCTATTTTGGAAATGCTATTATGTTTTTATCTTAAAATGTTTTAATATTTATGGATGGAAAAGTAGGGTCACAATAACCTCTACATATCCAAAAAGGTCACAATATCGTCTCATTAGGACAATAGGAAATGTCCTAGGAAATATCTTTTAGAATCCCTAGAAACATAAATATTAAAAATATAGAATCATAAATCAACTATAGGGGATAGAAGAACTCATATTTCTATTACGACAGTCTATAACCCCATGAAAACACATGTTTTGTATGTGATATAATGTGACACATACTACCATATTTACCCAAACCCTAAATGTACCTAATGGGATTCAGTATACCAAGGGGATCCCATTTTGGTCCTATGGGTCAAAATGAAATCATAATTATCCATCACAGGATCCTTGGTCATCGCCTTGTCTCTCAATAAAATCTCCATATCATGAGTGTGAAATTTCCCACATCCTAGTCTCTAGATGCCTATGGCCTCATATACCTAAAATAGTTAACCTTTTCATAAAGGTATCCATATTACTACCCCCTTTCAATATCACTCTAGGGTATCCGAAACACCTGACATATCCATCTCTTCACATGTCACCCTAATCCAACAAAAATGGGAGATTCCCTAGCTATAATAGTTGAGAGCCTTGGAGATCAAATTCAAAATCCATTAACCATTTAAAAGACACTCATCTTGAGACCGTCCCATATCCAACACATATAGGACATATGGTGTTATTAACTAGTGTAAAACCTATCCATCATATTTTTTCCCAATATCATCTCATCAGTATCCTAAAAACACCCCAAGGATTCCACCATCATGATCTACATTGATAAACAATGAGAATTGACTCCACTAATGTGAATTATAGTTCAAGGAAATAAAATCATCCAAAACTATTATATTGGAAATAGTGTTAGTTTACAGGGTGTAACCCAAGTACACAGTGTGTTTTCCTTAGTTTTCACTAAATACATGTAAAACCATACGACCTAGGGTAACTTAGAATGTTTCAATGAACGATTACATCGATAGAGGACACATGGGGTGTTTCCATGTAATTCTACACAACCATAGAACACCAGGGGTCTTCCTATGATCTTATACAAGTCCATGTCACCTAAACATGGGGTTTCTCCCCACATACATAGAAATATGGACTTATCACAGTACACAAAGTGAAATCATAGAATGTTGAATATAGTTTTAAAAACATCATTTTACCTAAATATGATGAACACACAATGTTTATTCTTGAATCCTCACAATGTTCGATCATATCTTCTAAATGGTAATCCCCTACAATCATCCAAAAACCTTCATTCGTCCTAAAAAAACAACAAATCATCCCCCATGGTATCCCCAATAATTATAACATTGGCATTAAACTAAAATAGCTAGTCAATGTGTATGTATGGAATAATAAGAAAATGTGACTACCTTATCAGAAAAAATACTGAATATTCAATCTAATACTATCTCTCAATTTTTTTCACAATAATCGGGAATGGCATGATCCTTTCATTGGAACGTCTAAAGAGACCCTACTTCTCGTACATTATTATTACATAATTTTAAAATAAAACAACATAAAATCATTAAAAAATGAGGATCCAATGGTTTAGTGTCTTGGTAAAATTAGGGCCATACATAACAAATAAAAATATAAAACAAAACAGTTTATTTAATTCCTTCCTCTATAGCTTATTATTGGAAAATTTATTCTCTTTAGTACATAAAATAACCTGACTATATACATCAAAAATGGGTGAGGTAATAGCGTAGAAACAAGATATATAATAACATGACACAATATTAAATTAAGTGATAATAATAACAACATAGTCATTGGATCATAATTATTAGAGTAAGCATTAATGAAAGATAAAAATGTGGTAGCAAAAAAAATTAAACATCATGTCTTAGTGGTCTACTACCATTCATAGTTGTGAACAACACTAGCATAAAGTTCACTCATATTTAACTTTATCTTATGAGATTTTTCACATTACCAAATTCATTGGAGTGATATATAATTTTGGGTACACCCGTCACATCATAACATTTACATTGTGCTATATAATTCTAGGGGCACCCATCACATCCCAACATTTACATCATCATGAATGCCACATAGAGAATATATCAATATTGAGCATTAAATAACCCATGTAAAGAAACGTGTTTCATTTAAAAAATATAAATTTTGAAAATTTGGGTTCCCAAATGAATGAGAGAATAACATACTAGATATAAGAATCATTAACGTTGACATAAGAAGAAATAATCACGAGAAGTGTGTTTTTAAAAGAAGGGTTATTTTTTAAAACAATGTGTTAATCATAATTTCAAATTTAAAACATGTATATCTTAGATATGGAAATATAATGATGAAGAAATAATTTTTATGGAATAAAAATATAAGAAAATGTGGTGGAGGAGGGAAAACCCAAAGAAGGGGAGTTAGGTTTCAAAAATCCCCTTACCATTAGTCTGAATGAATCCTTCAAATTAATGTCCTATATTATCACATTAGATTAATTAATTAACATTAAAATATCCTATTAATCATGAATGTGATTTTTTACGATTTTATTAGGTTCTATAATGGACCATTGGACGTGTTATAGAATTAAATTTCATTGTTTAGAAGCATTTCATTCATGGTTTTCACGATCGATTAACTAATTTTCATGTATTGAAGTTTGTATAAAATGATGATAAATATCCATAATTATTATTTAATATTATTAATGATATTACAGAAGTATTAATGAACTTATAAATAAATATTTTATCGTTTCTTGAGGATGAATCATTAGATACATGTTAATGATGATCATTTTAGGTTAATTTTGTGGTTTTTTTATTATCGTTATTTTGTATTGTGCTATAATTTAGTGTTATTAGTATAAGTTATATCCCAAACATATTTATGTTTATAACATAAAAATAAAAAATATAAAACAATTAATTGTTTTATTAACTTCCTTGAAGGTGTTAAATTAAAATTAAAGTGCATCGCCCATGATGTTGGTAAATTGATACATCACGAACGACAATATCATTTTTAAAATAAATGAGAGAGAGAAAGAGGGTGGTGTATAATGATGTAAATTACAATAACATGTTATAATTATAGCATATTAAACATAATGGTGTTATCATTCCATTTTGATTATGGGAGGTGTGGAATTAATAAGAAAATAAATGTAATTGAAAAGAAATTAAAAGAAAAATAGAGAAGATTTACCTCTAGAATTATCCTCATGAGAACTTCCTCAAAGAAAATTTGCATTGTCTATTTATGATAGCAAGAGATCCTAAATATGGGTTGGGGTCTAGATAGCTGGTTTGGTTAGAATTTAGGCAAGGTTCAAAGCACGGGAGGTGTGAGGAGAAGAGGGTGTGAGGGGTGGTATTTGTAGTGGACGACAGGGGTGTTTACAGAATATTATATTAATTAGGATATTATTTTGGATCAATATTATGTATTTATTAAGAATTATTTATAAATATATTAAAATAATGAATTATGATTCGATATTTAGGTGAAAACTTCTTCATTACATCAATGATGAATAAAAATGCATGTATTTTTCATTTATAAAAAATTATCATATTTTACTATTCGTGAACAATTTATGTATTTTAGAAAAATCCAAAAAAATCATCATTACTGATTTTCAACATGTAGAATTAAAAAATGAACTCCATTGTATAAAAATAATTTCATAAATATGATTGATTATATTTTTAATAAAAATCATCACTTACATGGAAAATACATATTTGAAAATTATTACTGATATTATAACACTTTAAACAATTACTTGAGGTCTCATAAAACTATCATAAAATAATAAGACATAAAAATATTAATTTATGGACACATTTTTGTGGAAAAAAAATTCATTTTGAATTATTAAATTAATAATAAAATGTTAATTAAATATTTATGACAATAAATAATTCCAACACTTAATTAATAATTCTTAAAATATTTACATACTCATACTACGGTAACATTTTATCATATTTTCACATATAATATTAAAATATTTATTTATAATTTCATGGGTATGGTTTCTATTCATTTGAATACTTTTCTATTCACAAGGGAAATATTACAATTCCTAAGGTCATCTTACTATTTCATTAGTATTGTTCCTTACCTTCTAGAAATAATTTTTCATTTATTAATTCATCATATATAATGTTTTTTCTATGGATTCTAAGTAATTTTAGGTTATTTATTCTATGTGACATTATTATTTGATAGATGAAATTTATTTGATTATTGTTTTGGGCGTTACTTTCATTGCCCCTTTTGAAATTTCACACATTAATTTCTTTTAAAGAAACAGGCAAGGGTACATCTCCTTCGTCATCTACTGGTGTTCAAAATTTTATTTTACATACTTATAGATCCTCATCAACACTTTTCACATAATGGTTATCTTTTTTGGTAGAACATTATCTCTCCAATCCAAAATCTATAATAACTGCTCCTTATAAGAGAGATAATGTTCTATTTGTACCGCCTCTGAGTTCTATACATGGAGGATCATGTATGAACTTTCTTGGGAGTGATATGTGGATAAAATCATGAACTACATCCATATTTACTTGATGTTAATACAACAATCCACAGATCCTATGGGATCAAGCATCTCACAAGGGCCGTTGTATATTGGGCTTAGCTTCTTTTTCATTCCGAACAACATGACCATCTTCCATGGTGATATTATAATGATGACATTATCTACAATGAGAAGCTCTAAAACCCATCAATTATTATTAGCATAGCTATTTTCCTAAATATGAAAATCTTTTATATGCTTTTGGATGGTTTGATCCTCCTTGTTCATCTCTTTCAGATGATCAAATCTATATATCTTTGATTCTCCAATATCATCTCAACAGGTTTATTTTCTATATCACATTCCATATAAAGATTCATATGGATCCAACTGAATACTTGAGTGGATGATATTGTTTTATGATAAATCAACTAGTGAGAGATGTTAATACCATCCTCCTTTGAATTATAAATAAAATACCCCTAGAAAATCTCTGAGCATCTTAATAGTCCTTTCAGATTGGTCATCAGTTTGGGGGTGATAGGTCGTACTAAAATTCAATTCATTACTAAAGTCTTGTTGAAGAATCCTCTATAATTTTGATGTGAACCTGGGATTATGGTCTGAGACAATTGAAATTTGAACCACATGTAGTCTCACAACTTCCTTCACATATATCTTTTCAAGTGGCTCAAGCGAGATAGCTTCCTTAATAGTGTTAAATTGGGAATTCGTGGTGAGTTAGTCCACCATAACCAATATCACATTTGTTTTCTTTTGGATGTCTTTGGGAGACCCATGAAAAAGTCCATATTGAAGTTTTCCCTTTTCCACATCGGTATAGGAAATGGTTTCTTAATCACTTATGACTTATGTCACTCTACATTAACATACTGACATATCAAGAAACATGAGATATACTAATCAATCTTCTTCTTCATGTGGTCCCCCCCAGATGTGTTTTCAGATATCATGGTACATTTTGGTACTCCTTGTATGGATATAGAAGGATTAGCTATGTGCATTTCCCAATAGATACTTCAGTATCCCAGGTGATGAAGGAACATGAAGCCTTATTCCAAACTGAATCACACCATCATCATCGATATGGAACTCGTACATCTTCCCTTCATTTATGACATTCACCTTCTTTTCTAACTCCAAGTCATCCCTTCGCGCCTCTTTAATCCTCTCTTGGATAGATGGTTTGAAAATTATTTTGGAATGTTAATATTTATTCCCAAATATTTTGATTTTCAAAACCATATTTATCATATCCATTAAGATATGGTCTTCCTCAATTGGATACTTTGATAACGTAGTTGGTTCTTTTATACTAAGAGCATCAACTATCTTATTATACTTGCCCTGATGATAGTTAATAGTGAAGTTGTATATATTGATTTCCTTCATCCATCTCTATGAATGTATGTTAATCTCATTTTATGTGAAAATAGACATTTGGCTATTGGGATCGGTATATATTTCCTATTTCTCACCATAGAGGTAGTTCTTCCATGTTTTTAAGGAAATAATCACACTTGTTAATTCAATACCATGTGTGGGGTAATTCTACTCATGGATCTTCAACTGTTGTGAGGTGATTTGGCCTTATTTTTACATAGTTTTCCACATATTTTTTTAATTTTCAACAATTTTAATAATTAATTTTACACTTTTTGACATATAATTTCAATTTTCTGTTTTATAATTAAATTTATGAAATGATAAAAAATTTAAAAAATGTATGTATTTCAGCATTTAAAATAATTAATTTAGTCTTTCATTATCATTATAGTTTAGTTATTTTATCTATTACTTCTGTTGTTATCATATTCTTTACTTATTAATAAATTTCACTTATTTTATTTAAATAAATAAACATATTTTCTATATTTATTTAATTTAGTATTCAATCCATATATTTAATTGTTTAATTTTGATTAATTAAAAGAAGTAAACTAGAATTTCTATTATAATCTATTTATTTTGATTTATATTAGTAATAAAATACCCTTTTGATTAAATTTATTAAATTTTTTCATAATTAATTATTTTATTATTAACTTTGTTCGTTTTATAAGTAAGTATTTTTCATTTAGTTTATCTATACTTTTTATATAGTCTCGAAAAATATAATTATGATATTTAATTGTAAACTTTTTTGTTTTTAATCTTATTGTTTAAATTTATTTGATGTTTTTAGTTTTTTATTACTGTTTAGTATTTAATTTATTATGTCATGTTTAAATTATTAATTTATAGGATTACCTAAAAAATGATTAAATAACTTTTCTATTTCTTTTTTTGTTTAATGTTTTAAACATTTGAAAATTTATTTAAATTATGTGTTAGCTTATTTATTTATTTACATTATTTATGTCTAATACTTTAGTTTATGTTTATTACAGTGTTATAATTATGTATTTATCAAATTGATTATTAATTATTAGTGATATTTTAATTTAGTTTATTTTTGTTTTAAGTTTTATTTTTTAATTTAATTTTTTTAGTCACCATCCATTTTTGTCACTTACAGTGCATGCTCCACTTTTCAGCATGCCACCAATTCCCATCCTCCTCCAATGCTTCTGACAATGTTTCTTGGGTTTCATCTCATGTCACTAACATCATCGCTACTACTTCATTCTGACACCCACTTTCTCTATCGGTGTTTGTTCCATATTTCTGTTTCCATCATCGGTATCAGCTACATGCTTCATCGGTGCCACTGACGAAGCCTCCTCCCTTCACCTGCATCTTACCAACATTGTTTCCCAACAACCATTTTCCCTCCTCCTGCAGCACCATTCTATGGTCACACCATTTATTCTACATCACCACTACTCATCTCTATGGCACCACAACCCTACCCCGCAACTACCAGATCATCTCTCAACAATCACTTCTATATGGAAATAGTGCCACAACACACTGGTATTCCTTCCTTCCACAACCATCCTTTACTCCCCATCGATTTCCTCCACCACACCAATATTTGTTTTTACATAAAATAACAGTTTCATTAATTTTGAAATCACACACACCAAAAAAAACCATCATAGTTTACACATCATATGACTTCAATGAAAGAAGCTTCAAACTAGCAGTTCATCGATTGGTGGTTCGCCATTGCTCAGAAGAAGTAACCAGCAACATTGATTTTCATAGCCTACCACTACAAGCAGGGCCACTAGCATCCCAAAATATGGAGATCCACTATCATTATCTCAAGGAGAAACTTCCAGGCTTGATGACATAATAAGTAGGATTATGAAACTAAAGTTCTTCCAGGAGCCATGCTGGCCACAATTCTCTATCTGAAGCCGAGGTCGTGCAGGTAGGTGAGGGTGAATCAGGAGCTGATGTTGCTACAACAGAGGAAGACGAGACGTTGGTTCCAAGCTGCCGCTTGTCTCCATAGGAGAATAGTGTCGTGCACTATAAATATTGTACATAGGTTCAAGCAGAATCCTAAAAAATGTCTCGGTGCAATCAACTAACTTAACTGGATGTAGTTATAAAGGAAAAACTAAAGTGAAAATTGATTTATGATAAAACACACTTGTGCGATGCTCATCAAAGAGACAAGACTCTGTTGGTTGAGAACTGTGGCAACCGATCGATGGATAACAACTGATATAATGTAGTGAGATAGTAGTAGATGGAGTGGACGACTCTTATTTTCATTCCACTCCAACACCATTTGAGGGAGGATCTCCCATGATAAACGAATATCAGTAATGGAGTTGATAGATCTTGAGAGCAGAGCTACATTATGGGAGTTCTTCCTCCCTCTATCCTAAATTATTTTACTCTATTGCTATGATATTTTTAGTGTCTGAATTGAAAATGATCTTATTGTAATACTTTCATGCTTGGGGATTTAATCCTTCTCGTTTTAAATTTAAACTCCTTTACATACTTATCCATTTTCAAAGATAGAATCAATTGGTGAGACAGATTTTGAATTTCTCTATAATTATTCGTATATGAATTCTTTTCAATTAAAAAAATAAAAATTGATTACTATAATTGATTTTTATGTCTGTTATCAAATATTTACTATCATTAACATTGGAATTTATGGGCGAGTAAAATTCCAGTTGATTTCTTTTCAAACTGATAACTAGTTTGATCATGTTTTGGATTGATGAGTTTCAAGACATAATCCTCTTCATGTTGAATTTCATAGAAAGGGATATTTTTTAGCCCTTCTTGAGATGTGATTCAATTTTATGTTGTGGAGAAGACATTATTTTAACTAGTAGTAATAAATTATTTAGTGTCTTACTTTATCTATTTCTCCTTTTTCATTGCTGGTATATGCTACTTCACTAATTTCAATTAGTTTTTCATAATATTTTGGTAAAATATAGTTTCTTAGTTTAAATATTGTTTTATTTCCCCTTCTCATAGTAATATAAATAATAAAAAATTAAAAAATTAAAAATTAAAAAATATGATTCCCCTTTTACTAACAATATTCACGTTCATAGTTTAAAACCCATTGAAAACTCACATGCCATCTCTAGGGTTAGACCATGTAACACTTTACTAAGGTAGTTCTATAAATATAAATTTGAAGGCCATGATGACCTCCAACCTCATTTAAATTTTGTTCCATTTTCGAGGAAGGAACGGGTTGAGTGATCTAAGTGTTTTATAAAATTAAAAAAAAATCAATAAAAACACACATAATAATGGGACATTAAAATTAGTGAATACCATTTTTTATGAATTCTGTTTTTGATAATATGATTCACAATGAACATTTATGCATTTAATATATTTTTGTAAAATAAAAATGGAATTACATGAAGAGATTTGGCACTTTAAACATTACTATTATTGTTGAGACAGTTTCAGGAACACTTCTAGTTAGTGTGTCTATAACCAGCCATAGGAGACTGCTTACTTTGAAGAAATTGAACAAAACCTTGATCCCATTCTAGGCATCTAAGCCACATGTGACCAAATTTTATCAATGCTAAATTTTTGGGAGGTTTTATTTGGAAGACATGTCTATGAAAACCATTGAAATAAAACTTAGTGATTCTCAAGAGCAAGATCAAAAACTAAAAATATTGGAAAACATGATCATTGAATTAAAATGAATAGTTAAAGAATGAGAAGATGTTTAAATAAATGAAAAATAAACTTTCTATATAAGATTTTAAAATCATGTTGAAGTGGAATGTGAAGGTAAAACATAGAAACATCATTTTTAAATTTAATAATATGAATCTGATGAACCAATATTTAAAATAACCAACTCACTAATTCCTAAAGAATCATTGACAATTCCATAAATAACTCAAATTCTGTTGAGTTTGATAATTCAAAAAACAAATTAAATGAGATTAAAAAAGAATTCCTAGTTCCCTTCATGGTTCCTTCTTCTGAAAATAACACATTATTTTCAATTTTTTGAAAAGGAAATCCCTCATGTTGAAGTGAAACAAGAAAATGGGAAATTTGATGTCAAAAAACCTTCCCCAAACCATTCTAAATATTTGAATAATGATTCTAAAACTAAAGTGGGAAGTAATCTGGAAGAGTTCATTAAACATGAAAACACAGAATCTGAAAATTTTGAACCTCAACTGAAAACCACTCTTCCCAATTTGGAAAAAGAAATCCAAATTATTTCTGAAATTATGTTGGATGATATAGAGTATGAAGGATTAATATTTTAAGAAAGGCTAATTGATGAAATCTCACTGCCATATTCTCACATTGATCAATTCTATGAAATTTTGTGTTTTGAGATTAAAAATAGTGTTGTCGTACACGGTGATAAATTTTAAAATTTGAACAATCTGGAATCTTCATTTATTATTGTTAAGTTTAACATTTCACCCCCTAATTTGAATATTTTATAACACACTACAAACATTATTTTATAAAATGAACCTTTTGAATTCAAACATGAATTAGAGGTTGAGAACACACTATATGATTTTATAAGAAATTATTTGTTAGAGGCAATAGATTTTGAGTGTATGTTAACTGATGAGGGATTGTTGGAATGAATTTATAACATTGTTAAAGATGAACCATTTAGTGATAAAATTAATTTTCTTCCATGTTGTTCACTTCCATCCTCATCTATGTTGGGTGTTGTTTCTTGTTGTGATACTGAGAGTAATTTAGAGGGGGAATTATGATTGAGTTCATGTTTTCATAATTTTGTACAACATTTTATTTATCCCTTTCATGAACCTATTATTCATTACTCACCCAAAAGAAACCCTGTTTTTGTATCTGTTAATGTTAAGGATAAGATATATATTTGTGAAGACAATTCCACACCCTTAGTGTATACCAATTCAATGTTTCCACATCCTATAAATGATAATTTTTTAAAATATAAATATGTTAAGTAATTTCGGAGCACCAGGTCAATAACTATTAATGGGTTATACCAATAGAATTTTACATTCTGTGAGAGTTCAGTTAATGTTTTTTTATTCCTGGTGGACACATAATTCAACATTTTATTAAACAAGTTGGAAAAAATATATTGTGGTTCATATTAATAAAACTCCACCCTCTTAGGGACTATGATTATTTATAAGTGATTCTGGCCAGGGACTATAAATATTGTGTTATATGGGATGAAACCTATGCTTTTTATCGTTTTCAATAAATAATAAATTTACTTAAATAAATTCTAGCTGAAGGCTTTAACATTCAATCTTCATGGGAGTTAACCCATTGTTTCTTTTGTGTCTTTACTTTTATTCTTTTTCTTGTTTCTGATTAATGTGTTTTCTCTATCTATTAGTTGTTCTTCATTTCTGGGTATGATTTCTTGGACTTTCTGACTCTTTTTCACAAAATAAGAAGGTTGACTCTTGTGTCCCAAAGAAGTCGAAATCCCACAATGTTTTTTCTAGCGAAACATTAAATCAGGTAAGTTCCATATTTTTATCTTATGATTTCATTTTTATAATTCGTTGTACTTTAAATAAAATTTCACTATTGCGTCACTGCTACCGGTGAGTCATTAACTCACTATTGCACCTAAACCACCAATACATTGCTATTGTTGAATCACTATTGGCAGTTTTGGTAAGGCATTTTTTTACTTGTGCTAAAAAATACTACTCGCTTAATAAATTTATGTTACAATTGTTTTTGCATACATATTGTCCGATTTAATCTTTTTCATTTTTTGTATTATTACTAGATACTTGTTTTATTAATGTTTTCATACTGAACAATATGTTATATATTTGTTATGTTGAGGATGTTTAGAATAATTCTGCTCACCCAGTTTTGCTGGAAAATTATTATTTGTTGTGCTATAATGTAAAAAACAATTCAACATGTGCTTAATTCCTAAAAACTGAATATCATTATTATTTAAACCACCAACTAAATAAAACTATGTGTGAGGGTACATGTGGGCTGACTTGTTGTTTTCCAATTGAAACTTCTTGTATCTTTTGGGGGTTTATAAATTTGAATCATATCTTCTCAAACTGATACATACAATTCACTGTGCACCCAAATCTTTCAGATGAAATTGAATGTACTTTATTGAATATTTATTCAATAGACATAATTATGAATCTTGTGAAACTATTATATTAAAATCCTTCTTGAAAACACCTTTTCGGAACTTCAATGAGACTTCACTACAAGCAATTTATCTACCTTGTTGGGAATATGTGTAGAAATTTAAATGATAAATTGAATATTCCACTCTTTTTAACTAATCATTTTGGATAAGGATGGATTTTATATTTTTGGTATGGGGTTAATTAATTAATGAACTAAACTACGATGGAATGAAATCCTATCAATTCCATTTACTCTTTGATATTTTTTTTAAAACAATAGTCAAATTTTTTCAAAATTTTGAAAACAATTTAAGATGTGCACTGTATTCAAATGGGTCTCACTTTAGGATTATTCTTGATTGTTAGATAATAATATCTCATTATTTTAAATCTACAAGGTTGGATGATTAATGGATGAATACACAAAGTGATTTAATAAAAATTTTGGTTAGGGATTACTTTTGAGATTGATATGGGTAACATTTTTGTGGAATTGTGATCCTAAACATATGAACTAGAAATATAGAATATTTTCTATGATAAATACTATTATTTAAATTATCAAGTAGTAATCACGTTAATTAGCCTGTGTGAATGGTTGTTATATAAATATTTTGAAACTAATGTTATCTGGGAATTTGGAAACCCACACTGAATCTCTGAAACCCTATATGATGGGTGTGTTACTATTTAATATAATCCCTCTATAAACATTGAATAAGTGAACATGCACAATGCATAGAACATGACACATTACTTGGGAAAAATAAAATAAAGTTTCTAGAGTCAAAAAAAGATTTCTTTATGGTGGGCGTAATGATGAACTCCAAATGAAGAAGGGGAAAAATTGTTTATATGGGAATCATTTATTGTGTATCATTAAGGAGATTGAATTTCATTTTTGCAGCCTACTTGATGATTAAAAGTACCATATTCATTTCGATAAGTTTTTAATTCCACAATTTTAAACCTGTTTTTGATCATGTATATAAAACATAAACATGGATTGAATTGGGTCACTGAGCAGAGTCACATATGAGGCGGGGCATCCGTAATGGTTGATGATTATTTTCTCTTTTTATTTCCTTTGATTATTTAATTTATGGAAAGGCTTTATTTGTATAAATCTTTTCAGAAGCCTTTTAACAGTTATTTCCCTCTAATTTGAAACTATTTGACATGTTTCATATGAAGATGATAATAAAAAATTAAATTTTAATTTTTCAATGATAATGAATCATGAGAATGGTTGAGGATAAAAAATGTTTATGTGTGGGGAAATTTGATGTGGTCGTATTTTTACACAGTTTTCCACACATTTCTATTTATGTTTTAACAATTTAATTAATTATTTATAAACATTTTGATAAATAATTTTTTTTTTATTTTTTTATTAAATTTATTAAATAAAAAATTTATAACATTTTATGTATTTGTAGTACTTAAAATAATTAATTTACTATTTATTTATCTTTATAGTTTAATTAATTTATCTATTAGTTTAGTTGTTATAATCTTCTATAATAATTAATAAAGAACATGTTTTATTATTAAACAATATAATCATGTTTTCTATATTTATTTAATTTATTATTCCATCCATATTTTAAATTATTTTGTTTAAATTAATTAAAATAAATAAACTCTAATTGTTGTTAAAATTTATTTTTTTGGTTAATAATAATAATAAATTACCCTTTTGATTCAATTTATTGATTTTTCTTTCAAAATCAATAATTTTTTTAAAAACATTGTCATTTTTAAAAGTTATGATTTTACATTTAGTTAATCTAACATTTTTATTTAGTCTTAAATTCATTAATTAAATTAATTAATTATTGAATTCTTATTTGTAAAATTATTGTTTAAATTTATTTTTAGTTTTCAGTTTTTTATTAATGTTTATTATTAAATTTATATTGTCATGTAAAAATTATTCAGTATTAGGTTTACATAAAAAATGATTAAAAAATTAGTTTATTTCATTTTCAATTAAATGTTCTTAAACAATTAATCAATTAATTAAATTAAGTGTTAACATATTTTATCTTTATATTATTTATGTTTATAACCCTAGTTTATGTTTTTTATACTGTTATGTTTAATTATTCAGTTAATTGATTATTAATTATTTGTTATAGTTGAATTTACTTTAGTTTTATTGTATGTTTTATATTTCATTTTATATTTTTAGTCACCATCCCTTTATTTTAACTAACAACGTCGGATCCACTTTTCATCTTGCTACTAATGCCCATCCTCCTCCTTTGCAACAAACACCATTCGTTGTGAACCTGAAGTTATGCCAGGAGCCGCGCTTTCCGCCATTCTGCATCATATGCTGAGGCCATATGGGGAACCGAGGGTGAACCAAGAGCCGATGCTGCTACCAAGGATGAAGCTGAGCCACTTGTTCAATGTAGTCAAAGGTCGCCAAAGCGAAGAGGGTCGCACGCTACTTGCGCCAACCTTCATGAGCGGCATCGAGGATCTTCTATTGGATGAAAACCAAGAAATCATCCCCATGCACAGTATGATTTGGGGGGAGTGTAAGAAAATAATATAAATAATAATAAATAAAACTAAATAAATATTCATTATTATTATAATAAATAATTAAATAAATAATTAAAAATTAAAAATTAAAACTAAAACATTTATTAATATTTATAAATAAAATATGTTTAATCAAATCCAATTAATTTCAAATATGAAATACTTTAATTATATTTGAAACGTTTTATGATAATTTATCATTAATAATAATATTTAACATAACAATTATTTAAATTAATATAATAATAATATGTTAATCACAAAATAATAAAAATAAAAATAATCTATTTTATAAAAGTTATAAATATAAAAACATTAATATTAGCTATATTAATAATAAATAACTTATAATAATATAACGAATTATATAATTCAAGTATATTTTATTTTTATTAAAAATGGTTTTATCTTTAAATTATACTCTTTTTTGTACACAATTTCAAGAAGAATCCTAAAACACGATCATATGCATTCAAATAACTCACATGGAGTTACAAACAAGGGAAAACTAAAGCGACAATTGATTTATGAAAAAAACACACGTGTGTGATGCGCATCAAAGAGACAATACTATGTTAGTAGTGAACATTGATTACCGATCGTAAAATTACAGTTGATATTATATAGTGCAGCAGCAGCAGATGTAGGGGAGGACTGCCATTTTCATTCCACACCAACACCATTCGAGATGGGAACTCTCAGGAGACACGAAGAGCAGTACTAGAGAGGAAATAGCTAGAGAGAAGAGGTACATTAGTGGATTTATTCTTCCTTCTATCCGGAATTCTTTAACTCTATTTTTTGTATGTTTTAGGGTTTGAATTCAAAATGATCTTAGTCTAATACTGTCTATCCTAGGGATTTAATTCCACTGATTGTACTTTTAAACTACTCCACATGATTATCATTTTATAAAGATAGTGTCATAACCCACCTTCACCCAGATGATGGATGGTACAGCCGAATTTCCAAACCCTTCCTTCCCCACGATAAAGTAGAGATAATGACCATCAAAACATGCCTTCAATAGGTCTCGAAGTGGCTACTAGCACCAAGGGTATAAAATCACACACAATATGGAAGGCATTACAATTATTTTTTAGTATGATAGAGTGATAATATAGTAAATCCCAACAACACTAGAACTAGTGGTAAAAGTAAATCCAAAAGCAAACCATTCCCATATGCACACCCAAATGTAAAGTCTACAAAAGTACATGAAAATACCCAATGGAAAGTTCCATGAAAATGAAAAAAGGCAACAACAATTGTCCCAAGGTCTGAACTAATAAGGTCCTGCAAGATCCTAGAAGTCCTCTTGGAAACCTAAAAATTATTTATATATTTAGGGTGAGTATAAATGCATACTCAGTAGGGAAAGCCAAAAGCTCTCGTTCACAAGTGGGGAGGCATTCTAAAGCCCGTTATAAAAGGAGGTAACTATAGTACCTAGAAAGGAAAATATCCACCCAATTCTCACCAAGGCACACTCCCCCAATAACGCAAGTCAAGTAATGTAATAGTATTAGCACATCAATATTTGGGTATGCCACCCAACATTCCCACTAGTTATTGAAGACATACTAAACATTGGTCCTCTCCAGACATTTTCACTGCAGTCCCACTGCCACACCCCACCCACACACACATGGGTTATCACAACCGCACATCCCGCCTGAAAAGAAATGGGTTATCACTACCACACATCCCGCCCACAGATACCTGGGCCAAAACAACCAAACGTAACCACTCCCACACACATATGGGTCCAAAAAACTACTACCATCCCAAAGACACCGTCGAATCATCCCAAAGACACCATGGAAACCACATGCCTGCACACACCTAGTCCAACCACCACCACACACCATGTACGATGAATTTTGGGCAATAATGGACCTCAGGTAATTAGAACCTGCTGGAAGGTTCTTGGGCTATATGGGAAAGGGAGAATAAAAGGAGCTAATGACTAGCCACTCATAGGAGTGTTGTGAAGAAAACCCTCCCACATGAAATTGGGCTGTTTGGTACAAAGTAATCCTCTCAGGTGGGGCGCGAATAAGAAACAAAATAACTAAAAATTATATATATAGGTAACAAGAACTCTTCCCAACCTAGGGGTTTCCAAATAGGCCAACACAAACACCATAATTACTATTTATTTATAAGAAACATCATAGCCACAACCATTTCCCTACTCATTTCTAGAAACCCATCTTCCATAGAATCCGGTATAATTTTTATATTAAAGTGATTCCATATAAATAATTCTACACTACTGGGCAACTAACAGGTATAGCCATAATCCAAGGAAAGGAAAATATCCAAACATCAATTTAAGCATTCACCCCTGGTTCTCTTGTAATGTCATAACAAAAAAGGGATCCGTGAGATCCCACAATGTACTATAACCAAACCAAGAATAAATGTACAATCCCACATAGCCTCAGATCCACAAACCAACAACTTCACAACAATAGAGGATCCCATCCCCTTCCACATAACTTCTCAATCATCAACTGTAATGGTCAATAGAACAGAGCAAGGGAGTTTTTTTTCAAATTTGATTATGCCATTAATTTAGTTTCGTCTTTACGTTTGGTTAACTGGAGTGATCACACAAGGATACTTATTCATTTGGAATCCATTTAATCAATCATGTGTATGTGATTAACCAGTTTCCATGTTACATCAATTCAATCATCAAATAAGACAAGGTTCATTCGTGAGCAATGAAGGACCACCAATGGCCATGATTTTCATTGGACGTAAGACTATAAAATCCACAACATATAAAGGAAGTTAATAGAGCACAACATCATTTTCAAACCCAACCCTTCATTCTATAAAATTTTGTTTATTATTTGCATTATGGTTTGGTTTCTTCCATCCCCGCAGAACCAATAGCATTCCCGCCCCACATGATACACAGTAAGGAGAGAAGAAGGAATTGAAGGACCCCGATACACTATGAGAGGGGAGGGGTGAATCAGAGTGTCAAAATTTTCTTTTAATGTTATGGATATTGTTCCCACATTGGTAGGAACTTGTTAAACATGTATGATGAAAATGAACAAAAAGAATGCATTCACATGCAGGGAGACGACACATCACTTTTTACTTGGTTCACCACTAAGTTATACGTCCATGGAGCATACACCGATAGGATTCCAGTTATAACAAATTCCACTAAACATCACTTGCTATGGATTACAATGGTTCGGGCATAGTCACTCTGTCCCAGGCTCACTGCATTTATAAAATGTTCAAGGAAAGCTCACATAATCCCTCAGGTCACTCTCGTTGACTCCCCCTGGCACACTTCCCTTGGTGAAGTCACACTGGGTTTATAGATGTGAAGGTATCTTCATCATTACAAGATAATGCATCCTCTATTGTATCTAGAGGCTCTCTTGAATTCCAACTTTCACTCGTAGATTAATCTCAATTTTCACTGAAGATATCAGGAAATATTCTAGCTTTCGTGTAGCTCCAAAAATACTGGCGTACTCCAACCTCTCCTAGAACGCTTCTCCAAGACCGGCGGACAAGTTTCAAGAATGGCGCGCAAGTCACTTGAGTAGTACAAATTCGGCGTGCATGTGACACCAACCCACTTGCGTGACACTGCCTCTTTCAACTCCAAACTTGCGTGACGCTTCACCTTTAACTCCAAAACCATCGTGGTCGCACAGCCAACAAATGGCGCACAACATCTACTTGCACGACCCATCTACAACTTGCACGACTCAACCACTTCCGCGAAGAGAGCTTGAAAAATCTCTAAGTCCTGAACTTGGTTTAAAATGTGGAGGGATGGTCCTCTATTTATTGGAAAAACTGGACCCCCTGCGTGGTGGTGCGCATGTATCCTCACAGCATGCAGGTCACAATGCGCAGCTCCAATCAACCAAGCCTCTGTCACATAACTCACTTGCACAACCAAACCAATACTTGCACGACCCTCTTTCCTTTTCCATATTTTGATGTCCGGATCATGAAGAACAATAGGCATGCAAGTTTCAAGACCTCCTAGGAACATGCGCGCACGTACCTTCTCAGCGCGCATGTTAATTGCGCGACCCAACCAATACTTGCGCAACCCTTATCCATTTTCCATTCTTCCATGTTCTGATCCTGAAAAACTCTAGGAGCTCAAGTTCCCTGTCCTTCAAGTATACGTAGTGCAGGTATCTTTGCCAAAATCACTTTTCTCTATTTGTCGATTTTCAGGCCCAAAAATTTGGCAAACACTGGGAAACAATGCCACCTTCAATACTACTGTCTGCTTGGACTATATGATCACATTTATGGTACACATTCTAAACATCTACTGAGTATTTTCACAAAACAGAAACCATATTCCAATTCATGTATAGAAGATCATGGTTCCAACAATCTCCCCCTTTGGGTTTTTTGTCAATTAGAAAATAAATTCAATAGATCCCCATCCACGTGAAAAGAAAAAATGGAAGAATCAACTCATCCAACACTATAAGTCAACGTGAGAAATTCTCCGTGTAGGAAACAAGAGAGGAATATTAAATTGGGTTCCAGTTTTGGAATTATCAATGACGCCCAAGATGAATTACATAAGCATTACGTGCCTGAACATGATTGAATTTATTCCTTTATCCTTCATTGATAATAAACCCAAAGACCAGTAATTTTTTCATTGTTCATCTCAAACCATCCCCCCTTGGATAGTATCTCCCCCACAAACCTACATCACATCTATAAAAAAATAAAGATAGTTACCATAATCAGGGAGAGGGGTATTGCATAACCTCTTTATGAACTGGGAGGTGGCAGAACACCAAGGTTCAATCAATGTTTCTCAAACATAGCTGCTGAGAGTGGCTTGGTCAGGATATCAACCACTTGCTCATCAGTTACCATATGATCCATTCTAATCACCCCTTGTTCAAAATTTTCTTTGATAAAGTGATACCTTATTTCAATATTTTTCGTACGAGAATGCTGAACATGATTCACAGTAAGATCAATTGCGCTCTTGTTATCACAGTAAATCATCATTTTTTGCTTTACCTCATCACCAATATCTGTTAATTGTTTCTTCATACATAATAGTTGATTTCATGCCTTTGTGGTGGATATATACTCAGCTTCAGCAGTACTAAGATAAGTTCCTTCTTGTTTCTTGCTTAACCAACCAACACATTTCTACCTAATATACAATGCTCCACCACTAGTGGAATTTCTGTCTAATACATCACAAGCCCAGTCCTAATCAAAAAACACTGATAATTCACTATCCCAATATGTAGAAAAATATAACCCAAAGTTATGTATACCGTGAATGTACCTCATGATTATTTTGACTGTCGCCATATGTTCCTCCTTCGGATTACTCTTAAAGCAGGCTGCAAGACATGTCGAAAAGACAATATTTGGTCATGTCACTGTCAGGTACAGTAGGCTTTCAATGATCCTCCTGTACATGGCGGGATCTACAGTGGTCCCATCCTCATGCTTTCCATGTTTAGTTCAAACTGAAATCGGAGTTGACATTGGTTTGGAGTCTTGCATATTAAACTTCTTCAGTAGCTCTCTTGCATACTTTTCTTGAGAAATGAAATTGTAATCCTTTTTTTAAATCACCTGTAGCCCCAAGAAATATGTGATCTCCCTATTCATAGACATTTCAAATTCTGATTTCATATGATTGGAAAATTCATCCGTTGATTTCTTCCTGCTACCACCAAATATGATATCATCAACGTAGACTAGATCCATAAATTGATCTTTTAGAGAATATTTCACTTATAGATTGTGATCCACTACTCATCTTTTGAACTCCAGCGTTTTTAGATATGAGTCCAAGTGGGAATACCATGCTCGTGGTGCCTGCTTCAAACCATATAGGTCAGTCTTCAGTTTGCAGACCATTGTCTCAATAGTACCAAGAAAAAAACAAACTGGTTGTTCAATGTAGAATTCTTCTTCGAGTACACCATTCAAGAATGTTGTCTTGACATCCATCTGATATAATTTATATCCACCTTGGAGTGTCATGGAAAGGAAAAGAATAATTGACTCCAGTCTAGCCACTGGAGTGAAGGTGTCTTCAATATCAACACCTTCAATAATGGAATACCCTTTACATATAAGTCGAGCCCTATTTTTGATAACACCTCCATGATCATAAAACATTTTCTTGAAGATCCATTTTGTACCAATCACATTGTGACATTCGAGTCTCTCGACAAGATCCCATGTCTGATTCTTGTCAATCTAATCTATCTCTTCATTCATTGCCTTCACCCAAGATTCATCCTTTGCAGCTTCTTCGAATGAGGATGGCTCCACAACTGACAGAAATGCAGATTGTGTGTTATTCCTCATCCTACTTGTTTCATTGGGTTCACTCCTGTCCCCAATTATATTAGATGATTCAATCTCAGCCCTAGGATTTCTCCTGTGCGGTTCAGTTGCATTTTATCCAGCCATAGTTTCTTCTTCAGATTCTTCTTCTGAGTCAACATCTTGATGTGACAGTTGAGTGTTTTTTACAGATTCCACTATTTCTATATTTTTATTTTCTCCATTTTTACTTTCTTCCTCACTTTCGATCACATCGGCATATATTTTCCTTGATGTATTTGTGGATTTCCCATCAATTATATTAACATCTCTACTTCCTACAATCCTTCCTAATCACTTTGTTGAAACACTTTTTGGCTTTTCTGTTTATTGGATACCCAAGAAAAATTCCCTCATCAGCATTGTCACCAAACTTCCCACTATTTCCTTATTTATTCCAAATGGAAAATTTACTTCCGAAAACAGAGAAGTATTTCAACGAAGGCTTCCTTCAATGCCAAAATTCATATTTTGTATTAATTTCTCCCATATAAAGCCCTGTTGGATTCTGAATCTCCACTATAGCTTCAACATATACCTTCCAGTAATGGCGAGAGATACCACTCTCAATCAGTAGAGTCATGGCCATGTTGTTGACCTATCGATTGTGGTACTCAACAACCACATTTTTTTAGGGAGTTCTCACTGCAGCTACATCATGTTTTATTCCATGTTTTTCTAGGTAATTCTCAAACTCAATGGATGTGTATTCCCCTCCATTATCAGATAGGAAAACATTGATTGCTTGTCTAGTATCATTCTCGGAGATTCTCCGATACATCTTCATGCAGTCAAGCACTTTTTTTCCTATGTATAAACATTACACATTCCATTCTGTAGTAATAATCTATGAAAATGATGAAGTACCTTTCTCCATGAGTTCCAGCAACATTTATCAGGCCAAATACGTCTGTATGAATTATATCAAGAAGATGAGATGCACTTTTCTTCGTTGGCCGATATGAACAACAGAACCGCTTTCCACAAATGCAAGCATCACATGATTTTTCATGATCACGCATCACGTTAGGAATATCCATGACAATCCTCAATTTTTATATTTTATCCATGTATTGTTGATTGATGTGACCTAGTATCGTATGCCACAAATTGTTTTATTCTTCATTAGTCATGTAGAAAAAAAATTCTTTACTATCAACCTGATATATGTTGCCTTCTGTTCTACATCATTTCATAACTGAATTTCCTATATTTCCCTTGGTAGTGCAGCCTTTCTGATTAAATGTAACAATAAGTCCCGAGTCACAGATTTGACTCACATTGAGTAGATTATGGCATAGGGCATCTACGTAAAGGACATCTGTCTTCTTTATCTCTCCATTAGCTAATTTAGTACTTCCACTGCCTTTGATATTCATAGCTCCATCATTACCAAATGGAACTATTCCATCAACCTTCCTTTTGATATTTCTTAACAGGCCTTCATTACCTATTATATGGGATGAACAAACGCCTTCCAGAATCCAAGTACTGTTGATTTTTGTAGCTTTGAGGGCCACCTCGCGATGGTTGGATTTCTCCATTTTATCCTTTTCTTTCCATGAGACATTGGAATGAGTATAGAGCACTGATGGACATTCAATTATCTCATCTGTGTACCTTGGTTTTTTAAAGTTAAAGACTTCATCAAGATAAGAAAACCTGTTTGAAAGAGAAACACTATCTTGTTGACGAGATATGAGTTGTAATGAATTCCGTTATGAGGTGTCCATGTCCCTTATCTGCCTGCAATTAACAGCCTTGTGACCAATGTTAGAGCATCAAAAATAGTATCCATAGAAACTATTTCTTCTATAAGATGGATTATATGAAGTCAGTTCCCTTTGTTGATGTCCTAGATCTTCCCCATTCAGGTAGCTCCTTTCCTCTACTCAATATGACATGGTATGGCCCAGATAGCCACATAACTGACACTTCATGAGAAGAAATGACTTATCACAGGAATTTCTCCACACACTTTCTTCCTTGGGAGAATAGTTGGACTTCCTGTCATTTCTGAATGTTTGAGGATAATTTTCAGTTATCCTTTCAGCTTGGATTGAGGGTTTCTTTTTCAGCACTACAGGAAAAATTTCAACATGTCCAACTTTCATCTTGTCTTTCTTTTGGATATCTTTACTTCCAGCAGTTGATGTCTCAGCTTCATAGCCAATCCCACTCTTTCCCATTAAAGCAGGTCTTTTATCACTCAATATTTTTCCAACCCCATCTGAACCACTCTTTCCTCTTGCTAGTAATTCAGTATATGAGAATCATACAAACTGTATTTTCTTTTGTGATTCTTGTGAGATTGATTCAGTATCATGTTTACTACTGAGAGTGACAAATTTCTCCTCAAGACCCTCAATAGTCTTGGATTTTTCTTCTATTCTGTAGGTGAGTTCATTGATGACCTTTTCCTTCTCTTCAATTCTCACCTTCAAATCCAATACATAATCATTGCTTTCAAGAAGTTTAGACTGTACATTCACAAATTCATCCAGTGGTTCAATTTAAACTTCAAGTTTATCAACATATTCAGTTGATTCATCTACCTTTGACTACTCCTTATAGCAACTCTTACATTTAGTCGTAAGCTTTATAACAACATCCTTAAGTTGCAACTCAGGATCTGCACTTGTTTTATTCATATTTTCTCCACCAGTATCAACTTTTTCAACAGTGGCCATCCTTGAAGCATGTTTCTTAGTTTTAAATTCTGGTTCTTCTTCATCAAAGAATTCATTATTATCTTCTTCCTCTTCATAGACAAAACTCTTCTTCAGAACTTTCATTCTATATTTGAAGTCTCCTTTCTTGATAAACCATTTCCGAGGATTCTCAAATTTTTCAGCATTTCTATCATCATCATCGATCTTTCCTGAGCACTGAGAAGCAATGTTCCTAGAATTTCAACAACGAAATCAAGCTATAGGTAACTTCCCTTTGAATTTCCCTTTTCCCTTATAGAACTTTTTGGAAATGAGAGAAAGAATTTAATTTTCCTCTTCATCTTCACCACTACTATGTTTGGAGATTTTTAGTTCATCCATGGATTTGAATGCCATTTCCTTCATTAATCGTGTAGTAACTTCTTCTAGTTTGATCTTCATTTCATATGCAACTAAGCTGCTTAACAGATCATCCAAATAATGTTTGAAATATATCTTTCCTCAAGGGCTGACACCTTTTTATTGTACAGGGGTGGTAGTTTTCACAGTATTTTCTTCACAATTTCAATGTCTCTGATTTCTTCTCTTAGGCCTCGAATTGCTCCAACCACTTCAGTAATTCGATTAAAGAAGGGGTCTGCATTCTCATCAGGATGTATCTTCAGATCATTAAACCTATTCTGTAGCACTTATAGTTTCACCTCCTTCACTTTGTTTTCTCCTTCATAAATATTTTCACGTTTATCCCACATGAACTTAGTTGAGGTGCAACTCATAACATTTAGAAAGATCTAATTAGAAAGTGTTTTGATTAGAGCATTCTATGCTTTATCATCTGCATCAAGAATTTTCCGATCTGTATCAGTATTAGCCAGCCCTGTTGGATCAGAAACATTAATTCCTTGCACAGTAAAAAATAGAACTCCCATTCGAAGGGATTTTATATGAGATCCCATTCTGTTCTTCTAGATCTGGAAATTACATCCATCGAATAGAGGTACTCCCCTATAATTTAATGCATTCTCCATGATGAAAAAGGATAGATTCAATACCAGCAACCATTATGTTCTGATGACACTTGACGGACCCTGGGACTCCATGAGAGGGTAGGGGTGAATCAGGGTGTCAACATTTTCTTTTAATGTTATGGATCATGTTCCCAAGATGGTAGGAACTAGTAAAACATGTATGAGGCAAATGAACAGAAATCAATCATTCACTTGCCGAGAGACGACACAACACTTTTTACTTGGTTCACCACTAAGGGCTACCTCCATGGAGCATACGCAGATAGGTTTTTGGGCGTACCAAATTCCACAAAACATTAATAGCTATGGATAAAAAAGGTTCAGGCATAGTCACTCTGTCGCAGGCTCAATTCCTCTACAAAAGGTTCATGGAAAACTCACAGTGTCCCTCAGGTCACTATCGTTTACCCTCCCTAGCCTACCGCCCTTGGTGAAGTCTCAATCAGTTTATAGACGTGAACGTATCTTCATTATTGCAAGAGAATGTGTCCTCTATTGTGTGTATTTTCTCTGTTGATATCCAACTTTCAATTGTAAACTAATCTCAGTTTTCACTGAAGATATTGGGAAATCTTTCAGCTTTCATGTAGCTCCAAAAAGATAGCCATACACCAACCTCTCTTGGAGTGCTTCTCCAAGACCGACGCACAAGTTTCAAGAATGGCGCGCAAGCCACCTGTGCGGTATAAATTCAGCGCGCAGGTGAAACCAACCCACTTGCATGACACTGCATCTTTCAACTCCAAACATGCGCGACATTGCACCTTTAACTCCCAAACCGCCTTGGATACACATCCAATAACCGGAACACACCCTCTAATTGCACGACCCAACCACCACTTGTGTGACCCAACCACATGTGTGATGGGAGCTCGAAAAATCTCTAAGTCTTGAACATGGTTACAAATTAGGAAGGTTGGTCCTCTATTTATAAGGAAAACTGGACACCCTGAGCGGTGGCTCGCAAGTATCCTCACGATGCACAGGTCACGGCGCACAGCTCCAATCAACCTAGCCTTTGTTGCATAACTCACTTTAGCGAAAAAAACCAATACTAACTTGACCCTCTTTAGTTTTCCATATTTCGAAGTTCTGGTCATGAAGAACAATTGGAACGCATGTTTTCAGACCTCCTAGGCACCGGCGCGCAAGTCCCTTCTCGACCCACAGGTCACTTGTGTGACTAAACCAACACTTGCGCGACTCTTATCCCTTTCCCATTTTTCAACGTTCTAATCATGAAAAACTCTTTGCGTGAAAGTTACCTCTCCTTCTAGTTTATAGCACACAAGTCTCTTTTTAAAAATCACTTTTTTCTATTTGTCAATTTTCAGGCCCAAAAATTTGGCAAACACTGGGAAATGGCGCCACGTTCAATACTGTTGTCTGCCTGAGCTGTATGATCACGTTGCTGGTACACATTCTGAACTTCTAATGAGGATTGTCAACAAACAAAGACCATTCTCCAATTCATTAATAGAAGACCATGGTTCCAATAGGAAAATCCTATATGGATAATCAAATATTGACATTTCTCTCATCGCACCAAAAACTGTGATGAAAAAAATGAAGGGGAGGAGCTCTGAGGACTCCATGAATGAGCTGGAAAGGCTTTGGCACAGGCGTACAACTTGCTTCAGTAAGATGACTCCAAAGGCACCAATGGGAAGTACGAATCCTGCCAAGAAGTAGAATAAAATAATTCTAGGGCAATATAAAGAGGTATGATCCTGGAGTTTTGAGATACGAATTTTGAACAGATTTAAAGGAGGATCGTGGTTTCACTAAGCAGTTGGGTGGTTACACACGATGTGATTAATTATTTGTAAAGTTCCCAATGGAGAGGTGGCCACAACAGCTGTGGGTTAAAAGATTTTATTTAAAAATAATAAATTGGATACACTAACAAATAGTAGGGGTCCATGGAGGTCTCCCCACTGTTAATAGACATTATATATCATTTATGGGCTTTCAAAACGGCCTTGGACCACATTAAAATGATTAAAAAATACATAAAAGAGTAGTTACTAGGAAAATTGGGGATGAAAAACCTGACCAGACCTAATTTCTGTGATTAGAAACACACCGATTAGTGTCCACCGATCAGTGAGACAATGTTGGTGACACACCGATGGGGGACACACCGATCATTGTCACACTGATCATTGAAACAATGATCGGTGTCACCGAGATTCCTCCCTTAGGATCTATACTTGATGGGTCTAGGGAAGGCCAAACACCAGAAATTTGGCAAGGGGATGTATCTGGAGGGTCTGGTATATTTAATTAGAAACCTCCTAAACTATTATCATCCTCGAGAATCAAAGATAGACCCGAAGAGAAGATAGGGTTCTGAACAACCACCTCCAAAGATAACGGTCGGGGACAAACTACCCAAAATAGCCATACCACACCAAAGAATCACATTGTCCCAACACACAGATCTGGGAGTTATAACCTCCATGTCAAGATACTATACTCTTTGGGTTCCATTGACTCACCCACATGGGTTTAATCACATCCACATTAATGCGTATTGATTAGGTATTAGGTTCTCCCTTCCCCATATATCAGGTTTTTTCTTGAACATTTACCATGTAAGGGAAAAATACATCCCATAAACCAATATGTTTGGATTTACATCACTATCTTGTACATAACAATATACAAAAAAACTCAAATCAGCTCTGGATACTGGATGCACATATGTGCGTCCTATTCCTAGGTACACTTTTTAAGGCCAACATGTCTCCAAAACATACGAACCAATAGTATGGTTTGTCGATGAAGCACTTTATCCTTCCGATCCTCAATCCTCAATGGTCTATCCACATACGTAGCATCGTCCCTTATATCCAAATCCCCCCAGTCAATGATATTGGAGTCGTCGTTTAGATATCGATGATGATGGGAGACATGGAAAACATAATGGATCCTTTCCAACTGAGGTGGTAAATCTAGCTGATATGCCACCTCTCTAACTCTCCCCAACACTTTGAAAGGCCCGATGAACATAGGAGATAGATTTCTCCCCTGGTCGAACCTTCACTGCACATGTCTAGGGGAAACCTTCAAGAACACATGGTCTCCAACCTCGAACTCCAAGGGCCTCCTCTTATGGTCGGTATACGACTTCTGCCAGTCCTGGGATGCCTTCATCCTCTCCTGCAAAAGTTGAACCTTCTATTTTGTGCTTTGAACTACCTCTGAGCCATGAACAGCTGCCTCTCCTTCCTCGGTCCAGCACACGGGCGAACAACACGGCCTCCCGTACAAGGCTTCAAACGGTGCCATTCTAAAAGTATAGTGATAGTTATTATTTTAGGAAAACTATACTCTGGGAAAATTTCATTCCCATGACCCCCTGAAGTCCAAAACACATGACTATAAGATATCCTCCATGGTCTGGATGGTTCGCTTTGTCTGCCCATCTGTCTCGGGGTGGAATGATGTGCTAAGGCATAGGTGGGTTCCAAATGCATATTACAATCTCCTCCAGACTCGTGAGGTAGTCCATGAATCCCTATCCAAGACTGTGGACTTTGGGACTCCATGAAACCGCACCACCTCATCCACGTATCCTTGTGCTAAGGCATCCACCGCACTTGACTCCTTGATCGCTAGGAGGTGAGATGATTTTGTTAACCAGTCTAATACTACCCAGATAGCATCACGGCCTCCTTCAACCCTGGGTAGCCCTATGACGAAATCCATTGAGACTTCGTCCCACTTCCTCTCAGGGACATCTAAAGGCCGCAACAAACCTCCTGGTATGTAGTGTTCATCCCTCACCTGCTGACACACCAGGAACCTTTCCACGAACTCTACCACTACCCATTTCACCTCGGGCCACCAAAATATTTCCCTCATGCCGCAGAACATCTTGGAAACTCTAGGGTGTACCTCTATGAGTGTGTTATGTAACACACATAGAACTCCCTTGGGCATCCTCTCTAGGAAAAATAAATTCCACTAGAAAAGCATCTGATTTTGACTATCCTCCAACCATCCTTCAAGAGAATTGAATTGGTTAACCCGATCGTGAATCACTTCACACTCTTCATCTCCCCACTAATAATCCTCTAACATCCATAATAGAGAGGACTACACTGTCATCTAAAATAGGCAACCTCTACCATCATCCACCTTATCGTCTCTGTGTAGGGAATAAAACTTATCCATTTCTTTCCAAGCATCCATACATTCCTGAACTACTTCAATCGATGATTTCCTGCTCAAGGAAAAAACCACAATGTTCCCCTTACCTTCAGTGTAAGAGATCTCGATCTAGTTTTCCTGAAGAAAATCCACCCACCTTCATTGTCATAGTTTCAGGTCCCACTGGACAAAGATATTATTCAAACTCTTATTATCTGTGAATACCAAAAAGTGATCCTAATAAGGTAATGTCACCCCAACATCAAAGAGAAAACTACATCAACAAGCTCTTTGTTATGGGTGGCAGAGTTATGCTCATGAGGGAATAACTACTTAGACCCATAAGAAAACACCCCCTGCTGCTACATCAGAACACACCCCAGGACAAGTCCAGATGCATCAAAAAATACCTCAGAAAACACCCCTTCCTCTGGAAACCTGAGCACTGGAGCACTGACCAACTTTTCCATCAGATAACTGAAGTCTTCCTGTCACTGATCACTCCATAATAAGGCATGTTTCTTTCTTGTCAAATTTGTCAAGGGAGGTGCAACATGAGAGAATTTGGGTAAAAACCTCAACTAATAGCCTACCAGGCCAAGAAAACATTGAACCTCTATCACATTACTAGGTTCATTCCAAGAAATAACCACTTAATCCATTGATGGGTAAACCGCTACCCCTTGCTGAGACACCACTTGTCCAAGGAAATGCACTACTCCTATCATGAACATACACTTGGATAATTTCTCATATAGTTTGTTGTGTCAAAGGATTTCCTAGGTCATCTAGATGTGATATGTATAATCCTCCTATGATCTTGAGAAGATCAAAATTTCATTGATGAAAACAGTGAAGAACCATTCCAGAAACTCACGGAAAACTACGTTTATGATCCCCATGAACACACCAAGTGCGTTCATAACACCGAATGACATGAAAACAAACTCAAATTCCCATACCTACACCTAAAATAAGTCTTTGGAATATCACTATCCTTCACCCTTAACTAGTGATACCCAGACCGCAGATCATTCTTAGAGAACCAACCTGCTCCCCTCAGCTAGATGAATAGATCATCTATCTTTAGGAGAAGTTAAATGTTCCTGACTGTTACCTGGTTCAGTCTTCGGTAGTTAATGCACAGCCAGAGGCCACCATATGCCTTCTTTATGAACAAGATCGGGGCACCACATGGTGACATGCTAGGTTTGACAAAACTCTTCTTCATCAAATCGTCAATCTAAATTCGCTACTCCCACAATATAGAAGGCACCATTTGATAAGGATCCATCAAAATTGGTTGGGCATTGGGTTGAATGTCTAACCTGAACTCAACATCACGTCGAGGGGTTAGAGTCGCCACTTCCTCATGGAAGACTTCCATAAACTCACTGACGATCCCCGGGACTTCCACCATCTCTATATATGCCGAATCCACTAACATATCAGATAACAAGGAAAGGAGGGGTTCCACTAGCTCACGAAAGACACAGGTTGGCCATCCACATTAGAGAACATGACTCTTCATTGGAAATAGTTGATAATATCATGTAAAAAATAGACATTCGATGAATAAGATGACATCATATTGGTGTATCTGTAATAGTTTAAGATTTGTGCTAGACTGATGTGGCCCTGTCATCAGTCTACACCCTCAACAAATATAAAACAAATTGGTATGAACTCTGATTGGTTTACTCAACACCAAGGGAACTAGATGACTCTCAGCATTTAAACCTATATCACGGGATAGACCGGGTGCAACAAAGGAGTATGAAGCTCGTGTATCAAACAAGGCATAGGCAAGAGTACTAAACTAGCTGATCGTACCTAGAATGACTTCTGGACCTGCTGGAAATGCTACCTCTACGGCATGTAACTGCACGTGCATAGCTCCTATTCCCCTCGGTTGATGGCCGCCACCCCAACCACACCGTGGCCGAGTTCCCTGAGGAGCTTCCGGAGGCCGGCCGCCTCTTGTAACATCTTCTCTCTGAGGAGCGGGATATCACCATCTCTGCTATTGCTGCTGTTGAAAGGTCTAGGCTGGAAGCTGCTACTTTTGAGGTGGCCTCTGAATCTTCCCACCCCCATTATATTGCGTTTGGTCCAGTCACTGATTACGAAGGTACCCACGACTACCACAGATGAAGAAACTCGGTCCTATTCCTATATGGAAAGTGCGAGTACTGGGAGATAAAAACTAGAATGGTTGGGGGCTTCTATCTACTGGTCAAAACCTAGAAAGCCCTAGTGCTGGAGTCATGCTGCAAAAAACATTCCCCTTTGACGATCCCAACTGGCTTCCCTCTCGAGGAATACCTCCTAGTGTGTGCATCCACTCCACCACTTATGTCTTCTTTTGGAACTCGTCATATGTTGTTAGGGTGAATGGATTAACATTATATTGAAGAGAAGGTCAGAGTGCCTCCTCTAAACATCTCGCCCGACACTCCTCATCTGGAAAAAGGTCTGGTGAAAAATGAAGGAGATCTTTGAACTTTATCCCCAACACCCTCACTGACATGATCCCCTGTTTGAGGGAGAGTGACTCTTGCCTCTTCTTAACCTTCATCATGGAAGATTTGAATTCCTCTTGGAAGTCCTTCTAGAAGTCAGTCCATGCAACCTCATCCTCCATCCTCTCCCCAACATAGAGAGTCCACCATTGATGTGCCACTCCCCAAATCTGGATTACAGTAAGAGGATCCAAGTACTCTTTCAGATCCCATATCAAGCTAAAATCTATCTCTAGCTCCTCTAGCCAGCTGTCTATCTCCATGTTTGAGGTTATACCATCATACTTCCTGAGGGTTTGCACCTGAAAGGAATGATTTTTCCACTTCCACTGATCATCCACCTCCTCTCGGTGAGTCCTCTATAGATCATCCATCTCAACCTCCTAGGCCTTGATCCCCTGCACTACTCGTGGTCCTCTTATGGGTCCCATAACTTAAAGGTAAATAAGGAATTCCTTAGCCCTGTTAGTGCAGAAGATTTATTTTAAATTTTCTTATATGTTTTATTGACATTAAGTCCCCAAAAATACCATGAAACACAATAACACATGTCATTGTGATGCATGTGCCTTTCTTAGGGTCTCTACTCTACAATCAGTGTAGTCTTACTTGGTCGTTCGGTATGCCCAGAGTCCTTGTATAGGATCACGAGAGGCCCTAAAATCCCATGTCCTAGCTAGGCTTCTTGGACTATTTCATGAACCATGATTACCTAACACAGCTGCCTTACCATCCCGTGAAATCCTCACTGTTCCCAACTCCAAACTCCATCCTATCTCTCAACCTGCCTTGGATACCATTCTGACTTGACCCGTCTTCATGATGATGAGGGAATGGAAAACAGAATTTCCAGACCCATCCTTCCTCAAGTAGAAGGAGATATAATGACCCTTGAAACTTTCCTTCAATAGGTCCTGTAGTGGTGTCAAGCACCAAGGGTATATAATTACACACAATATGGAAGACATTACAATTTTTATTTAGTAGGATTTAGAGATAAGATAGTAAATCCCAAAAACACTAGAAAAATAGGTGAAATTAAATCAAAAGGTAAACCATACCCATATGGATGACCAAATGTAAATGCTACCATATTAAAAGAAACCCCCCAATAGAATGTACCATGACAAATAAAAACAGAAACAACAATTATCCCAAGGTCCGAATGAGTACGGTCCTCCAAAATCCACAAAGTCCACCTGAAAACTTGGTAACTGTTTACATACGTAGGGTGAGTATACAAGCATTCTCAGTAAGGAAACCCAAAAGTTCTCGTGCACAAGTTGGGATTAATTATAATGCCCATGGGAAAAGGAGGTAACCTGAGCACCTAGTAGGGAAACTATCCACCCCATCCTCACCAAGGCACACTCCCAAAATAACACAATTCATGTAATTTAATTGTATTATTAGATTAATATTGGGAACCCCGCACCACTTTCCCAATGGTTATTGAAGAAATACTATGCATCAGACCTCTCCCGTCATTTTCATCGTTGTCCCTCTACCACACCCCTCCCGCAAACACTTGGGCTATCACAACCGCACATCCCGCCCACAAGCACCTGGGCTATCCCTACCACACATCCCACCAATAGACACCTAGGCCACAATAACTAAATGTAACCATGGCTGCACACACCTGGATAAAAACAACTACATCCACGCCCGAAGACACCTGGGCTTAATCCCGAAGACACTTAGGAAATCACCTGCCATCATTCACCTGTGCCAACCACCACCACACACCCATGCCTGATGAATCTAGGGATATAATCGATCTCAGGCCATCACAGCCTTCCCAAAGGGTCTTGGCCTAATTGAGAAAGGGAGAAGAAAATGAGCTAATAACCATCCACTCATTGGAGTGTTGGGAAAACACCCTCCCCTATGAAATCAGGGTATACGGTACAAAGTACTCAACCAGGTTGCGGTGCGATTAAAAAACATAATAACTGAATATTATATATTTAAATATGATACAAGCACTCATCCCAACCCAGGGGTTCCAAACCAAACCAACAAAACACACTCGTTACTATTCATTAATAAGAAACACCACAACCCCAACCATGACACAACTCATTTCTAAAAACCAATTTCCCTTTGAACCCATTCTTGTTTTCATATTCATGTGATTCCATTTATGCAATTATGCAGTACAAGGAAACTAATAGGAATAGTCACAATCCAAGGAAAAGAAAACAAGAAAAAAAAATTTAAACATTTACACTCGGTTCTTTTGTAATGTCACAATAACAAAAGGGATCTTTTAGATCCCTCAAATATTGGAACAATACCAAGCCTCACCATACATCCCCACAAGGCATCAGATCCACAAACCAACAACTGAAAAACAACAGAGAATCCCATCCCCATCCACGTAACATCCCAACCATCAACTATAAAAATCGCCAGAAAAGAGGAAGGGAAATTTTTTTATCAAATATTACTATTCCTTTAATTTAGTTCCTTCTTTCTGTTTGGTTAACTGGGGTGATCACACAAGGATTATTATTCATTGGGAATCCAATTAATCAACCAAGATTACATGATTAACAAGTTTCCATGTTACATACATTCAATAATAATATAAGACATGGTTTATTAGTGTGCAAAGAAGGACCACCATTAGCCATGGTTTTCGGTGGATGTAAACCCGTAAAATCCACAGTATATAAAGGAAGATAAAAGGGAACATCGTCATTGTCAAACAAAACACTTAATTATTTTAAAATACCATTTATTTTCATTATTATGGTTTGTTTTCATCCATCCCCAACGAAATAATAGCATAACTACCCCACCTCATACACAGTAAAGAGAGACAAAGAGAAAACATACTTGGATGAAAAAAGATCGATGTTTCTCTTCACAGACCAATAACATTGATATGTGACTTAAAGGGGAGGAATTTTGAGGACTCAAAGAATGAGCAGGAAAGGATTCAACACAGGCGCACCACTATCCTCTTGAAGGGAACTCTAAACGCACCAATGGGAAGAACGAACCTAGCCAAAAATTATAATAAAATAATTCCAGTGTGATATAAAGACGTGAGATCATGGAGTTACATGATAAGAATTTTGAACGGCTTTAAAGGAAGATGATGGTTTCAATACATGTTTGGGTGGTTACACACGTTGGGATTAATTGTTATATAATTTTTCATTATAAAGGTGGTTGTTACTTTAATGGGTGAAAAGATAATATTTAAACAGGGGAAATAGGTAACACTGACATATATTTTGGGTCTGTGAGGGTCTCACCACTCTTAAGGGACTTTAAATATCATTTATAGGCTTTAAAAACAGCCCTGAATCAATTTAATAGGTTTAAAAAAATATTTAAAAGTGGAATTGCTGGGGAAATAGGGGAAGAAAAACCTGAAAAGCCCTCGTGGCACCAATCGGTGACACACCAATCAGAGATACCTCGATCGGGGCCACCGCATTTGGTGTCACACCGATCGGTGTCACGGATGGTTGACACCATGAAGACATCCTATCACCGATATTCCATCCTTTGAATCCTGACCTGGTGGGTCTAGGGCATGCCTAACACCACAAATTTGGAAAAGGGATGGACCAAGAGGGTATGGGCCATTACAGATAGAATTCGTTGGCAAGAATAATTCTGAATATCTCTTGAATTGTTCGCAACATAATTTTTTTCAATTAAAAAATTCAAAATTGATATTCAAGATTGACTTTGAAGACTTTTATCAAATAATTACTGTCATTAATATTGGAATTTTAGGGAGTGTTAAATTTAAATTTCTTTCTTTTAAAACTTTTAACCAGTTTGATTATGTTTTGGAGTGGCTTACAGTAAGACTTAATCCTCTTCATATTGAATTTCCTAGTGAGGGTGGGTTTTCTGCCCTTCATGAGATGTGATTCAATATTATGTCATTGAGAAGACATTATTTTAAACAGTAGTTTAAATTTCTGGAGTGTCTTTTTTGACCTATTTCTCATTTGTCTTTGCAATTTTGTGTTAGTTCACTGTTTTCCTTTTGTTTTTATGTACTTAGGTGTAAAATTTAATTTAATAGTTTAGAAATGTTTTTCTCAAACCTTATCATGGAAATTTCAAAAATAAAAAAATATAACAATAAAACATATGATTCCATTACTGCTAATGACACTGGGGTTTATAGTTTAAAACCATTGAAAACTCACATTCCTTCTCTATGGTTTGACCCTACAACTCATTACTAGTGAAGGTATATAAATATAGTTTTTAGGGACATGAAAACCACTAACCTCATAAAAATTATAACCATATTTAGGGAAGGCATGTGTTGGGTGATATATGGTTTTTAGAAAATCTAAAATAAATAAATAAACACATTCAAAAAATAAAAAAATGGCTTTACAAATTCTGAACATTATTTGTTGCGTGGGCTGTTTTTGAAAATATGCTTCACTATGAAAGGTTTTGTGTTTAATATCTTTCTGTAAAATAAAAATGGAATTACATGAGGACTAGTTTCACTATGATCTTTATAGTGATTTTTTAGAATGTAATGGGAACAATTCTAGGTATTTTTTTATAACCAGCCATAGAAGACTGTATACATTAATGAAACTAAACAAAACCTTGAGCCCCATCTAGACATCTCTGTAATGAATGACAAAAATTTATCAATGCTAAATTTTTGGGAGGATGTTTGGAACACATGTTAAAATAAAACCATTGAATTAAAACAAAGATATTCTCAAGAGAAATATCATAAACTAAAAAGATTGGAAAACATGATCTTCCAATTAAAACAAAGGGTTAAAGAACAGGAAGAAGTTGAAATAAATGAAAAAGAAAATTTTTCTAAAATATTTAAACATCATGTTGAAGAAGAAAGTTAATCATAAACTGCGAAAGAAAATGACATTGATGAATTTTAATCTAATGAACTAAAATTTGTAATCACCAACATAATAATTCAAAAAAACAACATTGAATATTCCACAAATAAACTAAAATGATGTTGAGTTGGATAATTCTGAAAATGAACTAAAACAGATTAAAAATGATTTCCCTATTCCCCTCACGGTTCTTACTTTCAAAAAAGACACTATTTTTGATTTTTTTAAAATTAAATCACTCAAGTGTAATAGAAACATCAAAATGGGAACATTGATGTCAAAAAATATTCACCAAACATTTCTGAATTTTCAAATAATGAACCTGAACTGATTCTCATTGAACATCCACCCATGGGACTACTCCATTGGGAATCCCAACTCATTGGTCATCCCTTTCAAAACTAAGACCGTCATTAGGGATTATCTATACAAAGGGACCCAATAAAATTATCTTATTTATATATAATTCAATTATATATTATAAATAATAAAAAAAGAGTGATTAAGACACTTTACATAACAAAATAGGAATGACAAAAACTCTAATGGATCCTCACTATGGAATCATGTGTCAAACCACCATACTAGAATCTCGAAACCTTCATTACACAAGGGTTCTTTCTTCAAAATCAACAACAATCTCTTCCAAAATACACATGAACTTCCATCTTAAGCAAATATACAAATCATACAAATTTTTTATAATTACACCTAGAAAATAAACAATAAAACATTGTCTCATCATTTTTTAGGACAATAACAAAATATTACTCATTTCTATGAAAATCTAAAAATGGGATACATACATGTCATGAAGATACAATGTGACTAATAATGATGCATACAAGATATAATATCTATACATGCCAAGATCCAAATACAAAATAAATTTTTTCATGCCATAGGTCCATGAGAATGAAATGAAACAAAAATCATAAATGTCAAACATCATGTTTTCACATGAATTGAAAATAATATCTTCTATAGAAACACAAAAAAATGAAAATAAATCTAGTCCATAGTAACTATGACTTCCCCCAAGAATAGTTATTCCTTAATCACTGTCCTGATATCCATCACATGAAATTACCAAATGCAATATATAATTGTTATCTAACCCTTAATTGTAATACATAAAAAATAACTCTGATAAAATATTGCATTGACCTTGTACAAACTCAAGATGACTTATTCCTAGACTCTGTTTGTTGCATAACATTATGTGTGTGATATCAAGGACATGGTTCACTCATATGTAACTAAGTGAGACGGATACAAGGCCTTATGCACACCTCCAGATTTTCTAGAACCTATTTACTAACAATGATGGTATAAATGTGGTATGGTGAAGAGAATATACCCTCTAGATTAATAATAAATACAATATATGAATAAAAAATATAGAAATATAAAATTCATAATAAAAAATAGTCAAGTCAAAATGAGCCATCAAATACACACCATATATGGAATATAATGCTACATGTACAATGACATCCAAAATAAAAATGGGAAACAAATACAAATTTCTATGATAGATAAATAAATAATTAAATGAAAGTACCCAAAAATTTATCGAATTATGTGAACATTCCCCTTCCACATATCTCATGAAAATTCTTAGGTTCGGGTGTGCAAGAAAAATAAGTAAATATCAATCCATACAATATGATATGTCTTTCCCACTACAATAGAACTAGGTGATTACATAGAAAACTCCAAGGCATTCTATGTGTGGGTACAGCTTGCTAATACATGGGGATCAAGTCATGATTTCATTCTCTGGTGTACAATCATAGAGATGGGTGCTCATCATTCCAAATTCTAAAAGGGGTATAACTTTGACCAAGTCAAAATTCCATTGTAATCCCATCAAATACTATATTTATATACATGTAGATAATAAAATATGTTATATGTCCAACAACATCAGTTCAATACTTGGGATCTAATTTCATGAATTCAAATTTTTATAATGGTTCAAAGTGAATTGTTGATTATATTAAAAGGTATGAATTACCCAATAAAATATGATAAAATTCCTTTTTAATATATATATTTTTCAACTGCTTCATTATTCAAAACCCCACTATTAGTGAATATTAAAATTTGAACATTAATTCAAATTATGATTGTAATTCCTTCTTAAAATGTACTGTTGCATGATACATTCTGGAACAACTCATAAAAAATCTAATTTTCTTGATTTTCTATTCATACATTATTTCCAGGTCTCCCATGAAATAAGGAACAATTATTCTTATCGGAGCACTTGGATATTCTCATTATAATACCCTAAAAGTGGGGCTTGAACCATGAACATTCAGGCTGAAATAAATTAGAAATAAGCACAATAAAATTATTGTATTATCCAATATCTATGCCCAATGATGATATGTTATGAACATGAGATATAGGAAATTTTTTTAAAATTTTACATGGTAGTTAAAATAGATAATTATGCATTTTAATGTTAGTTTTAAGAATCCCATGTTGAGGATTTAATTTAAGGGAAGCTTTTGTGGTCCAAAAACATAGCCCATTATTTTTTTATATCATGAAAAAAATTCCATTTCTGTTAAAATTTTATAGTATGTTAATAAATATACATAGATTCATTTTATTCTACTATGGAACCTAGAAAGTATTCAATCTAAAATGTAATTTACATGCATCTGTTTAGTGTATGAAAATTGGATCTGATTTCTTTTCAATGGTAAAAAACTCTCTTCTCTATTAAATTTCCACCTCCCTGAGTCTACCATCATTATTTGGGCTGACTTCAACTACTAAATGATCAACCCAAGTCTTTAAATATTACTATTGTTTTCAGTGGTGTTATAGTATTTAAGGTTTCCTTGTTCTTTGTTTCATTGTAAGGTTATGTTGTGACTTTGTCTTTGTAATGTTCTTCATTTAATTTTATGGAATTCAAATATCCTTAGTATATTAATAAAATATATTATTCTTTCAATTTTATATTATTTTTATTAACACATTGATATATTTTCCATATGATGTGATTTTATTCACACAGTTAAAAGACAAATCCTCCAAACTATGGGGAAGTGTTCATTATGTCGTTTTTTACATATTTAATTCTGCAATCAAGAGTCTACGTCTAGGTACCTTTGAGGTCATACAATCAATGGGGGGGGGGGGAACCCTATTAATCTATAATAAAATGCAGTATAAAGGGTATGGAATTCATTATATTTATCACTGTATTAATTTTTAATAACCTCATTTAATTTATTATTTTATTTGACTATCTTAAAAAATCTTCGTCCTAGTTTAATTTTAAGGAAACAAACATCGAGTGCTAATAAAAATATTTACATTGGAGTACCCATAAATATAATTCCCCATGTTTATAATTGATTAGATTATTGTTTTTTATTAATCTAGTATGTGATTATGGTAGTTTAACTTTGATGAATAAACTCTTTCCAAATGAAACAAATTGAAATAGTCTAAAAAGGAATTCATCCAAGCCACCCTGATATATAAACTAAGATCGAATCTTTTCAACATAGTCTAAATTCACATAAATATATTAGAGATATTTTAGACACACTAAAATAAACCTAATGTAGTCCAATTCATATAAAAAATAATCCATTTAGTGTATGTGTCAATAGGTTTCTTCTTAGGTCTTTGAGGATTCGACCACCCAAGCTACACATAAAGTGACCACATAACGCTAAATACATGGTTAAATTTGTGTGAGGAAAAATTATGTAATAATATACAAGGAACCAAGTAATTAATCTCAACACACAATTTATTATTCCGCATTTTGATTTTGTCACCCAAACTTCTCTTATCTTATTCCCTATATTTTGTTTTCACATTTCATGGGACATCCCCAACTATACACATCACCAATCTAACCTACTTGTTACAATGGATTGTCCTAAGGTTGAGGAGTCTAGAACACCTAGGTTCATATTCCAATTATATATTAATCTTTTTAACACTGCAAATTCAAATGTCGATCCCATATCAATGGAGTTTCATCAAAGTAACCAACTTATAAAACTGGGTTGGAACCAAAATGGAAATAAAAATGTGGCATCCCCAAACATGGAGGATGTTATTGATCAAACCAAGAATGACAACCTCACACATTCCTGAAAAAAATAACCATCTTTTATTATGAAAGATACATAAATATAATCCCACTACGCATTCAGAACACATGTCCAAAACCTCCTTCCAACCTTCATGGGGAAGGAGTTGGAAATTCCACGCCACCATGTCTAGGAGATCAATAACATTTTTTAAACAATGTGACCACCATAGCAACATGAGTGAGCTAAAATTGGGGTATTTACTTTATCCTAGGGGGATATAGTAAATAATTGGTTATAAAATCTAATTCCTACATCAACCACCTATTGGGTCCAATTTAAAAGATAAATATATAAAAAATACATCCCCCATCACAAAATAATTTCAATAAAAACAATAATCCAAAACTATTTTGAAAATGAAGGGGATTTATTTTATAAAACAATGGAAACGTTAAAATACTTACTCAACATGGTACCTCCACCTGAATATTTATTATGAGAATAATTCTAATTTTTAAATTAAGGGTTAGGTCCAAGAAATAAAAAATTCATAGACATGATTTGAAATATAACCATAAATAATTTATCCCAAATTAAAACTTATGATTAACTTGAAGATATGGTTGAACAAAACCTAAAATTAAGAACATTAACTTATAATGATAATCCAACCAACTTTGTTAGAATTCACACCAGTTTTTAATAATAATCCTTGAAAAAAATATGGATGCATCACAAGGATGTTTGAGGAGTTCAATCTTATAAATTTTCCTAAAATTAAAACTATTGACCATGTTTGCATAATTTATGACAAACATGACAACAAGACCAACAACTTCTCAGTCATCAATTACATTAAGGATGTTCTTTTAGGAGGACCACTAGTAGGGGTCAATGCTATGAAAATTCAAAATCCAAATTACTAAAACACATTTAATCCAATTTATAATGACCATCCAATATTTAGATAGAAAAATAAAAAAAACCACATCCAACAAAATAATCAGCCACAAGGACAAAACCCATACCCACCAAAAAAAATTTAAACCCTTAACTATTTCTAGCCACAACCATTCCAATAAACATTTCCTCTCGAAAAATACCAACGACCCATCTTGAATCCCAATCAACAACCCATTCCTTATCCCATTCAATAACTAATCCAATGACAAAAGTATCCTCCTCAGAAATACTAGCTATAAAAATCACATTCCTAATCTATCTCTTTCCCAATCCGTCCCTCTCTCAAACCTTTAATAGTTGTATAAAAATGGAGAATATGAAATTCTAAATCTCATCACCTAAACATGTGATATAAAACATTATATCCAAAAAGGAACTCATGCCCACGTAGGAAGTAACATCCTTAACCTTATGGGATGATTCCCATTATCCACAACTATCTCATGAAAAATAAAATCTGTAAAATCCTAAACAAGTGGGAAATCCATTGAAAAAAAAAATGAAAAATCCATTGCATAACAATTAAAATCCTCATCATCACATGAAAATGATAAAGAACCATTATCATATTCTAAAATCCCAATGAAAAATTGAAAGAACCACAACCTCACCAAATATTAAAATAACCTTCTCCCTTCTCTCAATGAATGAGAGATATATCTAAACCAATACTGAATGAAACATTGAGGGAAATATTCTCTCTGGGTAATTTGATCATTCCCCATCCCTATGAAATACAACTCATTTATTCTATCTCAATGTTCCTTAAGGACATGTTAACTTCTGAATGAAAATTTTCACATAAAAACCATGTCCTTTTGATTACTATTGTGAGTACCATGATTCAAGGGACCATTCCTCCAATGCTGAATGATCCAGGATGTCCATACATCAATTTTGAGTTATGAAAGAATAATATCATCAATTCCATTTGTTATCTACAATCGAACACGATCCTCCTTCGATATTCCATGAATTTTCAAATAAGTATTAAGGAACTACAACCCACATATATCACTCTTAATCTTGTTGATTGTATTGCTAAACTTCTTAAGGGGGTCATAAAGGATGTTTTAGTGAAATTTTAATATTTAATTTACCCTAAAGACTTAATTGTCATTGAAAATCACCTAAGATTAAGTCATAAGAAGAAAAACCACATCATCCTTGATAATACCTACCTAGAACAAAATCGACTCAGTCATTTTAGATAAGAATGGGAATCATAAAATCACAATTAAAGAAATGAACATATATCTAATCATTTATAATAAAAATATCAAATTGGGTAAAATGAAGAGATACATGAGATAAATTGGATATGTAGTGTTGTTTGTGAACCAGAAGAATATCATGTAATAATTTAAGGATGTCTATGTAAAGATGATATTGAATTTCATTGTTCAAGTGTGGTAAATCTATCTCTTTAGAATGAATCACGTTTAGAAGAATCATTTATTGGGTTTTCAGGATCAATAATAGATGATTCAATTGGTAAAATAAAAAACCATGAGTACGTAACCATTCATGAAATGGATCTAGCCTATTTGGCCACTAAATCTTATTCTCAAAAGGAACCAATTCTGTTAATAAGTTTCAAAAAACAATCTAGGTTTGATAAAAATTCCCATACATCATTTGAAATTGATAAACAATATGATCTCAAACATAAGTTTATACCTTCATCACTCATGTATAAATTATTATGGGATGGTCAAACCCTTCCTGTTGTAATTTATTCCAATCTTAAGGACAACAGTATAGGATTCTTCTAGATATCCCAGGAAATCATAAGAATGAAATTGGATGGACCCTTTCTGATATTTGTATGATTATACCACTCAATGGAAGTCATAGAATTGTTCTAGAATTGGAATCCAAACCATGTCGTCAACCTTAGTGTAGAATCAATCCCAGTCGTACGGATGTGGTAAGGAATGAACTTCTCAATATCATGAACATAAGTATCATCTACACCATTACTGAGAGTGATTTGGTAAGCCCAATTCTTGTTCTCCCTATGTAGGATGGAATAACCTTGATCACCTATTAGGATGTTGATATTCTCCCCATAAGGGTTAGTAGTGGATAGATAGTGTGAATTTACTACAGGTAGTTAAACTCTTTCACCATGAAAGATCATTTCCCCTTTCCCATCCATTACCACATTTTCAAGTGACTGGACATTCATAAGATAGAATACATACTAATCTAGTAACATTTTAGTGCCTTTAGAAACATGGAATCCTAATCTAATAACATGGTGAAAGATCACCAACATCTCACTTTATTAGCTTCCCATTTATTACTCATATTTAAAAACCTTGTTCATAAACTCAAGGAATGGGACCATAAGAAAGGGGTGAGCTCAGATGTTCAGTAAGGGTAAACAAGGGAGATATGCAAGCATAACATGAGAATAAGTGTATGAGCATATGATCATATCATACAAATCAAATATCAAAAACATTAATCATGGAAAAAGATAGTAAGGTCGTAGGATATCAATTATAAGTTAATCAAGATCATAATACATGAATGTATAATATTGGATTACAAACTTGAATTGTGGAATACATTTAAAAATGTAATATAATTTATTTTAATTCAGTAATTATTTCCAATAACTAATTATTGATCTTCATATGGACTACACAAATTGGGAGAGAAATCCCACCATACCCATGTCATAATCCTTTAATTATAAGGGATTGGGTTTCCCCATATTTTCGTATTGAATTGTGTTTTCTTATATTCCAATAGTGGAACAGGTTCCACCACATTCCATAGTTGATCAAGACCATAACATTGATCCCATAATCACCATATGAGATATAAACATTTACCCAATGCAATTGAGGTATATATAGGTCCCACCAGTCACATAATAGAATCATACATATTTTTTCCACAAGATAATAAAACATTTAACTTGTCCTGATTTATAAATAGAGATTTTATCATATTCCATGAACATAAATGGGTGTCATAAACATTTCATCACATCATTACCTATAGAAAAAAGATAGGTATCGTAATCATTTCATTAAATCATTACCTATGAAAAGAAGGGGCTTTAAAAATCATAAAACCCATGGAAGATAATTGGGTGTCATAAAAATAGTTTCATCAAAAAATGAACAATAAAATAAATAATATGAATTGTATTCTTAAATAATATCCCTATTAAAGCATTTCATATAAAAAATTATTCCATTTTACAAGGAGAAGTATCATAAAAGATCACATGAAACCATATTAAAAGAAAATATACTTTCATTGAAAATTCCATTCATAGTGGAATTTCAAATATTATTTTCATATAAATAGATCATTATAAATTCATCTAAAATATATATTTATGAAAATATATCTTACACTGTTAAAAATCCTTATTATAACATAAATATTTTTAAATCCCTTTTATGTTAAAATATCATTGAAAACATATATAGGATTCGTGAGAATATTTTCAAAACATTTTTCTATAAAAAATTTATAAATATTAATGAAATATGGAAAAAAAATTAAATTTATTTTCTCTAAAAATAAATATAAATGTTAAAATAATCTTTAAAATGATTTTTTTGAAACCTTTTTTTAAATATGTTATTTTAAAAAATATAATAAAAACTTAAAACCATTGAAATACTTTTATTATAAAATAACATTTTGAAAAATTATAAAGGATCATTTGGAATAATAATAAAATTAAAATATTTTTCCTTGAAAATGAGAATAAAAGAATGTTTTATAAAAAATATTATTCAAAAACTTTTTAAAAATATTATTTTACAAAGAAAATAAATTTCCCACAAAATAAGTAAAAAGGTCATATTGTCATAAAAATATTTTTTTTGTTAAGTATCAAAGTTTATAAAAATGGAACCAATACATGACTATATAATGACAAACCATAGGATAACAAAAATAATCAGTGTTAGTTAAGGTTGTATTATAATATTTAGTCAATAAAATTTTAACTATAAAAACCCAATAAATTATGAGATTGTTGAAATAAGATATTACCAATTGGTATTGTTGAAAAATACTACACAAGCTATAAAATGATATTATATTAATATTAAAATATAATTAAAATATTAATATTCTGAAAATATCATGAAAAAATGATGTTTATAAACTTTTAATAATAATATAGGTTTATATCATGGCATGTGTCTCAATGAAGGAAAATAGAGACAAAATTTAATTTACCAGTTTAGTAAAATTTGAAACATAAACACCGTGAAAGAGAGATCATAAAAAGGATATGTAAAAATACATAAGTGTAATTATAATTGACATATTATACATTTATTTGAATTATATACACCACACTAAATAATCTAGTGGTGAAGATAACTTGTATCCCACTTATATAAAAATTGGCACGAGGAAAACCTTACCATCAGTCTTGAATTTCTTCGTATATATTCAAAAATCATGTATAATTAGTATAATGTTATTCTAAATAAACAAAAATACCATATTATTTTATCTAATAGAATATATGATTTTATTGAGACATTATATGATTTTTTTACTAATAATTATATGTTAATCTTACGTTACAGATAATATATACTTTGTTTTTCATACATGTTTTGACTTGTTATTTTTGAATCACATAAGTAAATCATGATTTAATTATTTATAGAATCTAAAACATGAATATAAATATCTTATATATTTTTTATATAAATATTTATAATAATCTATAAATGGTATAAATGAAAAATGAGATACACAGTTCATAGAAACATTTAGTCATACACATGCATGCAGGTTGTTTCCATTTTATTGTATTTTTATTCTGAATATAATATCATTAAGAAAATTATTATGTCATATATATAATATATATTCACTAAACTCATCCTTAATACCTTCCATGTAATGTGAAAACGAGTCACATCACTTTGAGGGAGCGGTAGTTCCCATGTCCACAAATGAAGTTATCGTATTTTCAAAAAATAGAATGAATAAAGGTATGTGTTACATGAAAATTATATAAGTATAAATAAAACAAAAATATAGTAAATATAATATAAAAAATTATCATTACACCCAACCATGAGAGGTGGAAAAGAAAAAAACGACATCGTTTCATGAGGTTGAAGTTTGCCAAACATGAATGGTATGTTCTTTTACCATTTGATGGATGTGTGTGTTAGTGTAGGTAAACACCTAATAATATAACAATATAAGTACATTTATGATTATAATATTATTATATAATCTTGTAATAATATTAATTGAGGTTCTGGATACTAAAAATAAATTTAATGAGCTTCTGGAAAGATGTTACCTCATCTTTGGGTAACTCCTTCTGTTCTGAACTCAAGGGTAGACTTAGATGGATTTATTACAAAAGGATGGATTATAGGATTAATGTATTCATGTTGGGAGGATATTTGGGAAATTATTATCCCAATAATTGTTCATGATAAATTTAAAAGGAGGGCGATGATAGGATGCCTTTTCAAAGTGGGGAAATGGACACATTGGGTATTATTGATAAGAATTTTTTTCTCCACTAGTTTTAAATGTTCCCACAGTGATTAAAATGAATAATTATGTATAAATATATGTGTATTGGTAAAATTGTGAATAGAAATTTTTTGGAAATGTTTCGGCTTATTTTTACACCTTATTTAATAATTTTTTTCATTAATTATGATGGTTTTTAAGTTTATCAATGTAATTAATTTTAATTACCATAACTAATATTTTGGGAAAAAATTAATCTAGAAATACTATAAATTTTAAATTTTTATTACTGAAAATCATGTTTGAATTTTTCCAAATTTGAATTACATAAGTGGTAGAAATTAAATTAAAATTAATCCCATAGATGGGATGAGATGACAAGTTTTTTATGTGAAAAAAGCCAAAAAATATAAATATTTTTATACATTTTAAATGTGAAATTGGTTCCAACTACATAAATTGTATTAAGTGATGAGTAGTTATTATAATTATACTTTAAAACTAAATAAAAATATTATTTATCTCCATCAATAAATTAGATGAATAAGCATTTTTGAAATAAAATTCAATGTATTTCACTATTCATCAAAAGAAGAAACTTCTCAGAAAAATACAAAAAAAATCACCAAAAGTAAATTTTTATATAATAATTGAAATTAATTATTTTTTTCAATTAAAAAAATGTTTACAAATTTTATTTTAAATATGTTTTCCATTACCAGTAGGAAGAATAAATTTCTAAAAAATACCCATTTTCATGTAATGGGATTTGTTCTTATCATATACTTATAAAATCTATTGGAAGAGTATAAAAAATAAAAATTGAATATAATATATATTAAATTTGTTGATATAATTCATTTAAAGTGGTTTGATTAATTTTTCTAAGATAAAATGAAGTCTGTAAATATAAAAAGTTTTTTTCTAAGAAATTGAATTTCCATACTCTCAAATAGTTATTACATTCATTTATAACTAATTGATAAATAAAGGATTCATTTAGTTACATATTTAAACCATATTTTCATAATTAAGTAATTCTCCTTAATATAGAGCATTTTAATAGCTAATTGATAAATAGAATAATATTTTAATAATAATATAAAAAGTGTATTTTAGTTCGGTAAAACATTGAATTTCATGTAAAACAACATATCAAATATACTCGGTATTGTGTGTAACATAAGACAAAATTAGTTTTGGGTATACTAAAATCTAATCAGTGTTATAAATGTAGTGATATATTAACTTGGTGTTGCACATAACATAAGACAAACAAATTTTTTTAATATAAAAAAATCAATATTAATTGTTGATAAAATATTGAAATGATTAGATTAATTAGAAAAATATTTTAGAAAATCTCGAGGTGTTACACCCTCCCTAAAATGAATTTATCTATAAAAAATCATCTGGGCAATCAGATGTTTAATACGTGAAGGATCCTTTATTATAAACCAACATCATTAAACTAAATACTAAAAATTCCATTAAATAGATAAATTTGTAAATGTAATGGTTACGCAATGTAAATCCTAACTAGGTTTCTACATAGAAGAGAATAATTGGGTAATGAAAACATGTATATGGAAGAAAAATGTAAATAGTAATAGTAATTGATAAAGATTGGTGATTATGAAAAAGTGTGTCATCCAATGATATTTAAAAATCACAAAACAGTAAACTGAAGTGGTGTGAAAGGGGTCATTAACATCATCAAAAATGATGATAATAGGATATCTTTTTAGTTTCTATAAAATTTTCCTAATGTTGAATAACATTCAAAAGAAGATATACTTACCTTATTTCAGGACAATATAATTTTCTAGTAGTGTCTTAACCAATTTACACATTATCTATTATTCAAACAATGATGGTAAATTTTGTATGCCTGAATCACAAATGAATCATAATATCCATAAGGATTGCAAGTTATTTCATCTATATTTTGTTATAAACACCCCAAAAAGGTTATCATAGGTTGTCCAATATGAATAATGCTTCATATGGTGAGATAATAAATTAATTTCTAAAACCAAATATGAAATTTAACATAAAACATCCAATAAATGGTTAACCCCGTAACCCTTCAAAATAATAAATATCCAAAACATAAAAATATGTACACTAAATGTATATAATAATGAACCCCCATATATCATATGGTATTTAGTTATTGTCACATTCCAAACATGTGGAAACCTTCATTGTATACTCTCTTGAAACATGGTAATAATATAAACTACTAGAAATAATTTTCTAAAATATGTACTCTTTTTTATTCCAAATATTAGTGGACAATTTTATAAAATCCATGAAGTAGTAAAGATCAGCCACGATACTAGAAACCACAATTTTTTTATAAAAAATCAATAATTAGTTCAAAGGTCATCAGTAACATCCAGTTTAATTGTTCATATTCAACATACCATAATCCAAACATTGTTATCACAATACTAGGAACATGTTAAGGGTTAATTTTACATTAATTATGAGTTTACCAAGAATATCACCTTTAGGTAATATCAATTTTCTAGTCCATCAGAACAAGTTAGCAAATTTTTGTCAATCCTTATAAAAATATAATCTTAATTAGAATTATATAACTCACAATTAATAAAGAATAAAGTGTTAATAAAAATACATAAACACTTGATCATTCCTCTACATTCTTATAACAATAACTGCGATACATCATTCAATTACATAACACCTATTTCCTTTCACATTTCACCTAATGTCGCATCATCATCAATATAATCATTACTCTTACAAATATTTTATTTCTATTTTGGATATTTCCTCATTGGAAATTGATTTTCACAAATACTATTCCTTCCACACATAAAACATTAATATTTTGATAATACCTTAGGTAAGATAATATCTTTATTCATTTCGTTATATAAAATTTTCATTTTCCCATTACAGTTACTTGCACTATGTCCTACTATTCTATAGTAAAACAAAATCTTGTTCCTCAGAGACCTCCTTATGGGTGCTTCATTTCACATTATAAAAAAACTAATTATTCATTCTATATATTCTCCATTAGCCAAACTCTATGGGAAATCCATCCTTATCTTAATTGGGGAGTCCATGAGTTGATTATAGTATATGTTCTTAATCATGTTTTGTTAAAAGTTATTAGGAACTGTGACAACATCCTTTATTCCAATGATCATGCCATTGGAATGATCATCAAAAAAAATTCTTTCACATTCATTATAAACCTAGTTATTTTTGTTTACCACAATTAACTTCAAACCAAATATAATTTTGTGAGCCACAGTAGTTATATTATAAACACACATAATCATGAAAAATTAATTATATTATGTATAATCATGAAACCTACATAATTATTCTATGAAAAAATAGTCTTAAATTACATTATTCATAGTCTCCTTATATTCAAATCCTTCATTATTGTTCGTAACACATTTTTGAATTTCAAAAGAATGTCCCCTGGGAGTGTAAAACTGGTTGTGCATTATGCCCAATTTTTGTGCACCAACTATCGATCAATCCTAGATCAATACAGTGTTTTGGGGGTTGATACCACTTTGTATATATATTCAAAAGGCTCACCCACTTATACTATCTAGAAAAGGATTTATTTCTTGGAAACCACTCACTCTATCATTTTCAAACATTTTAGGCTATTTTCAAAAAAATTAACTCATACATAGACAAATATATAGAGACATCCCAAGAAATATCTTTATAAACATCCCTAGAGAACTCACTAATTTTTTGTCATAAAATTTTCTTAATGTTGAATATCTTTTTCTTTTGATTTAAACTACAGTGATCCAGACTTAATATACATGGATATTAAAACATTTGATATTAATATTAACCACATTAACACAATACATGCCCAATCATCATTATAGTTTAGTTGTTTTGGATCATCAGAAATGTAATATTTAAGCTTTGGTGAATGATATTCAACAAATTCCTTAACAATATTGTCATTTAGTACACTAAATATAACCATTCTTCATATCCTTTGGAAAAGAGACATAATAATGTTGTGAACACTGATACCCACTAAGTGTAAACAAGGGAGATATGTAAGAATAAAATGATAATAAGAGTATGAGAACATGGTAATAATAATAGAGGCTCATACCCTTCATATAAAATATCATACACATGAATTATGTCATAAATATAGGAAATTCATTAGACATGAATCAAAAAGGAATAAAGATTATAATTTATGAAAATATAAAAAAGTAATAAGACATTGAATTGTGGTAGACATGTAAACATGTAATATAATTCCCTATAGGTCAAGGATTATTTACAAGAACACATAAATAAAATTCGTATGTAATATATTGATTGGCTTGGAGAAACCACTATCCTAAACTGCATCCCATTCCTTATAAGGGATCGGGTTTCCCCCGCTTCCCATATTGTAGCGTGTTTTCCAATATTCCCATAGTGGATCGAGTTTTCTTATCTCCCACAATGGACTGGGTTTCCCCATATTTTAATTGTGGGCCACTTTTCCCCATATTCTATAATGGATTGATCCTATTAAACTTATTCGTATCATCATCTCATGAGATATTAATCCTTACCCATTTCATTGGAAGTAGATATAGGTCCCACCTATCATATAATAGAATCATACAAACATGTTCCGTATGATAATAAAACATGTATCATATCATGATATATAAAAAGTGATCATATAATAATCTATGAACTGAAATAGGTATCCTAAACATTTCATCATATCATTGCTTATAGAAAATTTGTAAGCTCGTAATCATTTCACCATAGCATTGCCTGAGAAAAGAAGCGGGTCTCAAAATCATCTTACATGTAGAAGAGAAATGTGTGTCATAAAAAATATTCCATAAATGAATAAATAGTCATGAAATAATATGTATATTCATAACATGGATACTGTCTCAAAGAAGGAAAATTTAGACAAAATCACGTTACTGATTTTGTAACTTTTAAAACATAAACCCAAAAAAAGGAGAGATCATAAAATGGATATATATTTATATATATATATATACATAAACATATGTATAAGTATAATAAAATATATTCATGGGATGTATATGAATTGGGAAAAATAAATTATTGGTGAACATGGCTTGCATCTAATAGATATAAACAGTTAGATGAAAAACCCATTACCATGTGTCTTGAAATTGTTAATTAGCATTCAAAAAACCGTTATAATACATATATGTTTACTATATATCTCAAAATATGACCATATCCTTAAATTTAATAGAATATATTATTTTATTGTTACTTTATATTATTCATTTATTAATAATTTCATGTTTATGTTTTGTTTTAGGAAATATTCAGATTGTTTTTCATAAATGTTTTGACTTATTATTCTTGATCCACAAACATAAATAATTAATTAATTATTCATATAATTTAAAGCATTATATAAATATCATATATATTAAGTATATAAACATATATAATAATATTTAAATGGTTTAGATTGATAATTAAATAACTCATTTATAGAGATGGTAGGTCATACATAAGCCCGAATGATATTTCTATTTTATTATTGCTTTTAAAGATAAAGGGTAAATGAAATATAAATATATAAATTAATTCATATATATAATTCAAATTCACTAAACACATCTTTAATACATTACATGTAATGTTTCAATGAGTCAAATCAGTTCGAGGAGGTGGTAGTCCACATGTCCACAATTAAATTTACCTTATGTACACAAAGTATAAATCATGAAGTTTTGTGTTATATAAAAATTATAAAAGTGTTAGTGAAATAAAAATATCATATATATATATATAATATAAACTAATAGTGTCAATCATAGTTCTAAACCATGAGAGGTGGTAAAGGAAAAAACGAATGATATCATTTCATGAGGTGGTAGTTCATTATACATGAATGGTATGTTTTTAACCCATTCAATGGAGGTGTTTATATATTTTAGGTATAATCCTTATAATAAGAACATATTATTATATTTATAATACTTAGGTTATTTATAATAAATTATAATTTAAAATTTAGGTGTTGGAGAATGAAAATAAAACAAAACGTTTGTGGAAGTCTGTTACATCTTCTTTGGGTAACTCCTTTTAGTTTTCACTAAAGGGAATCCTTGGATGGATTTATTCCCAAAGTGAGGAGTCTAGAAATAAAGGGGGTATTTTTTTGTAGATTATTTAGTGTTTTTATGATCCTAAATGTATTGATAGGTGAAAAGAGTGGGGGATGATAAGAGGTATTTTATAAGTGGGTAAAAGGACACATTGTGTACTATTGAAATGAATTGTTTGCTCTCCATGTTTTAAATTTTCAATGAGGGTTACTAATAAATAATAGTGGATCCTTAATAGTGAAAATTTATTCCAAAATATAATTTATTGAAATGTTTTGTGTAATTTTTACACCTTATTTTCAATGTTTAGTAATTTATTAAGCTCATTTTTACCTTAATCACTATTATCAATCTTAATTACCTTCACTAATATTTATGAAAAAGAAATTGAACTTATTAGACATTAAAAGCTTCATAATTGAAAATATTGATTCCATTTTTATAAATAATAATCACAAAAGGGGAATAAATTAAATTATAACTAATCCCACAGATAGGATGAGATGATGGGGTTTTAATGTGAAAATGTCCAAAAGACTGAAATTTTTATATATCCAGTATCAAAGTAAAATAGAAAAATGAAATAACATGGATTTATTTATGTATAATAGTAATTTTTAATCTTTAAAACCAAATTAAAAAATAATTTATCTATACCATAAAATTATGCAAAAAATATTTGAATTAAAATTTAGTGTTTTTTCTATTTATCAAAAAATAAAACATCTGAGGAAATTATAAAAAAATAAAACAATGTAAACTTTCATACGAAAATTTAAAAAATGAGTTTTATTTTTATAAAAAAATTATTACATTTTTACAAATAATATATAATATAGTTTCAATATAAAGAAGCTTTAAAATTATCTTATAGAAAATTACCTCTTTTTATTTATATAATTGGATTTATTCATATCATATTTAAATAAAATCTTTTGGATGAGTATCAAAAATACTAATTGAATAAATAATATACATCATTTATTGAAAAAATTACTCAAAAGTGGTTTTTTAATATTTATCAATATAAATTGGTGTTTTATGTTGAAAAAAATATTTTTTTATAAAAGAAATTTCTATATTCTCAAATGGTTACTACATTCATTTAAAAAAAATTGATTAAAAGGAATTAATTTTAAATACATTTGTATCTATAGTTTCATTATTTATTCAATATCATTCATATATTTCACTGTAATGGATGGATGATTATTATAATAATATTTTAATAGTAATAGTTTTAGAAAATTTTAATTTGGAAAAATTCCATCTTGCATTAACCAAAAACTATCGAAGGAAATAAGTATTTTTTGTAACATAAGACAAATGTAGTGTTGTGTATACCATAAGCTAATATATGTGTTAAGTTTAGTGAAATATTAATTTGGTTTTGAGTATAATGCAATCAACCCATAGGGTTTTTATTTATTAAATCACTACTCATTATTGAAAAATCTTGAGAAGATTAAATTAATTAGAAAAAATTCAATAAAATTTAGGTTGTTACAATTACTCACTATATAGTGTCAAAAACTACAAGAGACACATTCTCCTCCATGGTTTCAATTATGTAACATAATTTTACATTGATCCTGAAATAAGTATAGTAAAAGTTTATGGGATGAATATTTAAAATAATTCAGCTTCAGACCCCATAATATTAAAAAGTTTTAGGTATTATTATGTTTGGTGTGGGAAAATTTTTTTTGGTTGTTATGGGATAATTTGGATGTTATATCGCTATAATGAACAATTAGTAAATCTAGATAGAGTTATTACACCTTCACCAGGGAATTCTAGTTTCAGGTCAATAGAAGAACATCACCAAAAGACATCTTAGTAGTATTAAATTATTAGAATAAATAATGGTATTATAAAAAGTGAGTTTTTATTATGTATACATCATGAATAATCCAAACTAACATAAGGATTTATACGTATAATTTTTTGAATTAAAAGAGGAACATATGACACATGAATTTTAGGCTAGGTCATATTCTAGAGGAAGGAGTGTTGTAGAGAAAAGGGATAACATCCAAATGTAGTATAGAGTTCTAAAAATAGGTGTTGTATTTTAGTTTATGGTAGATATATTATTAATATCAAAATGATGTGGCAATTTACTGAATATATAAATAGAAGATTGAAGACACTATGACTGGAAGAACATCAATATATATAGATCGAATGGATCAAAATTAGTTTTATGAAATAGGAAATCATCAAAGGTCTTGTGGGTATTATGAAATTTAATGATAAAATCATTTGGGTGAATATAATGGTTATAGATGTTGGGAGAGGTAGTTGACTAGAAGGAGAAAATGAGAAATTAGGTGATAAAATATGGAACGTATATGCTCACTCGTGTTTTTCTGGGTGAAATCACTTGTAGTAAAATAATTTCAGAGAAAGGTTTTTATTTTTTATGTTTCACTAATTTTGGTAATGTATTTTATTGACCATGAAATAAGAGTTAATATTTTTTATGAAATTATTTATTCTTTCTCATCCCCTACAGATATAGGACACATATTACAATCAACGTTATTACTTGTATGTCATTACAACATGTTATTTTTGTATTTTAATGTATTTTTTCTTTCATGTTTACAATAATATGGGGAGGAAAATTTTTCCTAAGTAAAGTGAGAGAAAAAATATGAGGAAGAAACAATGAAGATAATTATACTGTTTTATTGCTGACTATTATCTCATATATTGATTTCACAGGTTATCATAAAAAACGTGATGTTACAAGGATTTGTTATTTAGGATGTATCATTTAATTTTTAACATTGAATGGTATCGGAGGAATTTTCTTATTGGTTTTATCAAATGGTTGTTTGTATTTATGAAATGTGGAATGAAAATAAGGTTCTAGAGTGTTAGGTAAATTAGTTTTTCACTAACTCGGAATAAAATTTCTGATACTTAGGGAAAGTACTTGTAGTCTAGTTAAGGTATCAAATTATCTATGTAGTTGTTTAGTCTAGCAGTAGGACTCATTATTTTGGATATTCAATCATTATTTGAAGTATCTTTAATTTTCTATAGTTTGGTTATCTCAATATCCCATAAACAATGATTATAGATGTTGATCAAAGACATACAACAATGTTTGGGTTTCCAGAATTAATTTCTCAAACCAATTTCAAAATATTGGGTTGATTAACTCATTTAGGTGGCTTATTGATTCTTTTTTGTTGTAATATTATATAATTCTATGAATACTATTACGTAGAATGTAATCTGGATTTAATGGGACATTAATTATTGTTATATTATTTTTGTCCTTGGGTATGTTCTAGTGTGAAGGTTTGAAAAAATATTTTTCAAAAATTATAGAATATTATTATTTATACTACTTGGGGATTTGTATGTTCTGTGGGATGTTAATGTAACGACCCAAAGTTTTAAATATTATATTAACTTACTATTAACGATTTAATAGAGTTGTTAATGGTTAATGCATAAAGAGGAGTCGATGTATTCATCCAGTAGACTCGAACCTTATGAAGCCCACATATCAGAGCTTGGCAAGGAGGTGGCAACATGGGGCTTCGCTTTGGACCAAGCCCAAGCCGAACTCTAGTGTGTCAAGCTTGAATGGAAACACCTGCGGGAGAAGTTCAAGTTAGTAGAGATTACTACTAGGGAAATGTTATCTGAGCCTCCCTCAGATTCTCTCACCATAGTACACCTTACACTTAGGTCTTATGCTGGTGTTATAAGGGGCTATGTGACAAGACCGTACCTTCTTTGTGTAATCCTTTGGGTTGAATAAATTGGTCATAGCATGGTGAATGTTCTTCAACAACTCTCTTTATGAGCTTCCCCTTTATTACACCTATTTAAAACCCTTGTTCGTAGCCTCAAGGAAAGGAACCATAAGAAAGGGGTGAGCTCAGATGTTCAGTAAGGGTAAACAAGGGAGATATTTAAGAATAACATGAGAATAAGTGTATGAGAATATGATCATAGCATACATATCAAATATCGTACACATTAATCACAGAAAAGATAGTAAGATCGTAGGACATCAATTATAAGTGAATCAAGATTATAATACATGAATGTATAATATTAGATTACGAACTTGAATTGTGGAATACATTTAAAAATTTAATATAATATCCTTTAAGTCAATGATTATTTCCAATAACTAATTATTGATCTTTATATGGACTACACCTATTGGGAGTGACACCCCACCATACCCATGTCATAATCCTTTCATTATAAAGGATTGTGTTTCCCCATATTTTCGTATTGAATTGTCTTTTCCTATATTCAAAAAGTGGAACAGGTTTTACCACATTCCATAGTGGATCAAGACCATAACATTGATCCCATCATCACCTTGTGAGATATAAATCTTTACCCAATGCATTTGAGGAATATATAGGTCCCACCAGTCACATAATAGAATCATACATATTTGTGCCATTTCTTTAGAAACATGGAATCACAATCTAATAACATGTTGAAAGATCTTCAACATCTCTCTTTATGAGCTTCCCCTTTATTACTCCTATTTAAAACCCTTGTTCATAACCTCAAGGAAAAAACCATAATAAATGGGTGAACTCAAATGTTCAGTAAGGTCCCAACCATTGAGTTTTAAGAGTTATGTTTAAGGTAAGGGATCCGACCTCTCTCTTTCTTTTCAAGTAATCTCTTTTATGTCATTTCATTTATGATCCATGTTCATATGTTGGAGGATGTTCTTCTATATTCATATTAATTTCCTTTTTATGTTCTTATGTTGAGAGTACCCCTCTTTCTATCATCAATTCGTTTTAAGAATGTTTAAGTGGCGCCGTTAGGCTGCCGAATTTTTAAGAGATTCATTCACCCTCCTCATTTTTCAAGGTTCTACATTCATATAAAGTCTTTCATGTTCCATTTTATTATGTTGGGGTATGATCTCTATATCTATCATACTGAACTCTAAGGTTCATATGAGGAGAGACCCTATTTGATATCGTCAATACATTTTTTTTGAAGTTTATGTGACTTTATTAGGCTGCCGAATTTTCATAAGAGAAATATAATTTTGGTCTTCCTTCCATGTTATTCATTTCAAATGGTTTGTCATTAAAATTTCATTACCATGTTCTTAAATCCATCATATTCTGTTCCCCTACTATTTTATGGATCATTTATGAGTGGGTGACCCATGTCCCCTCTCTTTTTAATGTTTTCTAAAACCTCATAACATAGTCGTAATGCTGCAGACTTTCCGTCTCAAAATGTCTCTCTATTTTTCTAAAGTTCTTTTATTTTATTAAGTGAATACTCAAATATCTCTCTTATATAGGGGTATTCACAAATATACCAAGTGGTTCTATTTTAAATTCAGGTATTTACATACATGAGACATTCTCTCCCTTTCCGTGGGTTTAAAGTGACGTAAAGATAATGTCCTTAAAGTAGTTTTTAAATGTTATGATTATGAAATGAAACCCAATATTTTTTATTGATATATGGGTTGTTTATTTGATGATTTATGATGATATATGTGGAAACAATTATAATAAATACATTTCAATGGTGCACCCTAATAGCGCTCCAATGCATTGGGTAAAGACTCAATCTATAGAGATGACTATTTTTAATGACACCTTGGTGAATAACCTTTGTAATTTTTAATGACATCTTGGGGATGGACAATGGTGAAATAGAAATGATATTCAATATTAAATTTTCTAGCCACATCTTCAAGTTATGAGAAACTTTATTTTTATTATGATATGCCTCATGATTTCTTTCTCATGCCTTAATGTTCTTTTCATAACCATACCTAAGTATCGCAAGTTCACATGTAAAATGTTTCTCTTGTTTCCCTTACTGGACCTTCTGCTCACCCTTTCATTTGATGTATGTCCCCAGGTTATGAGATGCAGTAATAAACCTAGGATTAACTTAATGTGAATCCCTTCATGTGTTTAAGAAGAATGTTTTATGTTGTTTTCACTTTTTATGTTCCTGGTTTCCAAAACACTAAACCTTAAAGACCCACAGTTTTGTGTAAAGTAATGAATGTTTATGTTATGAAATGGTGGGATGCTATAGTTGGTATCAAAGGATGGTTTAGTTATTTGTGGAAATTAGGGTATTAATACTTTAGTAATAACCCTATAGAACAGTTTAAATATATGAAAACTTCCTGATATTTTGGTAAGTATTGATTAAGTGCTTTATCAAACAAATACATCCTTGTCGAGATACAAGAAGGTAGAGGCGGCTCTGGCACAAATGTACATATGGGTAAAACCTGAAAACATCGCTTTGAGCTAGAATCGAACGGGAACTGGTGCACGATAATGGGCCTTGCTGCACTCTAGGTTACGACAGTCCCAGGGGATATGTTTGGTTAATCATAAGCTTTTTATGAATCATTATGATGGAATTATAGAGAAATATAATTGTCTAAGCATGAAGTCTTAGTTAAAAGATTCATAACTGAAATACGTTTCTCAATAAGGTTTTATCCTTTTTGAAAATGGCGGGCAATAGGAGGAACCCTGATGATGGTGACCGCAATGCACCATGTACTGACAGCCCTCTAATGGAAGCTTGAATGGAAACATTCATGCGAATGATGATTCAACTGACTCAAGTTATGAGTAATAACTTGAATCAAGCTGAGAGGCCGACATCACCATGAATAGAACAACACTCTATTGAGTCCTTCATGCATCAAATACCACCAACATTCTGTGGATCTACTGACCCATTGGTTTTGGAACAATGGATAAGCTCCATTGAAAAGATCTTTTCTGTACTCCATTGTTCGGAAGAAGAAAAAGTCACCGTTGTTGTTTACCACCTAGAGGGAGAAGCTAATTAGTGGTGGTAACTGGTCAAAAACACGAAGCCTAGAGGAGAGATAGATGCTTTGGAGTGGGAAGAGTTCTGGGGAATATTCTTTAATAAGTATTTCCCCCGTTCCATGAGAACAAGAATGGAGAAAGAGTTTCTCGAGCTGAAGTAGAAGGAGAACGAATCTGTCGGAAGCTATGAGATGAACTCCACCCGACTTTCAAGATATACCTCTAGATTTTAAATGGATCCAATTGGGAAGGTTGATAGATTTTTCGGTGGACTGAGACCTCATCTGCGGAAGAATCTAGCCAACCGGGACTACGATATCTACGAGGAGATCGTGTGGAGTTTAATGAAAGTAAAGATAGAGATTGGTGAGACACAGTGGTTTCACAAATCAAATGACAAAAAGAGATCGTTGTAGCCCAGTTTATGGAAGACTTTTGATCAGGGAACAGGTGGAAAGAAAATGTAACTTACCACATGCAATTAATGTGGGAAGAATCATCTGGGGTACTGCTTGATTGGATGTGGAAAGAGATACTATGTGGAAGAGGAGGCCATGTTGCTCAGAATTGTTGTAGTGAGGTGAAGCCTCAACTCCCCAACACTAACGACATAGGAAATATGGTTCCGGCCCTACCCGAAGTCAAATGCTTCACGTGTGGACAGCTTGGTCACATTGCTAATTATTGTCCAAATCTGAGGGCAGTGGAGGGGAATCACCATCAACCTCAGCAAAGGACAGGGGAGCAAGGTCGTGCTTTTTCTATCACAATAACTGAATTTCCAATTCCGAACAATGTGGTAGCAGGTAATCTTGTTGTCCTCTCAAAACTAGCAAGTACTTTGTTTGATTCTGGTTCTACGCATTCCTTTATTTCCTCCAAGTTTGCAAAGAATATAGAATCAATCCATGAATTTCTTGTGGTAGAATTGTCAGTCAAGACTCCAAGTCGGATTATCCATGCATCAATAGTGTTTAGAGACTCTAGTGTTTACTTCAATGATCACAATATTATTGAAAATCTAGTGGTCATTCCCATTTCGTAATTCGACGTTATACTAGGGATAGACTGGATCTCAATGTATAATGCTAAGATCAAATGTAGAAGTAAGGAAATCTCAGTAGTCTTGAATGAACGACCTACAATTATCTTCCAAAGAGAGATATCCCAAACTGATCCTTATCTAGAAGCAAATCTTATAGATTTCTTTATGGAGTTAATCGGTGATGATGAAGAATGGAAAGGGAGAATACAAATAAAATATGTTCCGATTATTCAGGAATACATGGATCTATTTTGTGAGGAGTTACCTAGACCTCCCATAGAATGAGAGGTAGAGTTTTCCATTGAACTCGTACATGGGTCTCAACCGATATCAAAGACCCCATATAGAATGGAAAATGTGGAGCTAGAAGAGTTAAAGAAACAACTCCATGACTTGTTGGAGAAGGGGTTTATCCGACTGAGTGTGTCTCCTTGGGGAGCACCAGTTCTCTTTGTAAAGAAGAAGGATGGATCAATGCATCTATGCATTGATTATAGAGAACTGAACGGGATCATAGTGAAGAAAAAATACCCTCTTCCAAGAATTGATGATTTATTTGACCAACTTCGTGGGGATCAATTCTTCTCCAAGATTGACCTTCGATCTGGTTATCATAAACTGGGGGAGAAGAAGGAAGATATTCCAAATACTGCCTTTCGATCAAGATATCAGCATTATGAGTTTATTGTTATGCCCTTTGTCTTGACTAATTCTCCTGTTATTTTCATGGATTTGATGAATATAGTCTTTAAGGACTACATTGATAACTTTTTGGTAGTTTTTATTGATGATATTTTGATATATAAAAAACATTTTTAGGAGCATGAAGATCATCTGAGGGTTATTTTGAAAACTCTGCGGATGGAGTGGCTCTTTGGAAAGTTCAGAAAGTGTGAGTTTTGGTTACAACAAGTGGCTTTCTTGGGGCACATCGTAACCAAAGAAGGAATCTCGGTTGACCCTACAAAGAAAATAGTTGTGGAGGAGTGGCCTCAACCCACAACAGTAACAAATATTCATAGTTTCCTTGGTTTATCGGGATATTATATGAGGTTTGTGAAAAACCTTTCACGGCTTTCTAATCTGGTATCCAAGATGACTCGAAAAGGTGTTAAATTAATCTGTAAAAAGGAATTTGAGGAATGTTTCCAAGATCTGAAGAAGAGATTGGTTACTGAACATGTGTTAACACTACCCTCTATCGGAGAAGGATTCCGTATTTTTAGTGATGCATCTTTGAAAGGGCTTGGGTGAATCCTCATGCAAAATGGCAAGGTAATTGATTATGCATCTCGATAGTTGAAGATTCATGAGCAGAATTATCCTACGCATGATCTAGAGCTAGTGGCAGTTGTTTTCGGTCTAAAGAAATGGAAGCACTATCTTTATGGGGAGAAATGTAATATATACACCGACCACCAATGTTTAAAGTATATTTTCACACATTAAAAATTGAACATGATACAAAGGAGATGGTTGGCGCTTATTAAATACTATGATTGCTCAATTCATTATCACCCTGGATGAGCAAACAAAGTTGCGGATGCGTTAAGCAGGAAAGATCCTGTTGTTCTAGCAACAATGAGGATCCTAGGAGATCCCTGGATTAAGGATCTAGTAAAACTGGACATGGTAATTGTAAGGGAAGGGACATCATCAACCATATCCCAAATGATTTCTCAACCTTCATTACTAGAGAAGATCTAGAAGGCTAAAAAAGAAGATCCTTTGCTGTCGGAGAAGTTTGAGGCTATAAAGGATGGGATGTTACCGGTTTTCGATATTGATCAAGAAGGTGTATTGAAATTTCATACAATACTTTGTGTTCTATCTATTCCGGAGATATAGAAATAACTGATGGATGCAGCTCATATCTCTACTTTATCTATACATCCAAGAAGCACTAAAATGTATAGAGACCATCGTGATCATTATTGGTGGGATAACATGAAGAGGGAGATTGCTGATTATACTACAAGGTGCCTGGTGTGTCAGCAAGTAATGCAAGAATGACAACTTCCTAAGGGGGTATTACAACCGCTACCCATACCAGTATGGAAGTGGGATAATATCACTATGGACTTTGTAACTAGTCTCCCAAAAATAACCAAAGGAAACAATGCGATATGGGTTATTGTGGTCCATATCACCAAGACCACACATTTAATCTCTACTCAGGATGATTTCTCTCTGGATCAACATGACAAGATATACGTAAAGGAAGTGGTAAGGCTGGATGGGGTACCACTATCCATCGTGTCTAATCGTGATCCATGATTCACATCAAAATTCTGGAGAAGTTTTCAACTTGCTCTAAATACTGAATAGAATTTTAGTACTTCCTATCATCCTTAAACCGATGGCCAATTTGAAAGGACTATTCGGACACTCAAAGACATGCTGAGATTATGCTCAATGGAATTTAATGGTGGATGGAATCAACACCTCCAATTAGTTGAGTTCTACTATAACAACAACTTCCATTCGAGTATTCAGATGTCAACCTATGAGGCTCTGTATGGATAGCGATGTAGAACTCATACTTGTTGGGATGAAACTGGTGAGAGAAAGCTTCTTGGGCCTGATCTTGTGCAAGAGATGACAGAACATGTTTATTCCATCCAACAACACATAAAGGCTACTCAGATTCGGCAGGAGAGCTATCCTGACAACCGTCGAAGGGACTAGGAGTTTGGTGTTGGTGACAAAGTCTTCCTTCGAATTTCTCCATGGAAGAGAGTCATGCGATTTGGGAAGAAAGGGAAGCTCAGCCCTAGGTACATTGGCCCTTATGAAATCCTTGATCGCATAGGAGTAGTGGCCTATCGACTAGAACATCCACTGAACCTAGCTCATGTTCACGATGTTTTCCATGTATCTATCTTGAGGAAGTACATACCCGACCCTTCGCATGTACTGAACCCAGAGGTGGTACAACTGCAACATGACCACTCTTATGAGGAGTAGCCAGTGGAGATCTTAGACCGTAGAGACAAGGTTCTACAAAACAATACTACCAACTTGTGAAAGTGTTATGGAAGAATCATAAATATGAAGAAGAAACTTGGGAGCCTGAGGAAACAATGAAGCAAAAGTACCCTGACCTTTTCGACTAGGCCTCATGTATATTAACATACTCTTAACAATTTAATAGAGATGTTAATGGTTAATGAAAAAAGAGGAGTCGATGCCTTCATCCTGTAGACTCGAACCATATGAAGCCCACTTATCAGAGCTTGGGAAGGAGGTGGCATCTTTGGGCTTTGCTTTGGATGAAGACCATGCCGAACTCCAGCATGTCAAGCTTGAACGGAAACACCTGCGGGAGAAGTTCAACATAGTAGAGATTATTACTAGGGCAATTTTTTCTGAACCTCTCTCAGATTCTCTCACTATAGCACACCTTACACTTAGGTCTTATGTTGCTGTTACAATGGACTATGTGACGAGACCATAGCTTCTTTGTGTAATCATTCGGGATGAATACATTAAGATTTCCACCTTTACTGATGTTTGTGAAATTTCAAATGTCCTGATAATTTTAGGATGTATTTTATTTATGAATTTTGAAAAAAAGGATATTTGAAAATATTTATATAAACCTTATATAATTTATGATGTGTAATGATTTTCAAAAAATGGTCTTCTGCAAAAGTGCTCAGTAAGGAATTTGGAGTCTAATAAGATCAGCTTAATTTTTGATGAATAGTAAATTATGAATAGTCATTTTACGATTAGGATAAGTAATGTGACCAAATTTATTAGTAATCTCACTTAAAGAAAGTTTTAATATAATTAAGATACCTTGATTAAATAATTTGATTCAATAAAATGGTTAAATAAAAGCTTCATAAATTAGTAATCATGTTTTAGTTTTTTAGGTGAGTAGTGTTTTTTTATTTAAAAATTTAATTAAAAATACATAGAAAATTAATTTTATAAAATGGACATTATTTTTGAACTCATAGAATCGATATTATGTTACGGTAATGTTTTGGGATTTTTTTGAGAAAGATAAATTTTCAGTGAATAGTAAAAATGCAGTTTTAGGGTTTTGGTATGTCAAATGACATAATAACTATGTCATAATGATGTCATGAAATATTTAAATGGATTATCGACTAAAGGAGATTAATTATTGTATGACGTGTCCCAAGTGGCCAATACCATGGGAAAATACCATGGGCAAGCCCATGGTTTTTCCAATACCACCAATGAGGTGTCCCTTGGCCATTAATGCCTTGTCCCCTCACATTCCCTATAAATACCAAGCCATCCTATAATCCATTAGACTCAAAAAACATCCTCAATGAATTTCCAGTCTCTTTAACTCCCAAGGAGTCCTCCCAATGTGCCCTCAAGCCTCTCAAGGTCCCAACCATTGAGTTTTAAAAGTTGCGTTTAAGGTAATGGATCTGACCTCTCTCTTTCTTTTCAAGTAATCTATTTTATGTCATTTCTTTTATGCTCCATGTTCATATATTGGAGTATGATCTTATATATTGATAATAATTCCCTTTTAATGTTAATATTATTAGATACCACTTCTTTCTCTAATCAATTCGTTTTAATAATGTTTATGTGGCGCCGTTAGGTTGCCGAATGTTTAAGGAATTCTTTCACCCTCCTCATTCTTCAAAGTTCTACTTTCATGTAAAGACTTTCATGTTCCTCTTTATTGTGTTGGGGTATGATCTCTATATCTATCATAGTGAACTCTTATGTTCATATTATTAGATACCCTATTTGATCTTGTCAATTCATTTTTTTTGAAGTTTATGTGACGTCGTTAGGCTGCCGAATTTTCATAAGAGAAATCTAATTTTTGTCTTCCTTCCATGTTTTTCATTTCAAATGATGTGTCGTTCAAATTTCATTACCATGTACTTAAATGATTCATATGCTGTTCCCCAACTGTTTTATGGATCATATATGATTGTTTGACCCATGTCCCCTCTCTTTTCTGTGATTTCTAAAACCACGTAACATAGCCATTATGCTGCAGAATTTTCGTCTCAAAATGACTCTCTCTTTTTCAAAAGTTCTTTTTTTTTATATAGTGAATACTCAAAGCTCTTTCTTCTATAGGGGTATTAAAATATATACCAAGTGGTTCTATTTTAAATTCTGGGATTTACATTCATGAGACCAGCTCACTCTTTCCATGGTTTTAAAGTGACGTAAAGATCATGTCTTTAAAGCAGTTTTTAAACGTTATGATTATGAAATGAATCCCATTCTTTTTTTGGTATATGGGTGGTTTATGAAATTATTGATGATGATATATGTGGCTCAATTTATAATAAATAAATGTAAAGGCTGCACCCTGATAGTGCTCCAATGCATTGGGTAAAGACTTAATCTCTAGAGATGACTATTTTTAACGACGCCTTGGTGAATAACCTTGGAAATTTTTAATGACACCTTTGGGATAGACCTTGGTGAAACAGAAATGATTGTAAATATTAACTGTTTTGGCCACATATTCAAGTTATGAAAAACGTTATTTTTATTATGACATGCCTCATTATTTCTTTTTCATGCCTTAATGTTCTTTTCATGACCTTATTGAAGTATCTCAAGTTCACATGTAAAATGATTCTCTTGTTTCCCTTACTGGGCCTTCTGCTCACCCTTTCTTTTGATGTATGTCCCCAGGTTATGAGACGCAGTAATGAACCTAGTATGAACTTAAGGAGAATCCTTTCAAGTCTTTAAGAAGAATTTTTTATGTTGTTTTCATGTTTTATGTTCATGGTTTCCAAGACACTAAACCTTAAAGATCCTCAGTTTTGTGTAATGTAATGAAAGTTTATGTTATAAAATGGCATGATGCTATATTTAAGTCGAATTGATGTTGGATGGTTAGAATAGTGGGGTAAACTGGTTTAAAAAAATTACTTCTATGGATAATTAAATTAAAAATGTGAGAATCCGAGAAGGTGTCATTTATGATTATTTAAAAGGATTCCCATGAGGGTTTTCACTTGATAAATTGATGGAGTTTTTATAGTCCCAATTTTTTTCATGATTGGTAGTAAGGAGGGATTAATATGTTATTTTAATAAAGATAATAATGACCAAATGGTGAGATATATAATGTAAAATTTCGAGTATTCAAAAATCCCCTGGCTTCTTTAGACTGTACACATTGTAAAAAACTGTTCTATAGCCCTTGTTTGAGTGAATAATAAAGAAACATTGGTTCATAGATCATCATCTACTATGTTTTATGTTAAATGTTTTATTAACTCTGGGATATGTAGGTTCTATCATAGATATGTATGGAGGAGTATTCAACAATCCATGTTTACTGAAAGGTTATTCAAATGATCATCTAATGAATAATGTTTTGTAGTATTAAATTTATATATGTTTTAGTTTTTACTCATGGTTATTATTTTTATTGAAAAATGTGAAATATTGTTCTAGATTGGTTCTTTTTATGAGGATTATTTCTGATAAAATTTATGATCCTCTTTATACTATCATGATAATTTATGTGAGATGTATAATAAAACCTTCAGTTGTTTGATGCATATTTGGATCTCCATTTTAGTGAATATATAAATTCTATAAATTATTCTTAATAAAATTAGTTAGATAGGTGTTATATTTCTATAATTAAGAGTAATCATGAATAAAATTATATCCAATTCAGGTTGGATACACACTAGTTCCCTAATTGGTTCAAGTACCATCTTTGATGGGTGGACTTGCAAGTGAGGGAGTTAATACTCATGAGAATAGTTATATAAATCCCATTAACATCCATCTTCTAGGATATCAGTTATGTGTTTCATTATTGGAAAATAGTATTGGGGTGGTTAGAGTTGAGAAAGTGGGTGTTTCAAAAGGGTTTATAGTGATGATATTCTATAGATTGAGGAGACTAACCTTGAACATACTAAGGTGTCACACAATAGAAAAACAATATTATTTGATGTTGTTACTTATATAGGTTCTCAATGTCCCTAAAATTATTATTTAGTTTCTAACACATTCATTGATTATCTTTAAATAAACCACAACCATGATAAATCTCGAAGAAGTGAAATCACTAATCTTGGCCGTGTGTTTCTTTGTAAAGGTTCTTGACGATGACATTGGATTCCCTTACATTATGTCAATAATCAAATGAGTATTGATGGATTAATGTTTGGATATCTATAATTTATAAGGGATTTTTAATAGTATTATTATTATTTATGTATTGATACCCATAGAATAAAATATTCATGGTTCACTAAGAAAAGTCTAAATATGAGTTTTTCAATTGATGAAACCAAATTTTCCATCATCTAATGTTCTGATAGAGGATTATTTTTTTGGTTTTACTAAGATTACTGTATTATTAATATCATTAAGGATGAAAAACATTATTTTTATAGACTTTATAATAACAACATCCAAAAAGTGTAGGTCCATCGGCGCAGTGCTTGACACAATTTGTTTTATATAATTAAAAATTCTCAAAGATGAAATCTTGTGCCCCTTTTTATGAATTAAAAAGGTCAAATAATTAGTGATCATGGTTCTATAGAATCTAAGGATATATGATATTAAATGGTTTAGGAATTATTTAATGTTGTATGTTGGATAACTGTACAAGCGTTGGATGGTTGTCTGGGTATTAACGTTTTTTACACTGATGATAGCATGACTTATGTCATCAAGTGGTATATTATTGGGATTAGACAATGAAATTAATTCTCAAGATGGATATTTTTTGGTAATGTGTGAGGGAAAATTTCTTATTACATGTGAATTATTTGAATTTTATAACATTTTATGTTAAACTATTGAAATTAAGATAGAGGTAGCACACAATTGAAATACAATTCCTGGTTTAAGTGATTGGAATATTTTGAAGAAATGTCAATATGTTGAAATTATAATATAGAAACTAAAATAAGAAAAATAAAAAGTTATTTCAAAATATACTATTTGGAGGAATAATCTAATTGCATTCTAGGAAGATGAAAAACTATAGTGGCGTATGAGTGACATCAAATAGAAGATGAATGGACAATGCATGAATATAATTATCAAGCATTTTCTAGAAGGAAGTACTAATATGGTTGGAAGTTAGATCTTACTAAATTAGATTAAAATTTTTGTTTCATTAAATGAAGATTCTACAAAATCTAAACACATTAGAAGTAGTAGTTAATGTGGTGACTAGATTTTATTTTCTCATGTGAATATCAGAGTGAAGTGGAACATTCCTCAGAATGGTCAAATAGATAGTTATGACTAGATGATTTAATAAACATCATATATAGTGTAATTTTAGACCCCTATGGTTTTTGTGAAATGTGAATGAATCACAAGCAGTTAGGGTATTGAATGTTTAAAATCAGGGGGCCTTACATTGAAATGATGAAGGCCCAAGACCATACAAGGGGATGTTACAAACCATCAAAAATAAAATGGTCATATAATACATGATATGGTCCTAAAATATGACTAAGGGTGTTTCGGATCACCAGGGGTTTCTCACTATCACCTGGTTTTATTTAATACTCATGTGGGAATAACATTACCCCACACCCGCATAAGATAAGAGATACAAGATGGTATGTAAACAATCAGAAAGTGGAATGTACTAAAATCAAATAGGATAAATAATACCCAAAACATTACATCATGAATTAAAATACAACTTTCAATATATAATGGAAAGCCATACAATGAAAAATTTGGCAGACATCTCCACCACCTACATCAATATGAGTCCCATGAATCAAGAACATCAACCACCACCAAGTGGGACATTCTCTTTTTAGGGACCAATGATAATAAAATATATAAACACCCAATTGAAAATGTAGGGATTGTGAAAAAAAGAATAGTGCAATACCACCATTTATTGCATAATAAATTCCATAGAAATAAACTATTTATTATTAGAATTTTAATAAAATTTGTCATTGCATGAAATTTACATATTTTGATGAAGATAGTATATTAAATAAAATAATGTGATATATATAAAAATATTATTAAATGAAAATTTTATGTAAAATTAGTTATATAAATCAATTGGAATGAATAAAATAGTTAGATGTTAATTATAGTATATTATCTTCTAAGAACAAAAAAATCAATGACCATTCTTAATTAGCACTATGGTATGTTAGTTTCTAGAAATTTGATCTTCACACTTAACCATCATCATCATTATTATCATATGTGTAAACACTCAAATAGAAAAACCATTATGGGACCCTTCATGGGAAATCATTATAAACATAATTCAGTTTGTGTTTTCCTCGTCAATCCACTACATTAGAGTCACAATCCTTGTATTCTTTTCCAAATCACCCACCTACTACAAATGATCACATTTACTTTAACAATCATTAAATCAATGTTTAAAAAACTAATTATTTTCAAATCATTTCATTATTTATAGTTCAATATATCGATTTTTAGTTTCAAAATTACATTTCATTTATAAAGGATATGCATTCGCTTTCATCAAATGAATTACCTTACAAACAACATTTAAATTTAAGATATATTTCTCTTGAATCATCTTGTAATCATTTCATTAATAAAATTTTCATATAATGCTTAGTTTTTCTAAAAAAATTCCACATAATTTAAATTCTATAAAAATTGGGTGTTTACAAATTCCATGTAATTTTTGAATCAAAGATTAAATCATCATTGATTTATTTTCTATAATCATTTAAAAACTTATTTCAAATCAATCAAATAAATATATGGTTCAAATTTAATTTTATATCCTTATTTAATAATATACATTTAATAATCCACTAGTAAATAACTATTGAATAAGAGATCATGAAATCAAACCTAAAATCATGATCTGTCAAAATTAACATTATACCCACAAATATAATGAAGATATATCACTCTCCTAAATATAGAGAATACAATATTGGGAGAAACTAAATGATAGGATATGAACTTGCAGAAAATATATCAGACAACCTATAGGCAGATCTATTTTCAAGAAAAGTGGTTTGGAGATCCATTGAATCTTCTAGAGAGCCACTAAAAGAAATGAATACCACTTAGGGTCTAATGGGGGTTTTAATAATCATAAAAGGGGGTCCCATTATTTGTAATTATATGTTTATTGGTCTAAAAACACATGTGATTTTATTGTAATAGACACATAGTTATTATTAATTATGCACCCATAATGGATTTCAAGATGGGGTGTGTGGTTTGGTTGAATTAGTAGTTTATGAATTTTCCAGTAATATAAACCATCACCTTGTAAGGGTTAATTTTCTAGAGGGGTGGCTTCACTGAGTGGAAAAACTATGCAAGAATCATGATCCACCGTCCAGACACTCTCAATGGGGTTTACAGTTTGTTGTTTCAACTTAAGAAAATTTCACCTATAAATACAGCAACCATACACATACCCTTGGGATTCCAAAAATTTCAAAAATTCATTTGAAACTAACTAATAAAATATCCTAAAATATAAACTCAAAACAATGCCTAATATGTATTGGAAAATAAGGTAATGGTCTGTTACCACCTCCAAACCAAAAATAGTTTATAACCTATAAATCCTATAACAAATATCAGGTATTTATGATATGAGGCCACTTCCCTCTCATTAGTTCATCATTATCCCAATTATCTTGTGAATCAGAACCATGTTGTTATAGAATAGGGACCAAAGGTATCTTCTTCCCCTGAATAACATTTTCATAGTATCAACAATCTCGAATGTATGCTCGGTCATCAATAAATCATGATCAAAATCAAGAAAAATCCAATATATTTATATTAGAATGTTAAGAAATATACATCATTATTTTTTATGCCGGATACATATTTTAAATCAACATTACTAGTGGTGGATGTTCTAAAAGGTAAGATACTTTTCCCACTTTCTCAATAGTCTCAAAGGTTCCCACAAACCCTAGATTAATATTTCACTATTTCCAAATACTTTGATGACCCAACTAAAGTGAATCTCTAGAAAATACTTATTCACCCATAGAAAAACTCATGGATTTTCAATTATAATCATTATAATATTTTTCCTGTCTATATTCTCATAACATTATTTGACAAATGAATTGAATTTTCACTATCATCTCTTAGAAAAAACCTGATCCAAATAAGGAATCTTTACCAATCACAAACCAAAAAATGGAAATTTATATGTTTGACCACACAATGATAGAGAGGGATCTATTTTGCTAGTGGAACTGAAAATTTTATTATATGAAAATTTAACGAATCCCAAGTAGACATCCAATGATCCAAAAAAGTCAAGAATTCAAGAACGGAGAAGAAAATTAATGATTCAAAATATCATGTTCAATATAGTCAACAATAAATAGATGATAGGACACTATCAAAGGTTCCTTGGACAATATTTCCTCTTAGAGACTTCTCAAAAATAGTGAAATGGAGATCCTATTCATAGACTATAATAAATGGAACTGCATGAAAAATTAAAATATCATTAACACAGACACTTCCCTAATCACCAACATTAGTATTAAATCAAATGGGTTTAATGTGGGTATATTTGTAAATATATTGAAAAAAACTATATCTCATTGTTTCTGTAAGCGTTACTTGGATAACCAAACACTGTTTGAGTAGAAATCCTATCCCACTTACATATCAAGACTAGAAGTGATATAACCAAACCCAATAGTCTCTAGGGCTTGACACTGACCTATTGAAAGGTATAACAATGAGAAATAATGTTAGTGAGGGCTCCACTAATACCTTCATATCAAAATCAACAATACATATCTTATAACATCTTTTTATTTCCGGAGTTCACCACCCTCTAAGAACTATGGGAATCCCCCCATAATGAATTTTCATACTGAATAATTTACAACATATTGGTTCCAAAAACATATGATACCCTCCGAAGTTGATTTTCAGTCATTAATGGAATCACCACCATTAACAGTTCCCCTAATTCCATATAATTCATTATCTAGTTGCTTATATTGAAAAATCATCTCAAGAGGAGCAGAATAAAATTGAGCACTTGTCTTAGAAAACTCATTCTCCTTATTATAGACACCGAAATGAAACTGTTGAAAGAGATCCATTATATTCCACACTTCTGATTATTCTATCATGGCTTGGAGTAAAAGATTTTTCCTCAATGAATCATTTATGAAATTTTCCTTACCTAAGGTGTTGTAAATTTCAAAATATTAAAACTATAGGTTCTTCACCCAAATATTATTATAAAGGTTCAGATCGATTTTAGAGAAGATGTTATTCAAAATTGTGTGTTAAGAGTAAATGGTATATCATTCCCAACAGAGGAAATTTCTAGAAATATTATTATAAAGAATCATGTTTGTCATTTCATGGTCACTGGTTGTATAGTTCTTCTCATTTGGACTAATCTATCTGTAACCATTTTCTACCACATGATCACCCTAATTAAGGACATATCCCAAACCTGAACTTGATGCATCAAAAAATACCACATAGACATTATAATCCTCTAGAATATTCCACAATATAATAGATGTAAAATTTAAATTTTTATAATTAATAAGACAATTAAATTTCATATCCCTTGTGAATTTAATTCCTTTTTTAGAGACATTTGTCATCAGAGAAACCACAAATTGGAAATAATAAAAAAACATGCGGTAATACGCTAAGAATTCAAAGAAGATCTATATCTCAAAAATATAATTTTTCCCTCATTATATAATATATTTCATCTTTATGGGATCTTCTAAAATAACACATTTTGAGACCACATGTCACAAGAACATAACTTCCTGAATCCAGAAATTAAATTTCAATGTAAACATATAGATTTAGTGGTTTCTCAAAATTTATATAACCTATCTCAAAGGACACACATGATCCTTCTATGTTTTGGAGTAATCAAATATTTCATCCCCAAATACTACCATTAAGGAATTGAGTTACAGAAATAATATCATGTAGGCATAACAAGATTATCATAGTGGCCATACCTACTCTTAAACATTGACATTTGAATGTATAATTATATATTTCTCAACTACTGATAACCATATCAATGAACAATCATCGATAACCACATTTCCCATTTCAACATGTCGAGAAAATCATCAATATTTGGCAACATATATTTTATCTATATAGTTATTCGATTGAGTTTCTAGTAATAAACATGAAGCCAAAACATCCCATCATATTTCATTGCAATGAGAGTGACTACATCCCATGTTCACACACTAGGGTATATGAATCATTTATCTTTACAATCAACAATGAATAATTTAATCTCCATTAATTCATCTAGTTCTATATTGTAATAATGAATATACACGGGATGTGTTCCAGTTAAAAATTAATTAGAAAACTCCATCTCTCTTACTGGTGGAAAGACAGAGGAATCACATGGAATCCCATTGAAAAATGATCAACATGAGATGATGATCATCAATTAATGATTCTCAATATAGATAAAAAAATTGATATTAATGTTCCCATGTTCAGAAAATTAGATCTCTATATACTTTACCTCATGTCCTATTCTCCCTAAAAACATATCACAGCCCAACAAGAATAGTAAAAGAGACCCACATAAGATAAATGTCAATCGGGACATTATATAAGATCATAAAATCAATATTGAGAATTATATCAGGTGTTTTAATTTTTATAACTAGAAAATTCTATTTATATTCAATCATTAATGGGGAGAAAACACTAGAGGGGAAACATAGACCCTTCTCTCTCTTCGTTCTAAGGTACATAAAAATATCCATCACATGACACAAAGTATCATTAGAATGATTGTGCAGGTTCATAGTATGAGTCTATATAAATGAGTGGGATTCACCAATATCAAATAAATATTTCATTAAAGATAAAATTATTGTGATAGAACATCTCACATTTAGTAGATGTGCATATGCATCATATGTTGGCACTTTTTCCACATAATGAAGAATTAGTATGTATTCAATTGTCTAGGAAACATTTATTCTTCATCGATCTGATCACACCATAGTAATTTTAAGCATTTATGAGAATGTATTACTCTGTTGAATATGAATGATATGTAATAGCATCTTCAAGTGAAAAAAACATCCACATGAACTACCATCATTGATTTCCTTACTACAAATCCCTTTCAAATTCACAATGAAACAATAGTAATACTAATTGAAAGGGAATATACAATTAAATGTGGGAGTTTTGGATGAAATAATCTATAATGATCCACCATAAGACTAATCACTCCTACTCTTTTCTGTATCATAACTAACATAAGCTCCAATATGAGAAAAAATAACTCCCATAAACCATATCATATCATCAATTTCATGTTATTCCATCAATGATCTATCCAGTACCACACCATAAGAAGTGATATTCAGTATAAATATATTAAATTTAATATCGTTACAACTGAACATCTCATATATTTATGAATTCATATTATCATTTTCTATTACCTAAGGATACAACTAAACAATATTAGTGAAACAGTTTGCATACTATGTCATGGTTCTTTCATCCTACTGGAGTCTTAGAAACAATATTTATTTCTCTAATACGATATATTCTACATATATATGAACTATAAAAATATTTTTGAAGAATTTTTCCTCCAAGACATAATATGTCTTCACTGTCATCATATAATCTCACAATATATTACTAGGACCCACAATCATAAAGACAGAATATTTCATAATTATGGAATTAGAAGTTTCCAAGAACTAAAATTTTTTTTCAATATTTTTCAACAAATACTCATCTTCTTGGGGATAATTATACCCTTTAAAAAAATGGTGAATTCAATAAAATATACTCTTGATAATGATTGTACGATTTATCTCTTTGAGGTTCCACATCTGAATCCTAATGATGATGGGTGTAGGTACCTATCTGAAATCATATAAATCATGCCCCAATATTTCAACATGATCCTAGTCCAATACAATTTTTTTTTTTAATTAATTGATATTTCTTGTATCATTTTTAAATGTATTCTAGAAGTCATGTTTTTACCCAAAACTAATCAAAATCACAAAAATATCATCAAGGATTCCCACATCATCAAATAAGTCATGATTTAAAAGGATATAAAATCACATAGATCATTTGGAAAAAATTAGAATCATATCAAAAATTCCTCAAGGGAACTTCTCCCAACCATGAATTGTGACATAAGGCTAGTTATGATGAATGAAATCTTGGAAATCCCTAATAACTTCCTCCTAGGTCCTGAAAATCCTACCACCTATAAACATGGTGAATATAACTACATAACAAATTCAATTAAATATGTATAACCTTTCTATGATAAAACATTTTAAAAAACATGCTAGAGTACCCTAGTGATATAATACATGAGGTATTCTAGACGTAGACCAACTAGCATTCTTGATCTTCATGGGATAGAAACTAGAACCTAACATCATACAATAATCATGTTGGAGTGGTTTCATTAAAAAAAATTAGATGATACATGATACAATCAGGTATATCAAATCTCCCCAATGATAATGTACTAGATTGTAACATGAAAAACAATACCCAAAAAAGTATATCACCAAAGACATAATGTCTTTTTAAATAAAATCTTATAAATTCAATGAAATAGGAACATCAAATCTCCATTGATCACCTCTATCACATTGGTTCATAAGGGAAAAAATCATCCACCACCACTAATTATACCTTTCCCATTTGTAATAAATTGGATAATATAATCTATTTATTTTCTATTGAAATGTAAGGGTTTGAGAAAAGTTTCCCAGTTGGATACCAACAATGATTCCATATGAAATTCAACAAAAAAAAACCATTCATTATTTGGATTTAGATAAAATATGTCATGGAAACACATTTACATATTTTCTAAAAGACATTATTTCATTTCAAAATGAAGAAAGATACATAAAAAGTATTAAATGGAAATTTTATATAAAATAATTTATATAAATGAATTGGAATGAAAAAAATAGTACACCACACAATATAATGTATAATCAAGTAATAATAATAAAGAAAAGAAAAAAGATAATTTTACCTATAGTACATTTTTAAATAGGGTCCCCACACTTCGTAGTCATTATCTCAAGTAAATTTATCTGTGAAGAATAAATAAAACATGCCATTTTGGGGCCCATAATGGGAAATCATACCAAACATTATTTTCTCATTGTAGTCATCATCAATCCATTTTTAGTGTCTCATGGATCAAGAATGATTGTAGTATTCACTTGCTGCCTACCCAATGACACATGTTCTACCTAACTCAATAAATTTATCTTATTATCAATAGTTTAATTCATATAATTTCATCAATCACTATTAATGTTTCCCTTATTTTTATTCACTATGAATTTACATGTCATAAACCAACACATATGTTTTCATCAAATTAATTCCCTTTAAAAGAATCTTTTAATTTATGCTACTTTTATTAAGAATCATCATTTGATAATTTCATCAGTAAATATTTCCAATAATTCCAATATTTTTGTCCATTTAAACACAATAATATTAAATCCATTTAAATTAGTGTTTTTCACAATTCTCTTTCATCTATAAAAAGAATTAAATCTTCTTAAATATGGGATTTAAAATAATTTAAAAACTCTTCTGAAATTAATAAATAAAAATATTGTTTCAATTATTATTTAAATAATTATGGAACAATCAACATTTAATCATGATATCAAATTATAATGAAACCTACAGTGGGATATTCTAACTGACACTGATGGTCTGGGAGATCAATAAATTAATCAAAGAATCATGTTCCATAAAAACATATTTGAGCCATAAATAACATTATAAACTATCACACTCATAGAAGAAGATAATATAACATTGTGAGACACTAATATAATGGATATAAATATACCAGAATGTGATTTGAAATTATACTGTAACATTTATTCAAATTTAATGTTGTTTGGTAAGGAAATGAATCCTTTGTGGAGACACCAAAAGAAAAAGAAACATATGTGTATTGAATATGTAGTGTTAGAATTATTAAATGAGAGTCATAGTATTTTTAATTTAATTTTAGGGTGGTTAAAAAAATGCATATATAGATTTTATATTACGGTAACATGGTTGGTAGAAAATGTGTTCCCTAACCGACCTCCCTAACTGCACATCTGGATACAATGAACAGTTTGGATACACAGTTAGATTATCCTTTTGATAAAAAATTAAATCCCTAACTATCAAAGTTCGTATGTTTTAGATGGGTGTCTACATGTTTTTGAATAAACTATAATGAAAATTTGTTCCACACACCATGGCATCTCAATAGGCGACACCATTTTATATGATAACCCACTTGGATTTCCAAAACCGTGTTCCAATCATAAAAATACCCATAGTCTTCCAAAAAATTTAAAACATAACCTCAAATATCCCAAGACACCCCCAAAAAATTTATAATCAAAAAAATATTCAGGAAGTATTTGGTAATGAATGTAGGATATATTAATGTATATTTAGTTGCATACGATGTTGTAATATTGATCAAATCTTTCCACTTCTATGTTTCATGGTGGGAGTTTTATTGAATGGTTATTTTAATGGTAATGCTTTGGTAGTATATTTTTTGTGACTCTAGATAGAAAATTGTCTAGTCTATAAAACAAATATTAATATTTTCCCTTTTAATGAATAATCATTTCTTTTATATTATTGATAAAGGTCACAACATCCAAACCAATTATACATTGTGTTTCATATATACATTTTACATTTTTTTATGTGATTACTATTGGATTCTTCCTCCCTATAAGGGTTGTACTACTGTGATATATGGAATTTTATAGAACTATGGGAAGATGAAACAATGTTGTAAAATATTGGGTTATTCTTATTAATATGTAATGGTCTAATATTTTAAGGGAGAAATTTTTATTATATGAGGTATTGAGGATATGATCGAAATTTTTCATCTTATGATATGTAGAATCCAATGGGGATGGAGGATTTATATATATTTTTATAATATGGTCATGGAGATTCCCAATAGACTAAACCAAAAACTCTCTAATAATGGTCCGGAATTCATTTCTCATACAATGAAGTGAAAAAAATAAAAATAGATTTCATCCAAAACAAACTTCTACTATAGTTTTTGGATTTTTCTGAAATATATTAATTTAATGGAAAATAGATCCCAAATCTATATTGTATATTAGAAACAATCATAAATAATTTTCTATAGAAAATATATATTGAAACGATTCATATATGTTAAAAATATTGAGAGTTATATAAATCATTTCTAATAATGAGTCCCAGTTGTAATTTATTATATTTAAAATTCTAAATGTTTTTAATAGATATACATTTAAATATTAATTTCATGTAGAAAATTTTACTGAATTGTTATTCTCATTGAAATTTTTTTTCATTCATTAAATCTAGAGGAGGATTCAAAATATGGGAATAATATCAAATTCCCTTGAGGTAAAACAATATTTGATTCTTCAACATAATAATATTTGTGAAACTAAATGATCTTACAAATGATGAGTGTATGTAGAAATTGTGTCAAGTATTTTGGATGAATAATACCTTATTAAAAATATTATGGTCATAAATGTACCCAAATATAGAGACAATGTGTTGTCCTTTCAAAAATCAATTACATCACATGGAAATTAGTTTTTCTAAACGTGGACTCCATGAAGAGATATAAGAAAATAAATGAATTGTATAACATTTATAGTAAATAGTTATAAAGTAAAACATATGTTGAAATAATTAAATATTCTAACAAAAAACAATAGAAACATTAGAATAACTTTTTCCCCATGTGAGATAGTTTTGTCGATGGAGTTTGAAATGGACATGTACAGTACCCTGTGGGATTGAATTTATAACTTTTAAACAACACCATTGGTAGCTACACATTTCAGGTGGGAATCTTATCACCATACATAGTGGTTTTCCTTTCTTCAATAATTTGTTGGGTGGAAGGTTTTGATTCACATTATTTTCATTTGTAATTATTCCCAAGGATTGGATAAAAATATCTAATACTATACTATACTAAAAAAAATCATAACAATTAGAAATTTAATTTTTTAAATACATATATTCCAAATACCAATATATTTATCGTTTTTAGGATATGGGAATCACATTACATTAAAAACCAAACACTTTAAACCAGTTTATATATTTTTCACAAAAATCATTTCATGAAATTATAAACATATTTTATTAAGTGTTAATCACAAAAACATGAATTTTTTACTTTATTTTCATTTCTAATCATTCTTAATTCCTATAAAAACAAATAAAATGTGGGATGAGTTTGTAAATCCTCATAGGACTTAGAAAGAATTTAATATTACTATGTAATGGATTACAAGAGAACTCAGTAAGATGGATATAGTTAAAAACATTAAACATGTATATGATAATAAACATTTATTTAATATTGAAATTAACAATATAAATGATATAAATATAATTAAATGTGGATCATACAAAAACACCACATTTAAACAACAAGAAAATAAAATATTCATGGAACATTCTATAGATATCATAATCATATCACTCATAATCAATTCTAATTGAATAACTCCATTGATTAATTCCAACATAAGTCTTATAGAGAATAAAACATTACACCATGCATCTAAGAAATATAATTCTTTTATAACCCATAATGAGAGACAATTTTCATCAATTATACCATGAATGAAATATATTGGATGATGGAAATTGTTTCAAAAGTATAATCATCATTGGAAACCCAATAAATGAAACAAAATGAATAAGATTGAGATAACTAATTCCATATTAAAAGAGAATTAATGATAATCTTATAAGATATAGTAAAAATCATTAAAAAAAGTTGAAGAAATGTTATCATATAAAATTATAGAGATTTAATGGAATTATAAGACATAAACTGATAATAAATTGAGAAAGTAAAAAATTTAAACATTATTAAAATTTAATATCATGTGAAAGAAGAAATCTTAAAAGTTTAATTATTTTATATAAATGTAAATACTCAAAAAATAGATTAGGTATCATATAATTAATAAAATGATAAAATATAGACAATCATAAAATAAAAACTCATAGAATAAATATGAAAATCAATGAATAAAAAATTACATGACAGTAATATTCTAATGATCCATGTTATGCATCATACATCTAAAAACATCATAAATAATAAATTATAATTAATTATTTTATTTCCCCAAAGACATTCCTATGTTTATATTAATTATTATTGAAATTCTGGTAATAATCTAGGATTTCAAAGGGGCATTTTTTGGTGATTGTTAGAACAAAAGAACTTGATTTTAAAAATAAGGATAGTGTTCTATAAATATTATGGGTTTCCTAACTCATCAAGGATACATTTCACTCATATTGGGAATGATCCTTCAATATGGTGGTGGTTGTGGCATCTGATAGAAGTAATCATTTTATGAGTCACTTATATCAATCATAGATGGGGGAATTGTAAATGTTTTCTTTAGCAAGAATAAAATTTAATTTCTTCATGTATGTTATTCATCGATTTAATTTTCCCAGGGATGATCTCCTCAAGCCTCTCAAAATTAAAAAATTATAATATGGTGGATTGTCAGTGGTAGATAATATATAATATCTCTTGTAAATGAATTATATGTGTATGTTCCATCTCATTAAATTCTTCGCTTTTGCGAATGGGGAAATGCCTAGTCATAATATGGATATCAATTATATGATCTAAAACTTTTGGGTCATTATTGAATGAATTTTTATTTTAATTGGAAATTTTTGTTTCAATTTTATTTTGGCAAGCACAATTGACATAAAACCACTTTAATATATTGGTAATTTACATTTGGAACCTAGAGTTTTTCAAATTTTTGAATTGGATCATTAAATTATTCATTTACAGTATATGAAATCCATAACTCATATCTTTGTTAGGCTTCACATATTAATTACTGTATTCTAGAATATGAAAATTCTAAATGATCATTCTTCATTCTTATTTATTCAAATTAAAATGGATCAATGTAAATTGAATAGAGTCTTGGGTCTCTATATTGGGATATTTATTGATTTAATTTAACAGTAAATGATTCTAGATGTAATCATTCTCGTGAAAAATGAAAAAAAATTGATGTTACCGATAAATATTAACACATACCACCATTATATGATGTCTAAAAATTAGTGGGTCACCCAATAATGAATTGTATAGTGGATAAAATGTAGGTCAATATTAACTTAGTTGCAATGAAAATGAATGATGTCAAAAATAAAAAAATATATATGGATTTTATCTTGGATCAGGGTGATGCCTAAATGAAATTTTCTCAATGGAAATGGGTTTCATTCAAGTAGGTCACAACTCCTAATTTATATTATTTTAGTTTGACCCTCTTAGGTTGATATTTCTAATGAATAAAGAAATTTGAATAATTATTCTAGTTTTTATGTAAAAATAATTAAGTATATTATTTATAGTAGTTTCAATATAAGAGTAAAACCTTCCATTCATGAGGATGACGACATCATATCCTTAGATATTGATAAATAGACTGTGGATTTGGTTTGATTTTTGAATAAAATAGGATAGTATCAATACCTATTACTAGAGTAATATTTTTTTAATATTTCAAATAGATAGTCCTAAAGTAACTAATTATTTTAATGAGACTATAATGAAATATGTTTCTAATGTATATGATTCTTTTTAGAACTCTATGACTCCTAGTGACAATTTCTCTTCCAAGATTTTATTTAATCATTATACTCATGTATAAAAAGATATTAAAATTTATGAGGCATCATTCATGTGTGGTTCTTCTATCAAAACTCTAAAATATTCAAATTATCGTAACGTACTATGTTATAATGGAAATCATAATGATATATTTTATCCCACTGATCAAATCTTCATTGCTAAACATACTCCCCATCCAATGATGTTGTGATTAAAAAAACGTTTTGATTGTAGATGTTGATCATACTGATTATAATGACACTCTAAAAAAAGATATACAATGTTTTAAGAGACCATTAAAACACATTGTAATTATTAATAAACAAGGGAAGAATAGGGGGTTCTATCCACAATTAAAAAATCAAAATGATAATGATTTTTGTAACTATCCAAGTATGAAAAACCATAAAATTTATAGTTCTCTTATGCACATTATTCAAATGGGTAAAACTGATCTTCTTAAGATATCAAAAGATATAAATATTTTCTCAATTAGGATTATCTCCATTGAAATAATCCTTACCATCTCCTTGAAATTAATTGGTCTTCTGTAAAAATCCAAATTATCTGGGTTTTAGATTATGTGAATCTAGAGCAATTATCTATTATTTTCACTATTCAAAAAAGGATCAATTAGAGTTATAAATTCCATTTAATCCTAAAAAATTTCTCTTTAATCTATGTTTTTAATATATATCATGATATAACAATAATTTTATTGTCAATATAATCATTAGGTGGATCAATTTATTCTTCCTGGACTCTTCTTAGGTCTTCAATGTTCGTCACATTAATATTGGGAGGATGGGAAATGCCAATATATGTCTTTCACATAATGACTTTACACCATTCGTTAAAAATATCATCCACCATGAATTTATTATTATGGTCCCAATGATCACTTTTTACTAAATTAATTTCAATAAATTTCTACAAAGCTAGATTGATAGGGATTTCATCAAAAAGGAAGACCATTATGTAAGGTCCTTAATATAATCTTAAATTATTATAAAAATTAGTTTTTATTTTCACCTAATCCTACTCAATCAAATTAATAAAGAGTTAAAACATAATTTTTTATTCAATTTGAATAATTCAGTGGTCAATCCCTATATATAGAAGATTAGTACATAAAATTTGTTGCTCCCTTAACTAATAATATGATTCCTTGGCTAATGTACACAAGATTAAAGCTGTTAAGAAGAAAATTATGGATTGTATAAGTGATAATTTCACACACACATATATATATATATACAAGTATATTTCCCAGATTGATTCTTCTATGAGTCTCATTCAAGAGAATGTAACATTCAATTTATTTTCTAATTAATTTGAGAGAGAAATTGTGATCCCTCGAAAATAGAATGGGCTTCTAAATGATAATGAGTTCATCAAAATGGAATCCATCATAAAAAATTTCTAATGGATGGTGAAAAAACTCCGATTTTTTATAATCTATTAAAAAATAAGTATGAAAACCCATATCTCTACTTAATTATGTAACGAATATTAATAACAATAGGATAGATATTGTTGATCATGTTTTTCATACTACGTAAACCCATTTAATTACCCCACTACCATCTTTGACTTGATGAATGATATCATCCATATCCTTATCAAACATGAATATAATATTAATCTCAATTAAATACATTTAACACTAAGATTATAAAATAATTGTTGGGATTAATTCTAGAATCACTTTTGACAGATATGGTTTTAACAATTTTTCTTCCAAACCTACCAGAGGTTATTCAACAAGATTAGTATATGCTTGAAACTGACTATTTTTAAATTTTTATTCTAACATGTGTAATAATTAAAAAAATAAAATTCCATATTTATAAAATTACAAAATTACTATTTAATCAATCTATTTAGAGTTATACCTTTAGTCAACAGACTCTATAAAATTATATTATAATTCTAGAAAATAGGCTGGATATAATATTTAATAATATTGTCACTTAAAATTAGCTCATCCTCATTAAAGTATTTTCTATAAAAGAATACTTAATTAATGTTATATATATGTTAATCATCTAGGTAAAAACACTAGAGGATGAAATATAGATTTAGAGATAATTTCTTAAAAACCCATTTACGTGATAGATTAGGGATTTATTAGTGTCTTCATTATTTAATTTGGATTCGATTATACCTTCATTATGTGGGTAAAAATAGATCTATGCTCAGATCAGATTTTAGTACTTCTTAATGGTTCCCCAGAAAGAAACTTCACATGTTCAAGAGGAATCAGGTATGGTAATCCCCTTTTAGTCATTTTTATCTATACTTGAGGATTACATTTTCAGAATACTTCATAAAATGGTTTATAATCGAAATATAAATAAGAAAAAAGCTAATATAGAATTATATTCTCTTTATCACATTTTTTGTATTTTTGATATTATTTTATTCATATAGGGTGACAAAAATATTAAGAATATTAATGATTACATTCCTTGGGATGAAATAATATTGGTCCTGGAGGTCCATAAGAAGAAATCCATTTTCAATTTGGGAAATAAAATTAACTCTTTATGGAAAGTGTGTGTCACCATTTATCCAATTACCATTGAAGGGTGTTTAATTTTACGTTTCTCAGTGTCCCCATATTTTGGGTATGGCCTCATGCTTACCATTTCAGTCATATTTTAGGCCATATTAGAAGTTAATTTTCTTCATAATTTGGTAACAATTCCCCATGGTTGATAGGTTCTATCCTGTGAAATCATATACATTATCTATGTTTTTTTATTCTTTCAAGGTTTTTAATTGATTCACTTCCATTCTTAAAATAATTAAAATTTTATCCAAAAATAATTTATATTAGAACATCCTTAAAAGGAATATCATTACCATACCATGTAAGAAATTTTTTTAACCCCTTAATCTGGGAGGAATTGGAATCAGAAACATTTTTAATTTTAATAAATAACTATAGGAATACAGTATATGGGGGATCATTAATGTAATATCAATGACCCTTAGATTTATTAAATATATATTTTTAAATGAAAATTATGGAAATTAGAATAATGTGGTCTCATATATATGGATTTCACTTAGAGGTTCCTATTCTATTAGTAGATCTCAATAACACCATCCATTAAATAAAAATAATCATATCAAATTTTTTTAGGAAATTTGACAGGTAAAACACTTTTAGGTCTCCTAAATAAAATTTATCCAATAATATAACATAAATATATGATCAAATAATAAAAGTAAGGACCCCTAGATGACTATCCTAATTAATTAAATCGTGTTAAAAATTATAATTTTATTAGAAGAGATGAATTTTAGAATGGTAATAAAAGGATGATGACATTATCAACCCCAAACTCCACTATTGGAATAATGTAGACATGACTGGTCATAAATGGTTGGGAAATATCAATGTGTCTTGGATATCCCAATCCTAGATCAATATTCTTTGGAGGTCTATTTACTTAAGATGACTATTGAATCATGACCTAAATATCTAGTCATTTATATTGTTTATAGATTTTCTCTTTGGATTAATTGTATGGAATATATTAATAACATCTTCTTATGTTGTGATTATTCTATGTTGTTATGGCATATTTCCTTCTATATTTTTTAAATGCATCTCACATTGACAAACTTTATCTAGGATAAAATTATATCCCACCTTGTGTTTCCTCTATCCCGATTTATCATAAATATCTTTTAGACAGACAATGAATAATTGATATATATTATATAGAGTAGTTTAAAAAAGTTGATTCAGGTACATTTTCTCATCTTTCTATAATCATCATTAGTGTATATAATTAGTTTAACATGTAATAGTAACACCATTTAAAATGGTTATTAAAAAAATCATGATTTCTCTATCCTTAATAAACTTACCATTTTATGTAATTTCTAGTAATATCATGAACATTAGAATTGATATGGAACCACCATTTCATGGATGGATCAATTGAAAATTGGATGGAGTATCAAGAGGAAATTTAGGATCCTTGGACATTGGAACTATCATTCAGAACAATTACGGTGAAGTTAAAGGATACCTATATAGAAAATGTTTAAAGTTATCATAATTTGATTATAAAATTATATGAACGATCAAATCATTGAATATAAAGGTATACATGGTAATGAAACTCTACTAAAATTGTGAAAGCTATCATAAATGGTTGTATTCATCCCTAATGGAAAATCACTACTAGTTTGATTAGATGATTGGAATCTTAATCCTATATTATTTTTTCATTATTCATACATACTGTAAGGCTAAATACTTTGACTATGTACTTATGAATAATTTGGTGACAAGAAATTATATTGTTTTATCCACTAATTTAGCATATATCACCTACCATATCATTAAATCAATTTTTATAAAAACCCTTATTATAGAATTTTTTTAAATATTTTTTTATTAATAAAATATTATTTTACAATAAGAAAATACCTCATAATTATAGTAAATAATTTTTTATTAATTTAGTATCTTATATAGTCTACTAATTTGGTTAATTGTTAATCATCCGATCATCATGAAGTTGTCTGGTACATATTTCCAAAACAACTATGGTATAATTATATCTATGTGTGATCATTGTACAATGGCTCAATATTAATTAGAAGTATCAAGTTATATGTTGAATTTTATAATAATATATAATTTTCAATGTATATATAAAAACATAAAACTCGGAAAATCAACCTCATTATTCTAGTTTTAGAATTGTAATATTAATTTTAATAGTTTAGTTTTTATATCTATATAATCAAAAATATTTTTGTTATATAAGAATAAGTTATTTTTTTAATCATATATTAAATCAAGAAATCCATTTTCATAATTAAAAAAATTTGGTATAAGGGAATAATATAATATCATCATTTACATAGTTAGTATAAAAACACTATGTGTAACTAATGTATTCAAAAAGACATTAAAACAAGATAAAAAGTAAAGTGTATGTTTCATGAAAAAAAATACATGAAAAAATAAACGAATATTTATAATTTTTTTAATGGATATAACTATTATTAATAGGGTAAGATATGAATATAAAATATAAATAATAGTTATTGAAACTTTTACTTTAATACAATAAGGAATTATGGAAAGAGTTAGATGAGAGTTAATGAAGAATATCTCAAAAATAAGGGAGAAATGGGTGTTCATGAAATGGTAATAGGAAATAAAATTGGACTCATGGGTGGTTTAGAACAACTTTTTTGGAATTTAATCTTATATAAGGAATTAAAGACTTAGGAGCCCAAAAGTTCTCATTAAACCATTTTCTTTGGCAAGTATATGAACATCATAGAGGAGGGGACTTTGGCTAAATAATTAAATTCGAAATAAAGGAATGGAAATATAGAGAGGTATTTAGAGAGAATATGGTGACATAATCTAACTATATATTTTTTTGTAAAGTATTCAATGCATTCCCAATTATAGATAAATTTTAGTGACGCTTTTATAAATATTATATTTTTACGTGATGAACATGTAATTTTATACGAATGTGGATAATTATTTTATAATAGGATGTATTATTAAACATTTATCAATTACATAAGTCTCAATATATGTATTATGATTATATTAATATCTTAAAATTATTTTAAATAATGACATCATATTTATATTGTTATTATTTAATTTGGGTTTAAAAATATTCATATAATAATGGAATTAGATTTATAATTTTAATACAATTTATTTATAGTAAAAAATTTCAAATATAATTGAGAAATGATTTAACATTTCGAAATCATATCACCAAGACGCCATTTTTTACATCTCCAATGTCATGCAAGCACTGCGTCAACATTGAAAAGTATTTTATTTTTTATATTTAAATAAAAAATTAATACAATTAATTAAAAAACAGTATATGTATTTTTTATGTTTAATAAAATGTATGGTTCATGAAATGGGTATCTATTATTTTTATTATCATTTATTATAAAAATATTTAAATATAACTAAAAATATTATTTTAAGTCAAACTTTTATTTTAAAAAGGTAAATATATATATTTCTAATTTTATAACTAATTAAAATTATCTATATTAATTTCTAAATTTTTTTACTATGTATAATAATTAAGTTATGATATTCATTTTTTTAATATCATATATCACTATATATAAAAATATAATGAAAAAGAAAAAATTGCACAAAAACAGAAATTCTTATTTTTAAAGGGAGATTAAATATGTCCCTAAAACTCTAGCCTACAAGAATTCACATATAGAATATATTAATATATATTTTAGTAAAAAATATTAATTTTTTATTAAATATATTTTTTTGGTGTTCCATATCATTCTAGTCTTATAGTTGAAATTTGGTTATATTGTTTCATTCAAACCCAAACTCGTATATTTTTAATTTAAATTTAAATTGATTTTCCATGGAATAATAAAATGTATTATGAATATTGAACCATGAAATTATAATACATCATATCATAAAAAATCTATCCAAAATCATATATTTCACAATTGTTATAAAATAGTTTTTAAATATATAAATTTACCTATAATATAACATAATCGAAATTTCAACCCTTATTATTAAGTTAAATTTGATTTAAAATGTATCACAAAATTTATAAAAATAATAAAATATAATATTTAAATTAAATATAAATTATTTAATTTTATAAAAAATAATAATTAAAATAATAATATACATTATAGTATTTTAAAATTATTTTTAAAAGAAGTATTCAATACACATAACATTAAAAATTTACCTTCATATTTTTTTTATATTTTTATAAAAAATGGCTTATAAATAATTATAACCATAATATTAAAAATATATTAATAATATTATTAAAACAGATCCATTATTAATGATGAATAAATTTAAAAATAAATAATGTTTCTATATTAAAAATATATATATTGTTTAGAAAATTATTATTTTTTCAAATGAAAAACAATATACATACTTTATACGTTCAAAAAAATTATTTATAAAACTTATATAAAAAAATATCTATAAAACCCCATGTAACATAAATATATATCAAATTATAAAATACTATTTAAAATGTAATTATTTTTATTACATGAGGAATAATTTTTATAAAATATATTTAATCTTTAAATAAGATGACTTTTATATTTTAAAATAAACTTAATAATATTAAATCTATAGTGAAAATCTATTTGATTATTTATTATCAATTATTGGATGAAATATATATATATTTCAAAATAGTTATTTCTTGGATAAATATAAAATATTAATATGAATATAAATAAAACATGAAAGTTGTATATTGTTAAAAATTATTTAGGTTTTTTCATTTCCCCACATAGATAATGTTTGTTCAACAATTTAATTAAATTATATTTAATAAAATGGGATATTTTCCATCAATACTTGAAAAATTATAATCTTTAAGTTAAATAATAGAGTTGTTTAGATTAATTGATCCATAACACATTAGAAAATTTCAATGAAGTTTCACAATGTTTCATTATATCCATGAGTTCAATTTCCTCTTTTCTCTACATACAAATGTTTCAATGTGGTTAAAATATATGTTTCAGAAATATATAATTGTTGATTATTGTGTAATTATAACATGATATTTTGGACATTACTAAGAACCTTTTTTCATAATCCCATTATATATAATATAGGTTTAGTGGTATTAAACATGAATATCCTAATACACACACACACACACACACATATATATATATGGAAATGATGTGTAGTTAAAATAACAAAAATATAGTATTCTCAATGATATCACCCTTTATTATTTGGAGAGATACTTTGAATCCAATTTTGAATTTGTGACATCGTCGAAAAAAATAAGTCATTTATAGTGATTTCATTCTTCTGAAAAATAGGATAGTATAAAACTTAAATTATAATAGAACTTTCACTTGATCCATGGAAATATCAAGGTATGGAAGAAGTGTTTTTTTATTATAAAACGTATTTATTTTAACATAAAGGATGTAAAATGTACTATGGAGCCCACATGGTCGATGCTCCAAGAGCTCCCATCTCCTCTCTACCTTACACATCCTTTTAGAGTCTCGTGGTTTCATTTAGCTGTGATGGCACTCCATTCTTTTTCTGGTTCCTCTTTATCTTCCTGGTCTTGATATGTCATACCTCTTTATTTCATAGATATACTATTTGTGTGCAAAATTGTTTACCTCTCATTGCCCCTCTTTCTGCCTAACCCATGTGAATCAGACCATTATTTAGGTTATAGGTATAGATGTTTAAGACATATTGTGTCAGTGTTAGTGGTGGTGTTCTATATTTTTCTAATCCACTTCTCCAAATAACCAACCCAACATGCTCGACCCCAACTTGGTCGACCATGATCTACGTTTTGGTTCAACATGGGATGGTCCTGGAGAGGGGATTTCAGCAGTCTCAATCTTGTTCTTTATTAGTGTTGGCTTTATATCCTCTTCATCTTAGTTCGTTCCTATTCTACTATTTTAGATTTTCTTCTGATTATGGGGTTATTTGATCATTTGGTTCTTTATTACTTTTTTTTATATATTTTTATGGAATTTTATTACAATTATTATTTGTATTGTTCACGGTTTCACAAGGATTATTCTTGCCAGATGTCATAACCCTATATTTTGGCATTAAGACACTTGTGGAGTCCCTTGTTTCACATCCGGTATCTCTTCTATAAGTTGGAATGGTGCTTTTGTTCTCTAAAACATTGGTATTTGGTTCTCGAGTAGCTGACGGTCTCATGAAGGTAATACCATCATTTTCATTTTCGATGGGATGTTAAAAGATCTTATTGTAGTTGGGATACAACAATCGGTGGCACTAGTTTGCTTCAAAATGGTGAAATGTTGTTTGTATCATTAGACGGTGGTCATAAAATAAGGTATGTTCTGTAAATGGTTGTAGTTCTATGTTTCTATGGTGGATCGTTATTGTGATTTTTACTAGCAATAAGGGAATCATACTAAGGGTTTTCTTTTGACAACTAGTGTGGTGATATGTTGGTCACGCTAATGGTGGTGATGTATGATGATGAATTTGAAAAGTAGCTTCCTCTTATAGTTTTTATGGACAGTGGTGATGTTTTTTGGTGTTTTACATCTGTGATGATTGACTTTGCTGGTATTTGTTATGGTGAATGTTGTGGTTATAGGTCCGCAATGACGACAGTGGTGACGGGATGGAAATGATGATGGTGGGTCTCATGATGGTGATGACATGAGACATAATGCATCTCAGGAAGAAGTGGGAACCCATTACTTCATTGTTCTTCAGTATATGTGTGTTTTTTCATATTAAAAATTGTTGTGGTATAATTGAATTACATCCCATGCAAGGTTTTTTAGTTATGGCTCAACCGTAAAGCAGCTATTTTGAAAATCGAAAAACATAATTTTTTGGATGGAAAATGTCCTCAAATAACAAGAATAATATTTGTAAATTTTTTTTCTATTAAATATTGTGGTTCAAATAAGGTTATAGAATAATGTTTTCTCTCATCCAAAAAAAATTTGAATTCAAAAAATTTTAGGGAAATACATCAATCTAATAGTAAAAATATTCGATGAATAATAAGATAAAAAATTGTTATTAAACAATTAATAATCAAATATTTTCAATGCAAATTTTTTTTATAAAATTAATATATTTTTTCACATTTATTTGTTAACTATTTCTCTAATATCAATAATTTAAAAACATATTTTTTATTACTACTTAAAACATATCTAACCTCAATCAGATATACTTCCACAATCTAGTAATATTGATCATAAATTACCTTAATCAGCAATACATACTACTACTTATGTTTAGCTATGAAATTTGAGTTTTGATTATTAACCAACAACATAATACCCATTATTTAATAAATCATTTAAACATTCTCAGCCAATAGTATCCTAACATTCAATGCTATCTACTTTGGGAACTGTTAGAAAATGGAATTGTTTGGATCTGTACATAATGGGATACAATCAATACCAATTATAGAACTCCATGGAATTGTTCTCTTCCAAGTCAATCCTCTCACCACCGTACAAAGAGGTGTAAAAATACTCATAATACCCTTAGGAAATGAATCATCCTATTCACAATGTTAACATGTGAGAGTTCTAAGGGATTTAATAACTACCATTTCTCATATTCTATCAAAAATTATATGAAAACAAACATCCCTTAATTAAATAATTTAACAAAAAATACAATTTAATGACCCTATGGTTTTAACATCAATAATAATTATAAGGCCTTTATATATCAAAACACACAGTTCCACAGGGAAAAAATTTTCACCACCAAAAAATGTACTCTTAATTATACACTTTAATCCATCATTTTATAACATTATAACATGAATTTTCACTCTCTTTTTATTCTTTGAAAAACATGAATACGACTAAAAGTTATAATAAATGTTGCACGAGGGTATACATCTCATTAGTAGGTAAATATATTTTATGATATTGTTAGTACAATGAAAATATGATATCTCATGAAGAATAATATAAAGAGAAACACTACAATCATATAATTTCATTGATTTATATTCAACTATGAAATCAAATACATATCTCTCTCCAATGATATCCAAATTGTATCATAATGAAATCTCATATGAATGTAGAGATAAATTAGATTATTCAAGAATGATATGTGGTAAATAAAAATCATATTACCTGTAGTCCTGAATTACTGAATAACAAAACATTTCATTTAAAAAATAACTACACTCTAGAATAAAACATTACAAAATGAATTCTGGGGATATATAATTCCTGATAAATTTGTCATCAGATAAAATGGCTAATAATATCATGAATAAAAACGAAAAGTTATTCCATTTCAATATATAATAATATGAATTCAAGGTATATTGATATATAATAATGAATAAATATAATGATTTAATTAATTTCATATTCAGAGGGAAATTAATATGAATAATAGAATGTATATGGGTAAATATTAATAATGAGGAGATAAAAATACTCATTGATAGTAGTAAAGAGATTTCTAATAGAAATAAAAATATAATAACTGCAACTTAATAGCGAAAGGGTTAATGAATACCCCATACAAAGAAAATAACATAGTATGTATGGATTTATTATAGAAAATATTATATAATATTAATATAAATATTCATAAAAAATAGGAAATAAAATATAAGAATATCAATGGGTTGAATATACTTATTTTCTATATGTTTTGGTCTAAATAAATTCCTTGAGAGGGTGAGGATTGTAGTTACTAAAATTTCATACATCCATTAAACCAAATGTGATTTTTTATTCCATATAGTAGAGAAAACATGAGAAAGATATTGAATAATAACAAAATTGTGAAAATTAAATACCATGAAAATACTAATTTTATTTGGTTCACCTATAAATGGATGTTTGTAGGACAGAATATAAAGAATGTATTGATATGATTGATTAAACATTACTTCACCAGTATATGATTAAATTAGTTGGAAGTAATCATTGATCCAATTTGGGTGAAAACATATTCATATATTCAACACACTACATTAAATAGGGTTATAAAAATTTAAATGATAATTCAGATTCTTTATGAAATACATAAAATTATTTTAACAATTATCATCAATGGTTTTCTTAATGATGTTATGTTTTGTTAGTTGAATATTTCATCATTGGTATGGATAATAGTATTTGTCATTGAAATACTGATATTCATTGAAATCTTTTTTTGACCATAATACATAAAAAGGAAAATACATAATATATTCTACTATGAATATGGTCATAAAAATTATATTTAATAAAATAATCCATTCTTATTAAGTTCCATCTCTCAAGTATTCTATAGAGTGTAATATCATATATATCTACAATAAATTTTAATTTTTCAGAATCAATGAATATATAATAAGCTATATATCACTAAATTCATTTATTAATCCATCTATGAGATGATCTAAACCATAGAACTCCATTACAATCAATGATGTGTGGGGTTCATATTCCATATTTGTTATAGAAAATCCCAAAAAAAATTATTTTACATCCCATATTCGAAGAGAATGACATGTTACATGGAATAAATGACCATACTATCTACGTTTCGTACATTCAATGATATTGCACTTCAGGATACTAAATATAGTATACCTTATAGTAATAAATTAATTCAATATTTCTTGTAAATAATATATGTTCATGTGTTTCAATATGACTCAAAAACCCCATTACATGAAACACTACTCTCAACACCATGTGGATCTCCCTCTACACATTTTGAACTAGAATTTATTGAAACAAAAAATCTGTGAACTATAGCTTTATAGGACTATAAATTATTCACATGTAAACAATGAATTAAAAAATTTTATTTATTTCAACATTGACAAAACCACATGAACTATTCAAATTGGATATCTTCATTAAGGACTTCAATGAAACTATTTGAAATAAATTTAATACCATTTTCACATTACCATGTCTACCCTGAGATAGATTCTTCTATTAGATTTAAATTTTTTTAATATTATTGATTACGACTATTCATTAATTTTAAAGGGAATATTTATAAATAATAAAAATATCCCCACTGATATGTTCAATTGGTCCACTCTATTTTAGAAACAGTAGCTATTCTCAATCTATAAGAAAATTTCATCCACAACCATCTGGATCAATTCTATTTAATGCATGAGTATAATAATTTTACCAAAAAATATAACAATTTTGATGAAATATTATAAAATCATATAATTAATTTAAATTTTCCATTTCAAAATATTCTATTATAGAAAAAGGATCACCACAACAACCCATATTGATTAGAGAAAGGTATGGTGGTCAATTTACTCACCAAACCATCACTATTTCAAAAATGATTTAACATTATATATTTGAATTTTTTAATAATTAATATGAAAAAAATAATATTAATTTTTTTTTCAATAACAATTTTATAAGAACATGTTCCAAAAAGAAAATTCCCATAAACTGATAGGACATTGATGAAATTGACCACATTCCTTAAGCCTCAACTCACCCCATATATCCTCTAAATTCTTACATAATCAAATTTAATTATTTATTTACCTGTTTGAAAATGATTTTCTTATTCATATAATTTTTTATTGTTACTTTTATTTATTTATTATCATATATAATCCATTTATTGAATACATGTTTCATATAATAATTATTTTTAGGAAGTTGTGTCTGTTATTACAAAAAGCAGTGGTATAATAGTAACAACTGAAATGTTATTTTCAAATGGTTATATAATCTCTTAAATTACCATTTTATATAGTTTATTTATTTCTATAGTATAAGGATTTAAATATCATTATATATAGTCCCAATTTAGAAAATCTTCCATGGTAACAATATTTTAAAGGAATAAGATTCTCTCAAACTATTTACATTTAATATCATTATCAGCATGTCAATTTTATTTTTCCTAGAGTAGAAAAAGATTATTTTATTATTGTAGATATAAAAAATTAAAAAGTTCAATTTGATTAATATTCATGAAATTAAAAACCTAAAAATTAAACATCTCTATTCATATAGGTGGTGAAAAACCATAATGAGTAAATAATGGTTTCAAAAGGCAATAAAACATGAAGGACTATAAAAACTATTTCATTTTCATAAAAATATAATATAATATTTTACTTATTTTTTAAAATAATCATTAAGCCTCAATATATTATAGAAAGGATAAGTGCATAATCGAAGGAAAATGAAAAGGAATTTCGAACACATACATCATCATAATAATAAATTTTGAAAAGGGTTTTATGAATGGTAATGGGAGGTATATAATGAATAATTGAACAATAATGTGTTAAAAACACGGTAATAGTGTAATGAATGTATATTAAGTTGTTTTATAATATATATTCCCATAGAAATATTCTTAAAAAGGACTGGATTGTAACACCCCGAGATTTTATGAAAAATATTCTTTTTCATTTTATTGATGTCTTGTGTTGTACGCTACAATAAAGGAGTCTTGCACAACATGCAACCCTAACTTGGCTGCATTACACACAATCACGACCTTCCTCGATAGCGTGTGTTGTACGCAATACCGAGTTTCACTAAACAATGATATGTTATTAAAATATTATTAAAACTAGCCATTATGAATACTAATAACCACTTTTTGAAATTATGAAAATTTCATCTTTCAAAATGGACTTCATTTTTGGATTCAGAATATCGAAATTATCCTAGGGTGATGTTTTGGTATTTTCTGAAAACATTGAACTTTTGATGAATAGTGAAAACACATGGTAACTATTTAAAAACCAACATTTTATTTAAATAATTATTTATTTTATTTAAATTTATTTTAGGTCAATATTGACACATACTACCTATATAAGTTCAATGTAATTCATTGGATTCATTTTATAATAAATTTAGATATATAAAAATTTATTTGAACTTTTCACCGTCTTTTACCCACCTCCTAGGAGAATTTTCCAATTTACATAAAACATAATTTTACCGCTTCTGTGAGTGGAATTTCAAAAATCCGAGAGACACGGTTGATGTCAGTAAGTAAAATTTGGTTCAATGAGATGAAAATAATTTTTGGTGAATAGTAACATTTATTTACCACGGTATAAAGTAAAGAGGGTAATTAAGGGTAAAAATGAAATTTTTATTACCCTAAAACGTGTCCTAATACTATTGGATAAGTTTAATTCGACCATAAACAACCTTTGTAATACAATATGACCATTTAGGCCCACTTGGATTAGATTAATACATTTATTATTAATTTATTTAAAGAAGGGTTAAAATAGTTAAAATCAATGTTTAATTAGTTAATAATTTTTAATATAGGCTTATACATAAGATACGTTCAACTATAAATATTAATTAGAATGATAAAACGATTTCATATATAATGGTATTTTATTTGTAATTTTTAGACATTATAGATTTTAATGTATTAATGACACAAAGATGATGCAGTAATTATCTTATTAATGAAATATTGACATAATTGATGTTATAAATACCCAAAAAAATGTAATTTGAGACTTTTTATGAATTACAATAATTTTATAGGTCAATATGACATGTTAGTATGGATATATGTATCTTTTTTACAACTAATAATTCTTTTATGATTTTCATAAAATCAATTACGAAATAGTGTCAAAATTGACATAAAATAGTTTTTAAAACAAATATTATATTATTAATTGTCATTTTATTCCTAAAAATCTAAGGTTCAGCCAAATGACTTTGATAAGATTATATCTATTAATAATAAACAACTTTGTATTATTTTGGCTTGTTATAGTAAGTTTATTAACCTTATAGTGTAATAACACAAAAAGACACGGTAAAAGTAAAATTATCTAACTTAATATTAAATCAAAATGATAAGGTTAAAATAGTAAACTAAACTTGTCAAAATTCTATTTTATGAGAGGATTTTGACCCATCCCCAACTTATCTTCGAAATAAATCAATTTTGAGCTATTAAAAACTGAATATGTCTTTATAATAAAATAATATTTTGAGTTTTTCCAAAGGTGCCCCTATCCTCCCTTATAAAAGGACACATCCTCCCTCTCTTCCTCACAGCACATTCATCCTTCATGCTCGGCAAAACCGTGAAAAATTCTCTTCTCCACTTCCATAGAAACATCCTAGAGGTCCTGGTCTTTTTAAAAGACCAATTTTAGTGCCCTAAGAGGAGGACTCAAAGAGGTGCTTCAAAGAAGAGGTAATGTTCGTTACCGATTCTTTCAACATCATTTCTTCTTCCACTTCTTTTTCATAAGTTGTTTCATTATGAATTAATAACATAAGTATCAATCATATACTGATAAGTTATTATAATTATGAAACAACCCTATTTTACCATCTATCCATCCTACGGAAAATGAAATCACCGCGCGTGCGTCCGTAAGGAATACCGTCTCCACGAACGCGATGGGATTCATTTTCAATGATTAACCATTCAAGAATGATTATAAAGTATATATAATTAATAATAATGAAATATATGACATAATAATGATATTGTATTTATTTATATAAATATATATATATGTATGTCATATACTCAATTCCATTAAATTCAGTAAGGAAACAAAAACAGCGTTTATGCGTACGTACGGCCTACCGTCTCCATGAATGGTGTATTTCATTCCTTTTATCTATCTATAATATATATGTATATGATGAATATATATTATATATAAATCATGTTTTATATTTTGAAAATATTTAAATCAGGATATAAGTAATAATATCAAGAACGACGAGTCGAAAGACATACGATAAATGAAACGATTTTACCCAAAATTCTCTTTAACATGGAATTTACAGAAGAACAGGTAATATAAAGTCGTAAGTGACCATATATGATATGATAAAAATGAATATGATTCTGTAATAAGTAAATTAAATTATTTAAATCATTATACAGGAGGTTCAGATACATTCAAAGCATATCAGACATAAGGAAAGGGATAAATTTTCAATTTCATTTTTATCTGAGATTGCATATACATAAGTATTCATTGGGGTTATGTTTATCATCCATGACCATGTTTTCTAAATATGTTTTAAAAAAATGTTTACTATTCTTCGATGAATATTTAGAGTCATTTTTACCCTTAATTGACTTTTTACCACATTTTATGAATGGAGTCTTTCCTTCGGTTACCATATAAGGTAATTTTTGGATTTTCTGAAAAAAGTACGAGGAGAATGTTATTTTTAACTTATAAGTCATGAAAAGATTTTTATGGTTTCATAAAGCCTCATTTTCAAAAAGCTTCCTCTACAAGATTGCATGATTATTTTCAACAAAACCCTTTTCTTTTAAAATTTCATGGAATTTTGTGAAAAGAAAATGATTTTAAAGAAGAAAGGATATTTTCCTCAAGAATTCATTTCTAGTGTTTTTCCAAAAATATTTTCCATCTAAGATGACATTATTTCACATCAGTATGTTTCAAGTAATATGTCTCAATTATTGAAATTGTTTCAATTTTATTATGATGAAATGATATCAAACTTTTATGGATTATGTTATAATGGCATGATGTTTAAGAATCCCATTTTATTATATGGGTTATGCTATGATGTATGATTTATGATTTTGTGGCACATGAAAGAATGATTTCATTATGAGATGGGTGGGACTTATATCTCCCTCCAATGCACTGGGTAAAGATTTATATCTCATGAGATAAACATAGATGGAACGGTATGTTAATTTGGTTCAGTGTTACAGGACTGAAATGAGGAGTGAACTCGATTCAGAAAGGGACTTTGTCCACTAAGATGGTCTTGGCAGAAATGTCTTGGCTACTATGGAAATCAAGACATGTGCTGAATGGTTGCCACAATTACATTTTTTATTCCCATTTTATCATGTTTGATGTTCTATTATGATATATTCCTTACATACTACCACGATTTATGTATTTGCTCAAGATTTTGATGTTTAAATTTCATGTTCATGTTTTTGCTTCCAAATGTTTATGGATTATTTTATGTTATCTATGTTTTCCCTTACTGAGCATTTGAGCTCACCCTTTTTATGTTTTATTTGCCCCAAGAATTAAAGAAAGGTTTTTGGTTAGGAAATAAAAAGGGGATGATCGTTATAGGAGTTGTTAAATATCTTTCGCCATGATTAGAAGATTTTATTCTGAGTTTCCGAAGACACTAAATTATTACGGTCCTTGTATGTCTATTTTTGTTATGTATTAAGTATTCCACAAATGTAAAGTATTTTCAATGTACGTCAAGCTTTGGTCCTCTAAATTTGGTATTAGAGGAAAGGTTTATTCATCCTTTGGAAACTAGGATGCGAAAACGTTGGTGAGATCCCTTGAGATATTTCTAAGGTATGTCTAGGGATGTCCCTAAGGATAAGTATACGTATAGGATATATTCCTAGAACTATTGTAACGATCTTAGTATTCAACCTAAGATGTTAGATATTGAAGGTACTCCCACTTTATTGTGTTTTTTTCCCTAGTATGATTTTTGCCTCTCACACTATTCTTTTTGGGTTTTAGAGGATGAATGGAACCCGAAGGAACCGTGTTGATCAATGTAATGGACAATGAAATGATTGTCCTATTGAACAAACAAATGTTATGGGATATGGAGTGAAAAATCATATTGCTATACTTACACAAGAGATGAATCATTCTAGACTTCCAAATGAGTAGAGAAGGGAAAAATATTCTATTGAGTCCTTCATGAGAAAACGTCCACCTTCTTTCAGTGGGTCTTCTGATCCACTTGTTTCTGAACAATGGATCATTACCACTGAAAAGATATTCTCAGTTCTTTAATGTTTTGAACATGATAAAGTCATATTAGTAGTATATTGTTTGGAAGTTGAATCTGAGAAATGGCGGAATCTTATCAACAATACGAGGCTAAGATATGAAATTGATTCCATGGAATGGGACGAGTTCAAGAACATATTTTTCAATAAGTACTTCCCTCGTATTCTTCGAACAAAGATGGAGAAGGAGATTCTTGAACTAAATTAAAAGGATGATGAATCTGTTGGTATATACGAAGCGATTTTTACAAGGATTGCAAGGTATGCATCTGGCTTTATCATTCAACCTGAAAGTAAAATCGATTGATTCTCCAGTGGCTAAAAACCAAATCTTCAAAGGTCATTAGCTATAAAAGACTTTAGTAGCTATGAAGAAATTGTGATTTGTGCTATCAAGGTAGAAATGGAAGTTGGTGTTACATATCCATCTCATGGTTTTGACAAGAAATGAAATATGGTACTTCAAGGAGAAATCTCAGAATAATTTGGAAAAGAAGATGAATGTTTCCTTATGCTCAATGTTTGGAAAGAAGCATGGTGGAGATTGTCTTAAAGGGACTAAAAAATGTATTAAGTGTGTAAAAGAATGTAATTGAGTAGCTGAGTGTCGAAGTAATGGAAAAAGGGTTGTGAATGGTGTGAATAAAGAAAAGACTTTAGAGAACGCACCAACAACACTTCAATGCTTCAAGTGTAATGAAATGGGGCATTATGATAATCAATGCCATAATCCAAGGGTTAATGATGATCAACATGAGAAACCACTTAAGGCAATGGAAAAATGGGAACTCAAATGCAATCACTATTGGCGATGTTGAATATGACAACGATGTGGTGGAATGATTAAGTGTTTATGTAAGGGGATTCCAAAATAATGTTGTATATAGTATATTGGAATATTAGAATATTTATGTATTGGTCAATTGTGGTTTTCAATAATTTTATGGTACCGGTCACCATGGAAAGTGATTGAGAAATATTGGTAAGCAGATGATATGCGCATAATGAAGGGATAAGAAGATAATGAGATGTTTGATTGTATTCATGATCTCATGATTTATATAAGGACTAAGTGATATCATGGTTTGAGTAAAAAGAATTTTGAGGATTTTGGTATGTGGAAGGTGTTAAGTTTCAACTGCATTCATGTTGTCACTATGGTTCAATTGGTATTCATTATTCAAGAGAATACATGATTACGGTATTCACATGTTTGTAATTTGACCAACATGATATATCTTATGATATATGGGGGATAAATGACGGCATTCATGTGATTGTTATGTGACATTTCAAGTAATCATTTTCTTTATACTAAGAGACTGGACCAATGTATTTTAGATAAGCCTAAAGATTGGAATGAATTTTGTTGGACATAAGTTAGTATTGTTTAAGGATAAAACTTTTTTGATATTATTGATGGGATGTTATAGTAATATAGTTTTAGAAAAAGGACAACATGCAGGACGGGCGACAGCCCATCGCGTTAGACAAGGCTGTGGGAATCGAACCCACAACCGAAGTGCGACTAGCCTTTATCGCCTACCAAAGGCCTACAGGATGTCCCTGGTTAGTAGAAACTAGTTTTATTTTATTACGCGGTATGATATATGAATTATAAGTTAATTTTTTGAATCGTATACGATTAACCTCACCATAGATGGACTTATGTATATTTGATAACTTTTGCTAACCTTTTGTTTGAAACAGATGGAATGACCCATCATTCTATCACATGATCTGTTAACACTTCACGAATAACAAATTCAACATCATTTCTTTAAGAGATGAAGTGGAAATTGTTCAAAGCATGAACAATAGTGAGACTGTACCAAAATAAAGTAAGTATTTATTCTAATTCAAATTCTTCAACTTTAGGGAAATGATCTTGAAAACCGAAAATGTTGTCCTAGTTCCCTTATATCCGAGGAATCAGATGGTACCTTAGATCATCACAAATATATGGCTTTGTGATTGTTGTCTTTTTCATATCCATGTTCTCTACCACACTTCATCAGAACATGATGGTTAGGTTTCACTTTCATATCCATATTTTCACCTATGTTCTCCTATGTGGAAACCCAGTGATTAGTTAATTTCTGTAACCGTTGTGATTCATACTTTTGTTTTTAAAGATTGGTTTTGGTATTCCTTTTTACGATGTGGTTTTCTATTAAAGAAACTTTCGAGTAGTAAAACATTTATAACCCTGATGAATTTCGAAGGCGAAATTTATTTTATAGAGGGTAGAATGTAACACCCTGAGATTTTATGAAAAATATTCTTTTTAATTTTATTGATGCCTTGTGTTGTACTCTACAACAAAGGAGTCTTGCACAACACGCAACCCTAACTTGGCTACATTATACACAATCACGACCTTCCTCGATAGCGTGTGTTGTACACAATACCGAGTTCCACTAAACAACGATATGTTATTAAAATATTATTAAAACTAGCCGTTATGAATAGTAATAACCACTTTTTGAAATTTTGAAAATTTTAACTTTCAAAATGGACTTAATTTTTGGATTCAGAATATCAGAATTAGCCTAGGGTGAAATTTTGGTATTTTTCTGAAAACTTTCAATTTTTGATGAATATTGAAAACACTGGGTTACTATTTAAAAACAATATTTTTATTTAAATAATTATTTATTTTATTTAAACTTATTTTAGGTAAAAATTGATACATAATACCTATATAAGTTCAATGTAATTCATTGGAGTCATTTTATAATAAATTTAGATATATAAAAAATTTATTGAACTTTTCACCGTCTTTTACCCACCTCCTAGGAGAATTTGCAAATTTACATAAAACATAATTTTACTACTTCTATGAGTGGAATTTCAAAAATCAAAGAGGCATGGTTTATGTTAGTATGTAAAATGTGGTTCAATGAGATGAGAATAATTTTTGGTGAATAGTAACTTTTTTTACCACGGTTAAAAGTAAATAGGGTAATTAAGGGTAAAAATGATATTATTATTACCCTAACACATGTAATAATTCAATTAGATAAGAATAATTCGACCAAAAACAACCTTAGGAATACAATATGACCATTTAGTCCATCTTGGATTAGATTAGGACATTTATTATTAATTTATTTAAAGAAGGGTTAAAATAATTAAAATGAAAGTTTAATAAGTAAATAATTTTTAATATAAGGTTATTCATAAGATAAATTCGACTATAAATATTAATTAGAAAGATAAAAAGCATTCCTACATAATGGTATTTTATTTTTAATGTTTAGACGTTACTTAATTTAATTTATTTATGACCCAAATATGATGTAGTAATTATCTTATTAATGAAATATGGACATAATTGATGTTATAAATACCCAAATAAATGTAATTTGAGACTTTTTATGAATTAAACTAATTTAATAGGTTAATAGGATATGTTAGTATTGATATAATTAACTTTTTTCGAACTAAGAAAGCTTTTATGATTTTCACAAAAATCAATTACTAAATAGTGTCAAAATTGACATAAAATAGTTTTTAAAACAAATATTATATTATTAATTGTTATTTTATTCCTAAACATATATGGTTCGGCCCAATGACGTAGATAAAGTTATATATATTAATAATAAACAACTTGGGGTTCGTTTGACTTGTTATAGTAATTTTATTAACCTTATGGTGTAAGAATACAAAATAACACGGTAAAAGTAAAATTATCTAACTTAAAGTTAAATCTAAATTATAAGGATAAAATAGTAAAATAAACTTGTCCAAATTCAATTGGATGAGCGTCTTTCGAACCATACCCACCTTAGCTTCGAAATTATCAATTTTGAGCTATTAAAAACCGAATATGACTTTATAATAAAATAATATTTTGAGTTTTTTCAAAGGTGCCCCTCTCCTCCCTTATAAAAGGACACTTCCTCCCTCTATTCCTCACACAACATTGAGCCTTCAAGCTTGGCCACACCTGCAAAATTATCTTCTCCACTTCCCTAGAAACATACTAGAGGTCTTGGACTTCTCCAAAGACCTATTTTAGTGCCCTAAGTGGAGGACTCAAAGAGGCATTTCAAGGAAGAGGTAATGTCCGTTACCGATTCTTTCAACTTTATTTCTTCTTCCACTTCTTCTTCTTATGTTGTTTCATTGTGAAGTAATAACATCAGTATCACTAAAATACTGATATTTTATTATAAGTATGAAACAAACCTATTTCACCATCTATCCATCCTATGGAAAATGAAATCACCGTGCGTGCGTACGTACGGAATACTGTCTCCACGAACGCGATGAGATTCATTTTCCATGATTAACCATTCAAGAATGATAATGTATATATAATGAATAATAATTAAATATATGACATAATAATTATACTGTATTTATGAATATATCTATATGTATGTCATATACTCAATTCCATTCAATTCAATAAGGAAACGAAAACAGTGTTCATGCGTACGTACGGCATACCATCTCCATGAACAGTGTATTTCATTCCTTTTATCGATCTATAATATATATGTATATAATGAATATATATTATATATAAATAATTTTTTACATTCTTGAATTATTTAAATTTGGATATAAGTAATAATATCAAGAATGAAAAATCGAAACACATATGATAAATGAAACGATTTTACCTAAAACACTCATTAACATGGAATTTACAAAAGAACGGGTAATATAAATTCATAAGTGAACTATATATGATATCATAACAATGAATTTGATTCTTTAAAAAGTCAATGAAATTATTTAAATCATTATACAGGAGGTTCGGATACATACGAAGCATATCGTATATAAGGGAAGGGATAAATTTTCAATCTCATTTTTATCTGAGATTGCTTATACGTAAGTATTAACTGGGGTTATGTTTATCATCCATGAACATGTTTTCTAAAAATGTTTTCATAAAATGTTTACTATTCTTAAATGAATGTTTAGAGTAATTTTTACCCTTTATTGACTATTTACCACATTGTATGAATGGAATCTTTCCTTTGGTTACCATATAAGGTACTTTTTGACTTTTCTGAAAAAAGTATGAGGAGAATGTTATTTTTAACTTATACGACATGAAAGGATTTTTACGGTTTCATAAAGCCTCATTTTCAAGAAGCTTACTCTACATTATTGCTTTATTATTTTCATAAAAACCCTTTTCTTTTAAAATTTCATGGAATTTAATGAATAGAAAATTATTTTAAAGAAGAAAGGATATTTTCCTCAGGAATTCATTTCAAGTGTTTTGCCAAAACTATTTTCCATCTAAGATGAAATTATTTCATATGTGTATGTTTCATGTAATATGTCACTATGATTTAAATGTATTCAATTTTCTTATGATGAAATGATATCAAACATTTATGGATTATGTTATCATGGCATGATGTTTAAGATTCCCATTTTATTACATGGGTTATGCTATGATGTATGATTTACGAATTTGTGACAGACGAAAGAATGATTTCATTATGTGATGGGTGTTACCTATATCTCCTTCCAATGCATTGGGTAAAGATTTATATCTCATGAGATAGACATGGATGCAATGGTAAGTTAATCCAGTTCAGTGTTACAGGACTGAAACGAGGAGTGAACTCGATTCAGAAAGGGACTTTGTCCACTAAGATGGTATTGGCAGCAATGCCTTGGCTACTATGGAAATCATAAAATGTACTGAATGGTTGCAACAATTAAATGTTTTATTCCCATTTTAACATGGTTGATTTTCTAATATGATATATGTCTTACGTACTTCCACGATTAATGTCTTTGCTCAAGATTTTGATGTTTAAATTTCTTGTTCAAGTTTTTGCTTCCAAATGTTTACGGATTTTTTTATGTTATCTATGTTTTCCCTTACTAAGCATTTGAGCTCACCCTTTTTATGTTTTATTTTCCCCAAGAAGTAAATAATGGTTTTAGGTAAGGAAAAAAAGGGGAAGATCATTAAGGGAGTTGTTGAAGATCTTTCACCACGAATAGAAGATTTTATTCAGAGTTTCAAAAGACACTAAACTATTACGGTCCTTATGTGTCTGTTTTTATTATGTATTATGTATTCCTCAAAATTAATGTATTGTCCATGTACGTCAAGCTTCGGGTCTCTACATGATAGTGTGACTTGGAAACCCCTACCATCCTTTTTGAATCATATTATTTGGATGAGGTATAAACAATAAAAAATGGAATTTTAGATAAAAAATATCGTTGTAAATATAGAATATGTGGTTTAAAATATTTACCTGTGAATAATAATGAGATATAAATGATTTTTATAATTGTTTTTGAAATGGTATAATTATTCCCTTTTTATTATGAAAATTCAATGGCATTTTCCAAAATATTCCATCAATAAGGATTTTGAAAGTAAATGAAATTGTAAATAAGTTAATATAATTATCATTGAAGATAATTTTTACCATTAAAACTTAAAATAGGTCTCAATAAATAATTTTAAGAATTTTAATTAATCCAGAAATCATATTTTTAACAAAATTTGTTATTTATATATATTTTTAGTGTTTTTTGAGTTTCACAAAATAGAGATGACTTTGTATATATATAATTAATGTTTATATAATTTTTTAATATAATATTTATCATTTATATTCAATAATGGTATTTTACACTAATAATATTATAACCAAATATCTTTTTTGACATTTCAAATGCTTTCTACACATTTTGTCATCATAATTAAATATTTTCATATTTAACCTAATAGAAAAAATTACTATTGTTGATTAAATATTTTAAAGAATATTTCAACTATATTATCATATTATCCTTTTAAAATAGACATATATTATGTAAAATAACATTTTTTATAATAATTTAACAATTGGATGAAAAATTCATTCAAACACAAACACTTCTTCTAAAAATGAATAAAATATTGTAAATCATCTTTAAATAATTCATATTTTCCTTTTGAAAATGAAAAATTAACTTTTTTTTCAGTTTATATGTTACATATATTTAAAAAAAATCATATCTGTATAGATACAAATACAGTAATAATATATACAATCCCATGTGAACAAAAAATCTAATTTCTAAAAAACATTCGGTATTTTACTCAAACTCTCATCAATTTGAATGAATATATTTACATTTTATGTTGTTCTTTTATGTATTTTATTAATTTTTTCATGTTATAAATATATATTTGGAATTCCATAAATTTCTACAAATATAATTTATACTGGTTGTAAATGTTTTATTTTAATGTGAAGTCTTTTATTTTTAAATAGAAATAATCATTTTTACTCATCCTATAATAAAATGGAATATTAATATTGAACCTTTAAATAATAATGTGTTATGTCCATAATATTATAACATATATCTTACCATTTTTATTAAATATTCTAGATATTTATAAATGAATAAGTTATATAATACAACTGGACATTGAAACCTAAATTCTAAATGTTATTCAGAATAATTTTTTTTTCCATATTATTACATCATTAAATTCAAATACTGAATATAAATATAAATATTTTAATGTTTTAAAAAAAATAAATGAAAAAATATAGTTAAAAATAAATTACACCAATTAATGATATAAATGGTGAATATAGTATATATATACAATTTACTAATATTACTTGTTATTTATAGAAATTATTATGAAATACCTTCCACATAATTTCAAGGAGAATATTAAAAATAAAATATAAAATTTATTAAAATATATAACTAATTATTATATAATAATTATTAAAATAAATAATCTTTATATATTGAAAGAAAATATTTTTATAAAAATCATTAATTAATTTTTAAGAGAAAACACATTTTACTATTTGATATTGAGATAAAATTATTTCTATTTTTATCAAAACAAAAAAAAATGAAAAAATATATTTATATAACATAAATATATTAATATTAAATTTATAAACAAAAAATAAATAATTAAAGGTATAAAAATATTAAACGAATTTATCAAAATATATTTTCCATTTAAATAAAACATATTATATTTTTGTATGTAAAAATAATAATTTCAAATGATAAATCTATATACAATTAACAATATAATATAATATATGATATTATGTAAAAATATAACCCTCATATAATATGTTTTTCTTAAATAAATAGAAATTCATAAAATTAATATTAATTTAATTAAAATTTTCTCTATTATTATAAACACACGGTTTATGACTATATATATATCACTATTATAAAACATAATTCCACAAATCACATTATTTTAATTGAATATATTTGTAGATGAATGAATTAATTCAAGGCTCAATTTTTTATCTTGATATCCACTCATTTTATGAATAGTAACACAAATAGATATATTGGAAGAAAGTAATATATGTATAATGTGTGGCATAAATATAACAATAGTCATTTCAATGTTTTATCATCTTAAGTCACATAATTTCTCACTCATCTTCATCATTAATGATTATCTTTTCCATTCAACAGGTGAGCTGTTTATTTATTTATTAAATCTTTTGTATAAAATATTTTATAAATTATTCCTCTAAAATTATATATAAAGGTAAAAATATGGTCATCATATTTTTTTAACCATATTATTTCCTCAATATTCACTGATTTATCAATTTATTATATAACTCACAAACCACATCTCCTTTTTTCTATATTGTATCCAATGAACCACGTGATTTAGAATTTATTAGACTTGTATAATGTTAGACCAATCTACCATGATTCCCTTACACCAACATATTCTTATAACATCACTGAAATAATTTTCCAAAAATATACGATAATTTTGGAAAAAAATCATCCTTATGATATAAAATCACTTCAGAGTGTAAAATTCATTATCAATGGAACTCTACACCACAGTCATATATATTCCCCCACATTCCTAAATCCATTGAATGAATCTATATTTTTCAAAAATTCATTACATTAAAGCATATTATACATTTCATAATTTATATTAATCAACTTTATTTGGTCACCACTTGTAAATTCTCTAAGCCTAAGTATAGAGATAAACATCTATAAATCATATATTCATATTTGTTTCTCTATATTTTTGTATGAATATGATAGTTGTAGGTTTGAACAATACATTACAACTATCTCACTTGATCATATGGTCAAAGCACATAACAAAAATAATATTTCATTTTAAATTAAATTCCCTAGACACACCTTTCATGATATGTTCATATTATTTGCAGAAATTAATTACATTAAATAAATATTATCACCTCCAATTATTGAAAAATTATACACCTCAGTCGATACAAAGACTAATTATGGCCCCCAAATAACACATCCATTAGGCTACGAGGTGAAAATTTTCCTCGAGGTTATAAAATTCACATTTATGGATGGAATAGAACATTTCCGTTAGAAATAACTACACACTAACCCATCATAACATCACACACCATGAAAAAATAACTACACAATACCAAATATTAATTTCATATAAAAAATAAAAATATTTAATGATAATCTAGTGAATAAATTAAATCATAACAACATTACTAAAATTAGGTGATGTGTAATGAAAAAACATTATTTACCACCATTTTATATGGTGCACTATATGATTGTATATCCTTATAAAAACTCAAAATTCTTCCAATAAATATGAAAACTATAATATTAGGGTTCATTATTTAACTGTACTATATAGGATTCACACCCAAAATCATATAATCTATATGTATAATTCATGTTACAATCACTATGAATGAAAAAATGAAACATGATCTACTAGACTATCTAAGACATTTGCAACATATCCCCTCTCACCAATGTAACAATCTACCCAAAATATATATTATCGTATATAAATACATCATTATCATATAATAATATACTATTGGCCTACAAAAAAATATTTCCCTTAAAATAAACATTGAGTTTATAGAATATCCATATGGAATAAAACCCAACATATAAAACTATATCGATGAACTATAACATTTGTAGAGAAAAATACATAAATATAAGTAATATGGGATCTTGATAGATGACCACCGAATATAATATGTATGTTATGGTTTTCATAGAATAGAATAAAATATTAATTTTTGACTATACTATATAACTAAAATGGTGGTATTTTATTAAATGGAGAATACTATATCAACTATAACATAAATAAAAATATATACAATTATATAAACATAAGAATCACCACTCAATAAAAACTCATTAATTAGATAATATTGTCTTTCCAATTTATATACACACAATTTTGAAACATAAAACCCATAAGATTAAAAATCATTTTAGACATAACTCTACAACAAAACTATTACATTTATTATTTCTATATGACTATTCTAGGATTAGCATCCTCAAAACTAGGGACATAAAAAAGGAATACATATATCACACAAGAATAGATAATAAAATTAAAACTATATTCCATGACTTAATTTTTATTAAATCATAGATCACCCCACTACATAAGAATTCCTAGGGACATTAATTAAATTAAAGGGGTTATCAGGAATCCCAGTAAGGTATATAAAATTCATATGTAGCACAAATATTCATTATGGTTAATACAGAATGAATAATATAATATTGTGAATATAAATAAAATATTCATAACATCCTCTAAATAACATGATGTATAACATGATCATATTTTTACATGACATATAACATTTATATGTGGCTATAATTTTATAATACAACGTCCAAAGCATATCACAAATGTTTCTTCTAAGGGGTTAGAAAATAAGATTGATAATTTTATTCATCAAGGTATTATAAAATGTTACTCTAAAATAAATTTTATGCATCATGGAAATATAATACATAGAAATTAATTCATTAAACAATACATTAGTGTAAAATTAGGGAAGGACATTTATATATCTATAATTATGTATTCCATAAGAATCCATGATCATAGGAACCTATCATTTTAACCCATTAGTAGGGATAATTGGTTTTATAAATTGATTAATAATATTAATAAATTCATATTTCATAAACAGGGACACTCTTGATTGATATTATTGTTCGGTTTTCAAAATTTAAATATATACAGTGGAAAATCAAGTAATAATTTTACTTGTATATATAGTACACACTAATGACTATGGAATTGTTCTAACTAGAAATATGGGTAATATCTACTAAAAAGAAAATCATTTATAATGAAAAGAATTGATTATAGTCACATGTAATCATAATCAGTTTCCAATAAAAAGCCTAATGACAGAAAAATATATTACGAAAAATGATGGTTGTGTAATATAAATGAAAAAAGGTTTTTTGAATAAGTTAAATTTGATTTAATGGTTATCTCTAATAAACAGTATATGAATTTGATAGTTGAGGATTATTCACTGAAGAAAAGTTATTTTTAAATCAATAGGTATTATAAAAAATGATTTACTCGAATCAAATGTAAGAGAAGGATATCACTTCCCTTTCTATATATCTTTTTAATATAAAGGGATAACTATAAAACCATAAAAAATTTGGATAGACTAATTGGAATATAGTAAATGTAAATTAAAGATAAATTCCTTTTAGGTGGAGAGGGATGAGGTAATGGGTAGAAGTGAGATCCTTTTTTAGTTTAGAAAGTGGGGCTTGTCATATATGCTGATGTTATGTGGGTGGTAAGACTGATATTACCTACGTGTTAGGTGGGTTTGGAGAAAATATTGGTGAGACGAGTGGGATTTAATTTACATCAAAATAGATGTTTTCTAGATAGTATAAATTTCATGTTTATTTAGTTAAAATCAGGCCACATTACATTATCCATTTTAACTATTATTAATATTGATTAAATATTAATCATGCTAAATATTTTATATGTAAACATTTTAAATGAACAATTATGTGTAATATTTATGTTATAATATATATTTTGAATCCATTAGTTTAAATAATTTTCAATATGTGATAAAAGTATCATCTAAATTAAACCATATAATATTTAGAAATACTATTTTTTAGAAAATTATGCCTTAATCATAAGGTGTCCTTAATATTATTAAGCATAAATTTACAATGAGAATTAATTTATTTAAATGTGTTTTGAAACATTATATTGGTTTCATCATTTTAAAAATATAAATATAAAATGTTTATTAAAAATTATGCAATGTTATAAAAATTAATAATTCGTACGTTTATATATTTTTTTGAAGATGAATGGATCATCCAAGAATAAAATGTTTTTTAAAAATTCATAGTAAAAATTATCTATTGGATGTAAAATTATTTTATTATATATTTTTTAAAATATTTTAATTAAAATAAAAATATTGTCATGATATAATAAACTGTGTGAAAAAAGTATGCATAAAGTAATTTATTATATATATATCTATAAAAATTTAATTTATTAATTCATTAAAATTATTTTTTTATTCTATATAGTTATCCAAATATATTTAGCCTTATTTATAAATTTCAATCCAATGGGTAATATAAAATGGTTTTATTAATCTCAATATTTTAAAATGAGGTTTATCATGGTTTGTGGATGAGAGTATTGAATGTTAACGAACACAATATATTTCTTTAAATTAAAGGTCTACATATTGTAAAATCTTGAAGAGTTGGATTTTCACACTGAAAAATTTATCATTCACAATTGTAATCATGATCAAATTAATTTTGGATATTATTATATCATTGTTTCTTAGGATCCCATGTTTATTCCATAAAATTTGGATTTCAACACATAACATTAACGATCCATGTTTGCTTGTTATTCATACATGTACACTATAATATAGGGTCCTAGTTGGATATTCATCATATAATGGTAAGGATCAAATTCAAATCCATTCATTTCATCCATATGGATTGGATCAGAAATATACTATTGTAGTAGTGACATGTTCTAGGCATCAGGGGAAATTGAAATACTTAGAGGCAGTTCAAGTCCATTTGAAAATACACCAACATGACACAAAATATAAAATGCTCTAATGTGCATTAAGATTATGTTTCCCTTAATTTTAAATAACATGAAAAAAATATCATTGTAATAAATTTATAAATACTTTATACCTAGAATGAAATTCTATTTATTTCTTGTAATTATCATCATAAAGCTTAGAAAATCTTGAAGATAAATAATTTTTCCATATAAAATTTGTGTCCTTTTTAGGGTGTCTTTTACATGATATAGTCCCATGATTTTTCCTCCTTCAATAATTGGCTCATATCAGAGTTCTAAAACACTTCCCACATATTTATTAATATTTAGCCTCTTGAATGCTTCAGTTGATAGTTTAATTTTATGTGAAATCAATTAGTTGAGATGTCTATTTCAACTACATTAACATTAAAGTATATTATCACATAAAATTTACAATAATGTTTGAATATTCCTCTCTTAAATCGCATCATATTGAGGAGGATACAATATTTAGGTAAACTTCTATATTATTATCCTTTTATAGGCTCCTACAGAACATAGAATTGTGTCCAAGATCATGGGAAGATGAAATTTTCAGTAGTGTTTTATAATTCCTCACAATATCTTAAATATATTATCAATCTAATTTCCATATATTTAAATCCACTAATATAGTGCATAAATGTGATACCCTGGTTAATCTTTCAATTTTTATCCATAAAGAGTTATTAAAAATTGATATTATAGGATGGATAGAATCAATATGAATTATCAATTTTTCCAACATAAAAAAGTAAATATAGTTGTTCAAATACATCCATATGATATTGACACTCTTCCATTTGTTTCTTACATACTAAACATATTTTAAAATAATTTTTAATTCAAGTTTTCATGATATCCCACTAAAAATGATTTCATGGATATCCATATATTTTTGTGCTTCTTGGATCAATATTGAATATATATTAGTGGCCTCCATGTAGTAATTCATTAATTAGTTTAGGTATAGATTGGGTAAATAATAGTGAATCAAAAACTATAACTGCCTTGTGATCAAGATAAATAGTAGGAAACATCCTATTTTTCTTTTATTCTATCTTACATTCAATAACATGATCTTCTCCTTGTGATTTACCAATATTCTCCAATAATAATGTTTGTGAAATAATTTGAGATGATATTGTGGATATCACTTCCCTTGAATCTTCTATGATCATAATTTACAAATATTTTACAAATGGATTTTCATAAATTCTCATCATTATAAGAAATAAAGGGGTTTATCATACCCATTACATAAAAATGATTCTATCATTTCCTAATTGAAAATGAATTGAATAATCATGGTCGTATAAAGGCTCTATTTGTCTCATTTGTCTCGTGTTTACTTACTTCAATGTGAATATGTACATTATTCATTATTGGTATATATATATAGCACACTCTTCCCCATAAATGTAGGGTATATATAAAATTACATTAAATAATATAGATAGAAAAAATCATTGGAATGACTAATCATTTAATGGATATTTAATTATAGAGATATAAAAAATAACCTTTTCTTTCTTTATGAATAAAAATTAATGTCCATTTTATTATGAATCACTATAAAGGCGAATTCCTTCTCCATTAGAGGGCAGTGTTAGAAAAAGGGTTTTTACCAGCCTATTGATCAGTTATTTGAAACGTTTTTCACATTAATTAATCTAGATAAACTCAAATACCATTTCATTTTATATGGATCGGGTCGTAGAATGATTTGGGTTTTTTTTAAATAAATAATTGTATTCTACTCAACTAAGAGTAGTATGAATTTTTGTTACTACAACCATATAGGGAAACCTATTTACTATTATCGTCTTATCTTAATCCAAAGAGATTCCTTTGAAATGTTCGTTGTTCCACTAGAATTCTACATTCTATAATTGGAACTTAAATTTACATTGTTTATCAAAAATATATATTTATTTATCATTCATAGTATAACCCATAGGTATTCCTCATGTTCTTTAGTACTTTTAGAATATATCAGGGAATATTTAATATATACAAAAACCCATTTATTAAGATAGTTCCTAAATAAATCTATTCATTAATTCCATACATACAGTATGATAATTATTCAATCCAATATCTCATAAAAACACACAATATGTATAAATTAATTTTATAGATGTATTTAGAATTCCCCCTTTTGAATCACAACTGATGATACACCAATGAGAGGTCTTTATTTGAAAATAACTGATTTCGAAAATTTTGGTTGAATAAATCATCAATTCTAGGATTATGGTATTTGTTTATTTTGTGATCCCATTTATTTATCAATAATAAATTCATAACTTCATTGGTTCATATGTCTTCTTCATATATAGAACATTTTCACCCCTTGGGGAGACAATTGGATAGATGAATTCATTTTCAAAAATAACATCCAATTTATTCTCCAAGTATTCTACCACCATGAACCCCATTTCTTATGGGTTCATCAATAATGTTTCTCTCTGGTTATGAGTTCTATTTATAAATCTATTACTCTTTCTTGTGTGGGTCTCTTTAACTCTATAATATATCTTTTTACTTTTTAAAAATTGGTTCAAATATTGTATTTTGTTTCAATCACATTATTATCCTATATTATAAATCATTTCCCTAAAGATCACTATAGGAGGTATGTATTTATAAACCAAAGGTTGTGAGATCACTATATAAAAAAATATTCCTTGATTTTTATCAATGTATAAGGAAATTGTCTTTATCTCTTCAAATTCATGTTATTTTACATTGAGATCAAATCTATCAAAAAAATTATTTAAAATTGAACCATTTGAAATAATACATTATTATGAATGAGATTATACTCTCCTTAGTGAACATGGTAATCGTGATACAAAATTTAATCATTAATAGAAAATTGAGATGTTTCAACTAATAAATCTTCTTCTAAAATATTATTATTCAAACTAATGTATTTTCAAACATGAACGAAGTAAAGGAATAATTAAAATAAAATGAAATTTTATAATAGAAATAATTGAGTAAAATATATTTTTCCCTTATAATATATCCTTTAGAGCCTCTCCACCATCCATCATTATATGAAAGCAATTCCCTTTATCCCTTTTCAAATTTTTTGGGTTGTTTTTGGTTTCCCTCCCTCAATTTCAAATTAAAACTCTTATTAGAAAAGTGTCGATGTCCTATACACATGAATCTGTTCACTGCTAAATATGTTTCCACTAAAATTAAACTATTATTTGATTTATATTTTCTTTTATTTTAGTCTCCATGATAGTTCTAATAAATTTATCTACACATTATAAATTTGTACCATATCATACTTCCTTTGAGACTACTCAACGTTTTGGTTGAGTACTAGTTTCTTCTGGAATGTTACCATCTCTTTCCATCATTTTCGTTATCATAATTGTTTCCAAGACAAATTCTCTATATCTCTATTCAAACAATTTTTCACATGATACTACTATAAAATTTTAATTAAATTTCATGATTGACAATAGATTGAAATATCTTCATATATGGTTAAAAATCACATATTTACAATTCTTTCCATATATGTGATGTCATTCCACAAAAGAATCGATCAATATTCCTATCAAGATCATTGAAAAAATATGTATCATATCACATAAGAGAAATAAATATCATCCCAATACATTATAATATTATTTCTCATTTTTCATAATATCTATTAAATTACATCCACTTTTGTTTTTAGGGGATTAAAACAATACATGTTGAAAAAGTTATTTTAGAGAACTTCTCACACAACAACATTGACTTGAACATTTGAATTAGTTTTACTAATCAATTTCCATAAAATATCAGTTTAACCCACTTTGATATAAAAAGATAAGGAAAACATATCTTTATCAGAATAATAAAGAATATTAAATTTATTTTATATCCCAATAATTAATTTTTACAAAATATATGGGTCTATGGTCCACTATAGATAGGTAGTAATTGGGGTATGAAGTATACAACATATAGTGTTTCCCAATTTTGGGAATTTTTATTCTTAAGATTATTGTTTTTATTATTAAAAATAATATATAGTTGATTTAAAAATATGATAATTTTTAAAACTATGGATTCAACTCTAATAGGATTTCCATATTTCCTTAATCATTAAATCTATTATGTGTCCTTATTATTTCAAAAACTTTTTCTAAAACAAAAAAATTAAATGAAGAAATGGATATATATAGGAATAATTATTAATTATAAATGGATTATTGACCCTAACAATTTTCTAATATCTTGATTCTAGGATCATATATAGTAATATTTTCTTACTTCTAATGTGAATTAATTACACTAAATTCATATCCCTTATAATGGTTTATAAATAATATGACATGACGATGTTTATCAATGTTTTAGTCTTTGACCCAATAATCATAAAAAAAAAGTCAATATTGAGTCAATGCTCAACCAACCATTTTTAGGCTGATTGAACCTAGTTGTATATGTGCCACTATTACATAAACATCATAGTTTCAAGATTGATAATTATAATCTATATAAATCTCAATCAATATAAATAATAAAAATTTAATCATGGTTTCATTTATATCAACTTATAATGAGTGTTTTATCAAATTTTTTATGTTCCTAATTTCTAATAATAATTTAACCCTATACTAATACCATCTATAGTGTCCCATAATTCCATACATATATTTAAATATAATTCCATTAAAATATTATTACCCTGATCATTTCATTCTGAAATGTTTAGTATTATTTTCTCAAAAACTAAGAGCATAATACATGGGTAACATAATAAACATAAATAACTTTTAACTCTTTTTGAGGAATTTTTTGTTATTCCATTATAGATCAGAACATGTTATATGATTTCAAGGTTATGTTTTAAAAGGAAGGTGGGAACATAGAGCCCTGTAATGAATAAAAAGTGAAAAAATAGTATAAATAAAAATCACATGGAAAAAATTGGGTGTAATATTAAAAATATAAATTGAAGAAAATATGCAGAACATTAACATAAGAAAATGTGGTATAACATGATCTTTTATACATGTGGAATAACATGGAAATATGGATACACTATAAAAATGAGATATTCATAAGAAAATAACTAATGATTGTTGCTATGTAAAGGTAAAATAGTTGTACTATTATTTTTCACTAGGATATCATAAGGAATTACCATGTATTGATTCCAAGTTATCTTGATCATGTAATCCCTTAAAATAAATTTTTTTAACCAAATAATCAGAGTGAAATTAGCACACACTATTCATATATCTATAATTTCATTTTTCTAATCAATAATATATCTTAATAATGAGTCATTTTATCCCTCTAGTAAGGAATGTGTTTTCATAAAATTAAAAGAAATAATAAATAAATGTACATTATATCTATATTGATACATTTTAATGATACTAGAGTTTGGTATTCACAATATTGAAACCAATAGGATATTTCATTGTTAATTTTATTTTTGAATGTTAAAATTTATAGAGGAGGATATAATTAAGTCATTAGGATTTTATTGTCAATACATAAACCATATTATTTAAGATTAATCAGACTATTCTATATGACATTATCATATTAATTGTATATCATGAATAAATTTAATTATAAAAAAATATTTGGAAATGTATGAGTAGTGGAGGTATTGTGCAATAGAATTTTTCCACACCAAAGAAGATTGTTACTATGTCATATAATGGAAGAATATTACAATTAATAAGTTTCCACAACATTTTGGAGACTCCAAATGTGTTCCTCTATGACATAGTTAACTACCAAGATATAGAGGATGCATGGTATTATTTTAGTGGATCCATATATTTGGGCACATCCATGTTTTACCACATCAATCACTCTGTAATTAAGAGAAATTTAGAAGGACCATACCGTAGATATAATTTATGTTGTATTTATTCACAACTCATATTAACATTATGAGTATAATCATAACATATGGTGAAAATTTATAATATAATATAGCTCATGAGAAGATACTTCACATAATAAATGATTTTTTAAGGATAAATTATATAATATTGATGATTGAGATCCATAATTACTTCCTATAGATTGTTTAAATTGTATTCTAACTGTATATAATATGAAACACATATGTTATCAAGAAGATGTGTATGGTTGAAAAAGATATCACTTGGATGCAGACAAATAAAGAGAAGTATAAGATAAAAACCGATGAAATAGTCGTTTATTTTTTTAGGATTCTTATTTGAGTGATGTATTTGATAATATGGTTATTTAATCTCAAGAAATGTGAGAAGAGTCGAAAGAATAATTAAAGGTAAAATTACACTTACAGTATTATATGAAAACTCATATCTTTAATACAACTTATTTCATACAAATTGGTACACATTATTTAATTATAGAAGATCATGAAGAATATTGTATTAGTTAAATTATATACACTTAACATTTATGTAAAACATGGGTGAAACCTCATTATTTAAGAACATTGGATCATTCCCTTAGATTTTATTTAATCTTCTAATCCTAAATGGGATATCCTAGGGATATAAAAAAGAATTAGGTGACCTTTAAAGCTTTGTAAGTGAATAAAAAAGATACAGGATAAGAAAAATAACATATTCTGGGTCAATATCCATATCAAATAACATAATAGGGGTGATAATCATAATAAAAAATAATAAGTCATGATATGATATGATAACATATTGGGAACATAAGATGGTGGAAACAAAAAAATAGAACATTATAAAAGTACGTCAATGATAAACACTAATAATTCATAACATATTGGGATTATGATATCCTCCAATTCACTATGTGTGGAATCTCATGAGATAATAAAATTAAATGAATTGGAGATTTATATAATTCTATTCTCTCCCTTAACATTCATATAATGTATATGAATAAGTGGTCCACATATGAAATAAAACATAAGGATATATTTTATCAATTTTCATCCAAGAATTATGAAGTAAAGGTTAAATAAATGGATATCCATAACCAATTAATGATAGATACAACTAGTTTAATACCTTTGAGTTGAAATGGGAATGGGTATTCACTATAAAAATGTTTGGAATTGAAAATCACATGATGATATTGGCAGAAAAATAGGGGTACATAGAAATTCATAGAAGGATTAAATAACCATTATAAGGATCTATAATAACTTTTAAATAATAAACATGGTAATATAGTTATTTTTACACATATCCCAATATGTAAGATTTAAAAACAGATGGATTAATGTAATGAAGTTGCATGAATAAAGTGGATAACAAGATGATCTCTTACCTTGATAAGATTCTTCTAAAAACATTATAAGAGCTTCATAAGAGCTTGGGAGAAACTTATGGGGACACTAGGTAGGGAAGTCAATAGTAATTTTCTTAATATAGTGGTTATGAGTGTTTTTAATGGGATTTTGGGTGGTTTTATATTGAAAAATATTAGATAATTCTTTATTAATTTTTGAGCATATCTTTTGGTCTCAATAAAGTATGGTTATAAAAATTAGGAGCCTTTTTATTGTTTCTATCAAAAAATAGTTGTTTTCATTATGTTAGGTGGGTAAAAATTTAAAAATTAAGACAAATAAATGGTGATATGGGCGTGAGTTATGTTTATTACTAAATTATTTTAAAACCGTATAATATAATAGTTGTTTTGAGGGATTCCTTAAGGGTTTATTTATTTAATAAAATAACAGCATAAATAGAATATATTCCAGAGGAATTATAAATTTGGTTGTGGATTATATTTATAGGATTTGTTACATCCATTTTTTTATATTATAATTTCATAATATATATCATATAATTATGTTGTATTTAATTATTATACAAAAATTACACTGTGTTAGAAAATTGTAAAATATATCACCATTGGATAATTTGGACACCCAAATTTCAAAAATAATATCTATTTAATCTACATAATTCCATAAATATTAGCATTTTCCCTTTCAAATAGAAAATCCCCATTTATTGAAAACTTCATTTTTTAAATAATATTTTTCTGAACCTAAAAAAATATTTGACTTCATAAAACTAAATCTTCATATATATTAAATAAATATTATTTTAAATATATTTTATTAAAATATATTTTATTTCAAAAATTCATGATTTAGTAAAAGGGTATTATAATAGGAAAATTATATTTATGAAAAATAAAAATTTTGTATCATCGTATTAAATTGTATTTTTTTATCAAACTCATTATTTAATCATAAAAATAAATATAATTATTTTTTTATAAAAATAAATTATAAAAATTCATATTATTGGGGTGTAGATATATTTCCCTTCATTATACCGTTGAATTCACAAAGTTTTTGTTGCGTAATGGTGATATTTTTTAAGGGTGGTTCAGCGATCATCATTTTAGCCATAATCTCAATGAGCATGAACTTACCTCATAAAAATTTATATAATTATTTATTTTTTTTATTATATTATTGTTCTAGGTAAGGGAAAAGATCATTTATTCTATCTTCCTTAGAGGTTATGATAAATTGTATTCATATGGTAAAATCCTACAGGTCAAGATCATTTCTCCTTTCATATATTTCAATTAAACTACATCATATCTCTTAATATATTGATCAAAATATTCAGTGTACAATGGCTATATTCTTAATAATTATGAAACATAACAGTACTCTAAATATAAATGACCATATAAAAATCTATAATAACTAAAATTTTTGAATTTGTTTTTTATAACTACCTTTACTCAATAATTTATTATTCTATTCAAAAGGTAATTTCAATTATAAATGTACATATCATTACATTCTTACACCTTCAAAAATTTCATCCTAAAAAATTTAATTTCCTTCTCTAAACAATATGTTGGTGCTTTTATTTCATCAACAGTTTTTCCCCATGAAACTTCCTAATTCTTTTTGTTCCTCCACATCACATTGATGAAGTGGGTTGTCATATTTCAGATAACACCGTCTCTAAAATCTTGGATCCTCACCTATTGTTAATCATATGAATGATTATTCTTCAATGGTACAAACTCTAGTTTTAATACATGTGAGGGGTATTTTATTTACTTCCTCGAGAAAAATCCAAGTTGAACATCATGTACATGAGATAATTTGTGAGGGAATTGTATAAAATATTCCACCTCTCTATTGTGATCAAGGATCTAAAAATGGATTATGTATCTAAGAATAGCCTTCCCAAATTTCCCAAAAATCATGAGTTTCTTTCACATTGATATATAATGATATTCTGTAGGTTCTATCAATGATTTTTTATATATCTTTTATATCAACTTTTTGTATATTTCAAATTAGGCTGAATGGTTTGATCTAAATTTGTAATTTCAAGTATAATATCAAGTCACATCATGTTCCTCTCTACAAATTCACCCTATCATGTGGTATTCTAACACATAGACCCAAATACATCATCATAAAGATCTATTTGTGTTATAGAATAGAAACGTTTTTTATATAAGGACACCACTAGGGGTACGGTGTTGATCGCATCGTACTTTATGTCCATAGATCTGAATATCAACATATACTATGGATTTTTAAGTGTTATTTTAGATATACACTCTATATAAGGTGGTAAGGGTGTTGATTATTATTTATTTATACAATTTTTGTTAAACACATATCTAAAACATTCAGGTAAGCATTATATCTAAATCACATAAAAATGACGAGTGAAACATCATGAAGGCTTACTAATATCCTTATGTATATCATGATGAGTTAGTACAAAAACATTCTTTAATAGAAATATAATACACTAGCTTAGTAAGGAAACTAACAACCACCAAGATAGATTTATTTTTTAGGGTTCTAGGGAGTCTAATAATGAATCCCATGGTTATTTTTTTGCATTTCAATACTGGTATGGACAATCATTTCTTCAAACAATTATACTTCATCATTCCTATTTTACTTGTTAGTGTACCAATAATTATTATAAAATCTCCATTATCTCCCTCTTCATGTAATCCAAAATGATTTTTTTACTCAAATATCGATATATATTAGAGATTCATTGGTGAATATGTATGTACAAGGTTTTTGAATCATCAAGGATTTCCATAATAAGTAATGGTTTTTATAGGACTCATATCTATGTTTAAAACATGTTATATCCATAATTATCAAATTTTATCTTTAGAATATTACCTACCATTTCTTTTAGCACATCTTCATCTTTGTGTGCCTCCTTGATTATCTCAAGGATATACAGTTCCATAGTTGATGATTAAGTTACAATGAAGGTCCTTTTATTATTCCTCTTTCTATCTCTACATGTCCATGAAGATTGGATCCATTTTGATCCAACTGATGGATAAGGTTGCACAATACTTTCTACTCAAATAATTTGTCCACTATTTTCCCACCCATAATAGTAATGAATTTAATAATCATAATCCTTGAACAACTCTAACCACTTACAATTATAGATATCTAAATTGTTTATTTAATATATAATTTAGGATTTTATGATTTGTATATATATCACAAATCCTTTAATTGAGATAATTTCCTTCTGTATTGAATTTAATGATATCTACAAGCAATTACATATCATGTTTTTGAGAGTTGTATTCAATAATCATTAATTAGAAGGATGCATAGATTTTAAATTTTCATTCCCCATGAGTACACAACCCAATAACATTTTACACGAAACAATATACATCATATATTCATTCACACTAGGTTACAATCTGAGTATAGTTGGTGGGATTATCCTCTTATTCAACAACATATTGATTTATTTTCATTCCTTATTCTGAAAACACATCACCCCATTTTATGTTTGGTCAGTTAGTCTATATTTAAATATTGATAATTAGTTCACAAGCATTCAATAGTACACATATAATCAAAGGAAACTAAGGATTTCCATCACCAATGTTGTTCTATGTCATCCTTAAATTTCTTTTGTTTTTTAGGATATATAGATATCCCTTCTCTAGTGATAGGATTCCCCCTTAATGTTACTTTCTTCACATAAAACTCACATTTACTATAATTTTCATATATATATATATATATATATTATTTTTGAAAGGTCTTTAGTATAGTATCAAAATTATACTCATGTTCATAATTAATATTTTGGTAGAAAATAATATAATTTAAATAGACTACCAAAAAAATTCAGTGAAATCACAAAATAATTCTATTCATAATGGCCATGAATATTTATATGGAAATAGTGATTTCGAATGGAATCTCACTGAAGTCATAGTGCTAGTACCTTATATGAATATAAATATTGGTGATGTATTCGTTCTTCACCTTTTACTAATAATATCCAAATATATGATCCACATTCGATAAGTAATAGGCCTCATACAGTTAATTGAACTATTCATCAATCTATACACGAGGATATGTTTTATTTATCATGATCTGGTTGAGCTCATTATAAACAATTTATAGGTGAATTAACCAATACTTATTCTAGAATACAAGGATTGGTGCACACCTGGGTAAAACACTTGGTCCTATAAAACCATTACCAAGTGTCTATTATAGTTGCTTCCTCATCTTCTAATGATCAATAATTTTCATTCTATAGAGAGTCCTAGATATGGGAAAATCAAAAAGAATGAGCTCAATCAATAAATCAACCTATTATCTTGGTAGAAACAAAACAAATTCTTCTCGAAACACATTGATAAATTCTAATACAATGGGAATGTCATGATAGATGACCTTTTTCTTTACTATCAATAATTTGAGATAAATGTGATTTCTCTCAAGGAAATAAGATTAGTTCTTGAGATGATGATACCAAGTAAGATTCATCCTCATACTATCACTTATATATAGTTGGATAATGATTGTTTATATGGAGGGGGATTTCCTTCTCTCATAGTCATTTTTTCCTCTATACATGGAATCCCTTCTACGATTAGTTTCTAGTTACACTAAATTTATTATCACATGGTTTTATAAGAAATTCAGCCCTTAAATGTTGTTAAAAGGATATATATACTTGGTATAAAATAATTTCCTCATATTTTATTTTCCCAAATAGCACTACTTTAATGTCTTATGATATTTTTTAATGGATCTAATAAACATGTATCATAGGAAATATTGTATAGAAAAATAATCACATATAATATTTTCTATTAATTAATTGATGATAAACCTACATTTCACTATATTATTTTCATGTAATCCTTAACATCATCTAAAATAGAATTAGGGATTATTATTTTAAAACTATTAAATATATTATATGGAAACTATTTTAATTATTGAGATAATTTCTATAATATATATATTTCTAATCTTATGAATTTCCATGTTTTAATCGATGTAATTCATGGTCTATTTCAAAAAAATTTCCTATGGGTATTTTTTCCCTTAATAATGGTTCATAAAGAGATTTTGAATTTACTAAGGCATATCTCCTTGAATTGTCAAACATGTTTTATAGTAAATCCCATTTTCTTAAGCCATGTGGTGGATGAGTTTAGATTAGTGTTCCCTTTTGGGATTATCACACCAGGGTATTATTGTGCCCAAGTTACATCCACTTGTACTATCACAACACAGATGTAATTCCATATAAACCACTTACTCTATGAATTAAAAATATATTTGGATATATTCATATGTTTTTCCTTATATATAAAGAATTCAATTGGTTTTCCTAATATTAATACAAAAAATAACTATACATTCCTCTAATACAAACTATGAATACCCATAACTTTAATTCCCATTATTTCATTGTTAATTACATAATGGTACACATTATAAAATCATAGATAATTGTAAGGCCTATTATATTTTCCAAATTACGTACATATAATATTAAATTAACACATGGGTATAACCTCATTATGTAAGAAAACAAAAAATACCCTTATATTTCTAAGATCATCTAAAACTATATGGGCTATCCTGGGGATGTCAATAAGAAATGGGTGAGATATAAATCCCAGTAGGGGATAAAAAATGAAAAGGGTAAATAATTATTTACGAGATATGAGGAATATAATGGTTAAATAATAGGTGAGAGAAACATAATATTGAATAATGAGGTATGATATATAATGATAATAGAAGGGTAATACAGGATTGTGGAAACAATATAAATCATGACATCATAAACATAAGTCGAGGATAACTTCCAAACAACTATAACATAGTGTTCATAGTATAACCTCTTTTTCACCATATGTGGCTTACTAGAAGATAAAATCATTACCCAATTCATTGGAGATGCCTATAATTATGGACCCACCTGTCACATTAATATAATGATCATGCTTAAGTGTCCCACAAAGATCATATAACATATGGACGACATTCATAAATTTTTATCCCAATTTTTTTTATTTTGGGTTACATAAATTGAAATACTAACAATGTAAATACCTCAAACTAGGAATCGTAAATGGGTATTAAAAAAAATTGATTAGCATGAAGAATTTCAGAATGATTTCTACAACATAATGAGGGAACATAAAAATTCATCAAAATTTTAAATGAGAGTGAATGGGTTCTATAATCACATGTAATCATAACAAAAATTTTTGGGATGTTTGTAATCATATCCCAACATGAACAGTTATAAACCAAAGATATATTTTATAAAAAAATGAAATTCAGAGGGGAAGGAGAAGATCCCTTACCTTGTGGTGAAGCTCATAAAAACCGTTACAGAGCTTCATAAGTGTTTGGGAACCATAAGGTGAAACTATAGAGGTAAGGTTATAGTAATTTCATTCTTTGAGTGTTTTTAGTAAATATGGATAGAAGTATGTGTGGGATTATATAGAAAAATAGGGGATAATTCTTTATTAATTTCCAAACAATGGTTTTAGACTCTATATGATAATGTAATGAAAACCACAAATGATATCATAGTTTCTAAACATCATTTCTAACAATAAGAGTGTACATCTTTATTTCATAAGGATAATAATTGAAACTAATAAAATAATCCCCTTGGTGATGTACACGTTAATCATATTTAAATATAATGGATTTTAGAAAATTTTAATATAATATTGGCAATGGAGAATTATTTTGGGGGTTATAAATCTAATCTAATAACATAAAAAATATTACTTTAAATGGGTAACATAATATTAGTCATTTAAACTCATTATATTATTTATTTCATCAATTTCATAATTTTATGTCAACATAGTTCATACTACATAATTATAGCATATTTAAGTTTTATCCAACAATTTGACTATCTCAAAATATTCTAAAAATTAAATATTTGATAATTTTTACATGATGATTTCAAAAATAATAGATATTTTTTAAAAAAAATCAATAAATATGCCAATTTATACTTCTAAATAAAAACATTATCCATTTAATTAAAAATACCTATTTTTTATATAATAAATGTTTCCCAGCCCTTAAAAATTATGTTGGAATTAATAAAATAATTTTATAATTTCTATTCAATAAATATTATCTAATAATAATGTTTTTTTTAAATACTATTTTTTTCTCAAAATTTCATTAATTTATCACGATGCATGACTAGATTAAAACATTATATTCCCAAAATTTATAATTTCGATTTCATCATATCAAAATACATTTTTTATAAAACACATTATCTAATAATATAAAAATTAATTATTATTTAATTGTAATAAAGTATAAATTTCATATTATTACTCTCTTGATACCTAGAACATTATTAAACATGGGAATTACCTAAATATTAGGTGTGAGATGGTTATATTTTCTTGGGGGTTCGCAAACATGGTTTGGTTCCTAATCTCAATATACACGAACATCTCCAACAAATTTCACTGACCATTTTTACAATCTTTAATCTCAAATATTGATTGATCCAGTGAGAATCCGAGTGATTCTATCTCCTCAGAATCATTAAAATTTGGGATTCATAGGGTATGATCCTACTTGTAACGCCCCGAACCCAATTAAACAAAGTCGGTGCTTAATTACATAACATTGGCATGATCACAAGAAAGATCAAATCTCGAAATACCAATTAGTTCAGTAGCCTTGGAATAACTAGATACATTCATAATGTTTTACATTACATCATAAAATGAAAACAACAAAAATATATTCTCCATATTCCACACTCTTATCCCCTCATACTATCCCTGCAGGTCAACCATAAATTACTTCTTCACATCCTGGGAAAAATAAAACATAGAAAAGGGGTGAGCTCAAATGACCAGTAAGGATAAAAATATAGCGGAAACATTCATAAATAAGAATAAATATTTAAGGAAATGTATAACTAAAAAATCCTTTTAAACTTTAACTTCAACATAGTATAGAAAAAATAAAATGAAATAATGTCGTTTACTTATTCACATGGATATTCTACTAATTGAATAATCACATGCAATATCAATAACCATTTTCATAATGATGGAATGCATAATGCCAGACTATCATAACCACATAGCCAAGGCCTCGTTCCAAGACTACAAATAATATTTTGTCAAGGCCATGTTCCAAGACACTAGTTTGTCTCATGAGACCTACCGATGCATCAAGGATCTATAGCGGGCTCCACCCGTCACATATTAAGTCCAATGCATTCCCATATGAAAAGGTTTAAACCTAACATAAACATTCATATTAAAAGTAGCATATGAAATGTCAATACTTTCTCCATAAACCATGAATTGTATAAAAATAATACATCCTTAGTCAAATAAATCACAAAATCATCAATACAATATGGAAGTTTTGTATCATAATAAATCAACATCAAATAATCTTAAAATCTATCAAAGGATGTTCACTTAGATGAAATCAAAACTATTGGAGAGAAATATCCCTTTTTTTGAAATCATTTAAAAGTCACATAATTATAAAATAAAACATTTACATTGAAAATTTTCTTATAAGCTAGTATGGAAAGCTTCAAATATTTCATAATGGTTGAAAATAGCCTCACCCACTGTATATGTTAAAAAACATTCATACCTTAATTATGTCAAAAAGTTTAAAAAGCACCTTGTTTGGAAAACGATGGAAAGATTCCTTCATAAACCTCTTCTAAAAAGGAAAAAAAGGGTATAAATTACTTTAACCCAAATTCTTGTAAATATTAAAAAAAACTGAAATACATTTTTTAGAAACATGGATGTGGATGATAAAGTAATCCCAGTACATTATTACATATAAACAACCTCTGATAATGAAGAGATTACGAAATAAACCCTTACCTTGTACTTTTCCTTGGTTGGGGTAGTTTAACCTCCTATATAATGGTGAAATAATTGTTATTAAATTATATATGAATCATATATATTAATATGATATCATATATGATCTTTTTACATTGTTTTGTTAATAATATTTTACAATTATCGTTGTTTCGGGTGTTAACTTACTCATTTTATTTTATATGTTTTGTTAAATAACTTTTTCATGGATAGGTTGTATCTTATTTATATCCAGAATGATATCAAGTCCTTAAACATTATTTTCAAATCATCAAATGATAATTATACTTGAATGGATATGATGGAGAATGAATCTCATCGTGTTTGTGGACATGGTAGTCCGTACGTACGCACGAGCGACAATATCATTCTTTTGATATTAAAATAATATATAATTGGATGGTATATAATATATATAGAATCATTATCATGTTATATTTATTATTTACATGAATTAAAAATCATTATTATACCCATCCAAAAAATAATATATTGAATAACAATTACACCACGACGTGGAGACGGTAAGCCATACGTACACACGTATGGTGACATGTCATTAAAAGGATGGATAGAATACTGAATATGGTTGTACCATATTTATAATAATATTACAGTATATTTGATATACTGGATTCATTATTTTATTATGGGAATAACAATGAAATAAGAAGTGGAAGAAGAAAGGTACTTGAAAATGGGTGGTGAAATCATTACTTCTTCTTCGGGTTCTTCCTTTTGATTTGATCAAAAAGGCTCCATAGGTTGGCTTTCTGACTAAAGGAATGCCTCAAGAATTAATTGTGGTTAGTTAAGAGAGTATTTGGGCAGAGTTTGGCCGAGCCAAATGGTTTTGAAGGTGTTAATTAATGAGAAGGGGGAGTGCCCTTTTATAAGAGGGTTTAGGGGAACCTTTGGAAAATCTAGAAATATTATTTTATAATAAATTCAAATTCGGTATCTAATGGATAAAAAGTAGATTTTTTAATGGTTAAGGTGGGGATGGGTCGAAATAAACTCAACCAATAGAATTTGGATAGGTTTGGGTCATTATATTAACCTTATCTTTTAGTTTTAACTCTTAGTTAATTAGTTTGAGTCTTACAATGTCACATTGTATTTTTATATTATGTAGTTAATAAACATACTATATACCTACAAGAGACCCCAAAGTGGTCCATTAATTATAAACCTATCATGATTTAAGCCTCTTGGCTGATCCTTATATTTTTAGGAATTTCATATCAAATAATAATATAATATTTGTTTTAAAAACCCTTTTATGTCAATATTGACAGTATTTGGAAAATTGATTTTTGTAAAAATTATAACAGAATGATTACTTGGAAAACACTTAATTAAATCATTTATATCATGTTATATTAACCTATAAAATTATTTTAATTCCTAAAAAGTCTCAAATTATATTTATTTGGGTATTTATAATATCAATAATTTCAATATTTCACTATTATGGTAATTACTACATCATCATTGTGTCGTAATTAAATTAAATTATTTAATGTCTAAAAATTATAAATAAACTATAATTTTGTATGAAATCTTTTTATATTTCTAATGAATATTTACAATCGAATTTACCTTATGTATAACCCTATATTAAAAATGTTTTATTTAATAAACATTGATTTTAACTCTTTTAACTCTTCTTTGAATTAAATAATAATAAATGTCCTAATCTAATCCCAGAGGACCTAAATGATAATATTTTATTCCTAAGGTTGTTTATGGTCTAGATAAACTTTTCCAATAGAATTAGGAAATGTGTTAGGGTAATATTAATATCATTTTTACCCTTAATTAACCTATTTACTTTTAATCGTGGTAAATAAAAGTTAAATGTTACTATTCACCAAAAATTATTTTCATCACATTGAACTAAATTTTACTCCTTGATATTAACCGTGTCTCTCGGATTTTCAAAATTCCACTCACAGAAGCGGTAAAATTATGTTTTATGAAAAATTCAGTTTTTTAACTACTGCTTAGTGGTTTCACTATTCATCAAAAAATAAAGTTTTTCAAAAAAATATAAAAAATTCACCCTAGGCAAATTTTGATATTCCGAATCCAAAAATGAAGTCCATTTTGAAAACTAAAAATTTAAAAATTTCAAAAAGTTGGTATCACTATTCATAACAGCTAGTTTGATTGGTTGTGGTGTGTTAGAACTCGATGTTTCATACAACACACGCTATTGAATTATTCAAATAGAAGTGTACCATAGAAGCTTGGGGTGTTACATTCTCCCCTCCGTCAAATAATTTCGTTCTCAAAATTTCTAGAATACTACCGCATGAAAAGACTCGGGTGGTTCTTCATCATAAGTTCCTCGGGTTCCCACATTTCCTCTTCCATCTTATGATTTCTCAACAAGACTTTTACCAGACGAGTCGTCCGGTTTCTCAGTACTTGTTCTCTCATATCAAGAATCCTGACGGGCTCTTCGCAATAAGACAGATCGGGTTCCAGTTCTAATTCCTCATAGGTGAATACATGCGTCAGATCAGGCATGTATTTCCTCAACAGTGATACGTGGAACACATCGTGAACTTTGGAGAGACTTGGCGAAATTTCCAAATGGTAAGCTACAGACCCAATTTGTTCTAGAATTTCGAAAGGTCCGATGTACCTGGGACTGAGTTTACCTTTCTTACCAAAACATATGACTCCTTTCCATTGAGATACCTTCAGGAAAACATGATCACTGACTTGAAATTCCAAATCCTTCCTTTTATTATCAGCATATATCTTCTACCTACTTTGAGCTGCTTTTATATGGTTTTGGATTACCTTAACCTTTTCCATCGCTTCCTCCACCAGTTCTGGGCCTACAAGTTTTCTTTCACCAATGTCATCCCAACAGGTTGGTGTGCGACATCTCTTTCCATTTAACGCTTCATATAGTTCCATCTGAATACTCGAATGGAAGCTATTGTTATAGGAAAATTCTACCAGTGGTAAATATTGATCCCACATACATTGAAATTCATGTGAGCAGGATCTCAACATGTCTTCTAAGGTTTGAATAGTTTGTTCTAATTGTCCATCCATTTGAGGGTGGTAGGCAGTGCTCAAATGAAGTTCAGTATCCAAGGTTTTCTGAAGACTTTTCAAGAATCTTGAAGTAATACGGGGATCACAATCAGAAACAATAGATAGGGGTACTCCATGAAGTCTCACAACATCATCAATATATAGTCTTTCTAGACACTCCAGTGGTAGATCATCTCTTATAGCAAGAAAATGTGCAGACTTGGTAAGACGATCAACAATAACCCATATTACGTTGTTCCTTCTATGAGTCTTTGGTAGTCCCATGACAAATTCCATCATGATATTATCCCATTTCCACTCAGGCATGGGAAGAGGTTTCAATACTCCACCTGGCCATTGCCTTCCAGCATTCACTTGTTGACAAACCATACATCTTGACACAAAATAGGCAATCTCCTTCTTCATATTGTCCCACCAAAAATGTTCCTTCAAATATTTATACATTTTGGTGCTCCCAGGGTGTATAGAGAAATTGGAACAATGAGCATCATCCAATAATTCCCTTTTTAGATCAGGTATATCGGGAACACAAAGCCTCTTCCCAAATTTCAAAATTCCTTCTTCATACACAATTTCTCTCAATCTCCCAACATTTACAACTTTAATCTTCTATTGAAATTCTTCATCATCGGTCTGAGAATTCTTAATACTTTCTAGTAAAGATGGTTTGGAAACCATTTGAAAAAAGCACTGATGTTTCACCTTCCATGGTTATACCCATGTCTATCTTCACTAGATCCCTGAAAATTGGATCACTTTCAATTCTCATATTGTTCAAAACTCCATGGTCTTTTCTGCTCATAGCATCTGCCACCTTGTTTTCTTTCCCTGGGTGGTAGTGTATCATACAATCATAATCCTTGAGTAATTCAAGCCATCTCCTTTGCCTCATGAGGAGTTCTTTTTGTGTGAAAATAAACTTCAAACTCTTGTGATCAGTATAAATCTCACATTTTTCACCATAGAGTTAGTGCCTCCATATCTTCAAAGAAACAATCATAGCTGCTAACTCAAGATCATGAGTAGGATAGTTTTGTTCATGAATTTTCAACTATCGTGATGCATAGGCAATAACCCTGTCATTATGCATAAGGACACAACCAAGTCCTTACTTCAATGCATCACTATAAATAATGAACCCATCATTTCTCGATGGTAGAGTCAATATAGGAGCATTAAATAATCTTATCTTCAGTTCTTCGAAACATTCTTCACACTCCTTTTTCCAAACAAATTTAACCCCATTACATGTGTGCTTTGTTAATGGGTTAGCCAAACGGGAAAAATTCTGGACAAAACGTCGATAATAACCTTCTAAACCAAGAAAACCACGTACCTCAGTTATATTCATCGGTGCATGCCATTCATGGATTGACTTGGTCTTAGAAGGATCAACAGAGATTCCATCTTTAGAGACAATATGGCCAAGAAAATAAATCTCCTGAAGCCAGAATTCACACTTCCTAAACATCCCATATAATTCATGTCTTCTCAGAGTCTTCAGGATAATGCGCAAGTGATTTTAATGACCTTTGAAGCTTTTCGAGTATACTAAGATATCATCAATAAATACCACAACAAATTCATCGAGATATTCCACGGAAAATATATTCATCAGATCCATGAATTCAGATGGTACATTAGTCAATCCAAATGCATTACTATAAACTCGTAACATCCATACCTGGTTTGAAATGCTATCTCCACAATTTCTTCTTTCTTCACACACAACTGATGATATCCAGATCAAAGGTCAATCTTTGAAAAGTAGTGAGCTCCATGTAGATGGTCAAATAAATCATCAATGTGAGGTAGGGGATACCTGTTCTTTATTGTTATGGCATTTATCTCCCTGTAGTCGATACATAACCTCATAGACCCATCTTTCTTTTTAACAAAATGAAGAGGGGATCCCCATGGAGAAACACTAGGGCGAATAAATCCCTTATTACTCAATTCCATTAGTTGTTTCTTTAGTTCAACTAATTTTGTAGTGGCCATTCTATAAGGGGACTTCAATATAGGCCTTGATCCAGGAATTAAATCAATGGAAAACTCAACTTCTCGTTCTGGAGGATGTCCAGGTAAATCATCCGGAAACACATCTACATATTCTTTAATAATAGGTACATCCACTATTTGAACATTCCTTTCCTCATCCATTGTAATTTCATCCTCTTACTCCCCAATAATTGAATTTAGTTGAGCTAATTGGGGTGGATCTAGAAAAGAATTAGGTGGTGATGATTCTGTTCTAATGATAAGGTGTTCCTTATCATCATCATCAGAAATTGTAACCTCCTTCTTCTTACAACAAATCATCACATCATGGTCCAAAAGCCAATCCATACCGAGGATTATATCAAACTCATTCATAGGTATGACGATGCGATCAGTGGAGAAAGGAAATTTATGTGCTCTAATGGTGACTGATTCACAAAAATTTATTGCAATGATACTTCCCATAGTAGTTTTAATTGGCAACTCCCTTGATAAATCAAATTGGAAATATCTAATTTTCTTAGAAAACTGGGAAGATATGAAAAATGTGTTGATCTAGAATCTAATAATGCATTTTCTAAACTTGAGGAAACCATTAAATTACCTGCAACCAGTTCTTTCGAAGCGTCTACCTCAGCAGTAGTGATAGAATAAGCTTGGCATTGATCCCTTGGCCTTTTCTATGGTAAGTTCCCCTGACGCTTAGGAAATTTATTTGCATAATGTCCCATCTCCCTACAATTGAAGAATTGGACATCAGTAGCTTCCTTCTTCCCCTTGCAATCACGAGCTTGGTGGCCTTTTTCCCCACACTTGTAACAGACTCCCATTACATTTAAGCAAGTACCGGGGTGTTTCTTCCCACATTTACTACAGGTTGGATATTCAAATTTTCCCTTCTTCCCCTTATTTCCATTCCCAGAATGATCATCAGATCTCTTCTTCTCTTGCTTTTATTTAAATTCATAAGACTTAGAGAATTCCTTTTCTGTCTTGTAGCACATGAGGTAATGTCTTCATACGACGAGATGGATTGTGAGACTAATGCTCGACAGAGATATTGTTTTAACCCACCCTAGAAACGATCAATCGTACTTCTTGGGCTATGTATATAATCTCAAGCATACCTTGCTAATATTTTAAATTTAGCCTCATACTTGGCGACATTCTCATCCTCCTTTTGTCTCAGACTCAGAAATTGTATTTCCATATTTTCTCAATGGTCACGAGGAAATTATTTTTCTAAAAAAAGATATCTGAACTCCCTCCATTCCATATGTGATAATTCATCATCTTCTTTCGTGTTTTGAATAAATGACCACCATTGATCAGCATCTCTAGTGAGTCATTCAAATACCATGATAACGTTTTCCCTTTCACTACTTCCCAAATCCTGAAATATTTTCTCTAGGGAATTTATCCATTGCTCAGATACTAATGGATTTGTACTCCCATTGAATGTTGGTGGTTTCTGTCTCATGAAGCGATCTAACATTGATCCTCCATGCTACGGATCAGGGTTCTCTATACGGGTAAGGTTATTATTCATAACCTGAGTGAGTTGTCCTAGTATGTTGATAAGTTGATCAACAACAGTTGTATCACCAGCTCCACAATAATTATCTTGAGCAGGAGGGCAATCCCTACATGGAGTGCGTGCATTGATACAGTTTCCATTTCTTCCACTAGGTTCCGTTTCTAAATAAATGCATAAACTAGATCTTTTTATGAATCAAAATACATAATTCCATACTTATAAAACACATAACATAAATTGAACTATTTATAGATATAATCCATAATCATAATAATGTTTTCTTTGAGGAAGTATATACTCATAAACCCTTCATAATGATTTGTAATGAAAATGAGAGTTATCCTAAGCATATCTCTCGGGTGTGTCGTATCCAAGAGTACAACATGGCCCATTTTTGTGCACCAGTTCCCGTTCAAGTCTAGCTCAAAGCGGTGTTTTCTGTTTTTACCCCTAGGTACATCTATGCCAGAGCTACCACTACCAGCTCGTATCCAGACAGGGATGGATTGTTCAGAAAACTCACAAAATCTCTACAATACAAAAATTCTAGGAATTTCTTATATACTAATCCAAAAAGTCCATCTTAAATCTATGTGCTCTAATTATAGATTCTGAAAATATAGCATCCAAGGATTCTACTAAACTTCCTTTGATACTAACTGTAACACCCTGACCCCAATTACCCAGAGTCGGTGCATTATTACATAACATTGGCATGATCACAAGAAATATCAAATCTCGAAATGCCGATTTGTCTAGTAGCCTTGGAATAACTAGATACATTCATAATGTTTTACATTAAATCATAAAATGAAAACTACAAAAATATAGTCTCCATAGTCCACACTCTTATCCCCTCATACTATCCTTGTAGGTCATTCATAAGCTACTTCTTCACATTCTGGGAAAAATAAAACATAGAAAAGGGGTTAGCTCAAATTCCCAGTAAGGATAACAATATTGCAGAAACTTTCATAAATAAGAATAAACATTTAAGTCAATGTATAACTAAAACAAAAGCCTTTTAAACTTGAACATCAACATAGTATGACAAAAATAAAATAAAATAATTCCATTTACTTATTCACATGGATATTCTATAAATCGAATAATCACATGCAATATCAATAATGACTTTCATAATGATGGAATGCATAATGCCAAACTATCATAACCACATAGCCAAGGCCTCGTGCCAAGACTACAAATTTGATTTTTTCAAATCATTTTTCCAAGACACTAGTTTGTCTCATGAGACCTACTGATGCATTGAGGAGCTATAGCAGGCTCAACCCGTCACATATTAAGTTCAATGAATTCCCATATGAAAAGGTTTAAACATAACATAAACATTCGTATTAAAACTAGTATAAAAAATGTAAATACTTTCTCCATAAACCATGAATTGTATAAAACTAACACATCCACAGTCAAACAAATCACAAAATCTTAAATAAAATATGGAAGTTTTGTATCATAATAAATCAACTTCAAATAAGCTTACAATCCATCAAAGGATGTTGATATATATGAAATCAAAACTATTTGAGAGAAATATCCCTTTTTTAAAAATCATTTAAAAGTCACATAATTATAAAATAAAACATTTAATTTGAAAATTGTCTTATAATATTGTAAGGGAATATTCTAAGATTTCATAATGGTGGAAAATATCCGCACCCCCCGTATAAGTTAAGAAAACATTCTTACCTTAATTATGTCGAAAAGGTTAAAAAGAACATTGTTTGGAAGATGACGGAAAGATTCCTTTATAAACCTCTTATAAATTGTCAAACAAGGGTGTAAATGGCTTTAACCCATATTCTTGTAAATAGTAAAAATGTTTTTAAATATATTTTTATGAAACATAGTTGTGGATGATAAAGTAATCCCAGTAGATTATTACGTATAAACAACCTCAGATAATAAAGAGATTGCAAAATAAACCCTTACCTTGTAGTTTTCCTTGTTTGGGGAAGGTTAACCTCCTGTATAATGGTGAAATAATTGTTATTAAATTATACAACAATCATATATATTAATATGATATCATATATGATCTTTTAACATTGCTTTGTTAATAATCTTTTAGAATTATTGTTGTTTCGGGTGTTAACTTACTCGTTTTCTTTTATATGTTTTGTTACATAAGCTGTGTTTTTCATGGATAAGTTGTATCTTATTCATATCCAAAATGATATCAAGTCCTTGAACATTATTTTTAAATCATCAAATGATAATTATACTTTAATGGATACGATGGAGAATGAATCTCATCGCGTTCGTGGAGACGGTAGTCCGCACGTACGCACGAGCGACAATGTCATTCTTTTGATATTAAAATAATATATAATTGGATGGTATATCATATATAAAGAATAATTATCATCTTATATTTATTATTTACATGAATTACAAATCATTATTATACCCATCCAAACAATAATATATTGAATAACAATTACACCACGACGTGGAGACGGTATGTCGTATGTACCCACTTATGGTGACATGTCGTTAAAAGGATGGATAGAATACTGAATATGGTTGTACCATATTTATAATAATCTTATAGTATATAGGAGATACTGGATTCATTATTTTAGAATGGGAATAACAGATAAAGAATAAGTGGAAGATGAAAGAACTTGAAAGGGGGTGGTGAAATCATTACCTCTTCTTCGGGATCTTCTTTTTGATTTGATCAAAAGGGCTCCTTACGTTGGCTTTCTGACTAAATGAATTCCCATAGGATGAAGTGAGGGAAGTTGAGAGAGTATTTGGGCAGAGTTTTTCTGAGCAAAATGGCTTTGATGGTGTGAATTAATGAGAAGGGGGAGTGCCTTTTTATAAGAGGGATGCGGGGCACCTTTGGAAAAGCTAAAATTATTATTTTATAATAAATTCATATTCAGTTTCTAATGGATATAAAGTATATTAAATAAATTTTAAGGTGGGGATGGTTCTTAAACAACTCAACCAATAGAATTTAGGCAGGTTTGGGTCATTATATTAACCTTATCTTTTAGGTTTAACTCTTAGTTAATTAGTTTGACACTTACCATGTCACTTTGTATTTTTATATTATACAGTTAATAAACATACTATATACATCCAAGAGACCCCCAAGTGGTCCATTAATGATACACCTATCATGATATGAGTCTCTTGTACGAACCTTAGATTTTTATGAATTGAATATCAATTAATAATATAATATTTGTTTTTAAAACTCTTTTATGTCAATTTTGACACTATTTGGAAAATTTATTTTTGTGAAAATCATAACAGAAATATTACTTCGAAAAAGATAATTAAATCATTCCTAACATGTCATATTAACCTATAAAATTACTTAATTCATAAAAAGTCTCAAATTATATTTATTTGGGTATTTATAATAACAATTATTTTAATTTTTCACTATTAATGTAATTACTGCATCATCATTGTGTAATAAATAAATTAAATAATGTAATGTATAAAAATTAAAAATAAAATATCATTATGTTGGAAATATTTTTATCTTTCTATTGAATATTTAAAATCTAATTTACGTTATGTATAACCCTATATGAAAAATGCTTTATATATTAATCATTGATTTTATCTCTTTTAACTGTTCTTTGAATTAAATAATAATAAATGTCCTAATCTAATCCAAGTGGACCTAAATGATCATATTTTATTCCTAAGGTTATTTTTGGTCGAGAAACATTTGTCCAATAGAATTATTACATGTGTTAGGGTAATATTAATATCATTTTTACCCTTAATTACCCTATTTACTTTTAACTGTGGTAAATAAAAGTAAAAAGATACTATTCACCAAAAATTATTTTCATCTCATTGAACCACATTATACTCCATGATATTAACCGTTTTTCTCGGATTTTCGAAATTCCACTCATAGAAGTGGTAAAATTATGTTTTATGAAAAATTTAAATTTTTAACTACCACTTAGTGGTTTCAATATTCATCAAAAAAATGATGTTTTCTAGAAAAATACCAAAAATTCACCCGTGGCTAATTTCGATATTCCCAATCCAAAAATGAAGTCCATTTTGAAAAATAAAATTTATAAATTTCAAAAAGTGAGTATTAGTATTCATAACAGCTAGTTTGATTGGTTGTGATGTGTTAGAACTCGATGTTACATACAACACACACTATTTCATTATTCAAAGAGAAGTGTACCATCCACGATTAGGGTGTTACAATACTGCTCAAGTCAATCTTTTCATCCTTATCTATTGTTATTCCTTTATCATAAACATTAATATATTAATATTAATGATAACATTACAATATATATTCTATTAATAGTTTTGATACATACTAGCATTCTAAATATGATTGACCATGTAAGAATCCAAAATCCCCAAACATGTGTTCATGTTTTCTGTAATTAGTTTTCATAATAGTGAAGGTGTTCATTCGAAAATGTGAATTTTAATTATAAAATATTGTGTCAATATAGTTTGGGTGTGGAGATTTCAAGATTTTTTTTTGTTTTCCAATGTTAAAATAACATGGAGACAATTATGAATAAGATGATGTACAAAAGGGAGTATCTTAATAGA